>CM033395.1:11155976-11900976 GCA_019426215.1 Buddleja alternifolia
CTGTCCAAGAATCAAGATCTGACCCAATAGTAGCACAACCACCAGATAGATCTGGTATAATACAGCGTGAACCTGAGAGGTATGGGTATCTTCTACAGAGACAGCTGGGACTCCAGACTGTAGTGGAGGAAAATCAAGGAGATGATCCCTCTACCTATGATCAAGCGATGGTGGATGTCGACGCTTCAAGATGGCGAGAAGCAATGGAAACAGAGATGGATTCTATGCAATCAAACCAAGTCTTGACCTTGGTAGATCGTCCTGAAGGTATTGTACCTATATAGTGCAAATGGATCTACAAAAGAAAGATTGGTAGCGATGGCAAGGTTGACACCTATAAACCCAAGCTCGTAGCGAAATGCTATAGTCAAAGAGAAGGAATTGACTATCAAGAGAACTTTTTGTCCATGGCCATGAAAAAATACCTCTAAATCTTGTTATCCTGTTAGGTGTTATTCCCTCTATACCATCGAGGAATTAGATTTAGGAGGGCATTTTATTTTCATTGTATGAACATTATTAATCATTAATCCAAGGTATTGAGTTTATTCTTAGAAATCTAATTGTGGCATTGAATGTATTGAACAAATAGGTCCTTAAGAACAAGTTGTACTCACCACTACTTATTTGATAAGTAGGAGCACTGGTGGAGTTAAGTGCTTGATCTTATAAACATGGTTCGCGAGTTAAAGAATCTAAATTGGACGTTTAGGTTCAACTCTAATGACACTTTCTTTGACAAGAAAAGTGCTAGTCTTACACTAATTGGATAGTGGAAGCTGGTCTCATGAATATGATTAATAGAGTTGACACATTGGAACAAGACTCGCTGTAATCCTATCATATAGGTTTTTACTCCATGACAGTCAATGATAAGGATTACCGGTCATGAGAGCTTTAGACCTGAGGAGTCCTTTATATTGTTCTCGTGCCATTGATTAAGTTATTAGAGTAGTTAGGCCCAATCACCCGTTGGTGCGGTCGACCTCGAAGTACGATTCAATGGGTGCGCTCGACAATGGGAAGTGGACTATCAATAAGGAATTCACTGCCTAAAAAATAAACGAGAAATGACTTTTACGTCATTGGTGTTGTGAGATTAAAGTCTTTGGCCAAAGCATATATGACTGACTTGTATTGGATACATAGGACAGTTTGGTATCAGTATGATTATAGTACAGTATCAAGTTGTATGAGGTTGACATTCCATGACTCTTACTTGATCGGGTTGTGTCAATAAAGAGTTTATACTCATATGGTAATTATAACTTAAAAGTTCGTGATGAAATATTCATCTCGTACTTGATTGGGTTTCGGTATAGCTTCACGGGAATGGCTTGGTGATAACTATATCCTTGGAATCCTCCCAATACCAATCAAGATGAGCCCAGAGAGTCGCGCTATATAAAGATGAAAAATAAAGGAGTTTTACTTCATAAAGGGTATTTATGTAATTTCACTTAGGGTGGAAATTATCAAAGCGATATGTATTGGTTATAGCAAATATATTTAATTATTGTAATTAAATAAATTTATTTAATCAAATATTAAATAGTATTATAAATTTAGAACTAATAAAAAGAGCCTAGTATTTAATTAATTACCAATTGGATTGGATTGAAAATATTATTTAAATACTTAACACTGGGCTTGGAATTGGATGAAGCCCGTTGAACCTATCCCTAAGGCCAAATCGGCCGTCTCCCCCTGCCCCCCTTCTACCCCCCCCAGGCAAAGGAGTAGTTTTTATTTAAACACTAGCTGCTTAACTAAAAGCACAACCTATGTGATATTTTCATCTTAGAGAGTGAAAAGAAGTGAAACATTAAAATCCATTCTCCCTCAACACAAACCCTAAGTCGTCCAACCCCATCTGAGGTAGAGGAGGACGAGCTTCAAGAATTGAAGATCATCTATCACGTGATAATCTAGAGAAAGAAACGATCTGTTGCTTCTCAAAAGCTTGGCTTTAGAAATTCATCAAAAAGGTAATTGAATCACATCTTCTTCTTATGTTTCGATTTTAATGGAATCAAAATTATCAAAACATGAATTGAATCTGGGCTTTGTGAATGAAGAAAAACAAATTTATCCGCTGGTTCGATTCACAACAGTGGTATCAGAGCTAAATTTATGGTTTTGATAATTTTTCAGGCATTCATGTATTTATGTTATTTGATGAATATGAATGCATGTTTGAAGTTTATATTTTTTGATGAATATAAATATGTAATTTTATGTTTTTTTGTATTGTATGCAAAAACGTAAAAATTGGGTGTTATGATTTAATATTATGCATGTTTAAACTATTAGATTTTTTATGATTAAATTGCATGATTGAAAAAGATGAGGTGAAACCATAGTGGAATCGCCGAAAAATTTCCACCGGTGCGCCGAGCGGCGGCTGTACGCCAAGCCGTGCGGTGCGCACAGCACGGCCTGGCCGTATCGTGCGATGCTGCCTGGCATCACGGCCGTGCCGCGCACAGCGCCATGCCATGCGTGTGTGTGTGTATGAGTGGAGGCTGGCGCTGCCAGCTAGGACAACGTCGTGCGTTAGGCTCGGCCTAACGTGTAATTTTGATTTGACCTTGGAAAATTAATCCTACAAGTTTAAAATTAATTTTTTTAATTGGGGCTTGGCTCGTTTAGTCCATTGGATGTATTTTGAACCTAATGTATAATTTTGAAAAATAAAATTGGGGTCAATTCCAATTAGCATTTTTAAATTATTTTGTAGATTAATTTTGAAATTAAAAGTCCATAAAACCTTTTTCAATTTTAAAATTAAATTTTAATTGAGATTAAATTGGATTTAATTTTTATTACTTTATTTAAAATTAGATTTTAATTGAGATTAAATTAGATTTAATTTTAATTAGTTTATTTGAAAAATTGAATTTTTCTGAGGCCAAAATTTGATTTATAAGTCACTTAAAATTAATCATCAAATTTAATCCTTGCTATTTAAATTGGATTTAACTGAATAAATAAAGCTTGTTGGGCTTGCTTTATTTTTTGGATTAAATTAAATTGGATTGGCCCAAATTAATTTGAATTGCATATAATTAAAGTTTAATTTTGCTTTTAAATTACTTCACCCATGTTGGACTTTATTTGATAAGGTTCACTTTGATTGGAGTAAAGAAAATGTTTGGGCTTGGCCCATTAACATTAAAGTTCAAAATAAATTGGATTTATTTTTGAAAAAATTAATTAAATTACATTTAAGTAAATATTAAATAAGATTTAATAATAATCACATATGTGTTTAATTTGATTATGTGCTCCCTTTATCATTATGTGATGGTGACACCTCATATGGGCTTAGGGTTGTTTTATTTTTATTATTTGGGTTGTATTGGGCCGGAGTTTAAGTCCCCTAGTTTGTATCTTTATTTTTTACTGTTAACTTATTAATTCTCCCTAAATCAAATGATACTAAGTAAAGGGTATTTGACATCCTGGCTCTCCATCAAGCTTTAAAACGAGATGGCTGCATCTTGTATATGGCATCGTCTCAGTATTAGGGGGTCATATATAAAGATAATATGCTTAATCTTCTTTAGTGCATTAGATGCCTTCAGTTGAAGCAAATTTTGCCCCACATATAGAAAAGGGTTGCAAGGCGAGATTAAATTGTTAGACTGATAAGACTTGATAGGAATAGACTTAGATGAATCACCACATACATATCGAAAAAGGTTGCGGTTAAGTGATTCATAAGCTAAAGGGATTGAATCGTTAAATGGTTTAACTGGCACTAGGCGTGACCTCAATTTCTAGATGGCCCATATATCGAAAAAGGTTGCAACCCATATAGACATTGAGGACCTCAATCACTCACCATGAAAACAATCCAACGACATTTCCGATTATTGCAGTGGGAGTACAATACTTGAGAAAAATAGTGGGAGACAAGTAATTGTACAAGGCCTTTAAAATTACTTGTTTTTAACAATATAAAGCATCTAATTGAATAATCTTGGCATTTTCTACAGTTTGATAATTACTCTTTATAATGGTTAAGCCACTCACAGTTTTGCTTGAGAAAAATTTCCTCACTCGACATAATTTAATTAACTGGCAAAGAAATCAAAGGATAGTCCTTAGCCTCGAGTCCTTAAAATTTGTGCTCGATATAGAGTTGTCTCCAATCCCAGATATTGAAAACTTTGAGGATCGACTTGCCTATGAAACATGGGTTAAGGATTACATCAAAGTTAGAGGTTACATACTGGGTTCGATGAGCAATGATCTCCAACGTTCTCATGAGAAGATTAAGACATATGGGGAGATCTTGCTACACTTAAGGGAACTCTATGGAGAACACAGTCGGACTGCTTGGTATGACATATCGAAAGAACTCTTTGGAGCTAGAATGAAAGAAGGAGAGAAGGTTGGGGATCACATCCTCAAAATGATCTCTATGATTGAGAGACTTGAAGACCTTGATTTTACCATGGACTTCTACTTTCAAACTGATCTCATTCTCCAATCTTTCCCAAAGTCATTTTCACAACTCATTGTGAATTTCAACATGAATGACATTGAATGAATGCTAGTTGGGCTAAAGAACAAGCTAATCGATGCTCAATCACAGTTGAAGACGAAGATGAAAGAAACTGCTCTAGTCATTTCTACTAATTCTAAGAGAAGTCAGAAAAAGAAAAGATGTAAGAAACAACAAGGAGTCTCCAAATCATCAAGCAATGATAAAGCCAAAAAGATCAAGGGTAGGACCCCAAAGAAAATGGACACCTGCCTTCATTGCAAGGAGCTAGGTCACTGGAAGCGCGATTATCCTAAGCTGAAAGCTGAAAAAGCAGGTATAGAACCATTTGTTTTTGAAAATAATTGTTTTATGACTATATTCTCTACTTCGTGGATTCTAGATTCGGAGCTATTGCTCACATCTATATTTTGAACCAGGATCTGGAAATAAGTAGGAAGCTGGAAGAAAGAGAAGTGATGATCAATGTGGGAAGTAGGCACGGTGCCGCAGCTGCACACGTTGGAAGCACTTCTATTACATTAAGGTTTGAACATTCTATTACTTTAGATAATAGCCTCGTTTTGCCCAAAGGGCTTAAGAACATTGTTTCTATTTTTGTATTGGTCAGGAAAGGATACTTGTTTACTTTTAATGACAATGGTTGTGATATTTATTTTAGAAATAAAAACGTTGGCTCAGCATCTTTAGTAATGGATTGTATTATGTTAATGTTCAAAACCATTGCATGGTTAACACTACGACTAAGAAACGTAGTATGAATGGTATTAACCAAAGACTTATGTGGCATCTTAGACTTGGACTTGCCGATGAATTCAAGATTCACAAATTGGATATCCAACATGTGAATCCTGTCTAAAAGGTAAAATGACTAGGTTACCCTTCACCTGACATTTTGAAAGATCCAAGGAAGTCTTGGGTTTAGTTCATACAAACGTTTGTGAGCCCTTCAAGGATGTGGCCTACGGTGGTTTTCAGTACTTCATTACATTCACTGACGACATAGTAGATATGGACTCGTGTATTTAATGAAACATAAGTCTGAATCTCTTGAATGGTTCAAAGTATGACTGAAAAAAAAACAGGGCACAGTATTAAAGCACTGCGATATGATCGTGGTAGCGAATACATGAGTGTTGAGTTTGATGAGTTCTTAAAGGAACAAGGCATGGTGTTACAACTTACTCCTCCAGCAACCCCACAATTAAATTGAGTAGAACGCATAAATTGTACCCTATTGGATATGACGAGATCTATGATTAGCTACACTGATTTACCTGTTTTATTGTGGGGGCATGCTTTTCTTACAGCAGTACATATATTGAATAAGTGTCCCTCGAAATCTGTTCTCGAAACACCATATGAGTTGTGGTGTGGAAGGAAACCCAATCTTAAGTACATAAGAATATGGGGTTGCCCACATATGTTAAGAAGACTAAAGTAGAGAAACTAGAGAAAAGATCCCTTAAAAGTGGATTCATAGTTTTTCCCACTGACTCCATGGGATACCTGTTTTACCTACCAAACGATCATCAGATAATCGTGGCTTTGCAAGCATTCTTTCTCGAAGACGAGTTCATTAGAGAAGGAGGTGCATGTAGGAAACTCGTTCTATTAGAATAACCAAATGAATTCCCTTCGGAGACACCAATTCAAGTACAAAGAATTGAACCTAAAACTCAAAAGACACAATCGTCATTGCAACACTCTAGTAGAGTATCTCGATCGCCTGAGAGATATGAGAGATATGGTTACCTTCATGAACAGCAATATTTGTTTGATCTAGCAAATGGAAGCCATGGAGATGATCCCTCTAGCTACGAGCAAGCAGTGATTGATATTGATTCCGTAAAATAGCTAGAAGCCATGAAGCAGAGATGGATTCAATGTATTTGAACTAAGTCTGGACTCTCACTGATCTCCCTGAAGGTGTACGGCCGATAGGGTGCAAATGGATCTATAAGAGAAAGATTGGTCCAGATGGCAAGGTAGACACCTATAAGGCCAGACTTGTCGCGAAAGGTTATAGTTAAAAAGAGGACATTGACTATGAGGAAACTTTTTCGCCCGTAGTAATGATCAAGTCCATTCGAATTCTACTCGCCGTTGCAGCGAACTTAGATTATGAAATCTAGCAAATGGATGTGAAAATCGCATTCTTAAATGGATACCACGAGGAGAGCATTTATATGCAGCAACCCAGAGGTTTTATATTCGATGTAGATTCTCATAAGGTTTGCAAGCTAAATAAGTCCATTTATGGACTTAAGAAGGCGTCTCGCAACTGGAATCAACGTTTCGATCAAGAAGCAAAGTCTTATGGATTCATTAAGAATGAAGATGAACTGTGTGTTTATAAATTGTCCAGTGGGAGAAAGTTGGCATTCCTAGTGTTGTATGTAAATGACATACTGCTAATGGGGAATGAAATAGGCTCGTTGACATCAGTCAAGGCAAGGCTTTCAAGCACATTCTCCATGACAGACTTGGGAGAAGCACCTACATTCTTGGAATTCGCATCTACCAAGATAGAGTGAATCGAATGTTAGGTCTCTACCACGCACTCTACCTAGAGAAAGTCCTTAAGAGATATGAAATGAGTAACTCTAAAGGAGGACTTCTACTCATGGGACATGGAATACATCTCTCTAAGTCTACGATTCTAAAATTAGATGAGGACATACTAAAGATGAGTAAAATCCCATATGCATCGGCAGTGGGAAGTCTCATGTATGAAATGTTGTGCATGAGGCCTGACATAGCCTACGCTGTGAGTGTATTTAGTCGGTTTCAAGTTAACCTGGGTGAGCAGCATTGGATGGTTGTGAAGACTATCCTTAAGTATCTTAGAAGAACAAGGGATATGCTTCTCATATATGGAAATGAAGAAATGAGAGTAAATAGATACTCTGACTTAGACTTTCAGTCTGATGTCGATGATCAAACAATCTATGTTTAGGTTTATATTCACTTTCAATGGTGGAGCAGTGTCTTGGAAAAGTTCCAAGCAAAGCATAACTGCGAACTCCACATGTGAAGCTGAATACATAGTTGCCTCTCAGGTAGCTAACGAAGCTGTTTGGATAAGAAAGTTCATGGCTGAACTTCAAGTGGTTCCTAGCATGGAATATCGTTGCCACTAAGGTGTGACAACAATGGAGCAATAGCACTGGCTAAAGAACCAAGGTCTCATAACAAATCTAAACACATAGAGAGAAGGTATCACACAATTTGAGAAATCATTGGAAGAGGCGACATTATCGTGCAGAAAGTAGCCTCAGCGAAAAATGGAGCTGACCCACTCACTAAGCCTCTAACATCAGTTGTGCCAGAGAAACATCTTGAGAAGATGGGACTCAAATATAATAGGAATTGGCATTGAGTGCAAGTGGGAGATTGTTAGGTGTTATGCCCTCGATGTTATTGAGGAATTAGATTTAGGAGGGCATTTTATTTATATTGTATGAACATTATTAATCATTAATAAAAGGCATTGAGTTTGTTCTTATAAATCTAATTGTGGCATTGAATGTATTGAACAAATAGGTCCTTAAGATCAAGGTGTACTGACCACTACTTATTTGATTAGTAGGAGCACTGGTGGAGTTAAGTGAATGATCCTATAAACATGGTTCATGAGTTAAAGAATCTAAAATGGGCGTTTAGGTTCACCTCATATGACACTTGCTTTGACAAGAAAAGTGCTAGTCTTACACTGATTGGATAGTGGAAGCTGGTGTCATGAATATGATTAACGGAGTTGACATATTCGAACACGACTAGTTGTAATCCTATCACATCGGTTTTTACTCGGTGATAGTCAATGATAAAGATTACCGATTATAATAGCATGAGTGAGCTTTATACCTGAGGAGTCCTTTACATTGTGCTTGTGCCAATGAATAAGTTATTAGAGTAGTTAGGCTCAATCACCGGTTGGTGGGGTTGACCTCGAAGTACGATTCAATACGTGTGTTCGACAATGGGAAGTGGACTGCCAATAAGGAATTCACTATCTCGAAAGTAAACAAGAAACAACTTGTATGTCATAGGTGCTGTGAAATTAAAGTCTTTGGCCAAAGCATATATGACTGACTTGTACTGGATACAAAGAGCAGTTTGGTGATTTCACATCCATATGATTATAGTACAATATCAAGTTGTATGAGGTTGACATTCCATGACTCTTACTTGATCGGGTTGTGTCAGTGAAGAATTTATACTCAAATGTAATTATAACTTAAATGTTCGTGATGAAATACTTATCTCGTACTTGATTGGGTTTCGGTATAGCTTCACGGGAATGGTTTGGTGATAACTATATCCTTGGAATTCTCCCAATACCAATCAAGACAAGCCTAGAGAGTCGCGCTATATAAAGATGATAAAATAAAGGAGTTTTACTTCACAAAGGGTATTTTAGTAATTTCACCTAGAGTGGAAATTATCAAAGGGATATGTATTGATTATAATAATTATATTTAATTATTGTAATTAAATAATTTTATTCAATCAAATATTAAATAGTATTATTAATTTAGAATTAAAGTACTATTAATAAAAAGACTAGTATTTAATTAATTACTAATTGGATTGGATTAGGAATATTATTTAAATACTTAACACTGGGCTTGGAATTGGATGAAGCCCGGTGAACCTATCCCTAAGGCCAAATCGGCCGCCTCCCCCCCTAGGCAAAGGAGCAGTTTTTATTTAAACATTAGGTGCTTAACTAAAAGCACAACCTATGTGATATTTTCATCTTAGAGAGTGAAAAGAAGTGAAACATTAAATCCATTCTCCCTCCACATAAACCCTAAGTCGTCCAACCCCATCTGAAGTAGAGGAGGTCAAGCTTTAAGAATTGAAGATCATCTTTCGCGTGGCAATCTAGAGAAAGGAAAGATCTGTTGCTTCTCAAAAGCTTGGCTTTAGAAATTCAACGAAAAGGTAATTGGATTACATCTTCTTCTTATGTTTTGATTTTAATGTAATCAAAATTATCAAAATATGAATTGAATCCTGGCTTTGTGGATCAAGGAAAAAAATTTATTTGCTGGTTCAATTCCCAACAATCCATAGCTGCATACTTGGACTATGAGATATGGCAGATGGATGTCAAAACAGCTTTCTTAAATGGATTCCTGGAAAAGGACATGTATATATATAGAACAACCAAAAGGTTTTGTATCCGAGACTAATATCCATAAGGTATGTAAACTTGAGAGGTCCATCTACGGTCTCAAGCAAGCATATAGAAGCTGGAATCTTCGATTAGATGAAGTAGTCAAGGGATATGTCTTCATCAATAACGAAGATGAACCTTGTGTCTACAAGAAGACTAGTGGGAGCAAGATCTCATTCTTAGTATTATATGGAGATGACATTCTACTTATAGGAAATGACATAGGAATGCTAACCACTGTCAAGAAATGGCTTTTGAGTAAGTTTTCCATGAAAGACTTGGAGAAGTAACGTACATTCTAAGAATTCGTATCTATAGAGATAGAACGAATAGAATGAATGGTCTTTCCCAAGCCCTTTATTTAGAGAAGGTCCTAAAGAGATTTAGGATGGATATGCTTAAGAAAAGATTCCCTCCCATGAGACATCGAGTACACCTATCTAACCAAGTGAGGAAGATAGAAAGCAGATGAGTAATGTACCCTATGCTTGTTGTGTACAAGACCTGACATTGCTTATGCAGTAAACGTGGTGAGTCGATTTTAGGAAAACCTGGGAAAGGAACATTGGATAGCTGTGAAGAATATCCTAAAGTATCTTAAAAGAACTGTGGATATGATTCTCATCTATGGAGGTGTAGATCTGAAGATGGAATGTTACATTGATTTAGACTTTCAGTCTAATGTGGATGACCGAAAACCCACTTCAAGGTTTGTATTCATGCTTAATGTTGGAGCGGTGTCTTAGAAGAGTTTCAAGCAAAGCACAACCACTGATTCCACCACTGAAGCAGAATACGTGGCAGCCTCAAAGAAGCTGTTTAGATGAGGAAGTTTCTAGGAGAACTTCAAGTGGTTCCTAGTGCAGAGCTCCCATTACCATTTTATTATGATAACATTGGAGCGATAGCGCAAGCCAAGAAACCAAGGTCTCATAACAAGTTTAAACACATTGGGAGAAGATTTCACATCATTAGGTAGATCATTGGAAGAGGAGAGATAGCAGTGCAGAAAATACCCTCAGCTGACAATGTAGCTGACCCGTTCACCAAACCACTATCTCAAGTTGTTCTGGACCAACACATGGAAAGGATGGGTATAAGATACCACAAAGAGTGGCATTGAGTTCAAGTGGGAGATTGTTATGATCATGCCCTCAGATGTCATAGATGATAGAATGATAGGGTATCTCACTTGTAAATGACTTATTCTTGTTTAATAATAAAAGACATTATTTAGTTTTCACTTAAATCTTATCTGCATCTATAAGTAATGTAAAACATTTTGTCCATGTTTTCAGTGCAATCTCTCTACTTCCTATGGGATAGGAAGATTGGCACTAGATAGATTGATCTTGATTACTTAAACCAATTCGGAAGTGATACGAAGTCTTTAATGGACAAATAAAGACTTAGAATACTTGTACAAACTCAGCTTTGACATGGGAGTGCCAATCGAACACTATGTGATGGGGGAGCTTAAGGATGTAGGCACATTAGTGAAACTGAAATGCTCGAACACGACTCGCATCGGTTCTGTCATATGGGTTTTCATTCTTTGACTGTCAATGACAGAACTGATTATTCGTAATAGGTATAAGTGAACCTATTACCAGAAGTATCAGGATGAAGATACACTTGTGACGTCAAGTCTATCACTAGAGTAGTTAGACCCAATTCACCCATTGGTGGGGTCAACCTCGAAATGCGGCTTGATGAGCAAGTGGGAGTCTTAGCTGATAACTAATATGAGATTTGTTCTCTCATAAGTGATTGAAAAAGTGTCTTATGTGATTATAAATAATATAGATCAAAATCTTTGTCCAAAGCAATAAGAGTCGATTGTGCGAGGCACGAAATCGAACTCAATGATCTTGTTGTATTATAATTAATATATATATATATATATATATATATGGTCAAGTTTAGTGAGTTTGACAATACCGTGACTCTCACTTGACTGGAACACATGAACAAAGGGTTATACGTATACGATATTTACGATTGGAAGGTTGTGGAATGATCCATTCATTCGATTTCGTTTGGGCTACGAAGTGGGCCACGTGACTGGTTAGGTGTTACTCACTTCATTTGGATTCCTCTCATTGCCAAACGAAATGAATCTAAAGAGTCGCGCTAATGGATTGATAAAGAAAAATAAAAGGATTTTTCTATTTGGAACTAGGAGATTTAATTTATGGAATAAATTAAATGTGATTAATTAATTACTCATTAGATAAGCTAATTAATTATAAAAATAAGATTAATTATTAATTAATTTCTCAAGGAAATGAATTAACAAATTAATTTATCTAAATAATTTGGCTATTTAATTTATTTATTTAGTTTTTGGATATAATAAATAATTAATTAAATAATAGAGAATTAATTAAGACAAGATACGAGTCAGGCTAAGTGAGGGGCGTCCATTTGGACGCCTCCTATAACCAAGTTGGGCGTCCACTAGGATGCCTAACATGGGCATCCACTAGGATGCCCAACATGGGCTGTAGACTCTTGTCTTGGTCAACAAGTCAAGTGATATTAAATACATCACTTAAAAGAATTTTGACCTAGATGAATTCATAATTCACACAACTTTCCTAGAAAAAAAAAAATAAACTCCTCCCTCTCTCCTACACCCTAGCCGTCGGTCAACAAGGAAGAAAAGGGGAAAAAAATTGTCAATCAATCCGCATGATAATTTAGAGATAGCATATGTTCGTTGTTCGGATCAAACTTCAAGAAAACCTCAAGGAATTCGAGAAGACTGGATTGCACGAGGATTGAAGACTTTGAGACTTCAACAAATCGAAATTTGGAAGAAGGATCGAGTTCTCCAACCACTTCGCTTAAACTGGTAAGTTGTAGCGAGTTTTATAATTCGTGTATGCAAATCGAGATGATACTGTGGGTAATTTTATTCCGATGTGCAATTTTTCGCGAAACTCAACAAGTGTTTACACTAGTCGAACCTACTCAAGTAATAAACCCCGTTCACAAATGCGAACGAGTGGAATTTCGTGACCAAAAGTTTCGAGCAACCCCTTCACGAGGATTTTTCCAAATACAAAATGGAAATCAAATACTATTTCTCGAAATTTTTGTGTCATCACATGTATGTAATGAATTTTGGTGTCAAATGAATTGAATTAGAGTTGGGATTTTTTGTTTAATGTGGAATTCAAAAACCGAAGAATTATGGTTCATGGATTGAACTTCAACGCGGCAGGCCTCACGATTGTCACACAGCGCCACTCACAAGGCGGATTGCCCCAAAAGGGCAGTCTAAATTGTGGGGTGTGGCTATCGCAAGGCAGCAGAGGTGATAAGCACGCTGGGCTAGGGAAATTCTAGCCTGCACCCGGGTCGACCAAACTCATGTGTATTTTTATAAAATAATTTACCAATTATATGGCAAGTGTAATACATTCTATTTGTGAAATACATTTGGGTGCGCCTAAGCCGGGTCTGGGTTATAATTTCCCGCTGGCTATTGTATGTTACATATATTTTGGCATAACCTTATATTCAATTGATTATTACAATAATATTGATCAACCACCATACTGCCACAAACAAATAGAATGTTGTAGGGTCATTAAATTGACCTAGAATCATGCATAAAAGAAAAATAAATGCAATGCAGAGTTTATCGACGAATCTTTATTATAGAGACATCTCTCAATTATACGATAGAAATGACAATTAAGAATACACACATCTGTGTGATCCACCCACTTATTTGATTTCTGGTTACGATTTTGACCTTAAAACTCTGGCATGAAAGTTATTACTCCCAATTATAAACTTTTGACGACGATTCTAGAGAGCTTTGATTAGAAAAATAGATACCATCATTCTCGGCTATCCAATAGCATAAGCCTGTACCGCGACATTTATCCCTATCCTTTTTAGCATTAAAAGATTCAAAAGCTTTTTCTTTGAACCCCACACAAGATTGCAAAAGTACAAAGTATTTCCTATAAGTCTCTCGCAAAATTTCCAATAAAATTCTTGATTTACTGTAAGTGTATGATATCCGAAATCATTATCCTTAGATCCACAGTGTACCTTCAATGGAACTGATTTCGGAGGGAGCTTATTTATCACATGAACCTCATAATCATTGGTGATAAGGCATCTTGCTAATACTTGCAGAGGATTAACCAATATGAAAAGAAATAAGAAAGGAATGATATTATAATTGTAGACCATTGTTTTTAATAAGTAGAAAGAGTTTTACTAAGCATTGATAGTTTTCTGTTCATAGAGTTCGTGTTTATATAGTTAATGGATACAATGTAGCAAATCAAAAGGTTATCACAATTATCTACTTGGAAATTGCTAGAATTTTATTTGCTAAATCTACTTAATGTTACAATACCATGAATTCCAGTTAGCATGATAATATTACTGCAATTTGGAAGAAAGTCTAGATG
Organism: Buddleja alternifolia; assembly: GCA_019426215.1. Lineage (NCBI taxonomy): Eukaryota > Viridiplantae > Streptophyta > Magnoliopsida > Lamiales > Scrophulariaceae > Buddleja > Buddleja alternifolia. Next base: position 11,170,114 of record CM033395.1, read on the forward strand.
ACGTATTATAGTTAACATAGTTAAAATGAAGTCATATTATGTCTAACTAACTATTTTTGACCAATTGTGTTCCTTTTAAAATTTGATGTTGTAATATATTAGAGATCTTGAGTTTTAATTTCACCGATAGCGTGTGAGTCTTTTCTCAACTTTTATTATTACTGTTAGTATATTGTAATAGTTGTTAGTTGATTGAGAATCGTTATTATTTAATATTTATGACATATATCATTTAATCGATTAATTAAAAAAAAAAAAGGAGATATCAATTTAATTTCGAAGAATTGCATATTCAAAATTACAAACCAGAAAAATGCAGATATCATAGTTTGAGGTATTGTGTTTTCAGTGTTAAAATAATCGAACAACTCCGAGTTCTTGATTTGCCAAATTCAAGAAAAAGTTTGAAATTCAAGAGTCACTACAACGAAGGGATAAAGTCATATAACCCCTTGTGATATTTTGAATTAGGCACTTAGCCCCCCTTTGAGAACAAAATATCAAAAAACCTCCCTAAAAACAATAAAGTATACACACAGTCTCCCCCGGACATTTTGACCTGTAAATATTTTTGTGAAGACTAAAATACCCTTATCCTTTTAAAGTATTTACATTATATTTCTTCATTTTTGTTAATTAATTATTTTGGGTTAAATGCAAAAAAAACCTTGTGATAACGAAATAGCCTAATTACGCCCTGTGTTCTTAAAGAAGTCTGCAAAAAACCACTTTTTGTAAAAAAAAATGAGCGTGTTTTTCATGTTTTGCACCTTTATTGACATACTTATTTGTCATTTATACACTTTTCAAACAATATAAAAGGTAAAATAGTGTTATTTCACCCGAAAAACACATTTTTTCCTATCTTTTTAACAAAAAGTGACTTTTTGCAGATTTATTTATGAACACAGGGGATAATTAAGCTATTTCGTGATCACATAGGGTTTTTACCAGAAAAGTTATAACACATGGGGGGTTTTTGCATTAACCCCAATTATTTTCTATTTTTTGTGTAGACTAAAATACCCTTATCCTTTTTCTTCTTCATCTTCCCGACCCTAATTTTTCCTCTTTTCACCAATTTCATTACCAAAAACATGACCACCACCTTCCCCACCTACACCACCACTACCACCTGGAGCCTCGTCACCGTTGAACTCCAGAGCTTGCCGCCACCACCACCACCGTCCAAAAATTGTGCCTCCGTCGCAGGGGAGGCTGCCGTCCCCTTTGCAAGGCAAACCTATAAATGTTAACAATTTTGCAAAGCAAACTCTGTAAATTGATTTGCACTTGCTTTGAAAATCTCTGTTTTGAAAAACAGAATTACATATCTACTACAAAGGGGAGGCTCCCTTGCAAATCTGTAAACTCATTTGCGCCTCCCCTTGTGCAAACCGGCGGTGGAAGAACGACGGTTTTAGGCTGGCGGCGGCGCGGGGGTGGCCGCGGATGAAAGTGATGGCGGTGATTTATATGTTTAATAAATATAATATATTTTTTTATAAAATATATAAATAAATAAAATACGTTTAATATGAACCATTGATATCTTTAGATCTATGAATGTGATCAATCAATTGAATAAATGTACAAGTGTTTAACGTGTGATATCCGAGGTTCCGTAATACTAATATACTTACTAATTCGATGACTAGAAATATATCCTATTGAAAATTACTTGATTAAATATGTATTAGTACTTATTTTGGTAATTGCATTAGCTTGACACTAATAATATCCATATCATTCATATATATGTAGGGAGTATGAGAAATATATAATATTGCAAGGACTATGAAAGAAAAGAAAAAAGAGAAAGAATTTGCACACTAGCCCTCATGGTGATATTATATATATTCCTAGTGGCTTGCATATTCCCTTTACTACCAACTCCTAGAGACAATAAAAAGAAAACCAACTCTTAGCAATTTTCGCACGGCAATTCCAACATTGATAAGGTTTGTATTTTCTAGTTTTGAGGGACCAAACGATATCCAAATTGAACTCCCTTTAGCTCAAAATCTTCCTGAGAGGAAAAGGAACAATCAAGGTGTTAGATTTTTGTTTCAATATAGATATCGAGGTAGTAAATTCACGAAAATTTTGATGAAAATTTCGAAGATATTCGAAATTTCGATTTCGATTTTAAAGAAATCATGGAAATTTACATAAATATTTGGAAATTTACAATCAAACTTTTGGATAACTTTAGTTATCATACCTTTGCATCTTTTATTATACACTCTATATATAATAAATGTATAATAAATCTTGTTAAATAGAATGATCAAAACCTGTTACAAAAAATATGAAATAAATATGACTTAAAAGTAAAATAATAATCAAATCTCATCAAAACTTCATTAAAATAAGTGTTACACAAGCTTAGTAAAATTCATGTGTGTGGCTGGGGTGAATGGTTGGTAGGTATGGACCAACTTAAAATATATTTTTTAAATAATAAATTTTTAAATTGTATAAAAAAATATTATCCAAAATTTTGGGTTTCGGTGAAAGTTTTGGAAAATTTCGGATTTCGGGCTAAATAACAAAAGTGTTTAATATTATTTTTAAGTTTCGAGAAATTTCGGGTTTCGGCAAAAATTTCGGGTTTCGGTCGAAATTTAGGAAGAAAGTTTATAAAATTAGATTAAAGTGAGATTTCGTTTCGAGACTCCAGAAACCCAAAATTTTGAGGAAAATTTAAGACTATGGGAACAACACCATGTGACCGGAATTTTCATATATGCTACGGAAAGTTTCAGAATCGCCCAAAACCGTGACCCAATTTCAGGACCTGAAATCTGCCAGCACCATTAGAACTTTGTTGTCTTGGTGTTTTCTCATCGATCAAATAGTAAAGTAAGACACCCTCATCTCTATTAAAATGTGTTTATTCTTGGGCTATTAGAATCATTATGGAATTAAACTTGAATTGATCAATTGGAGGTTGAATTGGGACATGCATGAGGTGAATTGGAAGGTAGGGCTGAGAATTTGGTTGTCCGTGTGTATGAGGAAAGGACTTGGATAAATTGTTATAGACCCATGAATATATATGTAGTTGAAATATAGATAAGTGATTGCATGTCGAATCTAACTTGTTTTTAAAAGTCATTTAGGACATGCATTTTTGTTTTGTCGTGAAAATAAGTTGAACTCCATTTCACTTTTTGCATATATGTTCTAGGTTGTATTTGAAAGGCCAAATGTGCGAATTTTGGATTCAACATATTACCCAATGAACTTGGTCGTGTTAAGAACAGATTGGCAAATTATGGAGCCTTGTAGAATTTGTTTTAAATTTTTCAAAAGAATTGCCAGATTGATATCATGTTTCGGGAAAGCCACTTGTTGAGCAAAAAACTTATATTTAAAGATTTTATTTTAATTTAAAATATTTATGTAGATACCTAAACATGTTTAGAATGTTGCTATATACGAAATTTACAAAAATTGACAAACAGATGCTGCCAGAATCTTACTCGTTTTCGGAAATGTTCAAGTTGGAGCTTCAATTGTTATATTTAAAATATTTTTTTTGATTCCAAATTTTACAGGACTATCTCGGTTCTTGTGGGAATATTACATACAATATTTGGGATTTTTTAATAAACAATTTAAACATATTTTGAAATGCAGCTTGTTTGGGTTAAAATCTGCTTCAGTTTAGCCTAGGTTTGGTGGTTAAAACACCCACTTGAAAATGTTCATTGCTTTTGAAAATTTTACCTTATCTTTTTCAACAAGTTTTGGGGTAGTTCTGGAAGTTTAAGAGGTAAACTTTTATTCTATGAATAATAATTTTCAAATTACAACCGCATAAGAATTTTAACAATTTTCAAATTACAACCGTGCAAAACTGTTTTCTTGAAGTTTTTGCGAATTTTTTGAATTAATTTTATTATAGCCAAATTACATTGTAAAATATATATATATTTTTTGAAACTATACAAGACATCAATAATTCTAAAGACAAAAGCTTGATTAGTTTTAGATATTTAAAGTTTATCCACCATAAGGTATAAACTGTTTATATTAAATTACTTTATAATCTGATGAAAAAGTGCATAATATTGTTGAAATTTTGCAATTGCATAAACTTGATTATATTACTGTTAATAGTTGTTACTTTGTTTATTTATAACAAAATTATTATTATAATATTGTTGAAAATTTTGCAGTTCATTTATCTATCTTTTGATTAGTGTTATTTTCTTGATAAATTAATTGTACATTAACTTGTAACGATTATAGCATTTTCTTGAAAATATTAATTGCTTGTATCTATGAATAAAATAAAAATTCTTACTATCAATATAATGAATATTCATATAAGTAAATGGGTTCAAAATTAGAACTTAATATGTATCTTTCTATGTATTCACTATTTATTCATTATGATTAATAGGCAAACGAAGTCTATCATAGATGCATTTTATGCTATGAAAGAACGTCGTGTACAACTTCGATAAAAAAATTTGACGATTTGCTTGTTTGGAAAGCCAGTTTTCAATTTTTTACGCTTGGTTATTGTTATTTTACTTATCTATTAAAATTAACATAAGTTTGAGTATATACTTATCAATATTATAAAGGGGTAAAGACCATTACCTTCTCGAACTTTGCGGGTTCTTACGCTTTTTGAAACAAATTTTTTTTTTTTACATTCTTTTATCTCAACTTTACGGGTTTTACACTTTCTTATATATAAGCATATTCCGACGGAATTTCAACACATGCAGCGAGGTGAGATAAAAAATTGTAAAAAAAATAAAGTTTGGATAAAAAAGTGTAAAAAAAAAAAATTCTTTAAACTCCACGGGATGAAATTCCGGCCGAATATTCCGTCGGAATTTGGTAAAATATAGAAAAGTGTAAACCCATAAAGTTGAGCTAAAAAGTGTAAAAAAAAAAGTTTATTTCAAAAAGTGTCAAAACCCGCAAAGTTCGGGTAGGTAATGGTCTTTATCCCTGTTATAAAATAGTTGTGTTAATGGTCGTCCCCCAGGTCCCCACCCCCCCACCCAAAAAAAAAAAAAACTAATTCTTAGATCCATCCCTGCATCCGTTAAGAAAATCGATGGAATTTCACAAGTGGCAGGCACAAGCTTATAATGATAGATTGGATAAATTGTGTAAATATTCGCGTACTTTTACAACTTTAAACTCCAAATGTAAATAAAAAAAATGAGTTTTCTTTCATACATAATATTGGGGTTTTTGTGAAATTATGCAAATTAACTAACTACCATGTGCAAGAAACACGTAGCCAGAAGAACGGTTTTTGTCCAACTTTTAATAACTGGGATTACAAATGCAAAAATTATGTCCTACGAGATTAGTTTTGCATCTTTGTAAGCAATGAGGAGAAAAATCAAAAATTGTTAGGGGGTCTTTCCTAAAGGATTAATAATACAATATTCCCTATTCTTTTGTACCGAAACTTCGCCCCTCCCCCCGCCCCTTCCCTGATGAAAACATTTAATGCAAAAACTATATTTTTATCTCCGACGAATAATGATTAAAATTTCAAATTACTTTATAAATTACGTTAATAATAAAAAATTCAATAAAAATATTAAAAAAATAAAAGACAAAAAAAAACGCAGAATGATATGTTTAGTCCAATAAATAATAGTTTTGTTAGAAAAATATGAAAACCCACCGAAATGCGTTGGGAAATTTGGGGATTAATATATTGTCTCCAAGAAAAAACATTTTCATCCTAATCTACTTCATAAGTTGCAATCTTTCATGTATTTATAGTGCTAACTGTGGATCTTATGCTTTTGTTAATTAATAAAATAAGTAGCTTATAAGTCGTAAATGAAACAAGTACTTTTGAGTTGACACACTGATCAAAGTTTAAGTTTAAAGTATGAAAACAAATAACAGTGTAATATATGATTGTCTTATTTGAAACCACAATTTTATTTGCAAATTCAAATACAATTTGAACATATTACACATTATCTGCTTGAAAGGATGATATTATTCGTCAAGGATAATATTATTCATTGTGCATATATGAGATAACCGTATAGTTGAAAAAATATCTATATTAAATTAAACTAAAGGGTCATTTGGTCTTTGTCAATAATTTCATTTCATCCTACCTTCATTCCAAGTTACCAATCATGGGTTTGGAAAGAACTAAAGAATGACGATTTCATTCCTTTCTTATTCCTTGAACATACCTAGCATATGATATGATATATTAGCATCATTCCATTCCCATCCAATTCCATTCTTACATACCAATCGAGCCCTGACTTCTTAACGAAACTTGTTAGATTGTTAGTATCTTCAAATGGTTCTTTATATAAATAAGGAAAAATTACATCCACACCCCCTGTAGTTAAGCCTAACTACAAATATACCCCCAATTATTTTTAATTATTCACACCACCTGTAGTTAGTAAAACCTTACACGCCGGAATTTGCTCTAACGAAAGTGTCGTAAATGCCCTTGTATTTAGAAAATAAAATTCAAATAATTGAATTTTTTTTATCGGAGTTGATGATAATATGAGGACGAATATACTCTCAGGTGTGGGAAAGCTATTACACACTTATATAGGGGCTTAAAAATTACCTTTAATGCAACAGAGGGGTGTATTTGTTATACATAGAAAACCTTATGTACACTCACCAAAATACCCCTTTCAACACTTATCAAGTAGGGTTAGAGGTGCAGTTCGGTTATCCACCCGAATTGAGTCGAAAATCGAAATCGAACCAAAAAAATTCAGTTCGGTTGTCTTTTTTTTTTTTGGAAAAATTCAATTATCGGTTCGGTTTCTATATTGAGGTTCGGTTAATTGAAAATTGAATATATTTATTTATTTATTGTATTTATTATTTCATATAGTATAATGTAAACCAAAAACTATAAAAAAAAAAAAAGGTGTGTTTCATAGTAATAGGGAAAAAAAAAGAATTAAAATTAACCCTAATTAAAATTCGTTGATGTCCATCTAGTTTTCAATTTTTTGTGGAAGTTTAAGAAACCCATTTGAAAAATTATATTAATCTTTTTTGTCCTTATATAAAAAAACGCAAGAGTTAAAATTCAAAGTTGGCCATTTTTTAATTCAAAAATTCGGTCCGACTGAAAATCGAACCAAACCAAACCAAAAACTTCGGTTTCAGTTCAAAATTTTGGACCGATCTGAACAAATGAACACCCCTAAGTAGGGTTCATATGTCAAACATGTCAAATAATAAGGAATCGTATAGTTATACACATCTAAGTTTAAGGGGTTATTTGCTAGGCAATGAATTATATAAGGGTATTGATGTTAGATAATACACTTTCGTAATCCTGGTAACATATATTCACAAGAAAATAAAAAATTACAAATCGCAAAGCCACAATTACACAATCCACGGTCGCCGGCCATCCAGCACCGCTACCGGCGACGTCACAACACAAAACCCATATGTCGTATTATCCACACCTCCAATCTACTCCTTTATCCTCACAGCAAAATGTAAACCCATATCCAAAATTCACGTGGCACTTGTTTTTAATTTTTTAATTTGTTTTATCCGTAAATATTCTCCCCAACTCATTTACAAATCTAGAAGCATACCAACCCACCATAGCAGCCCCTCCATCTTCCACTTCGCCTCATGACAGAAACATGTCATCAGCAATGGAGCAAGACGGAGGGTCGGGACTTATGTGGTTTAATTCGATATAATTGCATGATTTATGTTCAAATATATGTAATTTTTACCACAAATGCGTATAATCAATTCGGTATTTGAGTTCAGGTATAAATTATTGCATTTAAGGGAAACAAGGGAAAAAGTGCACAATTAGAGAAAAATCCTATAATTCAGTGTTTCAACTTACGAACGTCAGAAAGGCTCATGCACGGACATGATGATCTCAACGTTCGGCGTGGGGAAGTCTTACGCACGGACTGAAGAAGGTCAACGTATGAACACCAGCAGTTCAACGTTCGAATGTGAGTCCCGACAGAGCAGCTTTCGCGTTTTAAAAGTCTGATTCAAAGTGGGGTCTGTCTGATAGCTGATGTATAAAGACGAAACAAAACACAAAGAGGAGAGCCGACTTCAGCAGCCCTAATTCAAGACTTGGAGAGCAAGAAGAAGAAAAAAACCACAATAATTCATCTTCAACAATAGGGAGTTCATTAGATTAGATACATATTTTTGTATATGAATATTTATTGCTATTCTGAATTAGTTTTCTTAGTAGTAATGAACTAATTCTATCAGACTAAGGCCATGTAAGGCCAGATTTATGATGGTTAATATATAAAAGTTGTTTATTTGAGTTAATTCTAATGTTGCCATGTGTTATGATTTCTGTGCTTTTACTCCATTCATATACTTGATCACCATATATGTGCAATTTTGCCTAGTTTATCTGTTCGGGAGAAGGTAAATTAGGGTTCAAAAGAAATTATAATATCATCTAAGTTAGTTGATGCTAGGGAAAGCTACATACTCCGGATGCTGTTAGCTGGATTAATTTGGAAACATCTGAATTTATCTGGGGAAAAGTTCTAGTTCTTAATGCAAACAGTAAAGATTGCTACACCCAATCCAGTATAGGTTATCATGAGCGAGGGATCCACGTGATAATACGCTTAAGGAATTTTCCACCATAGCAACACTAGTCTAATAACTTGAAGAACAACATTTATATAAATACAAGTAAATCTGTGTCATTATATGTGTCTTAGTCACTCTTTTATATAATTTTATCATTTTGTTAATTTAGTGTGTTTAGTCATTTATAAGTTTTATTTAGTTCTTGCTGTAAATTCTTGCAAAACTAAAATACAAGTCTCTGTGGATTCGACACCCCGGACTTAATTGTCCACTTTATTACTACACACGATCAGTCTTCTTGCTGTAAAAACACATAGAGTTCTACCTTATCAAGTTTTTGGCGCTATTACGAGGGACTTGTTTATTTTCATTTTTTTGATTTTACTACAAGTTTTGATTTTCTGCTTTTTACTTTTCAGGTTCGAATAATGGCTACAACTCTTTCGGATATGAGTCTTCCGGAAAATCAAGCATGGTTACAAAACCTTTTACAAGCTATGCGACCAGCAGCACCAATACCTCTACCATCCGTTCAAGATAGCCAACTTCCTCAAGTACCTATTTTTCTAGGAGCGGTTATCTTTCCATCCTTCCACACACAAAACCTCCATATCCTAGATCACCTAATCACTTCAGTTCGAAACCAACCATTTTTTGGGGGTCCAAGAGAATCACCATATGATCACTTAAAAGAATTCTATTATATCATGTCTACCATACCCTTTCCTCCCACAGATTTCGATGCCATTCACCTTTGCTTTTTCCATTTCTCCCTCAAAGATGAAGGAAAAATATGGTATAGGTCTCTGCCCACACAATCTATCACGACTTGGCGTGAGCTAGTCTGGAGATTTTTGGGCAGATTTTTCCCGCAGTCAAATGTTGATAAGTTGGGAGGCGAAATATCAGGATTTCAGCAGAGATTAAGAGAATCGTTAGCTTTAGTTTGGGTAAGGTTCACAGGAATGATGAGGAGATGCCCAAATCACAATTATTCTCTGAGCAACCTTGTTCAGTATTTTTACATTTTGGGGTGCGAACAAGAATGAAACATTGACTCAATGCTGGAGCCGGTGGTGATTTGTTAAGATTAGATGCTCAAGCCGCGTGGATAAAATTGGAACAGCTAGCCAGGGAAGATGAATTATACCCTAAGGATGATGAGGATCTACCTCCTCCTGATGAAACTTTAAGTCTGAGACAGAAGGTGAATGTAGACAAAATCACATTATCTTATGCAAAATCAGGGGAAAAATTGAATGGTGATAATGAGAGATCTCTCCATGAGCCTTGTGAGAGGCTAGAAGCAAGGGGTGTGAGTACCAAAGAAGAGAACAGTGCAAGGATACAACCACTAAGTGTTATGGAGTCAGAATCAGTGGAGCAATGCAATACTGTGAGCTTTAACAATGGAGCAGACAGATCTTGCACGATCAGCACGCCCGAACATGAAAGCCCCAACGTTTGAACGTTAGCTGAAGAACGTTCGTACGTGGATGGGCTCAATGTAAGAACACCAGCGACAGTTAGTCAAGCCAATGAGAATTCATCTCCCTGTCTCCCTATCGAAATTTGTTTACCCTTTCCTCTATCTCAACATAAATATAGAAAGGAATTTGATGCAAGCTTTCTTAAAATTTTACAAATTCTTGAGAAATGAACATTAACATACCTTTCATTGATGTTATTTTGCAGATACCTCAATACATGAAGTTCTTCAAGGATATCCTATCAAATAAGAAAAGGTGGGGAGACAATGAAACAATTTGTCTAACTAGAGAATGCTCCGCGCTAGTTCTCAATAAGATGACGGAAAAGCTTCAAGATCATAGAGGTCTTATGATCCCCTGTACAATTGGGAAGAACACTTTTGATAAAGTTCTATGACTCAGGAGCCAGCATAAATCTCCTCCCGTGTTCTCTTTTCAAGAAATTGGGTCTGCGCAATCCAATACCCATGTCCATGTCCTTGTAACTCGATGATTGATCAGTAAAACATCCTAAGGGAATTATTGAAGGTGTGATCGTGCAAGTTGGGGAATTCTATGTTAGGAATTTCATGTTAGATATTTTGATGATGACAAATTAGGATTTTATGTTAGACCCCAAAATATGTAAGTTTGATTTTAGTAGAAATCATGTATAAGGTTTGAAGCGTTAGATTTGTAATAGGCTTCGTTTTGTTTTTATTCTAGATTGTTAGGCTAAGTAGTCTTAAGCTGAGCGTCTGATGAATTCTGAGTGAGCTTATCAGTAGTAAAGTTTGAAGACTCAAGCGCCTGAAGTCTGAATGAAGATGAAGTTTCCAAGCGTCTAAATGACCAGCTATATCAAGCGTCACCTTATAGGACAAAAGTAATTCAGGGATGGATAAGCGTCTATCAATGATGGATTTCACCTGAATTTATTTCCAAGTCCAGAAGGAGTTTAATGCAAATATTCTCAGTGCATTAAGTGCCAACGGACATTTAATTCAAATGCATTAAATGCTGATAAGAACATTAAATGTGATAAGCACTTTCAGACGTACGGAGAAGCCACCCTATTAGACTATCAACTATTCACAGACTGCAGCACCAACTTTTGTGCAGCAGATTTTCAGGAAAAATGACAAAAGTGGTTCACTCGCGTAAGTGAGAGACACGCACCTGTGCATGTGTCAAACGGACACTTTTTGCAAGAATGCCTATAAATAGGACTTCAACAACTAGCCAAAAATAACGATCCACTCCAAGCCAAATTGTTGTTGCATTGAAGTCTCATTCCTTAAAATCTCAGAAAAATCAGAATATTCAAGCAAACATTCTCCTTGCTTTTCTTCAATTCCTGAGACAGTCAACCAAATATCTCAAACATTCTTTTCGGAGAAACCTACACTACTATTGAGATATTCCCAGTTGTTTGAACTTTATCAAAATCAAACAAATCATTTAGAAAAACCTCATCCAAGCCTCGCAATCTGTGTGAAGTCGAAGTTGGATACTTGCATTATTTATAGGTGAAAGAAGCAAGGGGATAGAAGTGATTTGGAGCATAAATCTGTGTGATCAAGGAGCTCAAGTCATCAACATCCATCTCTCCCTAATTTGTAGAAGTTTCTATGTGATTCTTTGAGAACCATCTTAGTGGATTGCCTCCGAGTGTTCAAGGAGAATAAGGACGTAGTTGGGATTACACCACCCAACGAACCTTACAAATATCGTGTTCTTTACTTTACAGTCATTTTTCATATTATTATATCATTATATAAATCTATTAAGTAAAACTCAAGTGAACGCTAAGCAACTAAGAAACCATTTGTAATGCTAAAGCTTTTAAACAAGAAGACTACAAAATCATTTCGCTGTGCTAACACTGATTAAAGAAGTGGAGGGTTAAACCTATTTGGTTGTAGTATTCAAATCTTGAAGTCTAAGTTAACTTTATAAAATAGTCTTCATTAGACGCTCAGGTCAAGCGCCTACTTCTCAAGTGTCCAACGAATTTTTATACGAAATTTTTTAAGTCCAAAAAGACTTCAAGGTCTATTCAACCCCCCCTCCTTCTAGACTCTTTTGTATGCCACTTGGGACCAACATTCTACTTTCCAGTTGAGTTCGTAATTCTTGAAATGGAAGAAGATGATGATACATCTCTAATCTTAGGAAGGCCTTCCTGACCACGACTAAAGCAGTCATCGATGTAGCCCATGTCAAGCTGACTTTCAAAGTAGGAGATGAGCATATCACATTCGACGTCTTTGACATAATGAAGCAACCAATGGAGTTAAAACGCACTAAATGTGATGATATCATTGATTTGATGAGTACGGATGTAGCTCCGAGAGACAAGCGTGAAGAATCATCTGAGTTATATTTCATGGGTGCTGGTGACATGGAGCTAGCTGAGAAGGAAGAATCAGAACTTGTGTGAAATATCAAAAAACATCCATTCTCTTTTCAAAGGAAGTTTGAGAAATGGACAGACCACTGTCAAGTGTATCTCAACCATCTTTCGAAGATCCACCTCTTCTTGAACTCAAGCTTTTTCCTGCACATCTTAAGTATATTTTTCTAAACAAGGATAAAACTCTACCACTAATTATTTCTTCTTCTCTCACAGGAACTCAAGAAGAACAACTAATTGGAGTACTGAGGAGCTATAAGTGAGCTTTTGGATGGAAAATCGCGGGTATAAAAGGGAATTTGCATCAATTTTCATGCACAAAATTCTAATGGAAGCAACTGCAAAGCCGACAAGCCAACCGCAGAGGAGGTCAAATCTGAAGATTCAAGAAGTGGTGAAAAAGGAAATGATCAAACTCTTGGATGCTGGGGTCATCCTTCCCATATCTGACAGCGAGTGGGTTAGCCCACCCAGATAGTTCCAAAAAAAGGAGGCACAACTATGATATATAATGAGAATAATGATTTACTTCAGTTTTGCATTATCACGGGTTATAGAGTATGCATAGACTATCGCAAGTTAAATGAATATACTCGTAAGGATCATTTCCCCTTCCCTTTGTTTATCAAATGTTAGAAAGGTTAGCTGGGTATGAATATTGTTGTTTCTTAGACGGATATTCTGGATATAATAAAATTGCCATTGCACCCGAGGATCGATAGAAAACCACTTTCACTTGTCCATATGGTACTTTTGCTTATAGACGAATGCCTTTGGGTTTATGCAATGCCCCAGCCACCTTCCAAAGATGCATGATGGCTATTTTTCACGATATGGTTGAACAATTCATGGAAATATTTATGGATGATTTTTCTATATTTAGATCCACTTATGAATTGTGTTTGCATAATCTAACATTAGTGTTTCAGAGATGTGAAGAAACCGATCTTGTGCTTAATAGGGAGAAGTGTCATTTTATGGTACAAGAGGGTATTTTTCTAGGCCATAAGATCTCGCGAGAGGGGATAGAAGTGGATAAGGCAAAGATCGAAGTGACAGCCAATCTACCTCCACCACGCACAGTCAAGGCTGTGAGGAGTTTCTTGGGCCACGCTAGGTTTTATTGACGCTTTATAGCAAATTCCTCTAAAATTGCTAAATTGCTATCTACCCTGCTTGTGAAAGATGCATCTTTTGACTTTAATGACAATTGTATGCAGGCATTCCTTACCCTGAAGGAGAAGTTCATTTATGCACCCGTGATGTTGGCACCAGATTAGGATCTACCATTCGAGCTTATGTTCGATGTGAGTGATACTGCTATAGGGGCGGTCCTTGGTCAGAGGAAAGGTAAAATTTTCCATACTATTTATTATGCCAGTCGTACGCTGAATGATGCTTAGATTAATTGCGCAACAACTGAAAAAGAACTCTTATCGGTGGTGTTTGCGTTAGACAAATTTAACTCCTATTTAATTCTCAATAAGGTGATAGTTTGCACCGACCACTCCGCCTTGAAATACCTGCTCGCTAAAAAAGATGCAAAACCTAGACTACTTAGGTGGATATTGTTGCTGCAAGAATTTGACTTAGAAATTCAAGATAAGAAAGGCACTGAGAATGTTGTGGAAAGCCACCTATCTAGACTAGAATTGACAAATGAAAAGTTGGATGATAATATGCCCATTAGAGAAAAATTTCCGGATGAACAACTTTTTGCTCTATCTGTATGCCCCCTTCCATGGTATGTTGATTTTGCTAATTATGTTCTTACTGGTATTACACCCCCTGATCTCACCTATCACCAACGAAAAAAAAAATTAAAAGATGCAAGACAATATTTCTGGGAAGAACTATTTTTGTTTAAAGTTGTCATAGATGGAGTGATCAGACGATGCATTCCCAAGGAAAAAGTGGCATCTGTTTTGGCATATTGCCATGATATGCTAGTGGGAGGTCACTTTGGTCCAACTAAAACCGCAGCACAGGTTCTTCAATCAGGTTTTTTTGGGCCCACTCTTTTTAAGGATGCTTATGCTTATGTGCAGTCTTGTGATCGTTGTCAGCGTACTGGTAATATTTCTAGACGTCATGAGATACCTTTGAATAATGTGCTTGAATGCGAGATTTTTGATGTATGGGGAATAGATTTTATGGGACCTTCTACAAGTTCTTGTTCTAACAAGTATATTTTGGTTTCTGTTGATTATGTTTCTAAATGGGTAGAGGCAAGCACTACCAACCAATGATGCTACGGCAGTGGTGCAATTTTTTAAAAAATGAATTTTTACAAGATTTGGCATCTCTCGAGCTATCATTAGCGATGGTGGTACTCATTTCTGAAATAAGCAATTTGAAAACTTGTTGAGTAAATATGATGTTAAACATAAGGTGTCCACCCCATATCACCCTCAAACTAGTGGCCAAGTGGAAGTGTCCAATACGAAAATTAAAAGAATTTTGAAAAAAACGGTCAACAGCCATAGAATCGATTGGTCTCTCAAGTTAGATAATGCGATGTGGGCCTACCAAACTGCTTTTAAGACCCCAATTGGCATGTCCCCGTATACCTTGGTTTTTGGAAAAGCATGTCATTTACCTGTGGAACTTGAACATCGTGCATACTGGGCTATCAAATTTCTTAACTTTGATGCCAAGGCTGTAGGTAACAAAAGGATACTCCAGCTGCTTAGAGGAATGGAGACATGATGTGTAAGAGAATGCAAAGTTGTATAAGGAAAGGACTAAGCGATGGCACGACAAGCACATTACTCATCATGAATTTCAAGAAGGAGAGCGAGTCTTGTTATAAAATTCTCGCCTATGGCTGTTTCCAGGGAAACTTAAGTCTCATTGGTCGGGACCTTTTCGGGTGGTACGAGTTTACTCTTCAGGCATTGTGGAGCTAATTACGAAAGATGGAAGGGCCTTTGCAGTCAATGGTCAACGGGTGAAACATTATATAGGAAATGATTGGACTGCAGATGAGACGTCTATTGAGCTTCATGATCTGGCCCACTGATATGAACCTGCAAAGTCAAGCTAGTGACATGAAAAAAGCACTTCTCGGGAGGCAACCCGAGCTTTTTCTGTGCATTTTTGTTTCGTTTGTTGGTTTGTTTTTATTCCTGTCTTATTTTCTGTTTCTAAGTTGCTTCTGTTTCTTCATACAGGAAAATAACCCCAGTTAAGACGTTCAAACGCCAATTACATCATGTTCAGACGTCCTAGTTGTAAAGCCTACACAATTCTGTAGTCAGCAAGCCCGAATGCTGGACACTTCAAGTTCGAACGTCCCAGATATCATGTTAGAACGTGAAACGTGTACTTTCCAATATAAAAAGAGGACTAGTCACCATAAAAATCCAAAAGTCATAAATCCCTAATTTCAGTCAACACTCCTCCATTTCCCTTCTCACAGTCGAACTCCCAGCTTTTCCTCTCTCCACCACATCACAACTATTACCCACCGCTGGACACCACCACTATACCACCTCGACGCATATTTCCACCAGTGCGCCGCTGTCCAAACCATAGTTGTTGTCTCTACACTGGAAAGGTCATCACGTCCGAATGCCAAGCACCTCACGTTCGAACGTGAGTTACCCGCTTCTATTGTGTCATTTCTACCAGTAAGAGATTGACTAAACCACTATTTCATTCTTCTGTTTTCTCAATGGTGTGGGGGTTGGTGTGCGTTACTAAGAGTTGTGATTCTAAGTTTCTTGATTCAGGTTGGCATAAGAAAAGTTTGGGGGTTGATTGTGTTGATATTGTTCATATTGATTGGCCTTGGGTGGATTGTTATGTGGACAAGTTGTGAAATTTACTGTTATTATCATCATGCCTCATCTGAGACAAACCACGAATAGAGAAAAGCTAAAGAGGGTACCTCTGGCACTGCACCTATTCCTGCTGTTGCAACACAAGCAGAACCAGAGATCCCTTTGGCTTCAGGATTTAGCAATCTTAAACCTCAATTGATTTTGAAGGAAAGGAAGTTTGTTCCAAGGCAACCCAATCTGAAAAAAATATTCCGGGATAACGACTGGTTGAAATTCTATGAACCACCACAACCTATTATGCCCTCGTGGGTCCAGGACTTTTATGTCAATACTTTTGATGTTTTTCTGAAAGCTCCTGGTTTCTTTACATTAGCATCTGTTACTGTCAGAGAAAAGAATGTTCCATGTACCGATAAGGATATTCGCTATTGCCTTGGTCTTCCCACGGGTATCCCTTGTGAGTTTTCCCTTTTGATTGGGCCTTCTGTAGGAAATTTTCTTGTTAATCTGGATGAGGTGCTACGTCTGATTGCACACTCGAGTGTTGTATTGAAATCGAACAACATTATCAAAAGGGAATATTTAACTGAAGAAGCTCGCTTGCTATATGAGTTTATCCATTTTTCGGTCCAACCAACTATGAACAAATTTGAAGTTAACAGAGAACGGTCAGTACTCGTGTATGCTTTGCTTTCTTCCAAGAAAATTAACCTTGCTCGTTTTATACATAAGGCGTTAGTGGGACAAATCAAGTGATTTAGAGGGGAGGTTGCTCATAATCTAAAAGTGAAAACAACTGCAATTTTCTTCCCTTCATTGATTACAATCCTTTGCTTGAAAGCCCAGATTCAACCGCGGGAGGGAGAGATTTTCACGGCAGCTGGAGGTGAGCTTGATATCGAGGAAATCATTCATCCGACTCCTGGTGTTAAAAAGACCAGAACCACACGGGAGAAAGGTGAAAGTTCTAGGAATGGTTCATCTGCACATCCCGGGTCACTTAAGGGTCTACAGCAACAGGTTACTTAACTTCAGAAGAATCACAATGCTTTGCAATACCAAATTCAGAATGCTATTAGTGTGAACTTTCAGATGCTGAGTCAGTATTTAGGGCAGTATCAGAGGAATTTGATGGTTGTTGCAGATACTGCAGCGGGACGTCCAGTGCCTGATTATCCATTACCACCAGAGTTCATCCCTTATCCGTTTCCGGCACCTAATGATCCCATAGTTCATTCGGTTGGCAATAAAGACCCATCTACTGAGGAGGATGCTGATATGACAGTGGAGGAGTGATCGTTGTTTTGTCTTTATTTTTCTGTTTTCTTTGTTTATTTTTCTTTCGTATGTGCTGGTAATCTAATGACTTCTTATTTATCTTTATCTTCTTATTTAAATTGCTGTTATTGGTTTCTTTTGCTAGAATACATGTTTTTCTATGTTTTGGTAGCAGCGGCATACGATTGCATTGGCGTTTCTGCTAGAACTTCTTCAGAAACATTAGGTTAAAGAACTTAAGATTGTTTTTCAGCACCCTAGTCGGTAGTATAATTTTTTGTTATCTTCTTTTTCTTTTAAATTTCCATGCTTTAGCTTGTGCAACACTGGGGACAATGTTGGAGTTAAGTTTGGGGGTAGGAAAATATTAAGAAATGCATGTTAGGTGTTTTAAGGTTCAAGTTTGGGAGAATGCCAATTTTGAGATAAATGCTGCTACTATGTTGAAAAAAATCAAGTATGAAAATTTTTTAGTCCTTCCAATTAGTGCATTGAGATTGATTAACTTGAAACAATGACATAATTTTGTGAATAATTTGAATTTAATGGGAAAAATACATATCTTCGAAATTGCTCGTGGAGACCCTAGACTAGAATTGATTTTCTAAGATGATTCACAATGTACATAAGTCGAGGGTAGAGGAGTTGAGTGGATAACCATCTTGAGACACTTATGAAATTTTTCCCAAAAATATTAACTTAGATTTTTCATAAGGTGAGATGAGTAGTTAATTTCGTATGCTAAATAATTAAAAGGATAAATTTTGGTATGACCAAAAGTGATCAGGCTAATATGTATTGGAGGTGAAAAGTCACATGCCTACATACTATACTGTTATGCTAATTTGAGCTAAGCTCAAGCCAAAAGGAAATTTAATTGTTGAAAGATCTAGTTTTGTTTCGAGGCCTTTGACACTCAAGTGATTAAATCCTTAGGAGTGTCTCTACACTTAATGCCCTAAAACTATCTAGTTTGGGAGTCAATGATCTAAAGTTTGCTACATGGGTTCTATAGAATGCCTAATGGAATAAGACATCGCACATGATCTAGCCTTGATAAATTTAAAAGGAAAGTTTCATATGAGTTGAAAGTTTGATTGTTTGAGAAAATGAAATTTAAATGGCTATGAGGTTTTCTATGATTCTTGTACTTTGTGTTTGATCAAAAGTTGATAGATGTGGGATTAATGTCCAAAAATTGGTAAGGATGCCTCTTGACTAAAATGCCTTAAATTTATTTTCACTACACCCTTTGGAGTCTTTTCGAGTATTGATGTCACATGAGCAAAAGTATTTGATATGCATTTATTGTTGGGATCGGTGTACAACCCTCGGGGATACCGGCGTAGCAGAATACAATAATTAAAAAATTAAAGCGGGATCCCCGAAATTAGGGCAAGGTCGACATGGTACCATCAGATTCAAAAACTATCTTAGGGGAAAGTTTACTCGTGTTTACCTCTTGTAAACCTTAAAGCAGCAACGTCTTTTAAAGCTACTCCCCGCTACAGTCTTCGAATTGATTTGTCCTAGCACCCCAAGCATTACGCCTCTGAGATGTATCGAAAGAGCTAGGTTTAGAATTTGGGGATTTTGGAACTAAGTCACAAGGAGGGGAAATTGACGGCGATTTGAGCACAACAGATTTGAATCCCGTTGTGGAGGAACCCATTCCTACTATAACGGTTGCACATCAAGTCATGCAGGAAAATCCAACTCAAAAGTCTTGGAGTGAATTGTTTGAGGGCAATCGGGATGTAAGTGGAGGTCTCCAGCTCCAGAAATATGCTTGTGAAGGGGACGAAGTGTGCATTACTAGAGAGGATGTGGTTCCAGAGATTGAATATTGAAAATTCTCACTGTCAGTGTTCATCCTGGGTCAGCATATACCTACAGTAGTGATGGTGAACTTCCTCAAGGTACGCTGGAAGGGTCTGGTTATCCCAACGGTGGTAAGGCAGGATGAGGGACACTTCATCCTACGATTTGAGAATGCAAATGACCTAAAAGCAGTGTTACATAGAGGTACGCAATTTTTTTACTCTAAACCGTTGATTCTGCGACGTTGCGTTGAAGGCATGGAGTTGGAGGAGGTGACATATGTGCCCATTTAGGTTCAATCTCCTAAGCTTCCCTTGGGGATGTGGGGAATTCAAAGTCTAAGTAAGATTGCTAGTAAAATTGGAGAACCCCTGGATACAAATGAACTAATAGCTAGAAAAGTCAAGCCGGATTATGCTCGGGTTTGGGTTAAAATTGATCTGAGAGCTGAATTGCCAAAGGAGATCCCTATTAAAAATGGCTTTGATGGGTAGCTTACCATTCAGCCAGTGCGTTATGAATGGCAACCTGTGTAGTGTACAAGGTGCAAGGCATAGGGTCACAAGGAGGTAGTTTGTAAGAAGCATATTACACAACAGTGGCAAGTGAAACAAAAAACAAGGAGGGACCCCCCACAAGAGATTGCAATGGAACCTACTGTGATAACTACACAGGTGAATGGACCTCAAAGTGGTAATAGAGGAGAACAAATAGAAGGGGGGCATCATGAGACTCCTCCACAGCTATCCAACACGGATAAAGAGAAGGTGCCGGAATTGCAAGAAGTGAGAAGCTCCAAGCAAAGAAAGGGTAGCTCATGGGCGGATAAAACAGATACAGTTGAGGTGCAAAATGCTTTATCTAATTTGTTTCATGTCCTTAGTAAAACAGGGTCAATTTTAGAGGCCGAGGCAGGGGGCCCTAGTTCTTTATCTAATCCATGATAGTGGGCACGTGGAACATCCGTGGCCTCAATACAGCTAAGAAACAGCTTGCTGTTAGGAAGCTTATTGAGGCACAAAAAATGAATGTGATGGCGATTTTGGAGACTCGAATAAAACCAAAAAAAATCAAAAAATAGCAAAAGGTTTTGGTGACCATTGGCAGATTGTTAATAATTATATTACTGCCTCAAATGGCAGGATTTGGGTTCTTTGGAGGAAAAGTACAACTAAGGGGGTGGTTCTTAAGGTGTCTGAACTAATGATCACTTGTAGAATGACTTTGATAAGTATACAATCATAGTCTCGTTTGTGTATGGACTAAATGATGAAGTTGGGAGATTGAGTCTTTGGTAGGAGATTGCAAATTTGAATTATAAGGAGTCGTGGGTCTTGATGGGGGACTGGAATGCTACCCTTCATTAAGATGAAAAGTGTACAAGTGATGGTAATTTCAGTGGGTGTAATATTGCAATGAAAGAATGCTTTAATTTGATGGGGTTAGAAGACATACCATATACTGGTGCCTTCTATACCTGGAGCAACCACCATCAACAAGCCACTAGAACCTACTGTAAACTTGATAGAGTGGTCGCCAATGCGGAGTGGTTCTTACAAATTGAGGGGTCCATAGTTCAATTCTTAGACAAAGATATTTCAGACCACTGCCCTATGATCTTGAGTTTGAGGGCAGCTCAAAGGGGTAATTCCTCTTTTCGATTCTTGAATGGTTGGAAGCATCATCCCCAGTATGCTAATATTGTGCAGGATGAGTGGGGGAAATATGTGGATGGGTGTAGAATGTATAGAGTGGCTCAAAAGTGCAAAAGCATTAAAAATAGACTGAAAAGATTGCACATGGGTCACTATTCTGATATCAACAATAGAGTAGAGACAGAAAGAAATAAGTTGAAGGAGATAAGAGATGTCTTACAAGCCTCCCCTTTTGATGTTGTGGTTATTGAACAAGAAAGAAATACTTATGCAGCCCTTCGGGGTCTTTTATTAGTTGAGATGGAGTTCCTCAAACAGAAAGCCAAAGCTGAGTTCTATCAAAATTTTGATGAGTGCACCAGGTACTTTTTTGCTCGGATAAAGGAAAAGAAGAATCAGAGTAAGATTATGTCTTTACTGAATTCTTGTGGGGTTATCCTATCTGACCCAGAAGATATTCAGCAGGAAATCCTCTCTTATTACCAACAAATACTTGGCACAGTGGGTAATGGTACTGCAGAGATAAACCCTGAGGTGGTGGCCAAAGGTTACATTCTCTCTGATGCAGATGTAGAGTTGGTTAGGACCTGTGTTACTCAAGAAGAGATAAAACATATTATTTTTTCTAATCTAGAGGACAAGAGCCCTGACCCTGATGGATTTACAATAGGGTTTTACAAAAGTTCTTGGGCTGTTATTGGTGAGGAAATCTCTAAAGCTATTCTGAATTTCTGTAACAAGAGGAAGTTGTTGAAGGAGATTAACCATACTCTTGTCCACCTCATCCCTAAATGCAAGACTCCTAATACAGTTGGAGATTTTAGGCCCATTGCCTATTGCACCACTCTATACAAGATCATTTCTAGAGTGATTTGTAATAAACTAAAATTGGTTTTGCCCACCTTGATTGACCAATCACAAGGGGCCTTCATACAAGGTCGATCCATTGTTGAGAATGTGATATTATGTCATGAGTTAGTTAAGGGGTACAACAGGAAGGGTGTCTTTCCTAGAGCAGTTATTAAGGTGGACATCAAAAAGGCCTATGACACAGTGAGCTGGAAATTTCTGGAGGAAGTGCTTAAGGCTTATGGATTTCCAGAGGAGTTTGTCCAACTCATTATGATTTGTGTCTCCAGTGTAAGCTTTTCGTTCTTGCTAAATGGTTCAATGTTTGGACATTTCCAAGGAAAGAGAGGCTTGAGACAAGGTGACCCTATGTCACCATATTTGTTTGTGCTTATTATGGATTACCTTTCTAGACATTTCAAACTTCTTCATTCTAACCCCGAGTTTAAATTCCACCCAAATGCAAGAGAGTGGGTCTGGTCAACCTGTGTTTTGCAGATAACTTGATGATGTTTTGTAAGGGCGAGGAGAAGTCTATCACACATATACAAGCCTGTTTTGAAAAAATTTCAGATGTGTCTGGTCTGAAGACCAACTTAGACAAAAGTAAATTGATTGTTAGTGGGATTAGTGAGGATAGGAAGAAACAGTTGCTCTTGTGTACTGGGTATGTTGAAGGAGACTTGCCTATGAGGTATCTAGGGGTCCCCCTGATATCTTCTAGGCTTACAATTAAGAACTGCACCCTTAATGTCTAGAATAACATCTTGGACTTCTAAGTTTCTTTCTTTTGGAGGTAGAGTGATGTTGATAAAGGCTGTTCCATTTGGCGTAAAAATGTTTTGGAGCCAGATATTTCCTATTCCTTTGACTGTGATTCATGAGATTGAGAAAATGTGTAGGGCCTTTTTATGGAGTGGTAGGGCAACTGGTAAATTTTATGCTCCTGTTAGTTGGCAAGATGTGTGCCTGCCAAAACAGGAAGGAGGCCTGGGGATTATATCCATAGGTAAGTGGAACATTACTGCCATTTTCAAGAAAGTCTGGAACATTGCAGCGAAGGGTGATACTCTATGGATCCGATGGGTTCATGCATACTATCTAAAAACAAACAGTATATAGACAGTAGGGGCAAAAGTGATTGACTCGTGGTTATGGAAGAAAATGGTTCAAATTAGAGATGTGTTTATAGATGTTGTTGACACGGTTCACAATCAATGGAAGATTGGGAAATTCTCCATCCGAAATGCGTACTTTCATTCTATGGAACATTCGGAAGAGGTGAGCTGAAAAAAGCTGGTGTGGAGCCGTGGACCTATCGCTAGGCACCGATTTATATTGTGGCTGGCTTGCAAAAATAGGCTGAAAACTAAGGATAATATTGGGGCTTGGCATGAGGTTGATGATTGGGACTATTTGCTTTGCAGGTCTGCAATAGAGACTAGATCCCATATTTTCTTCAGTTGTCCGCTTTCCAAGGCTACTATCCACGGTTGTTGGCAGCGAATGGGGATTAACTGTACTAAAGAAGATTGGGAAGGAATGATGAGTTGGTGTTTGAAGATTAGTAAAGGCAGAACCAAACACAGCTGCAAGAAGAGAGCTCTGTTGGCAGCGGCTGTCTATCACATTTGGTAGGAAAGAAATAGCAGATTATACAAAGCACATCAGAATACTTATATAGACATTGTAAATAAAATATGGCAGGTAGTTCAAAGTA
Source organism: Buddleja alternifolia (assembly GCA_019426215.1). Classification (NCBI taxonomy): domain Eukaryota; kingdom Viridiplantae; phylum Streptophyta; class Magnoliopsida; order Lamiales; family Scrophulariaceae; genus Buddleja; species Buddleja alternifolia. The sequence continues at coordinate 11,193,702 of CM033395.1, forward strand.
AGTTTGGAGTGTGATGTAAATCCCAGGCATTCCTTGTGTATATGTACTCTTCTTTTTTGACTCAAATGGAAAGCTTATCTTAACTATATATATATATATATATATATATTGGGAGAGAATAATAGAGATTTAGTTTCTTTTGAAAACTTATTTTCTCATGTAATTTTCAAAACCAAAACCCATTAATTTTCATTCACTTGCATTAGGTTAAAAAGAGGTGGAATACACACACACACACACACATATATATATATATATAGTCCACCTAGGGTTAAAACCTAGGTGTGTACACGCCTACTTCTCCCCTAAAAATATGGAGTAGGCGTGTACATATATATGTATATATGTATATTTCCTTTTCTTTTATTCTCTCTCCTTGTTTAGTTGGACTCCTTCCAACTAACTAGATATTACCATATCTAATAATATCCTAATATATATCAAATAGAATCCTTCCATATCCAATTAATTAATTACTTTAATTAATTAAGGATTCTACTTAATATATTTATAGGATATTAATTAATATATATTTTACAAACTTGGTGAGTAAGATAAATCTTTCCACCAAATTCACATACACAATACACACGCCACACGTGAACTTTGTGTGTGTGTATATATATATATATATTATTTTCTTTCCTCTAATTAATTAATTAATTAGTCCTTCCCAATTTAATATTCTAATATTAAATTATAGGACCATTAATTAACTAGTTAAATTAATTCATTTTCCTTTGATTAATTAAATCCAATTAATTAATCCCATCACTAATTCCCAAAGAATTAAATAGCCAATAGGTACTACACTAAGTTATGTGTGTGACCCCTCAGGCTCTTTGTCAAGCTAGCAATAAGTCCCCACAAGCGAGATTAATTATTCTAAATAATTAACTAAACCTTGAATTAATTTCACCAAATTAATCCAAGGCACCTATTGGTCATGGTTCGATGTCTAGCAATATCGCCACGACTACCTAGATGTCAACGATGAAAAGCAAAAACCTATCCGAGTTACAATCGTCGTATGAGTAGGATCCCTTCATCAACTTCCCGTCCATGGTCTAGGGTATGGCAACGGTTAAACCCTAATAACCTTGGAAAACAATGACTGTATTGTGATATCAAATGATCTAATCTTCCAATCTGGGATCACCATTCCCTCTCAGGAGACAATCGCTTTGATCAAAGGCTTTTAACGATCATTTAGATTCTTGCACCAGCATAGGAAATACCGGGTACTCGTGATCCTGGATGAATCCCTCTCCGACTGCCATTTGTTCCACTGCACTACCAGACTATACCCAACAAACATGACGTATAACTCTCCTGGAGTGCACGTGCATATCAAAGCAGAGTGGGTAGTGCCCTTTCCAAACGACATCTTAGGTCTAAGGATTAATCTCACACTACGAAACTCAAGGACTCCATGTTCGACAACACCAAATAGGAGTCCTTAAGCGGGACCGTTCAATTCCAAAATCCAGTATGAATCTTCATACATGTATTTCCATACAAGGCATCGACAATAAAATACGTCGACCTCTTGGAAAAGTTACATGTATGAACAAGTCTTGACAAGGCCAGTGATATCCCACATCTCATAGCCTCTATGACTTGGAACTAATTTTAGGATTACGGTCGTTGAGAGCATTCCATATGTTTTCCCTGACCGCTCCCCTAACCATATGTAATCCCAGGGATCTTTATATATACTATCACTAGTTATAACAATAAAGAAGCATACCATAAATGAAAGTTCAATATATTTAAAACAAGATTGTCATAGTGTTTATATTTAATATGGCTAAGCCCAAAACAATTGGCTCGCCGGGCACCTAACACTATCATTTATATGTATTTCTTGAGCTTTAAAAGGATTTCTTGTTAATTATGTTGATATGTATTGATTTGGTTGGGTCTGAAATTTGTTAGATTTTGTAGGTATATCGTCTGCAAACCCTCACGAGACTATAACTCGTCCTTTTTGGGGAACTTAAAGGTTTAGAGGCTTGTTGCACATGCTAAGTATAACCGTTTACTCCACGAAAATGAGTTTATCCTTTTTGTTTTTATTTCTTTCTTTTGTTGAAATTCGGATTAGAGTTTTATGATTATTATTGCTCGAAGATGACCAATGTCTAAGTTTGGGGGTGTTGATAAGGTCGGGACTTACGTGGTTTAGTTCGATATAATTGCATGATTTATGTTCAAAAATATGTAATTTATACCACAAATGCATATAATCAGTTCAGCATTTGAGTTCAGGTATACATTATTGCAATTAAGGGAAACAAGGGAAAAAGTGCACAATTAAAAAAAATCCGGGAATTTAGTGTTTCAATGTACGAACGTCAGAAAGGTTCACGCACGGACGTGATGATCTCAATGATCGGACCTGGGGAATTCTTATGCACGGACGTGAAGAAGGTCAGCATACGAACGCCAGCAGTTCAACGTTCGAACATGAGTCCCGACAGAGCAGTTTTCGCATTTTAAAAGTCTGATTCAAAGTGGGGTATGTCCGATAACTGATATAAAAAGATGGAACAAAACACAAATAGGATAGCCGACTTCAGCAGCCCTAATTCAAGACTTGGAGAGAAACAAGAAGAAAAAAACCGCAATAATTCATCTTCAACAATTGGGAGTTCATTAGATTAGATAGATATTTTTGTCTATGAATATTTATTGCTTTCTGAATTACTTTTCTTAGTAGTTATAAACTAATTCTATCAGACTAAGGCCATGTAAGGCCAGATTTATGATGGTTGATATATAAAAGTTGTTTATTTCAGCTAATTCTGATGTTGCTATGTGTTATGATTTCTGTGCTTTTACTCCATCAAATACTTGATCACCATATGTGTGCCATTTTGCCTAGTTTATCTGTTCGGGAGAAAGTAAATTAGGGTGCAAAAAAGATCATAATATCATCTAAGTTAGTTGATGCTAGGGATAGCTACACACTTCGGATGTTGTTAGCCGGATTAAGTTGGAAACATCTGAATTTATGTGGGGAAAAGTTCTAGTTCTCAATGCATATAGTAGAGATTGCTACACCCAATCCAGTATAGGTTATCATGAGCGAGGGATCCAGGTGATAATACGCTTAAGGAATTTTCCACCATAGCAACACTAATCTAATAACTTGAAGAACAACATTTCTATAGATACAAGGAAATTTGTGTCATTATATATGTCTTAGTCGCTCTTTTATATAATTTTATCATCTTGTTAATTTAGTGTGTTTAGTCATTTATAAGTTTTATTTAGTTCTTGCTGTAAATTCTTGCAAAACTGAAATACAAGTCTCTGTGGGTTTGACATCCCGGGCTTAATTGTCCACTTTATTACTACACACGATCAATCCTCTTTCTGTAAAAACACGTAGAGTTCTACCATGTCAGGTTTGTTTTCTTATAAGTGAATGAGAAAATGTCCTATGTAATTATAGATAATAGAGATCAAAATCTTTGGCTAAAGCAATAGAGTCGATTGTGCTAGGCACTAAAAGCGAACTCAATGATCTCGTATTATTATAATTAATACATATGGTCAATTTTAGTGAGTTTGACAATATCGTGACTCTCACTTGACTGGGACACAAGAATAAAAGGTTTATACGTATACGATATTCACGATTGGAAGGTTGTGGAATGATCCATTCATTCAATTTTGTTTGGGCTACGAAATGGGCCACGTGATTGGCTTGGATTCCTCTCATTGCCAAACAAAATGAACTTAAAGAGTCGCGCTAAAGGACTAGGAGATTTAAGTTATTGGATAAATAAATATTATTAATTAGTTACTCATTAGATGAGATGATTAATTAATGGATAAGAGTAATTATTAATTAATTTTTGGAGAAATAAATTAATGAATTAATTTATCTAATTAATTTGGTTAGTTAATTAATTTATTTATTTATTGGATAAAATAAATAATTAATTAAATAATATAAAATTGATTAACACACAAGGCCAAGCAGGGCCATAGTGGTCGTCCATTCGGACGCCTATTGAGGCCTAGTTGGGCATCCATATGATTTAAATATTGTTTGTGGGCCTTATCTTGGTCAACAAGTCATGTGATTTAAATACACATCACTTTTAGAATTTGACCTAAGTTATTCATAACTCTCCTAGTTGTAGAAAAAGGAAAAAACCCTCCCTCTCTCTAAAAGTTGTAGCCGTCGCCCCCCTTAGAGAAAAAGAGGAGTTTTTCTTCTTCATCAATCCGCGTGATTATTTAGAGACAGACTAAATTTGTCGTTCAGATCAGACTTCAAGAAATCTTCAAAGAATTCAAGAAGCCTGGATTTTACAAGAATTGGAGAAGCTAGCTCTGTAGAAGATTTGGAAAATCTAGAAGAGCTGGATTCTCCCGCCACTTCGCTTCAACGGGGTATGTTTTACCAATTTTCGATTTGAATATATAACTCGAGATGACCACCCATGGATAGTTTTATCTTCCGCTGCGTATTTTTCAAGAAACCCAACACTTATAACAATAAGTATAATGTTGTGTTTATTGATGATTTTACGCATTTTACTTGGTGCTACCCCATGCGTGCTAACTCCAAAGTCTACACTCACTTTTGTAATTTTAAAAACTTAATTGAAAATCTTTTTACAACTAAAATCAAAATGTTTCAAAGTGATGAGGACACATGATTTTGATAATGCGCAGTTCTGTAACCTTTTTGGTGCTTCTGGTATTCAGCTTCGCTTATCGTGCCCTTACACCCCACAACAAAATGGTGTGTCGGAACATAAGCATTGTCATATATATGGGTTACTTCGTACTTTGCTCCTTACTGCTCATCTCCCTCACTCTTGTTGGGTCAAAGCTCTATATACTGCTATTTTTCTAATTAATCGTCTCCCTACCCCTACGCATTGCCACAAGTCTCCTTTTGAGGTCATATTTGGTCATCCACTTAACTATTCCTCATTTCAGACATTTTATTGTGTGTGTTTTTCTTGCATCTTGCATAAGCTTGATTCTCGCTCTTCCTCGTGTATATTCTTATGTTATGCCCCAAATTATAAGGGTTATCGGTGTCTCGATCCTGCTTCTGGTGTTATTCATATTAGTTGTCATGTCATCTTCAATGAAGACTCTTTTCCCTATCCTACCTTACCTTCCTCTTCCACCTCTGATAACCACCAGTCTGCATATGGATCTAATTTGGTTTCCCTTCCTCATCTGCTTTATCTTGGTCCCATTGACCTACCTGCTGCCACCACCATTGTGTACTCTATGCGCCTATCCCGGAGTCACCTCCTTCGCCACCCTCCATCTGGAGTCCTTCATGTCCCTCTAGTCCAGTACCCTCTCTGTCATCTTCCCTGACTATCGTTGAGTCCTCGTCCGTCCTGTTTCCTACCATTGCCTCCTCCTCGGTTTCTCATTCTCCTGAGTCCTCAGCCATTGTCCCTCCTCTATCTACTCGTCGCCCTATGGTCACTCGTTTACGTGATGGCACACATAAGCCTCATATCCTTCCATCATTATCTATTATTTCCCCAGCTCTCGAGCCGACATGCTCTACCCATGCAACCAAGGACCTCTTTTGCATGTCATCACGATTGATAAATTATTTGTACAAAACATTTGATGTTTTTATTTATAGAATAAAGGTTTTGATTTTGTTCATATAAATCGAATCGCATTTAACTGTATTGAACAAATTAGTCCAAGAGATTTCAAGATAGACTTTCCACCTCTTATGGATAAGAGGAGGCACTGGAACAGTCCGGTATTTAATCTCTAAAACTGGGAGTTCGTGAAATATTAATTGGGCATTAATATTCAACTCATATGACACCTTCTTTGACAAGAAAGTGCCAGTCGTACACTGATTAGATAGTGGGAGTTGGTGCCATGAATATGATTAATGGAATTAACATATTTGAACTCGACTCGCATTAATCCAATCACATGGGTATTTACTCTTTGACAGTCAATGATCGGGAATAAGATTGCGATAATATGTATGAACTTTAGACCTGAGGAGTCATTTATAACATGCTTGTAGTATTGGATATGTTATCAGAGTAGTTAGACTCGTATCACCTGATAGGTGGGGTTGACCTCGAAGTATGATCCAATAGTGCATTCGATGTTATAAGATAACTTGCCAAAACGGTATTCACTGTCTTGACAGTAAATAAGTATGTGACCTATATGATCGTAAGTAACTGAAATTATAATTCTTTGGCCAAAGCATATAAACTATCCCGTGATTGTAACTGAGGGTAGTTTGATAATTTCACATTATTATGATTCTAAGTACAGTATCAAGTTCTATGAGTTTGACTAAACCATGGCTCTTACTTGATCGGGTCACGTCGGTGAAGAGTTTATACACATATGGTATTCGTAGTGAAGGTTCGTGATGACATGATCATCTCGTTTTCAATTGGGTTACGATTTGGCTCCACAATGTTGTCTAGGTGACAACCTTATCCTTTGGAATCCTCCCATTGCCAATTAAATTGAGCCTAGAGAGTCACGCTATGTGAAGAAAATGAATATTTCCTTAATCTAAGGGTATTTTGGTAAAATCACATTTGATGTGAATTGACTGACAAAATAGATGGCATGATTTAATTGAAATATTTAATTGGATTAAATAGATTAATTAGATCATATTAATTCATGAGTTAAATTAATTGGAAGTTAATTTATAAGTTGAATTATATTAATTGGATTAATGTAATTAATGAATTACCAATTTGATTTGACTTAGATTTAATTAATTACACATGGGTTAAGTCAAAACAAAGCTCGAAGCCCATCCACAAAGGCCAATTCTGTAAGGATCGGTATGCCTCCACAAGCGATGCCGGCGCAACGGAAGAAATAAAGTATATAAAACACATATATATCGGCATCCCAAGCTAGGGGGTCAAAGTAATGCACAACAAAAACTAATACGAGTAAAGGGGTTTTAAACCGATTACAAGATTTGGGGTTTTATTAAAGTGAGGGTGTAAAACCACAACACAAGGAAAACCACACCAAAAACTTTGGCTCTCATTTTCAAATCCTCACCTCAACATGGAGGGGTTCGAATCAAACCACCATAAGCTCCTAAAGCACGAAGCCTCTACAAGGACACACCTCAATTAAGTTCATACCTTAAGCAAAAGATTGGCTAGATATATGCTCTAAGGAAATGGAGTCTATGTAGTGAAAGGTGGAAGACAAGAAGAGTTACTAGAAGAAATATCTATGGAAGATAATCTTCTATAACTAATCTTCAAGAAGAAGTTCTATGGAAGAAAGTCTTCAAGAATCACAAGAGAAGCTAGAAAAAACTAGAGATGAAAAACTAAGCTCTAAGCTTTTTTTTTTTAAGTTTTCATCAAGTTTTAAATGAGAGCAAGAACACCTCCTTTTATAGCCACCAATTTTCGGCCATATGGTGTTAGGTGGAGTAGAAGACTTGTTTTTCTTCACCTACCACCTTATTCTCACCTACCATTCCATTCTCAACTACCACCACATGTGTAAGAGAATATTTTTCATTTTCTTCTTCATTTAAAAAACATTACAAGTCAAACTTTGACTAGCTTTGAATTTCACTCTTGTGACTTCATTTAATTAAGTCCAACTTAATTAAAATGACTCCCAAGTCTTCCAAGACTTGTTAATTAAATAATCTTCATGATTAATTAATAGTAAAATTAGTAGCTTAAATAAATTCCCAGATAATAGTAATTTCCGTTAATGATTAATCTCCAAGATTAATTAATAGAAAAATTATTTTCCCAAGCCTACTAATTAAAATGTCTTCCACTTAATCAATTAATCTCATTAATCAATTTCACTTTAATCCTAAATCGGATTAATATTCACATAGTAATTGAACTTTCTTGAGTAAGTGTGTAACCCCATTGTAGGTTCGTTCATGTACTAGTAGTAGGAACACAACCCCGTTGTGCCTTTGCAATTTTCATTGCTAGATTTAATTACTCCAAGTATTTTAATCCGACCAAGAATTAATTACCGATTAATTCAGGGTTCCTACAAATCAAGGTTAGTACTAGCCACGCGCCAAGAAGACCTAGCCATGAACGATTATTAGGTGACCTTTCCGCATTACGATTTTCGCATAAGTAAAATCCTTCCATCAAATATCCCGATCGAATCTAGGACTTGGATGTCAGTCGAAATCCCAGTAACTCGATTCTATGTATATCGATGTAAGTGACATTGACCAATTTATCAATCGAGCGAGGAAACACTGCGCCTCCTTATTGATACTACTCCGGCCGAAGGTTCCCATGGTCAATACACTGTGAAGTACATAGGATATGCGCCGATGCTAATGATCAGTGACGGATTCTCTCTTGGCACTCACGTGCCTCCGTACATAACCAGACTGGACCCAATATGCCCCACTTTATGACTCACCTGGAATCGTGTGACAAATCTAAGTACAGTGGGCGATTCACGAGACGACCAATGGTGCCTCAAGTCATGAGGACCAATCTTATGCCTACGTAACCGAGGAGATTCCAAATTCGACATTGACTCCAATATGGAATCTCGGCGGGGTTGTTCCGTTTACTCGATCCAACGAGAACCCACATACATGCACTGATGTACACCGTATCAGTATCCATGGAATAGGATACACTCTCCAAGAGTGTGCATTGTACGTGCAAGTCTTTACGAGTCATTGATATCCCTACCTCAATGATTCTATGACTTGGAACATTTTTAAGACCACAACCTTAGAGACATATTCCATGATTGGCATCCCCGATACCAAACACATCTCATAGCTTAAGAGTGATCTAGGGGACTTTATCTAATTGCATATAATGATAAGATAAAGAAGAATATGCCTTTTATTAAATAACTTGACAAGATACAACATAAGACTGTTTAAAGAGTCGGATACTACGCCCAACAAATGGCACATCGGGCACCTTACTCTTTCAATCTCCCACTTGCCCTAGAGCCAATTGCCCATGTATTTCAGGCCCATCTTCTCAAGATGTCCCTCCAATACTCTTTGGCCCAAGGGTTTGGTAAAGGGGTCTGCTATGTTATTTGCCGAGTCCACACGTTCCACTTGAACGTCACCTCTACGAACGATCTCTCTGATCAGATAGTATCGCCTTTCTATGTGTTTGGACCTCTGATGAGACCTTGGCTCTTTTGACTGTGCAATAGCCCCATTGTTATCACAGTACAATCGTACGGGATCAACAATAGATGGAACAACACCCAACTCTTGGATGAAGTTCCTTATCCAAACAGCTTCTTTTGCAGCCGCCCAGGCTGCAATGTACTCAGCCTCTGTGGTGGAGTCAGCAATAGTTTCCTGTTTAGAACACTTCCAGCTGACCGCTCCACCATTGAGTACAAAGACAAATCCCGAGATAGATTTGAAATCATCCACATCAGATTGGAAGCTAGAATCTGTATAGCCTTCCAATTTTAATTCTCCTCCACCGTAGACTAGGAAGGCATCCTTAGTTCTTCTTAAGTACTTAAGGACTGCCTTTACGGTTTTCCAGTGCTCTTCGCCTGGATTGGCTTGGTATCGGCTTATTGCACTAAGTGCATAAGCCACATCAGGCCATGTACATAGCATAGCATACATAATACTCCCTATAGCGGAGGCATATGGTATGTGAGACATCTTTTCCTTTTCCTCCGGTGTCTGAGGGGACATAGACTTGGAAAGAGAAATACCATGTCTCATAGGCACCAGTCCTCTCTTGGACTGATCCATTTTGAATCTCTTCAAAACTCTATCTATGTACGCAGATTGGGAGAGTCCCAGCATTCTACTGGATCTATCTCGATGAATCTTCATTCCGAGAATGTAGGATACCTCTCCCATATCCTTCATTGAGAATTGTGTGGATAACCACGTTTTCGTTTCTTGCAACATTCCTATGTTGTTTCCAAACAATAGAATGTCATCAACGTAAAGCACCAAAAATGTTATCGCGCTCCCACTAGCCCTTTTGTACACACATGCTTCATCAGCATTTTGAAGAAAACCATATGTTTGTACAGTATCATCAGAGCACTTGTTCCAGCTTCGGGAAGCCTGTTTGAGTCCATAAATGGATCTCTGAAGTGTGCACACCTTGTGCTCACTTCCTATGGATGCGAAGCCCTCGGGCTACTCCATGTAAAGCTCTTCCTCTATTTTACCATTGAGGAAAGCAGTCTTCACATCCATCTGCCATATTTCATAGTCTAAATATGCAACAATGGCTAGAAGTATCCGAATGGATTTGACCATCGCCACTGGTGAAAAGGATTCATCATAGTCAATTCCTTGCCTCTGAGTGTAACCTTTCGCCACGAGACGTGCCTTGTAGGTGACTACTTCTCCATCTGCTCCAAGCTTTCGCTTATAGATCCACTTGCAGCCTACGAGTTTAGACCCGTCAGGTGGATCCACTAAGGTCCAAACCTTGTTGGAGTGCATGGAGTCCATCTCGGATTGCATGGCTTCTAACCATTTTCCCGAATCGACGTCCAACGTCGCTTCCCCATATGTCCTTGGATCAGGGGAATTACCATCCTCGTTGCTATCAAGCAAGAAACATTACATCTCTGGTTGTTTCGGGATCCTTTCGGATCTTCGATGATGTTGTGTACTTGCTACTACTTCTGGTTGTGCATCTGTGTTATCAGGTGAACCCTTTTGTGGTTCTTGAGTTTCCTCAAGTTCTGCAACCTTGCCATTTCTATCCAATAGAAATTCCTTCTCTAAGAAGGTAGCATTCCTTGAAACAAACACTTTATGTTCCGATGGGTTGTAGAAATAATATCCATAGGATTCCTTTGGATATCCCACAAACTTACTTAAGGAGGATCTTGCATCCAACTTATCGCCCACTAGTTGCTTGACATAAGCCGAGCAACCCCATACCCTTAGGTATTTATAAGTGGGTGGTTTGCCAAACCACATTTCATATGGCACCTTGGAGACACTCTTTGACGGTACTCTATTTAATAGATGCGTCGCAGATTCTAGGGCATATCCCCAGAAGGAAAGAGGAAGTCCAGTGAAACTCATCATGGATCGAACCATGTCCATCAAGGTCCGATTCCTTCGCTCGCTTACCCCATTAAGTTGGGGAGTACCGGGCGGAGTCCACTGAGAGACAATCCCATTGTCTTTTAGATAATCGAGGAATTCACGGGACAAGTATTCTCCCCCTCGATCCGATCGAAGAGCTTTGATACTTCTTCCCGTTTGCTTCTCTACTTCATGTCTAAACTCCTTGAACCTCTCAAAGGCTTCAGACTTGTATCTCATAAGATACACGTAACCATACCTCGAAAAGTCGTCGGTGAAGGTTATGAAGTAAGAATGGTTCCCTTTAGTGCTTACATTAAGCGGACCACATACATCCGTATGGACCAAGTCCAAAAGGTTAGTAGCTCGCTCCATTTGCCCGGAAAATGGTGACTTGGTCATCTTACCCTTTAGACAAGATTCACAAGTTGGCATATCTAGCATTTCCCGAAGGTCAAGCTTATCCGCCATCTTATGAATTCTATCTTTAGAGATATGGCCTAGTCTAACATACCATAGGTATGTATCATTTTGATTATCTAACTTTCTCTTACTAGTATGTTCCCATTTACCACAATTAAAGCACGCATCATGATCGGTACCCTTAGCCCTTTTTTACACCACCTTTGCATTTCAATTGATTTTTCTTGTTGTTCTTCTTTTTCTTCCCCTTATTCTTATTGGCCTTATGGCCCTTAGAATGGGATGAGGAACCAACAAGCAGTACCGGCTTATCTTTCTTGATGGTGGCATCTGCACTCTTCAACATGTTCAACAACTCAGGTAATGAAGCCTCAAGTTGATTCATGTTGTAGTTGATGACAAACTGGTCAAATGTCTTCGGAAGAGACTGAAGCACGAGGTCAATAGAAAGCTCGGTCTCAAGTTTTATGCCAAGATCAGAAAGCTTATTAATAAGGCTGATCATGCGTAAAACGTGATCATCGACCGATGATCCCTCGTGCAGGCGAGCACGAAATAGCTCTTTAGAGATTGCGAATCTCTCCCTCCTAGTTCGAGTGCCATAGAGCTCCTCGAGACTTTTGATAATATCTTTAGAGATGGTCATGTGCTCAAATTGTTTTTGAAGCTCATTAGTCATTGAAGCCATCATGATACATCTCACTTGGATATTATCATCGGTCCACTTATCAAAAGCGGCACGTTCATCATCAGTGCTTGTGCGAGTTACGCGAGGCAAAGGCATATCTAATACGCTATCCTTGCGCTCACTTTGAAGCACAATTTTAAGGTTTCGATACCAATCGGCGTAGTTGGAACCGATAAGTCTATTGGAATCTAGGATTGTTGAAAGTGGATTTTTGACCATTTTGTAAACTACAAAATAAATCGCGAGGCAAAATAATTAGCATTCAATATGTAATTTTGTCCACATATAATTCGGTCTTTAATCATACGTGTCTCCCACTATTTTATCAAATTCCATAACCCTCTTATATGGATCTTCGAGGAGATATGCGGGTCTCCCTAGTGGGCTCGAGATCCATAAGCGATTCTTCATATGCCCCGAGAACACGAGCCTATATGATAAATCCGTATGGTAGGCTTACCGGCCTTCTATATCGACATATAGTTCTCAAGATATTTTGCCTCGTCTTTCCCATATACCCCGAGAACACGAGCCCATATGGTAGTAAACGTTAAGTCACGCCCATCAAATATTCATGGTCAATCGACCGGACTAGTGTGCCCCATGACTCATGGACGACACCTAGACAAATTGATCCCACGAGCATCTCTATGGTTAGTGGTGGTCACAGCCTAATCCACTTGACGCAACCCCACGACTCATGGACAGCGGGCCAAGCTTCATGGCATTTCACATGCTACCACTTATGATGGAAGGCGTGGACAATAGAACTTCATTCAATTTCCACATAAACTTAATATTTCTTGGATTTACTTGAAACAAATCAAGCGAGGGGTTTCAACATGCAAGGTCTCATCAAGATAAGGATTATCTTTAATTATGTGATCATGCAATCTAAGTAGCATATAAGAAAACATAATATAAGACATCCACAAAGCGGTAAACAAATATGGATGATTGTGGGTCCCTAAGCGATCCACCCGAGCCACCGGTGAATCTAAGGCAATCTAGGGTACTAAATTAAAATAGGCCCTATCTATTACATAAGCTTCCATCGGCATACATAATCTTCAATAATGGTCCATCATCTTCGTCTCCATCTTCAATTACAATATAATGAAAAAGAAAGTGCGAAAATAAAATATACAACCAAATTGAAATAGAGGCCAATAATAATTACAACCCAATTGAATAATCTAAGGTTCGACCCACAATCCATCCATTATGCAAATCAACCATCAAGCGTATGAAGATGACATGCAAAGCATTAATTAATCATAAGTCCATCACATAGTTGAAACAATCATAACTTTGGGATTTATACGTTTTGAGGAAAAACCGAGTTTTTCTAGTTTCAAAAATTCCAAACTTTTAAATAACTCAAAAATGTGTGGAAGTTGATTCCAAAATCAAGAAATGGGTCAAAGGTAGGAGTCCTTGAAGGCCCGGGTCGTGTGTACCACAACACGTCAAGATGGTCCAACCATCAAGCACATGGTGTGCATACGCACACCCATGTACGCTGCCCGGCAACGCACCGTGCGCCGCCGAGCAGCACACACACTGTCCAGCAGCTGCTGGACAGTTTCTCCACCATGGTCGAGACCACCAAGGGGTGGAATCGGCCATGGTCAGCCCCGTCTTGACCCCCGCCAAGTTTCCTTTGACGGTTGGCAATGATTCGCGATATTGAGTCCTACTAAATGAGCACACCCTTATGTGCACAAAGCCTTCGGCCGGGTGCGCACAAAGTCTCGTAGCTTGGGTTCAATATCAACGGTTGACACGCTAAAAGCTAACGTGCTATGATAGCAAGTGCACTAGTCGTGTGTAGTAATAAATGGATTGTAAGTTCGGATTGTCGAACCTCAAGGACTTGAATTCTAGTTTAAGATTTGTAATGAAGTGAATAAACAAAGTAAGAATAAATTCAAATAAAATTTGTAAAGAACAAGAACAAAGATGAGCAAGTGATTTAAAACCAATTATAAAGGGAGACTAAGGCACATGCTAGGTTCAAATTGATCAAATATACTTATAAAGGTTCTTGTTGAAGGATTACACATATATTGTTATGGTGAGAGCTCCGAGGGTAGAGAATAACCGATGTCTCGTGTATAAACTCCTATGCTTAGATCGTGATTTCCCAAATATTCCTATCCGGAAATCTAACCACTAAACATGCATTAACGTACTAGAGTTCACTCGATTAGAATCGAACAACTTCACCCGGGAATCTTTACCTATGTCTAGAGCAATTCCTCATTAGTTGCGGGTCATGATGTGAATTTCTTGCACCCTAAGTTAATTTTCTCCCGAAATATCAACCTAGGCATAAGATTCTAACATATAGTGATCAAGTATATGCAAGATAGGTAAAAACACAAATTCACATCACATAACAATATAAGTATAACCTCAACAATCATCTATTATAAGCATATATCACAATTTGACCTTACATGGCCTTAGTCTTATGAATTTAGTTCATGATAGATATTATGAAAAACAATAATGAATAAATACACATGTTCATAGACATGAATGAAATGAAAAGGCTATAAAACTCCCTCTAATGTGATAGATGATGGCCCCTTGATTGGAGCTTCAATTCCTAGCTTTCTCCTCTTAGAATGATGAAGAATGGTGATGAATGAAGCTTGAGGACCGATTCCTCCTCCTCCTCTCCTCCAAGAATCTGAAATTGATAGTGAATGATGAAGAGTATGGGTTCCCCCTCCTTTTATAGCCAAAATTCCACTAAAGTATGCATTAAGAATTCTCATTAAAGTTCCCCAATGAGAATTCCACCTAAGGTGATGCTTAAAGTTTGGCTTTTAAGATTCCAACCAGCTAAAAAATGCTAAACTTTCGGCCCTTAAGAATTCCACCAAGCATAACCATGTGAAAATTTCAACAAAACACATGCATGCTGCCATTTTCTTGCTTTCCAGCGCAGTCTTAGTAGTTTCCTCATAAACGTCTCCACAGATCTCCAAATTGGATGATTCAAGTCCCCATGTTTAGATAAAACATAGATCTACAACTTTCCAGAAGGATATTTTGTCCAATTCGGTCTCTAAGTATACCTAAAGTACGTTTCAACATGGAGGTTGTTTCTGATTTGGCGCCCAAAAAGTAAATCTACCAAGAAACACACTTATGACAACCCCTCAACACATGTGCTGAATTATGGCCAAAACTGATTCTTACCCATCATATAATGCTGGAATTTAGGCTGAAAAGGAGTAACATTCGGACTATCCATGCCTAGGCATGACTAGGAGGGCGTTGGGACGTATCTTCGCACATGTACTTCTCTGTTCGGCGCAGCAATCGTATTTCCTTCACAATTATCTCTATAGACCTCCGATTTGGATGTTTCAAGTTCTCATTTGAAGCTAAGACATACATCTAAAACGTCTTAGAAGGAAACTTTGTCTAAGTCGGTCTCAAAATGTACGGAATTATCGCTCGAATGTGGTAGGAGATGCATTAACCG
Organism: Buddleja alternifolia; assembly: GCA_019426215.1. NCBI lineage: Eukaryota > Viridiplantae > Streptophyta > Magnoliopsida > Lamiales > Scrophulariaceae > Buddleja > Buddleja alternifolia. Next base: position 11,209,386 of record CM033395.1, read on the forward strand.
CCTAGGTGTTGAAAAACCTGCTTGAACTTGTTTTGTACATCGTTTTTCTTCCCTTTTCTTCATGTATTCTCATTTATTACCTGTATTCACTTAACACACCTATTAAATGTAAATGTGACATGATTTAAGCAATAAGTGAATCCAAATCATAAGAATTACGGTCTTAAAAACACGTAAAAACACCTCTTATCAACGGTCCTCGCCCGGGTTTCGACCTTCCCTTTTAGTGTCTCTTAATTTTCAATCATTTAAAAAAAAAACAAAATCTCCAGGATTTTAAGAAAAACGATGACAAATCCCAAGCTATTATTAAATCAACAAATGTAACATATAGATTTAAGAAACCGGTTAAAATACTACATGAAACGGAAAGCAAGAACATGCAAAGTTTTTAATGTGCATAACCCGGGCTCTGATACCACTGTAAGGATCGGTATGCCCCCACAAGCGATGCCGGCGCAACGGAAGAAATAAAGTATATAAAACACATATATATCGGCATCCCAAGCTAGGGGGTCAAAGTAATGCACAACAAAAACTAATACGAGTAAAGGGGTTTTAAACCGATTACAAGATTTGGGGTTTTATTAAAGTGAGGGTGTAAAACCACAACACAAGGAAAACCACACCAAAAACTTTGGCTCTCATTTTCAAATCCTCATCTCAACATGGAGGGGTTCGAATCAAACCACCATAAGCTCCTAAAGCATGAAGCCTCTACAAGGACACACCTCAATTAAGTTCATACCTTAAGCAAAAGATTGGCTAGATATATGCTCTAAGGAAATGGAGTCTATGTAGTGAAAGGTGGAAGACAAGAAGAGTTACTAGAAGAAATATCTATGGAAGATAATCTTCTATAACTAATCTTCAAGAAGAAGTTCTATGGAAGAAAGTCTTCAAGAATCACAAGAGAAGCTAGAAAAAACTAGAGATGAAGAACTAAGCTCTAAGCTTTTTTTTTTTTTTAAGTTTTCATCAAGTTTTAAATGAGAGCAAGAACACCTCCTTTTATAGCCACCAATTTTCAGCCATATGGTGTTAGGTGGAGTAGAAGACTTGTTTTTCTTCACCTACCACCTCATTCTCACCTACCATTCCATTCTCAACTACCACCGCATGTGTAAGAGAATATTTTTCATTTTCTTCTTCATTTAAAAAACATTACAAGTCAAACTTTGACTAGCTTTGAATTTCACTCTTGTGACTTCATTTAATTAAGTCCAACTTAATTAAAATGACTCCCAAGTCTTCCAAGACTTGTTAATTAAATAATCTTCATGATTAATTAATAGTAAAATTAGTAGCTTAAATAAATTCCCAGATAATAGTAATTTCCGTTAATGATTAATCTCCAAGATTAATTAATAGAAAAATTATTTTCCCAAGCCTACTAATTAAAATGTCTTCCACTTAATCAATTAATCTCATTAATCAATTTCACTTTAATCCTAAATCGGATTAATATTCACATAGTAATTGAACTTTCTTGAGTAAGTGTGTAACCCCATTGTAGGTTCGTTCATGTACTAGTAGTAGGAACACAACCCCGTTGTGCCTTTGCAATTTTCATTGCTAGATTTAATTACTCCAAGTATTTTAATCCGACCAAGAATTAATTACCGATTAATTCAGGGTTCCTACAAATCAAGATTAGTACTAGTCACGCGCCAAGAAGACCTAGCCATGAACGATTATTAGGTGACCTTTCCGCATTACGATTTTCGCATAAGTAAAATCCTTCCATCAAATATCCCGATCGAATCTAGGACTTGGATGTCAGTCGAAATCCCAGTAACTCGATTCTATGTATATCGATGTAAGTGACATTGACCAATTTATCAATCGAGCGAGGAAACACTGCGCCTCCTTATTGATAATACTCCGGCCGGAGGTTCCCATGGTCAATACACTATGAAGTACATAGTATATGCACCGATGCTAATGATCAGTGACGGATTCTCTCTTGGCACTCACGTGCCTCCGTACATAATCAGACTGGACCCAATATGCCCCACTTTATGACTCACCTGGAATCGTGTGACAAATCTAAGTACAGTGGGCGATGCACGAGACGACCAATGGTGCCTCAATTCATGAGGACCAATCTTATGCCTACGTAACCGAGGAGATTCCAAATTCGACATTGACTCCAATATGGAATCTCGGCGGGGTTGTTCCGTTTACTCGATCCAACGAGAACCCACATACATGCACTGATGTACACCGTATCAGTATCCATGGAATAGGATACACTCTCCAAGAGTGTGCATTGTACGTGCAAGTCTTTACGAGTCATTGATATCCCTACCTCAATGATTCTATGACTTGGAACATTTTTAAGACCACAACCTTAGAGACATATTCCATGATTGGCATCCCCGATACCAAACACATCTCATAGCATAAGAGTGATCTAGGGGACTTTATCTAATTGCATATAATGATAAGATAAAGAAGAATATGCCTTTTATTAAATAACTTGACAAGATACAACATAAGACTGTTTAAAGAGTCGGATACTACGCCCAACAAATGGCACGTCGGGCACCTTACTCTTTCAAATTCGGCCGCCCCCTCTATGTACAACCTAGGGGAGTCTTTTACTTTGTATAAGTAATCAGTCAGTGTCAGAACTCCATACACACAAGTCATTGTTTTAGAATCTGACACTGAGCCAAAATAAACCTAGAGCATTAGGAAAGAAAATTCCCTCCCTTTCCATCCATCTAGTTGCCTGAAATTGTTGCCAAGGTGGAGATCGAGCTTTTCTCAGAAAATTTTTCTTCCGCGTGATTATCTAGAGGCAAGATTCCGGGGCTGCTGCTAATAATTCGAGATTCAATCGACGAAAAAGGTAATTCGATTGCTCTTGTCAATTCTCGTCAATTGATCTATATGCTTAATATCATGAATATCCCCGTATTGGATTCTCGGGTGTGATTCGGATTAAAAAATTTATCCGCTAGACCGAATCACAACATTGCAGTCTCTCGTTAGTGGGTTATCTGACAGCTTGATATGAAGAATGCTTTTCTTCACTGTGATCTTACTAAGACTGTCTACATGGCTCAGCCCCGAGGTTTTATTCACTGCCAGTATCCTTCACATGTGTGTCAGTTACAGAAGGCTTTATATGGTTTGAAACAAGTGCCCCGAGCTTAGTTCAGAAATTTGGTTCGTATTTGCTGCGTCTAGGGTTCACTAGCAGCAAAGCTGACATGTCGATGTTTGTCTATCGCATTGGTTCTGTCACCTTGGTTCTCTTACTATATGTTGATGACATTATCTTGACTAGGAATGACTCTACTACCGTTGCTACTCTTATTTCTTATCTTTCCCAGAAGTGTCATTAAGGATATAGGGGATCTTTACTATTTTTTGGGTATCCATGCTACACCGAACTCTCTTGGACTATTTTTTTGCAGAAAAAGTATGCAAATGAGCTTCTATAGCGTTTTGACATGATGAGCTTAAAGCATGTTGCATCTCCTCTTACTGTGAAGTTTACTCCCTTCACTCTTGAGGGAGACCTTTCCTCCGATCCGACTCTTTATCGCAATATTGTTGGAGGTCTCCAATATTTCACTCAGACTCGATGCTTATTCGGTTGCCGTAATTAGTCAGTTTATGCACTCACCTCGGGATATTCACTTTCAGGTTATTAAAAGGATTCTTCGTTATCTTCGGGCCACTGTCGACTTTGGTCTTCTTGGTCAATCTTCCTTATTGGATTCTCTTACTGTCTATGCTGACTCTGACTGGGCCGGTTATCCTAATAGTCGGCGCTCTACTATTGGATTTGTTGTTTATCTTGGTGATGACCTTATCTTCTGATCCGCCAAGAAGCAAGCCACTGTATCCCGATCCAGTACTGAGTTCGAGTACCGCTCTATTATTTATGTTGTTGCTGAGATTTGTTGGTTGCGTTATATTCTTCGTGACTTGGGTATCTTTCTTCCGCATCCTGTTTTTGTCTACTGCTATAATATTAGCTCTATCTATCTTGTTCTTAATCCAGTGTTTTATGCTCGTACAAAGCACATTGAGATAGATTAGCACTTTGTTGGTGAGAAGGTCATCGTTGGTGATGTTTTGGTGAAGTATGTTCCCACTGGTGCTAATCAGATCGCTGATCAAATTTGCATAGTTAGGGTCTTATATTTGTCTATACATACTCATGTATTTTAGTCTAAATAATCATTCAATAACATACAATATACATATTACAGAGTTCATCCATTACGTACTTTAAACTTTATCAATTACAAAATGCATTAGCTGGCAAAGGACACCTCTCCACTAATAAAATATCTAAAGATACATATAATTTAGGTATAATTACACTTACACCCCCTCAATGATGGGGTGATTACACAAATCTCCCCTCACTAATTAATAATTACAAACACACCCCCTCATGTCAAAAAATTTCTTAGAATTGCACCCCCTGCATGTAATAATTCTTACAATTACACCCCCTGTAAACTTTACAAACAGAGCCCTTGAAGAGGTTTGTTTGTAACTATCAATGAGTAAGTAAAGATTTGTATAATTACCCCATCATTGAGGGGGTGTAAGTGTAATTATGCCTTTAATTTAACCCAGCAATGCATACTAGATATTTTATTCATAGCTCTTAAGCCAATTGGGCCCTTTGATAAGCCTTTTGGACTTTTCTTCCTTAAGCTGATTTGTGGATATTGCAGATTCATGTTCTTGTAAGCCCATCAGCAATTGAAATCTGGCCCGTCATATTACTTAAGATTTCAGAACATATTACCGCATTTAAGATCTTAAAAGATATTATAAAATATTTACAAATAACTTCAAGTCGTGTTAGCATTATTTATTTATTTATTCGTTTTCTAAGGTATTTCAAGCCCAAAAACCCAAGATTAATCACTCAAAATATTCATAAGCCCAAAAATCCAAGACTAATCCCTCAAAGTACTTAGGTGACTGGTACGTGTCAAATGCACCAAAATATAATTACTGTTCTCACAAGAATTTGTAGTACTCGTAAGTCCAGGTCGAACCCTAGAGATTGGTTGATCAAAATAATATTCAATGGGGAGGTTTGTTTGATGAATTAATAATGACAGGAATTAAATAGGAAGTTCAATAAATGTAAAGCATCGATTCAAGGATAGTTCGTTCTTCAATTCAAGTTGATCATAGACACCTAAAATACTATCTATTCTTTGATTACTTAGCCAAGAACATAAATAACCAGCTATTTATATCCCTATTAACTTCCGTATATCATTAACCAAAGCCCAGCACCCGGTTAAATTCTTATTATCAACTGACTCGGTATTAAGCAATCCTAATCATGTTAATAATAGCATAACGAATTAGAAGCGACTAAGGATAAACAATAGTTTAAGCAAGCGCCAACTATTTAATTTACTCTAATGTTTCCCTTAGGTTATCAACGAAAATTGGGATCCTAATCATGAAAACCTAATTGCTACATGCACAAATCAAACATAACAATTACGGATTATGAAGATTTGTTAGCAATAGATTGTAATAGATAATCAACTAATGTGCACCTTAGATTATTATCTAAACAAGCATGAACATTAAGAATAAGAAACAAAAGATAATCAAACCGTAGATAGATAGATGAAGCTCCGTATCTCACAACATGTGAATCAAAATGAACTCCCTTGAATCGAAATAAAAACTTAGCTACTCATAATTGTAAGCATAAAACTTGAAAATACTATTTTTCTAACTCTCTTCTCTTTGTTTTCTTCTTGTTTTTGTTGTTCTTCTTCAACTCTTGCAAGACATATATATAGGCAATGAAAAGATGACATAATCATAGAGAGAATATATTCTCTCTTCCTTTATCAAGACATGGAGAATATATTCTTCCCTTTAACATCAAAGCATGGAGAATATATTCTTCCCTTTAACATCAAAGCATGGAGAATATATTCTTCTCTTTAACATCAAAGCATGGAGAATATATTCTTCCCTTTACATTCTGATTTGTCACCTCTAATTCATCGAATCTGACTTTGACTCCTTCTAGACATTTGTAGCTTTATGTGTTAGCTTTCATTTCCAACTGGCCTTGACTGAATCCAAGACACATAACTCTAGTTATGAATTTTTCACCAAAGCTGCGCATTCCAGTCCAGTCCAGAACAGAAATCTTCATTAAATTCTTCAACACTTTCGAGCCCTTTAACTTCCGAACTGGGTCTGGACTTTTTCATAAGAAATATAGGCCTTTGTCTTAGCTTTCCAACTAGATAAAATTCAATAGAAACTAATGTCTGCATCTCCAGATATATTAATATTTCCGAAACATCGCCAAATCTGTCATTTTGATTGAAATTGATATTTTGCACTTCAACTCTTGCCCAAATCACAAAATGAGATAAAATCAGTTCCAATGGCCATATAATCACAATAAAATGCTAAAGATAGAGGTAATAAAATATATAAATATTGCACTTATCAAATTCCCTCACACTTAGCTCTTGCACGTCCTCGGGCAAAGATAAAGAGAAACTAGAAAGAAAAAAAAAAAAAAAACTAAAGCCAACCACTTTCGTAGGTAACACGGTTGCATTTAGCATATGCAACAAGCCTTTAAACCCCTAGGTTACCCCTAGTGGACGAGTTTAGTCTCGTGAGGGTTTGCAGAAGATATACCCACAAAATCAATCTCTCAATGTACAAACAAGCAAGTTCATGAAATTTTCTTTCCAAACATCAATTCGTAACAAAATTCGATAGAAAGGTCTATCATGTCTCCACCATTACTCTTGCATTCACACAAACTTCTCAAGAATTCACTTAATTTCGTAACCGCAATACTATTAATGCAACATCTAACTTAACATCATCCCTTTATATTTCCTCTATCATAAATAATAAATCAAAACGAGCAACATTTTATTATTAAGCACACACTTGTCTTTTGACGCGAATACAAACATTACTCATGAATGCACCCGGTTACTCAACAAGCGGATCATTTCATTCTGGACATACTTTGAATAGCCCTATTAGATTTCCAACACAGTAGCAGGTTTGGGCCGATAGATCCCAGACTAGATAGTCTTAGGTTACCAAGCTTGAAAACTCCTCAGGCTTAATCCCTTCAGTGTAGATAATCCCAGGCGCTATACTATATCTTCAACATTATGCAATTTACGCCTCAAGCTTTACACCAAGGAATTTCATCCATTATTATTTTAAGTCACTATCAACCAGATTAACCTTGAGGAATTTGAAGGGATTTCAGCAAGTCAAAAGTCACATACAAAGTTATGCTAAATTACGAATTCACACGAATTTCTCTAAAAGCCTGTACTTCAACAATCATAACAATTTAAACACTACTTAACTTCTCTATTGAATCTAGTTTATTTTTCAATCAACCACTGATGAAGGAAAATAATTTTTCACTACCTTACTTGGCTGCACAATAAAAAAATTTTGTTTTTTTTTTTAACTCATAAAACAAATAACTAACCATTTCCCCCACACTTAAAATCTGCATTGTCCTCAATGCAACACAGAATGAAAATAAATAAATAAAAAAAATGAACAAACGAAATTAAAAGAGATAGGGAAAAAAAAAGCAAATCTGATGGTGGTCGTTCAGCCACTCTTGGGTTGCCTCCCAAGCAGCGCCTTTTTTTAAAGTCGTTGGCTCGACTTTGCAGCCTTTTAATCCAAGTAAGTTGGATTGATCAATGAAACTTCTTCAATTGTATGCTCTTGGAAACCTTCATAGAAAGGTTTAAGTCTATGTCCATTTACCTTGAACAACTTGTTAATTTCTAAGCTTTGAATCTCTACTGCACCATAAGAAAATACATTAATCACAACAAAAGGTCCAACCCAACGAGAACGTAACTTACCAGGCATTAATTTGAGTCTTGAGTTGTAAAGCAACACTTTTTGTCCAATCACAAATTCTTTCCTAGAGATCATCTTGTCATGAAACCACTTGGTCTTCTCCTTGTAAATTCGGGAATTCTCATAAGCATCAAGGCGAATCTCCTCTAACTCTTGTAGTTGCAACTTCCTATGTATACCAGCTTGATCTGTATCTAAATTGCAACTCTTTACAGCCCAAAACGCTTTGTGTTCCAATTCCACCGGAAGATGACACGATTTACCAAAGACTAACCTATATGGAGACATCCCAATAGGTGTTTTATAGGCTGTCCGGTACGCCCATAATGCATCTTCAAGTCGAAGACTCCAATCTTTTCGATTAGGATTTACAGTTTTTTCCAAGATGGACTTGACTTCTCGATTGGACACCTCGGTTTGCCCATTTGTCTGAGGGTGATAAGGTGTGGATGTCTTATGAAACACCCCATATGTTTTTAGCAAAGTGTCCACGGCTCGGTTACAAAAATGGGACCCCTGATCACTTATCAACGCTTTTGGTATGCCAAACCTACTAAAAATGTTAGACTTGAGAAAACCTACAACAGCTTTAGAATCATCAGTTTGGGTGGCTTTAGCTTCCACCCACTTCGAAACATAATCAACCGCAAGTAAGATATAAACAAAACCAAAGGAGGAAGGAAAAGGTCCCATAAAATCAATACCCCATATATCAAAAATCTCACAAACAAGTATGGGCGTTTGAAGCATTTCATTCCTATGACTTAAATTCCCCGTTCTTTGATATTGTTCACAATTTTTACACATGACATAAGCATCACGGAATAAAGTAGGCCAATAGAAACCACTATCTAACACTTTTCTTGCAGTTCTCTTAGGTCCAGAATGACCACCACACGCATAAGCATGACAAAATTTCAAGACAGACTCTAATTCAGAATCAGGCACACATCTCCTAATAATTTGATCGGAACAAAACTTCCACAAGTATGGATCATCCCACACATAATATTTTGCCTCACTCTTAATTTTATCTTTCTTAGCTCTACTCAAATCACCAGGTAAAGTTCTAGAAACTAAATAATTCACTAAATCAGCATACCAAGGAACCATACCTTGCAGAGCAAACAATTGCTCATCCGGAAAGAATTCTTGTAGTGGCACCAGATTTTCTTTTCGCACTAATCGACTCAAATGATCTGCCACCAAATTTTCAGCCCCCTTTTTATCTTTAATCTCCAAATCAAATTCTTGAAGAAGAAGAATCCATCTCATTAACCTCGGTTTTGATTCTTTCTTCGCCAAAAGATGTCTTAAAGCTGCATGATCAGAAAATTCAATCACTTTAGATCCAAGTAGATAAGAACGAAATTTATCTAAAGCAAAAACAATAGACAAAAGTTCTTTTTCAGTAGTTGAATAATTGTATTGAGCCGCGTTAAGGGTCCGGGAAGCATAATGGATCACATGAGGTTGTTTGCCAACTCGTTGTCCTAAAACTGCTCCCATTGCATAATTACTCGCATCACACATTATTTCGAATGGAAGAGACCAATCTGGTGGCTGCATCAAAGGTGCAGTGGTTAACGCTGATTTCAGTTTATCAAAAGCATCCTTGCAGTCTTGGGTGAATTCGAAAATCACATCTTGTTGTAGCAACTTGGATAGAGGCAATGCAATCTTCGAAAAATCCTTGATGAATCTACGATAAAAACCTGCATGGCCAAGGAAAGATCGCACATCCCTCACACATGTGGGGTAGGGTAAGTTCACAATTAAATCTACCTTAGCTTTATCTACCTCAATACCCCTACATGAAATAACATGTCCTAATACAATCCCTTGTTCTACCATAAAATGACATTTTTCAAAATTCAAAACAAGGTTTGTGTCAATGCAACGATCAAGCACAAGAGATAAATTTTCAAGACAAGAATCAAATGAATCCCCATGCACAGTAAAATCGTCCATAAAAACTTCAATGTACTTTTCGATTAAATCAGAGAAAATACTTATCATGCAGCGCTGAAAAGTGGCTGGTGCATTGCAAAGTCCAAACGGCATCCTCCGATAAGCAAATGTTCCAAACGGACACGTGAATGTGGTTTTCTCTTGGTCTTCAGGAGCAATCACAATCTGGTTATAACCTGAGTAACCATCAAGAAAACAATAATGAGATTTACCGGCTAATCGTTCAAGCATTTGATCAATAAAAGGTAAAGGAAAATGGTCCTTTCTCGTTGCTGCATTCAGCTTGCGGTAATCAATGCAAACACGCCACCCATTTTGAATCCTCGTAGGAACTAGCTCATTATTCTGGTTCTGCACTACCGTCACTCCAGATTTTTTTGGTACAACCTGAACAGGACTGACCCACTTGCTGTCTGAAATTGGGTAAATAACTCCTGCATCCAACAACTTCAGGATTTCTTTCTTTATTACATCCATCATCAATGGATTCAACCTCCTTTGAGCCTCTCTGCTTGGTTTTGAGTCATCCTCTAACAAAATCCGGTGCATGCACATGGAAGGACTAAGTCCCTTGATGTCTGCTATAGTCCATCCAATTGCTGTCTTATGATCTCGAAGCATCCTAACGAGTCTTTCCTCTTGCACCGTAGTCAGATTCTTTGCAATTATTACTGGCAAGGTCTCGGTTTCCCCTAAGTACACATACTTCAAATGCTCGGGTAAGGGCTTAAGTTCTAAACTCGGTGCCTGCAACACAGATGACAACAATTTTGTGTGATTAAATGATAACTCAATTTTTGACACATTATACCTGCTAGGGGCTGGTGGTAAGGACTGCAAAGCCATAATCATCTCTTCAACTTCATCACTAAAATTCAGATGTTCCCCGAATTGCCATAAACCATGACTGAGTACTACTTCCAATGCATCCACTTGATTTTTCTCAAAAACCTCCTGGACTAACACATCAATAATATCAATAGAATAAACTAAATTCACATTAGGGGGATACCTCATGGATTCGAATATGCTAAATTTGACAATCTGCCCATCGAACTCCATTGACAAAGTGCCATCATGAGCATCAATCTTTGTTCTTGCTGTTTTGAGGAAGGGGCGTCCTAGGAGGATCGGGGCTAGATTTGGGGATCCATTATCTTCCATATTCAGAACGTAAAAATCAGCTGGAAAGATTAATTCATTCACCTGCACTAACACATCCTCAAGCACCCCCTCGGGATATGCATTAGATCGATCCGCCAATTGTATAATAACACCAGTTTGTTTCAAGGGACCCAAATTAAGAGATGCATAAATTGAATGAGGCATGACGTTAATTGATGCACCTAAATCTAACATGGCACGTTCAAACCTATTATTACCAATCACACAAGGGATAGTAAACGTACCTGGATCCTTACACTTAGGCGGCAATTTTCGCTGGATTATTGCAGACACATTTTCATCCACCTTAATCTTCTCGTCTCCTCGTAGCTTCCTCTTCGTGGTGCATAGTTCCTTAAGGAATTTTGCATATCTCGGAATCTGACTAATAGCATCAAGCAGTGGAATGTTTACTACTACCTTCCTGAATGTCTCCAATATCTCCTTCTCTTCATTTTGTTTCTTGGATTTACTTAACCTGCTCGGAAAGGGGATGGAAACAGGAACAGTGTTAGTGGAATTATGCATGTTTGAAGGAAAACTTACCTTAGGAGCTTCGAGACTAATTTTAGCTTCTGTGGGTTTTTCTTCTTCCGGCACACTTTGAGTTAGGCTCTGAATTTCTTTTCCACTCCGCAAAGTTACTACACTGGCATTCTCTCTAGGATTTATGATTGTTTGGGAGGGTAATTTGCCCGCACCTTGAGCTTCCATCTTGCTCATCGAAGTTGCTAACTGACTTATCTGTTTCTCTAAATTTTGGATGCTGTTTCTTGTTTCCTGTTGAAATTGTTGGGTATTGTTAGCGAGAGCTTTAACAATTTCATCTAAAGCCATACCTGAATTCAAAGATTGATTCGTTTGATGTTGCTGTCGAGGCTGGAAAGAATTTTGATAACGATTTTGTCCAACTTGATTTCCATAACTGAGATTGGGGTGATCTCGCCAGCCTGGATTGTATGAATTGGAATAAGGATCGTACTTTCTTTGTTGCTGACCTGGGAATCCTCCAATGGCATTGGCTTGCTGGTTCGTTTCTTCTTGCAATGTAGGACACGCATCAGTAGGGTGTCCTGTAACTGAACAAATACCACATACCTTCGCTACTTGCATATTTCCTACTGACATCTGACGAACTAATGACGTTAACTCAGAAATTTGATGCTCAAGGTTAGATGTACTTACCTCATTAACTGCTTTAGGTGTGTGGTCCAACCTCATGCCAAATTGCTGTGAATTTGCCGCCATATTGGAAATCAAATTTCTGGCAGTTGTGGGGGTTTTATCTACTAACGCTCCTCCACTCGCTGCATCAATCATGTTCCTGTCCATATACAGTAAGCCTTCATAAAAATATTGAATTAACAATTGCTCACTTATTTGGTGGTGGGGGCAGCTTGCACACAACTTCTTAAAACGCTCCCAGTATTCGTATAATGACTCTTCATTGTACTGCCTTATGCCACAAATTTCTTTCCTTATGTTGGCAGCCCTTGAAGCTGGGAAGTACTTTTCCAAAAACAGCCTCTTCACTTCATTCCATATTTTTATCGTCCCCGACGGTAAATAATAGAGCCAATCTTTTGCATCATCAGCTAAGGAGAATGGAAAAGCTCTCAATTTAATCTGCTCCTCGGACACTCCAGTTGGTCTCATGCTTGAACAAACAACATAGAACTCCTTCAGATGTTTATTTGGATCCTCTCCTGCAAGACCACGAAATTTAGGTAATAAGTGAATCAATCCAGATTTCAATTCAAAAGCAACATCTAAAGTAGCGTATTCAATGCATAAAGGTTGTTGATTAAAATTTGGAGCAGCCAACTCCTTTAGAGTCCTATTGTTGGCTGCCATGACTTCCTCTTCGTCTGAATCACTTGAAAACAGGTGCAGAGATTCGGTGCTTCCCTTTGGAGAAGGGATTGACTCTTTCGGTATTGAGTTTTGCTCTTCAATTGCCCGTTTAGCCTCTCTTCTTAATCTGTGGAACGTTCTTTCAATCTCTGGATCAATTTCCTGGCTCTTAGAGGTCATAAAACACAAAAACTAACAAGGTAAAGTATAGAAATATCGAAAATAAATAAAAATAAAATTTAAAAACCGACTGAAAACACAAAAACGCAAAAAAACAACTAGTAAATGATGGAATTTGGGCCCGCGAGGGTGCTGCTCAGCATACTAAAAGTATGCTGAGTTGTTTTTAAAACGATGTTTCCTTCAAGATTGATATAGAGTTCGTGGCCAAATTCGAAAAACAGTGTTTTTTTTTTCAATGCACAAACTAGTCAATAAAACTTAAAACTAAGAAATATATAAATCTAACAGCCTATATATATTACAATAATAATTAGAATAAAATAAAATTTTGACCGAAAACCAATCCCCGGCAACGGCGCCAAAATTTGGTACGTGTCGAATGCACCAAAATATAATTACTGTTCTCACAAGAATTTGTAGTACTCGTAAGTCCAGGTCGAACCCTAGAGATTGGTTGATCAAAATAATATTCAATGGGGAGGTTTGTTTGATGAATTAATAATGACAGGAATTAAATAGGAAGTTCAATAAATGTAAAGCATCGATTCAAGGATAGTTCGTTCTTCAATTCAAGTTGATCATAGACACCTAAAATACTATCTATTCTTTGATTACTTAGCCAAGAACATAAATAACCAGCTATTTATATCCCTATTAACTTCCGTATATCATTAACCAAAGCCCAGCACCCGGTTAAATTCTTATTATCAACTGACTCGGTATTAAGCAATCCTAATCATGTTAATAATAGCATAACGAATTAGAAGCGACTAAGGATAAACAATAGTTTAAGCAAGCGCCAACTATTTAATTTACTCTAATGTTTCCCTTAGGTTATCAACGAAAATTGGGATCCTAATCATGAAAACCTAATTGCTACATGCACAAATCAAACATAACAATTACGGATTATGAAGATTTGTTAGCAATAGATTGTAATAGATAATCAACTAATGTGCACCTTAGATTATTATCTAAACAAGCATGAACATTAAGAATAAGAAACAAAAGATAATCAAACCGTAGATAGATAGATGAAGCTCCGTATCTCACAACATGTGAATCAAAATGAACTTCCTTGAATCGAAATAAAAACTTAGCTACTCATAATTGTAAGCATAAAACTTGAAAATACTATTTTTCTAACTCTCTTCTCTTTGTTTTCTTCTTGTTTTTGTTGTTCTTCTTCAACTCTTGCAAGACATATATATAGGCAATGAAAAGATGACATAATCATAGAGAGAATATATTCTCTCTTCCTTTATCAAGACATGGAGAATATATTCTTCCCTTTAACATCAAAGCATGGAGAATATATTCTTCCCTTTAACATTAAAGCATGGAGAATATATTCTTCTCTTTAACATCAAAACATGGAGAATATATTCTTCCCTTTACATTCTGATTTGTCACCTCTAATTCATCGAATCTGACTTTGACTCCTTCTAGACATTTGTAGCTTTATGTGTTAGCTTTCATTTCCAACTGGCCTTGACTGAATCCAAGACACATAACTCTAGTTATGAATTTTTCACCAAAGCTGCGCATTCCAGTCAAGTCCAGAACAGAAATCTTCATTAAATTCTTCAACACTTTCGAGCCCTTTAACTTCCGAACTGGGTCTGGACTTTTTCATAAGAAATATAGGCCTTTGTCTTAGCTTTCCAACTAGATAAAATTCAATAGAAACTAATGTCTGCATCTCCAGATATATTAATATTTCCGAAACATCGCCAAATCTGTCATTTTGATTGAAATTGATATTTTGCACTTCAACTCTTGCCCAAATCACAAAATGAGATAAAATCAATTCCAATGGCCATATAATCACAATAAAATGCTAAAGATAGAGGTAATAAAATATATAAATATTGCACTTATCAGTGACCTATCACCTATGTTATCAGCCTTAAAATACATTCCACGAGTCAATTGGCCCTGCAGCTGATGACCTATCTCCAATGCAGCCTTGCACACGAACTGGAATGCACTGTTAACTTATCTAACTCATCGATAATTTAGCATTAAGTTAAAATCTTACTCATCAATACAAATTGACAAAATCATATACAAGCACCAGTTAGATTACATTACTAAAAAGTAATCATCCATTTAGTACAAACCACCGACTGCTTGGAAAAATAAGTAAAATTTAAATAAAATAAAAAACTACACATCATTATAAACATAACACAAGTTATCCGTAATACATAGTCCTAATAGATGCATAGATAATGAATGATTATAATGCAGTTAACAACAAAAAAGACTTTAACGTAGGGGGACACAATGAGGCCACGATCACATCAAGCCTAACGACTCAACCCATCCTCTTTTTTCACGGTCATCCATATAAAGGAACCAAGTTCTCATTGTGGCACTTTGGAGGTTATTAATAGCTCTAAAGAATAAGCTTTGAGGAAGTCCATCCATACGACGCAAAGCCACTAAGCATTCTTCGACGCTTTTCTCAGCCTTAGGCCCTATCCTAGCCAATTTTGCATCAATAAGGTCGTCCCGTTTCTGTAGGGCTGATAACATCCTAGTTTGTTTTTCAATTTTTTCAGAAACTTTCCTTCTCCTACTTGATGACTCACCACCCTCAGGTTCCTCGGTCCTACGTGATTGTGCAGTAGTTGTGTTTGCCCCATTTTCACTGTGTGTTGTGTCCATGGACAGATCAACCCTATTCACCTGTATCCTTCCCTGACTATGATTTCTCCCTGTCATGATCTCATTCACACGCCTTTCCTCATTTGATGAACGGGGCTGCCTCGAAGAAGATCTCGCCATTGACCCATTGGCAATACCATTCTGAAAAATCTCTGACAATAAATCGAAGCGTGGTAATCTCCCCTCGATAATCAGAGCATCATCAGGGTGGTCCTATTCGGAAAAAAAAAAGAGAAGAAAATCCATTACTTAGTTGAATCAATGTTCCTGACAAACTAACAAAATTTAGGAAAAATTACAATAAAGGTCCTGTAGGATAGTGTTTGTCCAACTTTAGTATCATAATTTGCGAAGTTGCAAAATAGCCCCCAATAGGATTCTGTTTTTTATTTTTATTTTTTGCAATTTAGGTCCCATCGGTTAAGAATTTCACAAGTAGCCTGCACACTCTAAAGGTATTTAGGATAGATTGGATAAGTTGCATAAATATCTTGACTTTTACAACACTAAACCTTAAACATTAATCGAAAAGTGAGTTCTTTTTTTTTTTTTTTCCAACTTTTACATAATATAGAGTTTTTTAATGAAATTAATGCAAATTAAGTAATGGTCACATGCAAAATACGTGCCCAGCTAATAATTTCCATAAATTTTTAACTAGGACAAAAAATGCAAAAACAGACGTCCTAAGGGACTAATTTTGCAAGTTTGTAAACAATAGACCAAAATTGCAAGGGCTATCCTATGTGATTAATACTGCAATTTTCCCTAAAAAAACTTACTGATATAGATTTAGGATTAGGGGTGTTCATCGGTCGGTTTTTTAACCGAACCGAACCGAAATTTCGGACCGAAAACCGAACCGAACAGTGTCGGTTCGGTTCGGTTAAAAAACCGACCGGTTCGGTCGGTTTTTTTCGGTTCGGTTGGAATGCATACATTTATATATTTATAATTATGTTTAGCAAGTCCAACTAAAATTGACCTAATGAAATTTACAAGTGAACCGGTTCGGTTCGATTTTTCGGTATAAATAAATAATTAAAATTTAATTATGACTAATTTTAGTTTATTTTCTTTATTTTCCTATATGTCGTCACTAGAAAACACATTTTTTTATAATTTTTTATCTATATTATACTATATAAAAAATAATATAAAAAAAAATTCGGTTTTTCGGTTAACCGACCGAACCGAACCTCCAAACCAAAAACCGAACCGAAAAACAGAAATTTGCAAAAAAAAAACCCAAAAACCGAACCGAAATTTTCGATTCAGTTTTCGGTCCGGACCGAAATTTCGGTTCTCGGTCGGTTTGGTCGGTTCGGTTGATTCGTGAACACCCCTATTTAGGATATATTCAAGAAAGAAAAATAATGGATGGTTTGTAGTTACCACGATCCATTTGGCAATATGCTGAGGATTACCAGTTAGACGGTGTCTCTCATTATCCCAACTATAACCGGATTCCTTAGTAAGTAGGTGATTGAATAACCTCCACGCCATACGAATCCTACAGAATTTACCCTTAAGCTGTCCGACCTGGTAAGTGTAGTTTGGGCTAAGCAAGCCATTCAGTTTTGCGCATATTTTATCCCAAGCTTCGGGAGAGAAGTTTGGTGATGGTGGACCGCTTTCAATAGACTCCTCGTGCATTAACTCGATCAAGAGTTTCTCATTTTCAAAGGGCCATTTAGCAATACCAGCCCTGCTCTTAACAACCTTGGCTTTGCCCTTTGGCATCTAATTTTGAATTGTGGACGACAGGAAACAGCAAAACAATAAGTAAAAGAAACTATACACTTGTACACTGTAAATAAATCACACTAAGTAATGGCTCAAAATACAACATAGATAAATTTATCCCTAATTTCAGATTCAGCCACATACCTGGCAATTTAAAAATGTATGTAAATAACAAGACCCTCTATACATTTTTTGAAGTTGCTGAACAAAATCCAAATGTTTAATATATTAAATTCTAAAGTATGAAAACTGAAATTACGTGATGAAAATAATTATAATCACGACATTTGGACTAAGGGATAACAGAGATACATAGTGCATTACAAGAAAAAGGTTCCACAATGGCAAGGGAGAGAGTTTGATTATGGAATATGTTTGGGGTGTTTCACATTCATCGCCATGCCAAACAAGACGACCTCATACTAAATGCCATCATTATTTAAAAAGAAAAATTATGGAGTCATCATGATTTCAGCTATAAGAATATTATTCTGGGTTTTGCACTTGAAATTAATCTTAAATGTATGTACTTTATAGCGTATATACAAGTTCAAATAGATAAATTTCTTTAAATAATGTGACTGTCTGAGGACTTGTTTTTTCTCTTCTTTCATTCAAATTACTTCATAAAAGCACATATTTTTCGATGATTTCACGTACCCACAACATTAACATTTAATGATAACTTCTCAGGCGGTCTGTATGATTAATTTTACCATTATTGTATATTCTTCGGATTTGGGTAAATGTGAAACTAAAACCCTAACAGAATTTTGGTTACACATTTCAGAAATAAAGCGTCCAACACAAAATCACCAAACTAAAGCAGCAAATAAACACATATTGGAACGAAAAGGCTGAAATTTGAGGGCAGAGCGAGATGAAATCAGCGAAATCGAACCGATTTGCGTCGTTTTCTGGCGGGAGTTTCCAGCTTGATGTCGCCGTGAAAGGACCTGGAAGATCCAGCTGTGGAGCTGGTCGGCGGTGTTAGGTTTAGGGATTCAAGGCGGGGAATGATGGTGGTGTGAGGACGACGGGGAGAGTGATGAGACATGTACGCAAACACAAAACAAATAGTGCAAGTGTGAGATTTTATTTGAGATTTTTTTTTATTATTATGGGTCGTTCAACAATAATAAAAGTTATAATTTCTTCTTGGGTACTCTTTTTTTTCTTTGTTTTGTTGGTTATTTCTATCTCCTCTTTTCCCTTGTGTTAACGTTAGGGTTGAGCATCAAGTTGAGAGGGACTTTGGTAAATATAGTCCTGTTTTGCATGGGTTGCAAAAAGAGTTCCCTTTTGTTTGATTTTTCTTTTTCATTTTTTCTTTAATTTTGGATGGTTGACCCTCCAATTTCGTCCATACCCCAGGTAAGTAAACTAATATATCTTGTTCCAAATTTATAGATGTATTTGTTTCAATTTTGGTGTGATGTAATTGTTAGAATTATGTCATCAGATGCCATAGAGGATAGTATAAATAGGACATCTATCTTGTATTGAACTTAAATATTATTTATAATAAAATGCATCACTTAAGTTTTCACGTAATTCTTATCTGCATCTATAAGTTGTGTAAAATATTTTGTCCATATTTTCAGTCCGATCCCTCTACTTCCTATGGGATAGGAAGAGTGGCACTAGAGAGATCGATCGTGATTACTAAAACAAGTTCGCAAGTAATATGAAATCCTTAATGGACAAATAAAGACTTTGAATACTTGTACAGTCTTAATGAGAGTGTCTGCCTAGTATCATGGGATGATAGGAGATTAAGATTATAGGCACATCAGTGGAATTGATATCTAAGAAAATTGATAAGTTAGATAATTAATTGCTTATTGGATAAGATTAATTATTAATTAATTTCTTCAAGAAATATATTAATGAATTAATTTATCTAATTAATTTTATTATTTAATTAATATATTTATTTATTGGATAAAAATAAATAATTAATTGAATAAAGAAATTAACAAAACAAAAGAATTCTGGACCCTACATGGGGCGTCCATGAGGACGCCCATTAGGCTAGGTTGGATGATCAAATTGGTCTCTTTTGTTTTGTCTTGGTCAACAAGTCATTGAGTTGTAAAAGGGCTCTCTTGACTTTAACCTAAAAGAAGAGAAAAAACTTTACATGAATTGTAACTCTCCAAAAGAATAGAAGAAGAAAAATATCCTCTCTCTCTCCATACAAAAAAAGTCGTCGCCCCTATAGAGAACAATTTCGTCATCAATTCGTGCGTGATAATTTAGAGGCAACGTGATTCGTTGTTGGATTCATCTACAACTTCAAGAATTGAAGAACACGAGGGTTGAAGAATTCAAGAAGTTCATCAATCTAAAGCTTAAAAGAAGAATTGGATTCTCCTACCATTGATAAGAGTCACTTTTACGTGTTTTTAAATCCGTTGTGTTTATATTTTAGATTCATTTAACGCTTAAATCTTGCCACATTTGCGTTTAATCCATGTGTTAAGTGATTTCAGGCCTTAAGTATATAGAGTCGAAGTAAGGGCTATAAGGGCTAAAAAACGACGTATAAAAACAAGTTCAGGCCAAGATGCTTCGCACTTCCACGCCAAGCGCAGCCATAATCATGCCTGGGCACCTAAACAAGCATGAAATAAGTTGGAGTTACGCAGAAGGGCACCTAGGCGCCATTTCCCCACGCTTGGGTGCCACATTTGCCACACCTGCCATGTTTGAGTGCCATTTCTGTATGTTTAGAGACCGAATTTGATGAAGTGTCCTTCTATAAAGTTGTAGAGTTGTGTCTTATCTTCATGCGGGAACTTGAATCATTCAAATTGGAGATATTTGAAAAATGTTATGAAGAAAACACAATTGCTACGCTGAAAAGCAGGAAAATGGTTCAGAGTTCGAACTGTGGCGCCGAGGCGCCACTTTCTCACTCCTAGGCGCCACCACACCTGGGCACCTGGGAGCCACGTGGACCACGCCTAGGCGCCAGATTTATTATGCCCACCTGGGCGCCATGCAACTTGTTCCTCAAGCCACTTAGGCCACCT
This sequence comes from Buddleja alternifolia, assembly GCA_019426215.1. Classification (NCBI taxonomy): domain Eukaryota; kingdom Viridiplantae; phylum Streptophyta; class Magnoliopsida; order Lamiales; family Scrophulariaceae; genus Buddleja; species Buddleja alternifolia. The sequence continues at coordinate 11,229,905 of CM033395.1, forward strand.
GGACCGCGCCTAGGCGCCACTTGGGTAACGCTTGGGAATTTTGGGGATTTCTTAGGATTGGGACCTCACTTTTCATCACTTTAGAAGAGAAAAAGAGAAGGGAAAGAAGAAATTCAAGCCTCCAATTAAAGATTCGATCATCAATTCAACATAGAAAGTTTCTTAGCTTTAGATTCATCTTTGTCTACTTTACTCTCGTTTTAGTTCTTCTACCTTCTTGCTTAGTTAAATCTCTATTTTAATTCCTTTTGTTATCGCAAATCATAAACTAAATAACTAGTCCTTGAGGTTCGACAACCCGGACTTACCGTCCACACTTATTGCTACACACGACTAGTGCACTTGCTATAAAAGCACGTTAGCCTCTAGCGTGTCAACTACCTCGCTTCAATGGGTAAATCAAATTTACTCGTTAATGCATGTTTGAGATTCAATTATGCGAATTAGAGTACACTTTTGGGTTTTATATTAATTTTTGAAATCCTTCTGCTGCATTTATGTGTTAATACTAAGAAACCCAACAGTGGTATCAGAGCCAATCTCTGATTTGCATATTTGATCTCCTTTACGTGATTAAGAATTGCAAGTTATGTGTTTTTGAAGCATGTTTGTATATTTTCTTAAATCTGCGTTTTATGGTTTTTGCCTAGAATTTTTTGGTATTTTGTTATTGTAAATCTGGGAATATTTAATGATATTGAAAATCGCAAAAAACCCGAGGAAAAACGGGGCTCGAAAGCTCTGAAAGAAACACGTGCAGCACTGCGCGCGCACTGTTCACGCATGAGTAGTTGCGCGCACAACTGCGGGCAACAGCTGTTCACGTGGCCAGGCCGCGTGGCCTGGCCCGCCCAGTCACGGCCCGTTGGACCGTGTGCGTGGCCCGACGGGTCGTGTGTTTGACACCCAATTCGTTGAACCGGGTCTTGGATTGGGGTCTTCAAACGAGTTATGTTTGGGTCGGAATTGATATTTGGGTTTTGGGTGATTTTAATTAATTTGGTGGATCAAAAGGATGATGACCCGAATAATTTAAATCAAGCCCAATTGAAAATTATCCAATTTTGATTTGTTAATTAGTTTGGACTTAATCTAATTAAATTTAAATGGGCCAATTAGATTGGTGATTTGGACATAAAATAAATTTAGCCCAATAAGAAATTAATAAAATGTGCATGTTATTCTAATTAATTATTTTAAGCCCAATTAAATTGAATCCAAGTGGACCAAAAGGATGGTGACTTGGGTTTGATGAAATCGAGCCCAATAAGATTAATTGGAATATAATATTTAATTAGACTTAATTAATTATTTTTCTTAGAGATTAATAATTAATTTATGGATTAAATATTATTATTTTTCCTCGACTTGGAAATTACTTAATTTTGAATAAGGAATATAAATTATTTTTCTTAGAGATTAATAATTAATTCTTTGATCAAATAAAAGTATTTTCAATAATAGATGGCTTTAAATCATAATAAAATAAAATAGAATTCCATATTTTATGCATTTTATTAGTAGGACTAATATTATTTTAATTAAAGGTAGATGTATTTAATTTTAATTTCGTACATCTAAGTCATCTAGTTGGACTAGAATGATTTTATTTAAAATAGTGAATGTATAAAACATTGGGAATTTCATAAAGGACTTTTTAGTTGGACTAAAATTTTAATGATCAACATAAGTGATTTAATATTGCAAGCATGTATTAAATGTTGCGAGCATGTATTAATTGATGCGAGCATGTCTTATGTGATTGTAACACTAATCATGGACTTAGGATTATATGTTTCACCTTTAATTTTATGGGTTATCAAATTTGAAGCTATTTATTATATTCTTATAAATAATGCATGAGTTGTTTTAGGAATCGAGATGAAATGGTTCAAAATTGATAAGGTCAAAAGGCCCATGAATGTTTAATAGGCTTAATCTATGACTTGTTGATGGCCCATTGGCTCGGGCCCTTCATAAAAGTCCATGATCAAGTGGTGAATTTATTTATTTAAATTCCATAATTATTTATATTGAAAGGCATGATTATTAGTAGTATTTTTATGCATGATCAATATAGAATAAAAGCGCTATATAAATTGAATAATGTGCAAAGTGAGATCAAAATCTTTTGACGAATTAAATTCACCCAAATAAATAATACCGAGTTAGAAAAGGATGTGTGACATCCTCTCCCTCCACTAAGCTTTCTAAAATTAAAATTACTATAAATGTATAATGCTTCCCAGTTATGGGGTTATGCATTTAGAAATAATTTGAAATTTTATTAAGTGCATGAAATGTCTTAATCGAAGCATATTTCACCCCAGAAACCTGTTCGGTTGCAAGGTGAAATTCAAATGTTAGATTATAGGAGTAAGTGGGAATGAACTCGGGTAGTTCACGAGCTTAGAAACCTGTTCGGTTGCGGTTTGGTGAACTATGGGGAAAGGTATTGAAATGTTTATTGGATAAATTGATATTTGATATCACCTCAAATAATTAATAGGTTAGAAATTGGTTAGGTTGCAACCCATTTAGTTAATTGAGGACCTCAATACCCGCTGTGGAATCAACACCAATGATGATTCCCGATTTTCACATAGGAGTGAGGGATTCGAAAAATGCAGTGGGAGCCAAGATAAATTTTAAGTACTTATTTTTTCTTGGTTAAGTCAAAACAAGTAATCTAATAAATCTGGTTTATTTCTACAGTTATCTTCTCATTTATCTCTCTCAAATATGACAGACCCACTTTCAATTTTACTCGAATGAATACCCTGACTGGACCCAATTATGTGGATTGGCTTAGAAATTTGAGGATTGTCCTCACTATGGAATCTCTGGGATACGTCTTGGAGGCTGATATCTCGGCGGCTCCTGCTCGAACACGTGCCAACGAGGAAGTGGTCCAAGCCCATGAAAAATGGATTAAGGACGACCTCCGGGTGAGAGGATACATGGTGGGATCTATAACTAATGATCTTCAAAGGTCACATGATAAGATGCTCACTGCAAGAGCTATCCTAGCTCACCTGGTATAGCTCTATGGAGAGCATAGTCGAACTGCTCGATATGAGATATCAAAAGAGCTCTTCGAAGCCAAGATGAAAGAAAGTGAGAAGGTTGGTGATCATGTCCTCAAAATAATTTTGAGGATCGAGAAATTGGAAGCTCTCGAATTCACCATGAACGACATCCTTCAAACTGACTTAATCTTATAGTCTCTTCCTGATTCCTTTTCCCAATTTGTGATTAACTTTAACTGCAATGAATCTCTTCTGGACTTAAAAAAGTCTAAGTCTAAGAAGAAGAAGAACAAGAAAAAGTCTCGCGAGCTTAGAGCTCAAGGGGGTGTCAAGAAGGGTAAGGGAAAGGCTCAAGAGTTTTACAAGAGCAAAGGGCCTAAGAAAACGGATAGATGTCTCGAATGCAGTGAGCTTGGCCACTAGAAGAGGAATTGTCCCAAATTAGGCAAAGGCGCACAAGGTATAGAACTACTTGTTTTTGAAACTAACTGTTCTATGTCCGTATTTTCTACTTCGTGGATTCTGAACTCAGGGGCTAGTGCCTATGTATGTTGTTTGGATCTCACAAATCCCAAAACAGTTCTTTAGCGTTTGACAGACGCTTGAAACAAATCTTCATCTTCTCTTGACTTTAGACGCTTGAATCTTCAACTTCATCTTTGATAGACTCACTCAAGATTCTATCAATGACTCGGTATCTAATCCTAAGTCTAAAATCTACAAAGATAAAAATTACAAGCCTAACAAAATTACATTCTTTCAAACGCTTATACAATTGATCTATGAAACATAAACTTACATTATATTTTGGGGTCTAATATAAAATCCTATCTTGTCATTATCAAAACATCTAACATGAAATTCCTAACAATTTCCCCCTTTTTGATGATGTCAAGACCTTAACTCTTATAACTCTTTTATAGTTCAAGAGTTTAAAGAAAAGCCCAAAATAATATAAGTTAGCGTTTTGAAAGTTAGATAAGTTAGCTAATGTTAGATTAGCTTCAACAAGATGTTTCAGCGATAAATCATTCATTCATATATATGGAATTGAAAGCGTATATGATTTATACTGAAATGATGAATACCTGCCTTTTCTTTCTCTTTCGCCTTAAACTGCTTTTCATTCTCTTCTTCCCCCTTCTTGTCATCATCAAGGGAAGACAACAGTTCAAACGATACTCTAAAGCTTGAGGAGGAGGACCAGTAGGTGTGGGGAAAAACTCGGCCACTTCTATCGACCGCTCAGCGTCCACAGTCGCTTTCACCTCTGGAAGGACCGTGTAAACAATATCCTCTAGCGATTTCCACAGTCGCATCCATGTCTGGAAGGACAGTGAAAAATTCTCTAGCGATTTCCACCACCGTTGATACCACTTGATGGTAAATCAACATCCAACTATGTCTACCTCATTATGGAATGAAGAACAGGAATTTCTCTTTTCATATCTAAGAAATCTCTTGACCAATAAATCCATTTCCATTTCCTCACTCGATCTTGTCGCTTCCACCTCACTGACTGATTTTCCTTTGTTATTAGTTGTAGCGATTAAGGCTCCGGACTCAGTCGCTGAAGACGAGGTGTAGCTGACTTCTCCTAATTCGAATTCAAAAGCTTTTAGCTCCGAGAACACATGTTCTGGCGTAATAATGTCCAACATTTGTAATTCTCTCATTGCTATAGTCTTTCTCAAATATTTGCTTGGAAGACTTCTAAAAATCTTTTTGACCATTTCCTTGTTGGTCAACTCCTTATCCAAAGACGCTAATTCTGTAATAAACGACGTAAATCTCGCATCCAATTGATCTAGCGTCTCGCTTAGCAACATCTTAAAATTCTCAAATCTTTGCATGACTATGGAGAGCTTGTTCTCTCTCATCTGTGCTGAACCTTCACATATTGTGGCTAACTTATCCCAAATTTCCTTAGTCGTAGAGCATGCCTTGACCTTATTGAATAAGTTATCATTGTCACCAATGGCTGTATATAGAGCGTTCTGTCCAACATTATCCAAATTTTCTCTTCGACGCTCATCAGCTGACCACTCATGCTTTGGCTTCTCAACATAACCATCCGGAGTCGCTTCAGTCGCTCCAGGCGCTCTAGTGATGACTTTGAATATTCGAATTGGTCCATCTGAAATGATATCACACATTTCATCATCACAAGCACAAAGATAAGTAAATGATTTGACCTTCCATGAGTCATAATTTAACTCGGTAAACTTAGGAACTTTTGAAAATGCCATGATTTTTTTTAAAAATTGGATCTAAACAGGCAGTTACGCTCGGATATTTTAAAACTTCAACTTCAATTGCTCTGATACCACTTGTTGGTCCGAAGTGGAATATGAAAGGGTTTAGAAGGCAGGGGGGATTGAATAGACCCTGAAGTCTTTTTCGACTTCAAAAAGTTTCGTATAAAAATGGTTTTGGACGCTTGACTGAGCGTTTACTTGAAATATAGACGCTTAGGCAAAGCGTCTGATGAAGACTGTTTTAGAAAGTTAACTTAGACTTCAAGATTTGAATACTTTAACCAAGTAGGTTTAAGCGTTCAGTTCTTTAATCAGTGTTAGCACAGCGGAATAATTTTAGAGTCTTTTCTTTTGGAAATCTTTAGCGTCACAAGTTGTTTCTTAGTTGCTTTTGGTTAAAACGTTTTGAACGCTTAGAATGCTTAGCGCTTGGTCAAGCACTTAAGACTGATTTGAAAGCTTAGCGTTCTCTTTTTCCAAATATAGTTGCTTAACTGTTTTTAATGCCTTTTCAAAGATTAATATGCAAGAGTAAGGTAAAGCATTAAAGCAGTAAGTAACACAAGATATTGTAAGGTTCACTGGGTGGTGTAATCCCAACTACGTCCTTCTTCTCCTTTGCACTCGGAGGCAATCCATTAAATTGATTTTCGAAGAGTCACACAGAGACTTCTACAAAATAGGAAAACAGGAAGAGATGGATATGGATGACTTGAGCTCCTTGGTCACACAGATTTCTGCTACATGCCACTTCAATCCTCTGCTTCTGGAAAGACGATCTCGAGCTCCTTGATCACACAGACTTCAGCTCCAATAAAGACCTTAACAAGCTTCTCTTACTCAAAAATACTGCTTGTGAAGTCAACAAACTTTCTCACTCAGATGAAAGATGTTGAGGGTTTATTGATAAGAGGTGTTTTTACGTGTTTTTAAGACCGTAATTCTTATGATTTGGATTCACTTATTGCTCAAATCATGTCACATTTGCATTTAATATGTGTGTTAAGTGAATACAGGTAATAAATGAGAATACATGAAGAAAAGGGAAGAAAAACGATGTACAAAACAAGTTCAAGCATGTTTTTCAACACCGAGGCGGTTTATACATCTCCTACCACATTCGAGCGATAATTCTGTACATTTCGAGACCGACTTAGACAAAGTTTCCTTCTACAAAGTTTTAGATGTATGTCTTAGCTTCAAATGGGAACTTGAAACATCCAAATCGGAGGTCTATAGAGATAATTGTGAAGGAAATACGATTGCTGCGCCGAACAGAGAAGTACATGTGCCAGGATACACCCCAGCGCCCTCCTAGTCATGCCTAGGCATGGATAGTCCGAATGTTAATCCTTTTTCAGCCTAAATTCCAGCCTTATATGATGGGTAAGAATCATTTTTGGCCATAATTCAGCACATGTGTTGAGGGGTTGTCATAAGTGTGTTTCTTGGTAGATTTACTTTATGGGCGCCAAATCAGAAACAACCTCCATGTTGAAACATAATTTAGGTATACTTAGAGACCGAATTGGACAAAATGTCCTTCTGCAAAGTTGTAGATCTATGTGTTAACTTCACATGGGGACTTGAATCATCTAATTTGGAGATCTGTGGAGATGTTTATGAGGAAAATACTAAGACTGCGCTGGAAAGCAAGAAAATGGCAGCATGCATGTGTTTTGTTGAAATTTTCACATGGTTATGCTTGGTGGAATTCTTCCGAAATTTCAGCATTTTTTAGCTGGTTGGAATCTTAAAAGCCAAACTTTAAGCATCACCTTAGGTGGAATTCTCATTGGGGAACTTTAATGGGAATTCTTAATGCATACTTTAGTGGAATTTTGGCTATAAAAGGAGGGGGAACCCATACTCTTCATCATTCACTATCAATTTCAGATTCTTGGAGGAGAGGGGGGCAGCCCCTAATCTGATTTCTCCACCATTCATCACCATTCTTCATCACTCTTGGAGGGGAAAACTAGAGGAAGGAAAAGAGCTTGGGGATTGAAGGCTCAACTTCAAGATCCATCATTATTCACTTTTGAGGGAGTTTTTATAGCTTTTCATTTCAATTATGTCTATGAACATGTGTATTAATTCATTTATGTTTTTCATATTATCCATTATGAACTAAATTCATAAGACTAGGGCCATGTAAGGCCAAATTGTGATATATGCTTATAATAGATGATTGTTGAGGTTGTTCTTATATTGTTATGTGATGTGAATTTGTGTTTTTGCCTATCTTGCATATACTTGATCACTATATGTTAGAATCTTATGCCTAGGTTAATATTTCGGGAGAAAATTGACTTAGGGTGCAAGAAATTCACATCATGACCCGTAACTAATGAGGAATTGCCCTAGATATAGGTAAAGATTCCCGGGTGTAGTTGTTCGATTCAAATCGAGTGAACTCTAGTACGTTAATGCATGTTTAGTGGTTAGATTTCTGGATAGGAATATTTGGGAAATCACGATCTAAGCATAGGAGTTTATACGCGAGACATCGGTTATTCTCTACCCTCGGAGTTCTCACCATAACAATATAAGCGTAATCCTTCAACTAGAATCTTTATAAGTATAATTGATCAATTTGAACCTAGCATGTGCCTTAGTCTCCCTTTATACTTTGTGTAAAATCAATTGTGTAATCTTGTTCTTATTGTATGAATTTTACTTATAATTTACTTTAATTATATTTGTTCTTTTTTCGTTAAAATCATAAACTAAAATTCAAGTCTCTGTGGTACGACAATCCGGACTTTTAGTCCATTTATTACTACACACGACTAGTGCACTTGCTACAATAGCACGTTAGCTTTTAGCGTGTCAAGTTTTTGGCGCCGTTGCCGGGGACTTGTTCATTTTAGTTTTTAATTTTTCGTTTAAATTTTCATAATTCTTAGTTCTTCGTTTATTTCTAACCTTTCTTTTATTTTATTATTCTAATTTTGTTTTTTGTGTTTAATTGTTAGGTGTAATTTGTGGTGCATGACCCGCTCTTCTAACGAGCCTCTATACAATTTTGAGCCGGAGATAGAGCGTGTTCTTCGATCTAGTAGACGCACTCGAGAAATGGCCGACAATCTAAATCCAAATGGGAATTTTCCTGACATAAATCTCCCGAAAAACAGGGAATGGTTGCAAAATCTATTCCAAGCTATGCAACCGGCACCTCCTCAAAGACTTCCATCGGTCCGGGAAAGTCTACCTCCAAGGGTCCACACTATACCGGGGCCCGTAGTCTTTCCAAATTTCTTTGCACCAAATTATCACATTCCGTCACACATCTTTAGCATGGTGCAAAGCGAACCCTTCTTTGGAGAGCCCCATGAATCACCTCATGAGCATTTGGAGACTTTAGACGATATTCTCATGACTACCCAATTTCATCCACGGGATCTCGATGCAATTCGTCTAAGAGTCTTCCACTTCTCATTAAAGGAAAGGGCGACCATGTGGTACAAATCTCTACCACCCCAATCCATCACAACATGGGGACAATTGGTCGATGCCTTTTTGAGCAAATTCTTTCCACCCTCCAAAATCAATGAGCTAAGGAGCAACATTAAGGAGTTTAAGCAGGGGAATCATGAGTCCTTAGCCGAGGCATGGGCTAGATATAAAAACATGCTCCGAAAATGTCCGGATCACAACCTAAGATTGAGCGACCAAGTATTACGATTCCATGATGGAGTCCGTTCGCGCATCCGAAATAGGCTCAATGCCGGCGCCGGTGGTGATCTCCTTGGGCTCGATTGCCAAAGTGTGTGGGACAAGATTGAGCAATTAGCCCGAGAAGATGAACTCTATCCCGATGATGAAGAAATCACACCCACTAAAAATATTGCTTGTGTTCAAGAGTTGGGCGAAGAAGTTGCTTTGGAAACAATGGTTGGCAATGTAAACTATGTTGGAAATGCCAATCGACCTCAATTGAACTTCCATATGCCCGAAAATTTTCCAAGGAGGCCCAATCCGGCACAAAATGCCCATCCCGGCGTCTATCAAGCACCAAGGCCCCCATTCAACAATAACCAAGCTCAAAGGCAAGGTAATCCTCATATACAAAGGCAAATAAGACCTCTTACAACCGAAGAGCGTCTCGATGAACAAATAAAGAAATCGGATTCAGCAATCAACGAACTCCGTACTATGATGAAGGATATAATGATGGACATGAAGGATTTAAAGACACAAATGGGTCAAATGGCAAAGGCGATCAGCGAGAGAGCCCCGGGAACTTTACCAAGTGACACAAAAAAAAACCCGAAGGAGCAATGCCACGCCATCACCTTAAGAAGTGGCAAACAGATAGTCAATGATGCTGTTCGCATTTCCGCGCCCGAGCACCCCGATGAGAACGCCCAGGCGCCGGAATCAACCCACAGTGAACGAATGCTTCGCAATTGCTCGCCCGAGCGTCCCGATGATCACGCTCAGGCGCCCGAGACCCAGCACCCTGGCGCCGATCGTCGCGCCCAGGTGCCACCTCCTGAACCCTCCACAGCGGGCTCTTCAACTCCAACGCATCCTCCCATCGAGGTCCGTCTGCCATTTCCTAATGCACATAGAAAGAAAAAAAAGGAGATGGATCCAAGTTTCCTTCGAATCTTAGCAATTCTTCGTGAGGTTAGGATTAATATTCCTTTTATAGACGCAATTTTACAAATGCCAAATTACGTGAAATTTTTCAAGGATATTTTGTCCAACAAACAAAAGTGGGAGGAAAACGAAACGGTGTGCCTAACCGAGGAATGCTCCGCCGTATTGCTTAATAAATTACCAATGAAACTTGAAGACCCTGGGAGTCTCACTATTCCTTGCACGATTGGGCCATTATCCTTCGAAAAAGTTTTGTGCGACTCGGGAGCTAGCATTAACCTCCTCCCGTACTCTCTTTTCAAAAAGTTGGGCCTTGGTAACCCAAAGCCGACTTCAATGAGCCTCCAACTTGCCGATAGATCAATCAAGAGACCACGGGGAATAATCGAAGATGTAATCGTTCAAGTCGACAAATTCTACTTCCCGGTTGACTTTGTGGTTCTTGATATGGAGGAAGATGTTGAGGTACCCCTGATCCTAGGAAGACCATTCCTAGCCACTGGTAAGGCAGTAATCGATATTGCCAATGGTAAGCTAACCTTAAATGTGGGAGATGAAAAGGTCACCTTTGATGTTTTTAAAGTGCTTAAACACCCATGTGATCCTGACTCATGTCTACGCATCGATGTATTTGATATGTTGATTGATGAGACTTTTCAGGCACAAATGGTAGACGACCCATTGGAGACATGTCTTTCCAAATCTATGGATGTCGATTCAGCGAGTGAAGAACAATTGGAAACCATGTTTAGCATAGAGAAGCCACCTTTTTACCACGTCATTGGAGCTAAAAAATTAGAAAGATCACTCTTGGCTCCTCCTCGCCCTTCTATCGAAGAGGCCCCTATCCTTGAGCTTAAACCATTACCATTACATTTTAAATATGTATTTTTAAATGATAATGAGACTCTACCTTTAATTATCTCATCTTCTTTGACAGGAGAACAGGAGGAGCGACTCATGAGAGTATTGAAGGCCAACAAAAAGCGAATGTGCTAGGTCACAAAATCTCCCAAAAAGGGATTGAAGTGGACCAAGCCAAGATTGAGGTAATAGAAAAGCTTCCTCCACCTACATCGGTGAAAGCTGTGAGGAGCTTTCTTGGTCATGCCGGCTTCTATAGGCGATTTATCAAAAAATTTTCCAAAATTGCAAAGCCGTTATCTAACTTGCTTGTCAAAGATGCACCATTCAATTTTGATTCCCTTTGTTTACAGGCCTTCATGACTCTTAAGGAGCTATTGATATCCGCTCCCATCATGGCACCTCCCAATTGGAGTTTGCCCTTCGAATTGATGTGTGATGCTAGTGACACCGCAGTGGGTGCGGTCCTTGGCCAAAGGAAGGATAAGGTATTTCAAACCATCTACTATGCTAGTAAGACTTTAAATGATGCACAAATGAATTACGCAACCACGGAAAAAGAATTACTAGCCATAGTATTTGCATTTGACAAGTTCCATGCTTATCTCATTTTGAATAAAGTAATTGTGTACACTGATCACTCCGCATTAAAATACTTGCTTGCCAAAAAGGATGCCAAACCTAGACTCATTAGGTGGATTTTACTTCTTCAAGAATTTGACATAGAAATTAAGGATAAGAAAGGAGTAGAAAATGTTGTTGCCGACCACTTGTCTAGGATAGAGATTCCTAACCCTGAGTGTGTGTTTGATAAACCTATTTGTGAGGAGTTTCCCGATGAGCAATTGTATGCTATACTTCATAATGATGCTCCTTGGTATGCCAATTATGCAAATTATCTTGTCACGGGAGTTCTTCCTCCGGATATCACTTATCATCAAAAGAAGAAATTCTTATTTGATGTGAAGCGATATTTGTGGGACGAACCATATCTATTTAAGATTTGTGCAGATGGCCTCATTCGACGATGTATCCCCGAGGAGGAAATAGCATCAATTCTCGCCCATTGTCATGATATGTCGGTAGGTGGTCACTTTGGACCCTCTAAAACAGTGGCTAAAGTGCTTCAATCAGGTTTCTTTTGGCCTACTCTTTCTAAAGATGCATTCTTGTATGTTCAATCTTGTGATAGGTGTCAACGAACAGGTAACATCTCTAAAAGACACGAAATGCCATTGAATAACATGCTTGAATGTGAACTATTTGATGTATGGGGTATTGATTTTATGGGACCCTTCCCTAGTTCTTGTTCCAATAAGTATATTCTTGTTGCGGTCGACTATGTCTCCAAATGGGTTGAAGCTGAGGCTTTACCAACTAATGATGCTCGGGTGGTTACTCGATTTTTAAAAAAAAGGATTTTCACTCGTTTTGGAACTCCTAGAGCAATCGTTAGTGACGGGGGCACCCATTTTTGTAACAAACAATTTGAGCACTTACTGAACAAGTACGGGGTACGGCATAAAATCTCAACCCCATATCATCCTCAAACGAGTGGTCAAGTGGAGGTGTCGAATCGGGAGATTAAACGCATTCTTGAAAAAACGGTTAACGCATCTAGAAAAGATTGGTCCCTTAAACTAGATGACGCCTTGTGGGCATATAGAACCGCGTTTAAAACTCCGATTGGCATGTCCCCATATCGCCTTGTCTTTGGAAAAGCATGTCACTTACCGGTTGAGCTCGAACATCGCGCTTTTTGGGCTATTAAATTTCTAAATTTTGATTCTCAACTCGTAGGTACCAAGCGATTACTCCAATTACACGAACTTGAGGAATGGCGCCATCAAGCGTATGAGAACGCCAAGCTTTACAAGGAGCGAACGAAAACATGGCATGATAAGCGTATTATTCCCCGAGAATTTCATGAAGGAGACAAGGTTTTACTATACAATTCTCGCCTTCGACTTTTTCCCGGGAAGCTCAAGTCAAAATGGTCGGGACCATTTGTTGTATCTCGTGTGTATGCTTCTGGTGCCATTGAACTTATAACGGATAATGGACGAACCTTCATGACAAACGCCCAAAGGTTAAAGCATTACATTGGGATTGACGGGTCGAGGGATAAAGTGACCATTCCCCTCCAGGATCTTTAGCGATTCTTTATCTCAAGTCGAGCTACCGACTCTAAACTAGCGCTTCTTAGGAGGCAACCCAAGTTTGTAAGTTTTCTTTTCTTTTTGCTTTCGTTTTTGTTTTGTTTAGTTTGTTTCTTTTTATTGTGTTCAAGCATGCACTTTGGGCATGTATGTTTTTCTTATGCTTGATGGTTTAAAAAGTTGAAGTGTTAGATATGATGCACATTTGGACCCCACCTTTAGAGATTCTTATTTTACTCGATAAGAGGAGAAACTTTGTAAGGATGCATTGGAAGCTTAAGGATGTTCTTCAATATCCTTGGTTGTAAGTGTTCTTTTACCTTTGTGTATGCATGTTGTAACAACATTGGGGACAATGTTGGATTTAAGTTTGGGGGTAGAAGAGTATCTATTTTGAATATTGAAAATGCAATCCTAATTTTTAACTTGAATTTGGGGAAAGTTTGTTTGATATCATGTTTATATGCTTCTTTGTTGAGAAAATCAAACATGAAAATTTTTTAGTCCTTCCAATTGATGCATTGAAATTGATTGACTTGGAAAAATGGCATGAATTCTTGAAATAATCTGAATTTAATGGAATATATATATCTTTGAAATTGCTCGTGGAGACCTTAGACTAGAATTGATTCCTTAGATGATTCACAATGCACTTAAATCGAAGGTAGAGGAGTTGAGAGGATAACCATCTTGAGACACTTAAGGAATTATTCCCAGAAATATTAACTTAGATTTCTCATAAGGTTATAAGTTGAGTAGTAATTTTATATGCTAACAATGAATTGAAAAGGTTGAATTTTGGTATGACCAAAAGTGGTCAGGCTAATACGTACCGGAGGTGAAAAGTTTCATGCCTATATACTGTACTATTATGCTAATTTGAGCTATGCTCAAGCCAAAAGAAGTGAATTGTTTAAAAGATCTAGTTTTATTTCGTGGCCTTTGATACTCAAGTGATTAAATCCTTAGGAGTGTCTCTACACTTAATGCCCTAAAACTATCTAGTTTGGGAGTCATTGGTCTAAAACTTGTTACATGGGTGTCATAGAAAGCCTAATGGAATAAAACATTGCACATGATCTAGCCTTAATGAAGTTTAATGGAAATTCCATATGAATTGAATGTTGAATATTTGAGATAATGAAATTTAAATGGCTATGAGATTTTCTATAATTCTTGTGCCTTGTGTTTGATCAAAAGTTGATAGATATGGGATTAATGTCCAAAATTTGGTAAGGATGCCTCTCGACTATAATACCCTAGATTTATTTTTCACTACACCCTAGGGAGTCGTTTCAAGTATTGGTGTCACATGAGCAAAAGTAGTTGATATGTATATATATATTTGTGAACTTTAAAAGGTTGATTTTATGCCATTCATTCTTGTTGATCATATTGAGATGTGTTGATTCGGTTGGGATTGAAAATTTGCTAGATTTTGTGGGTATATCTTATGCAAACCCTCACGAGACTATAACTCGTCCTTTGAGGTAACTCAAAGGTTTAAAGGCTTGTTGCACCCGCTAAGTGCAATCGTTTACTACACGAAAGTGAGTTAGTTAGTTGTTTTGTTTTCTCCCAATGAATGATGTTGGTCTTGCCTTATAGCTCTTATTGCTCGAGGTCGAGCAATTGATAAGTTTGGGGGTGTTGATAAGAGGTGTTTTTACGTGTTTTTAAGACCGTAATTCTTATGATTTGGATTCACTTATTGCTTAAATCATGTCACATTTGCATTTAATATGTGTGTTAAGTGAATACAGGTAATAAATGAGAATACATGAAGAAAAGGGAAGAAAAACGATGTACAAAACAAGTTCAAGCATGTTTTTCAACACCGAGGCGGTTTATACATCTCCTACCACATTCGAGCGATAATTCCGTACATTTCGAGACCGACTTAGACAAAGTTTCCTTCTACAAAGTTTTAGATGTATGTCTTAGCTTCAAATGGGAACTTGAAACATCCAAATCGGAGGTCTATAGAGATAATTGTGAAGGAAATACGATTGCTGCACCGAACAGAGAAGTACATGTGCCAGGATACGCCCCAGCGCCCTCCTAGTCATGCCTAGGCATGGATAGTCCGAATGTTAATCCTTTTTCAGCCTAAATTCCAGCCTTATATGATGGGTAAGAATCATTTTTGGCCATAATTCAGCACATGTGTTGAGGGGTTGTCATAAGTGTGTTTCTTGGTAGATTTACTTTATGGGCGCCAAATCAGAAACAACCTCCATGTTGAAACGTAATTTAGGTATACTTAGAGACCGAATTGGACAAAATGTCCTTCTGCAAAGTTGTAGATCTATGTGTTAGCTTCACATGGGGACTTGAATCATCCAATTTGGAGATCTGTGGAGAAGTTTATGAGGAAAATACTAAGACTGCGCTGGAAAGCAAGAAAATGGCAGCATGCATGTGTTTTGTTGAAGTTTTCACATGGTTATGCTTGGTGGAATTCTTCCGAAATTTCAGCATTTTTTAGCTGGTTGGAATCTTAAAAGCCAAACTTTAAGCATCACCTTAGGTGGAATTCTCATTGGGGAACTTTAATGGGAATTCTTAATGCATACTTTTGTGGAATTTTGGCTATAAAAGGAGGGGGAACCCATACTCTTCATCATTCACTATCAATTTCAGATTCTTGGAGGAGAGGGGGGCAGCCCCTAATCTGATTTCTCCACCATTCATCACCATTCTTCATCACTCTTGGAGGGGAAAACTAGAGGAAGGAAAAGAGCTTGGGGATTGAAGGCTCAACTTCAAGATCCATCATTATTCACTTTTGAGGGAGTTTTTATAGCTTTTCATTTCAATTATGTCTATGAACATGTGTATTAATTCATTTATGTTTTTCATATTATCCATTATGAACTAAATTCATAAGACTAGGGCCATGTAAGGCCAAATTGTGATATATGCTTATAATAGATGATTGTTGAGGTTGTTCTTATATTGTTATGTGATGTGAATTTGTGTTTTTGCCTATCTTGCATATACTTGATCACTATATGTTAGAATCTTATGCCTAGGTTAATATTTCGGGAGAAAATTGACTTAGGGTGCAAGAAATTCACATCATGACCCGTAACTAATGAGGAATTGCCCTAGATATAGGTAAAGATTCCCGGGTGTAGTTGTTCGATTCAAATCGAGTGAACTCTAGTACGTTAATGCATGTTTAGTGGTTAGATTTCTGGATAGGAATATTTGGGAAATCACGATCTAAGCATAGGAGTTTATACGCGAGACATCGGTTATTCTCTACCCTCGGAGTTCTCACCATAACAATATAAGCGTAATCCTTCAACTAGAATCTTTATAAGTATAATTGATCAATTTGAACCTAGCATGTGCCTTAGTCTCCCTTTATACTTTGTGTAAAATCAATTGTGTAATCTTGTTCTTATTGTATGCATTTTACTTATAATTTACTTTAATTATATTTGTTCTTTTTTCGTTAAAATCATAAACTAAAATTCAAGTCTCCGTGGTACGACAATCCGGACTTTTAGTCCACTTATTACTACACACGACTAGTGCACTTGCTACAATAGCACGTTAGCTTTTAGCGTGTCATTTATTGTAACAGGTTTGTTTGATGTTGGGAAGTTCAAACAACTTGGGATATCTCAATAATAGTGCAGGGTTCTTCTATGAAGATGTTTGAGATATCGGTGACTGTCTTTGGAATGTATTTGAGAAGCTTGATGAATTTTGGCTATGGAGTTTGCAAGCTTTTCTCTCAAATTATTTCAGCAAAGTTTCTCTCTCTGCACACTCTCTAAGGTTTTGCTAGAGGGTACTATTTATAGAGATTCTTGGGATTTATCCGTTGGACACAATCAGGCTCGTGTCTCTCACGCAACGCGTCAAATAGTCCCTTTCTGACATTCCTGAAATTCTGATGGTTCCGATTGGACCGGAGCACACTTGAACTCTGAAAAGTTGACAGTCTAGTCAAAAGGTGGCTTGTCCACAAGTCATACTGTCTTGTTACATTTAATGCACTTATCAAGCATTTAAGGCATTTTGAATTTATTTCCCGTTAGAAATAAATGACCGTTGTGATTGCATTTAAGTCCTTGATAGCTTGTGTTTTATCCTTCAGTTGAATCTGAAAGCTGGACGCTTGAGTCGCTCGGACGCTTGACTGGACGCTTAAGTCAACGCTTGAGTCGGACACTTGAAAGCAGCTGAGCGCTTGAAATCGCTGAGCGCTTTAAATCAGCTGAGTGCTTTAAATCAGCTGAGCGCTTTAAATCAGCTGAGCGCTAGATTCACAAATCCTGAAACAGTTCTTTAGCATTTGACAGACATTTGGAACAAATCTTCATCTTCTCTTGACTTCAGACGCTTGAATCTTCAACTTCATCTTTGATAGACTCACTCAGAATTTTATCAATGACTCGGTATCTAATCCTAAGTCTAAAATCTACAAAGATAAAAATTACAAGCCTAACAAAATTACATTCTTTCAAACGCTTATACAATTGATCTATGAAACATAAACTTACATTATATTCTGAGGTCTAACATAAAATCATATCTTGTCATCATCAAAACATCTAACATGAAATTCCTAACACTTAGTTTACTCAAAGTCTGAAGAGGAACACAGATAACATTTGAACACAGTGTTACAGACACTTCGCGAACATAAGCTTTATGAGAAATTCAGTAAGTGTGAGTTTTGGCTAAGTAAAGTAGCCTTCTTGGGTCATATCATATCCGGTGAAGGGATTTTGGTCGATCCTTCTAAAGTAGAGGCAGTGTTGGACTGGAAGAGACCAGAAACAGTAACTGAAGTTAGGAGTTTCTTGGGTTTAGCTGGGTACTACAGAAGATTTGTCCAAGATTTTTCTAAAATAGCCGCTCCGTTGTCTGGGTTAACTCAAAAGAAGAAACCCTTCGAATGGGCTGAAAAGTGTGAAAATAGTTTTCGAGAGCTCAAGAAATGATTGACGACGACACCCATTTTAGCACTGCCAGATGGTTCTGAAAACTTCATCGTGTATACAGATGCCTCGAAGGAAGGTCTAGGATGTGTTTTGATGCAAAAAGATCGGGTAATAGCCTATGATTCGTGGAAGTTGAAGCCATATGAGCAAGACTACCCCACGCATGACCTGGAGCTAGCAGCGATTATATTTGCTTTGGGAAAATGGAGACACTATCTATACGGGGCCACATTTGTGATATTCATTGACCACAAAAGTCTAAAGTATCTCTTCTCTCAAAACGACTTAAACATGAGACAACGACGATGGATGGAGTTACATGAAGATTATGATTGCTCGATTCAGTACCATCCGGGCAAGGCTAATGTGGTAGCAGATGCCCTAAGTTGTAAAGTACAAGTGGCCCTACTTCTTGCTGGGCAAAGGCTTTGATAAGTATTTCCTGTTGAAGTTTGAAGCCTTCTACAGATTCTTTTTTGGAAAAATTATTCTTGATTATGTTCACACATTCCAAAAATTATATGTATTTGTTAAACACATCACACACATCGGGCATTCACTGAGTCCTTTACTCATGTACTCTCTATGTTTTTACTTTCTTCCTTCCAGCAATAGATGACCACTTAGGCGAGGCTGTGGAGACTCATTAGGGGACGAGTGATTTCCAGAGCTCATTACCTTTGTAATAGTTCGGTGTTGAGTCATTTGATTTTTGAAGACTTGAGACTTCTTTAGGATATCTCGTATTAAGTTGATGATGTTATGTTAACAAGAGTACCTGATTCAAGGATATTTGTCGTAGTTTTATTTTGGACGTACTATTTTAATAGAATCGTGCTTTGAGTTTAAACCCTTTTTAGTGGAAAAATCGGGCCGTGACAACTTCACTCCCTAACGACCTGTTTTTGTCACAAACTCTTGTTCAGTTAAAATTATAGCTACCAATGAAGCTTGCCCTATTATACTTGTTGTTTTCTGTTTTGTTTATCCCCGCAAATGATGATTCGCCAATAGATGAGAGTCTTCTTGCAATTTGTTAGGAATTTCATGTTAGTGGTTTTGATGATGACAAGATAGGATTTCATGTTAGACCCCAAAAGAATGTAAGTTTATACTTTCATAGAATATCTGTATAAGCGTTTGAAAGTGTATTAGTTTGTTAGGCTTGTAATCTTTATCTTTGTAGATTTTAGACTAAATATTTAATACCAAGTCACTGATAGAATTCTGAGTGAGTCTATAAAGGATGAAGTTGAAGATCAGCGTCTGAAATCAAGTGAAGATGAAGATTTGTCTTAAGCGTCTGTCAAACGCTTAAGAGTCTATTTCAGGAGTTATGAATCAAGCGTTCGAGAGAATATTCTTAGTGCTTAGCTAACGCTAAAGGACTGTTCCAGAAGTGTGAACCGAGAGCTCAGATACTCAAGCGTTCATCGAAAGGATTCACCTGAAATACATCCTCAAGTCATCTAATCCTCAACGGTCATTTATTTCCAGCAGGAAATAAATTCAAGTGCATTAAATGCGATCTGACTTGTGGACAAGTCACCTTTTGACTAGACTGTCAGCTTTTAATGTTCAACCTGCTCCTGTCAAATCGGATTCAGTAGAAATTAAGGAATGTTGGAAAAGGGACTATTTGCGCTCAATTGTGTCCAACGGACAAATCCCAAGAAACCCTATAAATAGTACCCTTCAGCTATCTCTGTGTGTGCGTGAAAGACGAAAATGTGAAAGAGAGCTGAGAAATAATTTGAGAGAAAAGCTTGCAAACCCCATAGCCAAAATCCTTCAAGCTTCTCAAATACATTCCAAGACAGTCACCCGATATCTCAAACCTCTTTAAAGAAGAACCCAAACTATTATTGAGATATCCCAAGTTGTTTGAACTTCCCAACATCAAACAAACCTGTTACAATAAACCTTTAACACCTTTCATCTGAGTGAGAAAGATTGTTGACTTCCACAAGCAGTATTTTTTAGTAAGAGGAGCTTGTTGAAGAAGGTCTTTATTGGAGCTAAAGTCTGTGTGATCAAGGAGCTCAAGACCATCTTGGAGAAGATCTTTGTTGGAGCTGAAATCTGTATGATCAAGGAGCTCGAGATCGTCTTTCCAGAAGCAGAGGATTGAATTGGCTTGTAGCAGAAATCTGTGTGACCAAGGAGCTCAAGTCATCCATATCCATCTCTTCATTTGTCCCTACTTTGTAGAAGTCTCTGTGTGAATCTTCGAGAATCAATTTAGTGGATTGCCTCCAAGTGCATAGGAGAAGAAGGACATAGCTGGGATTACACCACCCAGTGAACCTTACAATTTATTGTGTCACTCTACTGTTTTATTTGCTTTACTTGCATTTGCATATTACATATCTAAAAAGCATATAAAACAGTCAAACGTATAATTTAAGTGAAAAGTGAGCGCTAAGCTTTCAAAATAGTCTTAAGCGCCTAGCCAAGCGCTAAGTCCTCGAAGCGTTCAAAACGAATTTAAAGAAAAGCAACTAAGGAAAAACTTTGTGACGCTAAAGCTTTCAAGGAGAAGACTCAAAAAATTATTCCGCTGTGCTAACACTGATTAAAAGAACTGAACGCTTAACCTACTTGGTCAAAGTATTCAAATCTTGAAGTCTAAGTTAACTTCCTAAAAACAGTTTTCATCAGACGCTTCGCCAAAGCGCCTATATTTTAAGAAAACGCTTAAATCAAGCGTTAGACGCTTCAAGCGTCTACTATTTCAAGCGTCCAAAAACCATTTTAATACGAAATCTTTTGAAGTTGAAAAAAACTTCAGGGTCTATTCAACCCCCCCTCCTTTTAGACCCTTTCGTATGCCACTTGAGACGACCAAGTGGTATCAGAGCGGTTGAAAGTGAAATTTTCAAAATTTCCGAGTGTAACTGCTTGTTCAGATCCCTTTTTAAATTTAGTTGCTTTTTTTAAAAAAAACAAATATAAAAAAAAATGGCATTTTCTAGAGTTCCAAAGTTGACCGAGTCAAACTATGACTCATGGAAGGTCAAAGCATTTACTTATCTTTGTGCTTGTGATGATGAAATGTGTGATATCATTTCAAATGGACCAATTCGAATATTCAAAGTCATCACTAAAGCGCCTGGAGCGACTGAAGCGACTCCAGATGGTTATGTTGAGAAGCCAAAGTATGAGTGGTCAGCTGATGAGCGTCGAAGAGCAAATTTGGATAATGTTGGACGAAACGCTCTCTATACAGCCATTGGAGACAATGATAACTTATTCAATAAGGTCAAATCATGCAAGACGACTAAAGAAATTTGGGATAAGTTAGCCACAATATGTGAAGGTTCAACAAAGATGAAGGAGAACAAGCTCTCCATAGCCATGCAAAGATTTGAAAATTTTAAGATAATGCCAAATGAAACGCTAGATCAATTGGATGCGAGATTTACGTCGCTTATTACAGAGTTAGCGTCATTGGATAAGGAGTTGACGAACAAGAAAATGGTCAAGAAGATTTTTAGAAGTATCCCGAGCAAATATTTGATAAAGACCGTAGCAATGAGAGAATTACAAAAGTTGGACATCATTACACCAGAACATGTGTTCTCGGAGCTAAGGGCTTTTGAATTCGAATTAGGAGAAGTCAGCGACACCTCGTCTTCAGCGACTACACCCGGAGCCTTAATCGCTACAACAAATAGCAAGGGAAAATCAGTCAGTGAGGTGGAAGCAACAGAATCAGAATCAGATGAGGATCAGGAAATGGACTTATTGGTCAAGAAATTCAAGAAATTTCTAAGACATGAAAAGAGAAGTCCTGCTTCTCATTTCTGAAGGTACAATTTATTTAAACGCTTAATCATTATACATCATATTTTCATTAGACATATAATGTAGGAGGAACTCACTTTATTATATTATCTAAAAGCGTTTTTCAAAATGTTACAAGTTATCAAATTTAGGGGGAACCTTAAAATTGTACTTGAACATACCTGTAAGCGTCAATGATCAAAAACTATTTTCATATGCATAGATCATCAACGCTTATCATTTTTTTTGCATGATATGTTGGACGCTCAAAACATGAAAAGATTCTAATTTCAAGCGTCAACATAAATCTTTCAACAAATGGTATCATATTTCAACAAGTGGTATCATTCAATAAGTGGTATTAAGCGTTGAACACATTCTCTTCAACACTTAATAGAAACTTCTATAAAAATCATGCATAATTTTAAAAAGAGAAATAGAGACAGATATAGTTGGATGTTGATTTACCAACGAGTGGTATCAACAAATGATATCTACTAGTGGTATCAACTGTGGTGGAAATCACTAGAGATTTTTCACTGACCTTCCAGACGTGGAAGCAACCGTGAAAATCGCTAGGAAAAATTCTTTTTCTCACTGTCCGTCCAGACGTGGATGCGTCTGTGGACGCTGAGCGGTCGATAGAAGTGGCCGAAAGATTATCCCCACACCAATTTGTCTTCCTTCCCAAGCGCTCCAAAGTCAATCTCCTTGAGTCGCTTGCCAGCAGTACTTTCCCAACACCCAAACGCTTCAAGCAGATTCTGCAGCCTTTCCTCTGATGATACAAAGTTGATGATGCCAAGAAGGGGGAAAAGGTAAGAAAAGCAGTTTAAGGGGGAAGTCAAAGGGGAAAAGAAAGAAAAAAAAGGTATGAGTCTTCAGTATAAATCATTACACTTTCACTTCCAGATATATATGAATGATTTATTGCTGAACCACCTTGTTGAAGCTAATCTTAATTTAGCTAACTAATCTAACTTTCTAAAAACGCTAATTTACATTATTTTGGGTTTTTCTTTGAACTCTTAATCTATAAAAGTGTTATAAGAGTTAAGGTCTTGACATCATCAAAAAGGGGGAAATTGTTAGGAATTTCATGTTAGTGGTTTTGATGATGACAAGATAGGATTTCATATTAGACCCCAAAAGAATGTAAGTTTATACTTTCATAGAATATCTGTATAAGCGTTTGAAAGTGTATTAGTTTGTTAGGCTTGTAATCTTTATCTTTGTAGATTTTAGACTAAATATTTAATACCAAGTCACTGATAGAATTCTGAGTGAGTCTATCAAGGATGAAGTTGAAGATCAGCGTCTGAAGTCAAGTGAAGTTGAAGATCAGCGTCTGAAGTCAAGTGAAGATGAAGATTTGTCTTAAGCGTCTGTTAAACGCTTAAGAGTCTATTTCAGGAGTTATGAATCAAGCGTTCGAGAGAATATTCTTAGCGCTTAGCTAACGCTAAAGGACTGTTCCAGAAGTGTGAACCGAGAGCTCAGATACTCTAGTGTTCATCGAAAGGATTCACCTGAAATACATCTTCAAATCATCTAATCCTCAACGGTCATTTATTTCCAGCGGGAAATAAATTCAAGTGCATTAAATGCGATCTGACTTGTGGACAAGCCACCTTTTGACTAGACTGTCAGCTTTTCAAGTTCAACCTGCTCCTGACAAATCGGATTCAGCAGAAATTAAGGAATGTCAGAAAAGGGACTATTTGCGCTCAATTGTGTCCAACGGACAAATCCCAAGAAACCCTATAAATAGTACCCTTCAGCTATCTCTGTGTGTGCGTGAAAGACGAAAATGTGACAGAGAGCTGAGAGAAATAATTTGAGAGAAAAGCTTGCAAACCCCATAGCCAAAATCCTTCAAGCTTCTCAAATACATTCCAAGACAGTCACCCGATATCTCAAACCTCTTTAAAGAAGAACCCAAACTATTATTGAGATATCCCAAGTTGTTTGAACTTCCCAACATCAAACAAACCTGTTACAATAAACCCTCAACACCTTTCATCTGAGTGAGAAAGATTGTTGACTTCCACAAGTAGTATTTTTGAGTAAGAGAAGCTTGTTGAAGAAGGTGTTTATTGGAGCTGAAGTCTGTGTGATCAAGGAGCTCAAGACCATCTTGGAGAAGATCTTTATTGGAGCTGAAATCTGTGTGATCAAGGAGCTCGAAATTGTCTTTCCAGAAGCAGAGGATTGAAGTGGCTTGTAGCAGAAATCTGTGTGACCAAGGAGCTCAAGTCATCCATATCCATCTCTTCCTTTGTCCCTACTTTGTAGAAGTCTCTGTGTGGATCTTCGAGAATCAATTTAGTGGATTGCCTCCAAGTGCATAGGAGAAGAAGAACGTAGCTGGGATTACACCACCCAGTGAACCTTACAATTTATTGTGTCACTCTACTGTTTTATTTGCTTTACTTGCATTTGCATATTACATATCTAAAAAGCATATAAAACAGTCAAGCGTATAATTTAAGTGAAAAGTGAACGCTGAGCTTTCAAAACAATCTTAAGCGCCTAGCCAAGCGCTAAGTCCTCGAAGCGTTCAAAACGAATTTAAAGAAAAGCAACTAAGGAAAAACTTTGTGACGCTAAAGCTTTCAAGGAGAAGACTCAAAAAATTATTCCGCTGTGCTAACACTGATTAAAAAAACTGAACGCTTAACCTACTTTGTCAAAGTATTCAAATCTTGAAGTCTAAGTTAACTTCCTAAAAACAGTCTTCATCAGACGCTTCGCCAAAGCGCCTATATTTTAAGAGAACGCTTAAGTCAAGCGTTAGACACTTCAAGCGTCTACTATTTCAAGCGTCCAAAAACCATTTTAATACGAAATCTTTTGAAGTTGAAAAAGACTTCAGGGTCTATTCAACCCCCCCCCCCCTCTTTAGACCATTTCGTATGCCACTTGGGACCATCACAATTGTTGATGACCTTGAGTTCGCGAAAACCTATCCATGGGGTAAGTTTTCTTATTCTGTTATGATAGAGAACTTGAAAACTTTAGACCTGAAGAAGAAATTGGCTTCGGCAAATCCTCAGTGTAACTTTCATTGTTTCATTCTCTCACTTATGGTAAATTTAGTTTTTGTCTTTTATTGTTAATTGCTGACTCCCACTTATTTGTAAATATTTGATAATATTTTTTTTGTTCGTATACCAGCCTTTTCCTTTTGAGTGTATTCCCGCACTGTCACTAATTATTGGGCGTTTGAGGGAGAATACAGCCCGACAGTTGCCGAGAATGTGCAAGTGGACTACCTGTTCAGAAGAGACAATACCCCACTTTGTCTCTGGTTCTTATGATAGTTGGTGTTAGGAAATTTCATGTTAGATGTTTTGATGATGACAAGATAGGATTTAATGTTAGACCCCAAAAATACAATGTAAGTTTCCGTTTTTCATAGATTGATGTATAAGCATTTGAAAGTTGTAATTTATTTTTTAGGCTTATAATTTTTATCTTTGTAGATTTTAGACTAAGTATTAGATACTGAGTCGCTAATAGAATTCTAGGTGAGTCTATTAGAGAAGCGGCTGAAGATCAGCGTCTGAAGTCATCCAGAGATGAAGATTTGTTACTTAGTATCCGTCAAACGCTAAAGGACCTCATTTCAGGATTTATGAATCAAGCGCTCAAAGCACTTAAGCGACTGATGTCAGATTCACCTGAAATAAATCCTCACGTCATGAAGGACTTAAATGCAATCATTCAACGGGCATTTATTTCCAACGGGAATTAAATTCAAAATGCATTAAATGCCTGATAAGAGCATTAAATGTGATAAGCTAATGTGACTTGTGGACAAGCCACTTTTTGACCAGACTGTCAGAAATTTCAAAGTTTCAGCTGCTCCCGTCCAATCGGCTTCAGCGAATTTTCAGGAATGTCAGACTTTAGGTAAATTCACGTGCTGCGTGAAAGGCACGCTCCTACATGTGTCCAACGGACAGATCCCAAGAAATTGCCTATAAATACCTTACCCCAGCAAACCCTAAAAACACAGAAGACATACAAGATACACAAGATACGTACAAAAAAAGAAGAGAAATTATCGCCAAAAATCTTACGTACTTTTTTTTGGGAAAGAGCTTAGAAACTCCATAGCCAAATCTTTCAAGCTTTTTATCTACATTCCAGACAGTCACAAATATCTCAAACTTCTTCTAAAGAAGAAACCTAAATTCCTATTAAGATATTCCAAGCTGTTTGATCTTTTAAAAAAAAAACAAAACCCTAGTGACAAACCTCAACCTTTCATCTGAGTGAGAAAAATTGTTGAACCCTTTCAGGCAGTATTTCTGAGTGAGAGAAGCTTGAAGAAGACGATCTTCATTGGTGCTGAAGTTTGTGTGATTAAGGAGCCCAAGATCATTTTCACCTTTTACTATCTTGTAGAAGATTCTGTGTGATTCTTTGAAAATCATTCTAGTAAATTCCTCCAAGTGAAAAAGGAGAAGAAGGACGTAGCTGGGATTACACCACCCAGTGAACCTTACATATTTTGTGTCATTTATCTTTATTGTCTTATTATTATTATTACATCATTTATCTTTGAAAGAGACAAGTTAAAGTGCAAAGCGATTAAATTAACTAAAAGAACGCTAAAACTCATTTCTGCTGTGCTAACCCTGATTAAGCAATCTAAGCGTTGCCCTACGTTGGTAAACTGCTGAAATCACTAAGTCTAGGTTAACTTTCCTGAAGCGTCTGATCCAATCGCTCAGTTATCCAAGCGTTCAAACCTTTAAAGTGATACGGAATTTTTGAAGTCGAAAAAGATTTCAGGGTCTATTCAACCCGCCCCCCCCCTTCTAGACCCTTTCGTATGCCACTTTGGACCACCAAGTGGTATCAGAGCGGTTGAATTAGAAACCTAAGTGTTTCCAAGCATAACTGCTTGTTCAGATCCATTCTTTTGAAAACTTAATCGCTTTAAAATCTCTCTTTAAAACATCTCATTATGGCTTTTAACAAAATGCCTAAGTTGGTAGAATCAAACCATGATTCTTGGAAACTTAGAGCATTCGCATATTTATGTTTGTGCGATAATGAAATGTGTGATGTGATTACAGATGGCCCCATTCAGATTATGAAAGTTGTAACTCGAGCCCTTGGAGCGACCGAGGCTACTCCAGATGGTTATGTCGAGAAACCTAAGTTAGAATGGACGCCAGAGGATAGAAAAAGAGCTAATCTGGATAATGTTGGACGAAGTGCACTTTACTCAGCGTTAGGAGATAACGATGCATTGTTCAACAAGATCAAGCAATGTAAGACTTCCAAAGAAATATGGGATAAGTTGGCCATTGTGTGCGAAGACTTCCAAATAAATAAAGGAGAACAAGCTCTCCATAGCCATGCAAAGATTCGAGCATTTCAACATGCAGCCCAGTGAGACGCTAGAACAATTGGACGCAAGATTCACTTTGCTCATTACCGAGTTAGCGTCATTAGATAAAGAATTGACCAACAAGGAAATGGTCAATAAGATTTTCAGAAGTCTTCCAAGTAAACACTTGATTAAGACAGTTGCTATGAGAGAATCACAAACTTTGGAGACTCTTACTCCAGAACATGTGTTTTCAGAGTTAAAGGCATTCGAATTCGAGTTAGGTGAAGTCAGCGACACAACAACTTCAGTGACTGAATCAGGAGCATTAATCACTACCACAAAAAATAAGGGTAAAGTGGTTAGTGAGGTTAAACCAGTGGAATCAAATGAAGAAAAGGAAATGGCCTTATTAGTCAAAAAATTCAAGAAATTTCTAAGATATGAAAAGAGAAATTCTATTGGACAAACTTCATTTCAAACTCCTCTCCCAACACCAACGCCTCAGTATCAAGCGCCAGTGTACTCCGCACCTCAACCAGTAGCGCCAGTTCCATATCAAGCGCCTCCATTGCCTACTCAAAATCTCTCAGCGCCAATTGGATCAAAGCGATTATCCACTGAACAGAAAATGAAAACTAATTTGTGTTATAATTGCAGGAAACCAGGGCACTACCAGGTAAATTGCCCTTATCCAAATGTGTTTAAGCCCACAAGGCAAGACTATGTGGATAGAAACCAATTCAGGAGCAACCTTCGCCAACAAGGTTTGCTAGCGGAATCCGAACCATTCTTCGCACCTGAAGAGGACTTGGAATCATCAGATGAAAGTAGTGATGAGGAGCCTACAAGCGACTCAGCGTTGATTTGTCTCATGGCAAGAGATGATGAAGCGTCTGATGAATCGCTACCAGAGGTAACCAATGAATTATCTCATCCTCTTTCTTATAATGAATTACTTGACAAAGTTAATGAATATTATAAAGATTGTCAAGAGGCCGCCAAAATATATCAAAACGATTTCTCTATTATCTCATCACTAACAAGAGATAAAGTAACACTCAAAGCAGAGTTGAAAGTTTAACAACAATGCATTGAGAAGAACCAATCACTTGAGTGTGAGATTATTCAATTGAAAAACGATCTTGATATAATAGTCAAGAGAGAAGCTGATTTGATCGCTAGACTTGCCAAATCAGAGCAGCTCATCTCATCATTATCAAAAACTTCTAGAAAGTTGGATAATGTGACTGAGGTAACAAGATTATATGGTGAAAAGACCGGTTTAGGATATAATAAATTCGGTAAACAACCAAATAAATCTAATGTTACGGCAAACAACAAAGGAAAGGGTGTTTTCTTTGTTGAGGAAGGTTCACAAAGTCAAACGCTAAATGAACCTAGCGACAACGGTAAGAGGCCAAATGAGAAAGTCAAAGCTAACTCAGGCAAGCGTAAGGCTAAAGCAAATGATTCACAAAAACGGGTTCATCCAAAAGCTCAAAAGGCTAAAGGTAAGCCTGAACACTGTGAATCAAGCGCTAAGCGTTTAGCACCAAAAGTGCAACCCAAGCCAGTGCCAAGGAAATACCAGCGTTAATATCCAAGACAGTCAAGATCATATTATCGATACTATGATGATTATGATTATAACTATGATTATGATTACTATTATAATCGAGGATATTACTATACACCTAAAAAGCACACACAACACAAACCGAAGCCCAAGAAGGCCAATCTTCCCATAATGAAGACAAGGCAAATATGGATTCCGAAAGTTTTAATTCATACCAAAGCTACTAACGTTGAAGGACCCAAAACAACATGTGTACCTAAGAAGAATTAGAACTGCCCTTTAAATGCAGGTACCTAGAGCCAACACCGATACTTCAGTTTGGTATATCGATAGTGGGTCGTCAAGGCACATGACTGGATCAAAAGATCTCCTAGTCAACTATTGAGCTACCAATGGTCCTCAAGTTATATTCGGTGATAACTCTAAAGGTAAAACCAAAGGTATAGGTAACATGCATAGGGGGAACATCATGATCAGTGATGTATATTTTGTTGAGGGTCTTAAGCATAATTTGTTGAGCATTAGTCAATTTTGTGATAAAGGCTTTGATGTTAAATTTTCAAGCGACTTCTGCTATGTCAACGACGCTAAGACTAAGTCTACTAAATTAAGAGGAAAAAGAACAAATAATGTGTATTTAGTGGATTGGGATTCTACATTTGATAACAACCCCACATGCTTTGTTGCTAAAAGTCAAAATGAGTTGGGTTGGTTATGGCATAGAAAAATGAATCACCTCAACTTTAAGGCAATCTCTCAGTTAATATCGCCAAATCTTGTAGAGGGATTACCTAAGGGTTCCTTTCAAAAGAATCGCTTATGTGATGCATGTGAAATGGGTAAACAAGTTAAATCATTTTTTAAGAAGAAACCATGTCTATCTACTTCTAGAGTTCTTGAACTATTGCATTTAGATTTGTTTGGTCCTATTCAAATCATGAGTGTTAGTGGTAAAAAGTACTCGCTAGTAATAGTTGATGATTTCTCTCGCTATACATGGGTAGAATTTCTAGCGACCAAAGATGAAACTAGTATCAAGCTCACAACGCTAATCCGTCAACTGCAAAATTCAAAAGATCTAAAGGTGACAAGAATCATAAGCGATCGGGGGACTGAATTTTCTAACCAATTTGTTGAGAAATTTTGCAAGGATCTTGGAATACTTCATGAGTATTCTGCTCCTAGAACACCTCAACAAAATGGAGTTGCAGAGCGATGGAACAGAACGCTTAAAGAAGTCGCTAGGACGATGCTTGCAGAGTCTAAGCTGCCTCAAAGGTTTTGGGCCGAAGCTATCAATACCGCTTGCTACACTCAGAACCAGTGTATGATCAACAAGCAACATGAGAAGACTCCATATGAGTTGTGGAAAGGACGTAAGCCTAACATTTCATATTTTCATGTATTTGGTTCAAAATGTTTCATTCATAATAATGGATCCCATAGCCTAAAGACTTTTGATCCTAAAGCGGATGAGGGAATCTTTCTAGGCTATGCGAAGAATGGAAAGAGTTTTCGCAACCTAAATAAGATCAAATCGAAGGTTGAAGAATCCATTCATGTTGTGTTTGATGATGCTAACCAAAAACCGAGTAAGGTTAATACTGATGATGTAGGAATTGAAGATCTTGCCCAACAAGCGTCACAAATTAATCTTGATGATAATAGTGATATTGAGGATGATGAGATCTTTGTGCCTATTCCTAAGGTTACTCGTGAGGTTACAAATGATGTTAAAGTCAGAATCGCTGATGATCATGAAGAGAATGATCATCAAGAGCAAATTGGAACTGTGAATGATGAAGCGACTGCGCAAGAGACAAATATGGATCAAGCGATTGATAACCAAGAGTCTCTCAACCCTTTCCAACTAGACCGTAAATGGCTTAGAGACCTCCACCAGAGCTAGTAATTGGAGATATGGAAGCACCTGTTAGAACTAGGTCCGCTACAATTAAAGAGGCCATGTTTGCAAGTTTCTTATCTCAAATGGAACCAAAGAAAGTGAACGAAGCACTCAGTGATTCAAGTTAGGTTGAAGCAATGCAAGAAGAGCTTAACCAATTTGAGAGAAGCAAGGTTTGGACGCTAGTACCAAGGCCAACTCATCAAGGAGTTATTGGGACTAGATGGGTTTTTAGGATCAAGATGGACGAATATGGCATTGTTATAAGAAACAAAGCCAGACTAGTCGCTCAGGGTTATTGTCAAGAAGAGGGAATTGATTTTGATGAGACATACGCCCCAGTAGCCCGTCTTGAAGCAATTAGGATGTTCCTAGCGTTTACCGCATTCAACAAATTCACGGTGTACCAAATGGACGTGAAGAGTGCATTCTTGAATGGTAAACTCCAAGAAGAAGTCTATGTGGAGCAACCTCCAGGATTCATCAACAACCTTGGCAAAAGTATGGTCTACAAATTGGATAAGGCACTCTATGGCCTTAAACAAGCACTAAGAGCATGGTATGACACTCTCTCTATCTTCCTTATAGGTAAAGGCTTTTCAAAAGGCAGCGTTGACACAACATTATTTAAAATTACTCATAATGAAGATATTCTCTTAGTCCAAATTTATGTTGATGATATTATATTTGGTTCTACAAATAAGTGATTGTGTGAGAAATTTTCGAAAATGATGCAAGATCAATTTGAAATGAGCATGATGAGTGAATTAACTTTCTTCTTAGGATTACAAGTTAAACAACTCCCTAATGGAATCTTTATGAACTAAGTTAAATATACAAAAGATATGATTAAGAAATTTGGTATGGAAAATGCATCATCTTCAAAAATTCCAATGAGCCAAACACTTAAGTTAGATAAAGATGAAAGTGGGAAGAAAATTGATATCACTAACTATAGAGGTATCATTGGATCACTTCTTTATCTTACTGCTAGTAGACCTGATATTATGTTTTCGGTATGCATGTGTGCACGCTTTCAAGCTGATCCAACAGAATCACACTTAAATGCTACCAAGAGAATCCTTAAATACCTAAAAGGCACACAAAATGTGGGCTTATGGTATCCAAAGGACTCTCCCTTTGAACTAATTGGTTATTCAGACGCAGATTTTGCAGGATGCAAAATAGATAGAAAAAGTACTAGTGGTACATGTCAATTTCTAGGTGATAGACTAGTTTCGTGGCATAGTAAAAAACAACAATCCATAGCGACTTCTACCGTTGAAGCAGAATATGTAGCCGCTGGGAGCTGTTGTGCACAAATCCTTTGGATGAGACAACAACTTAGAGATTATGGAACAATCCTAGGTCCTACCCCAATCCATTGTGATAACCAAAGCGCTTTAGCTATGACCCGAAATCCTGTCCTTCATTCTAGAACTAAACACATTGACATTAGATACCATTTCTTGCGTGACCATGTTCAAAAGAAAGATATCTCCATGCACTTCATTGGAACTGACAAACAATTGGCAGATATCTTCACCAAAACGCTCAACGAACAATGCTTTCTCACTTTGAGAAGTGAATTAGGTATGATTGATCTAAACGCTTAAATCATAAAAGCATCATATCTTAATAGACATACCACTTAGGGGGAATCCACCTTATGTTTATGTCTAAAGCGTTTTGACAAAAATATGAAATAAGTCGTCAATTTTAGGGGGAACTTTAAAATTGTACTTATAACAATTTATAAGCGACTGTGATCAAAAATGATTTTAAAAATATATGCACTGATCACTAGCGCTTATCTTTATGCATGACAAAGTCAGTCTCTAAATAAAAATGTCATTTATAAATTCAAGCGATTGACTTTATCTCAAACTTTACAAAATTAAATTTTGTTCTTCGAAAGCCTTAAGCGTTAAAGAGATTCCCACGTTAACGCTAAGAAAATTATTTTAAAAATTATGCATAGTTTTCATCGATAAAAAGATAGTGTGTGGATAAGACCAAAAGATTAGATTTGATAACTACCCACATGTGCCTATCAAATCAAACTGACAGTTACAATTCCTATCTAAACCTAGGCAGTTCAGTGACTGCATGATTCTGAGTACGTGTCAGTGTACTATCAGGCGCGTGTACTTCACGCTGAAAATTTCAAATTTTTTCAAACGTTTTTCAATTAATTTGGTAACTGCGGATCCCAAAATTTCGTTATTTTTGGTAACTGATAAACTATTTTACCGCACCTTTTGCATCCATATTTTCCTTAAAACGTATCAGATTTGAATTCGTTCAAAACTCAAACTCTTTGACTGTCCACGTGTCAAAATCGTAGCCATTGAGAACTCTATTTAAACCCTTCAAGGTTTTTACAATCAGACTTTATCACTTTCCCAAATTCTCTCTACTGTAAAACTCTTCATCTCTCTCAAGGCAAATACTTATCTCTCTTAAAAAGCTTTCAACCTTTCAGCAATGGCACCCAAAGCTTCAAAATCTTCCAAATCATCTAAGTCTACTACCGGAAAAACTTCCCGTGCTGAAAAACCAGTCACAGTTAACGCCGGATTTCTGGTTAACTGGGACTACCTGTTTGATAACCAGAACTTTCCCCTTCGAACGATTCTTCCACTCGTTCAAGAATCTGGTTTGAGAGATATGATCACTACTATTTTCAACTACTTTGAAGACGAATCTCTCTACTTTTTCAACAATGCCTAGATTTCTGAAGACAGAGATTCCATATCCTGCGTCTTCTCTTTTGCTAAAGAGACTTTTGTTCTCACCCCTTCCTTGATTTCTTAATTGTTGGTTCTACCCAATGATGGCACTGAGGTGGAACACGTCACTCTCGGAGATGCTACAAAAGTCTGGGAATTGGTCAAGAAAGAAGATGTTGATACTGCGTATGAGCCGAACTTCAAGAAGAACGATATGAAGGGCGAATATGTTATTCTCGCGGATATATGCTCAAAGATGATCGAATGTAGAAAAGGAACATTCGATAAAGTTACAAACATTCTGTACAAGATGATGGTGGCCATTCTGACCAAATTAAAGGTAAATTGGTCTCTCTACGTTTTTAATTGCTTCAAGGCAGTGATGGCCAAGTCGGTGAATCCCAAGCCTTATGGGATTGTGTTAAGTCGTATTCTTAGCGCTTGCGATTATGCAAAATATTTTGGCAAAAAGATTCCAGCGACAAAATTCTACGAAAAGAAAATGATCGGTGAGCTGCAAAAGCCAAGGAAGATAGGTGGTGCAGCTGTTCCAAAAGAAGAGCGTGAGCGACTTCGTGCTTTAGGAGTTGTTCGTAGTGATGATAAAGATCAAGCATCTTCCTCTTCATCATCATCCTCTTCATCCGAAGAAGAAGTGGTGGTCAAGCGACCTAAGCGAAAGATAGTTCTCAAAGTCGCTGAGTCATCCAAGTCAGCAAAGAAATAGAAGCCTGGACCCAAGAAGAAGAAGCAAAAGATTCCTTCTCCTAAATCTCCATCGCCTCCTCCAGCGTTTATCTTTTCCATTCCCGAGGAAGAGGAAGTAGTAGAAGAAGAAGTACCGCTTGCACGAAGACATACTCCTCTTTCTACTCCCGCAACATCCTCTAGTGCTTCAGCGAAACCAGCGCTGAGAGAGTCAGTGAGCGTTCCTCCCTCTGACGCTGTTCCCGAAAGCAGCTCAGCTCCTCAAGCCGCTACTCAATCTGAGAGGCTTTCTAGTGTTCACGGTAAGTATTTGCTAAGCAAATTAATCTATCCTTTCCTCATTAGTTTCTAAGTCTCTCACGCTAGGATAAAAACTCTTTCAGCGCAATGTGAAGCAGATATTCAATATGTTCTCAACACTCTTGAAGAATTAGATATTCCCATTCGTGCTGATCCTATAACTTCTTTTCTCGACTTAGATCCAGAAGAAGTAGTCCCGGAGCCTGAGGAACCTGTCCAAGAAACAGATCAAGCGACTGAAATAGTCGATGATATTCCTCAGGGTAAGCGATTTAGTCTTTTCTTTTCTAAATTTCTACTTAGTGGAAATTTTGCTTGCTTTTCTCAATCGCTTACATGTATCAGTTCAAGATGTACCTCAAGAGGCACCAATCGCTGATGCCCCTCCTCATTCATCCGAGATTCCAGTTGAAGTAGATGCGGATATGGCAATTGTTGTGGATATCGCTAAGGAAGCATCTCAAGCCCTTCCTGACGCAGAAACATCATCAGCCAGTGAAGCGACTTTAAACGCTGAGCGGTAGATAGAAGTGGCCCCCATCCCAACAGAAGCAATTGCCATTGTTCCCACGCCAACGGCACCTCCTCCTCGTGTCATCGATTTCTTCCCTCGCGGATATACTCCAGATGTTGAATTCTATTATGCCTCCAGAGAACGAGACACTCAAACGCTTGTCGAGTTGGAAATACAATTTCAAACAACTCTCCATTGGCCCGATATGTCCAACTCTCTCAAG
Organism: Buddleja alternifolia; assembly: GCA_019426215.1. Classification (NCBI taxonomy): domain Eukaryota; kingdom Viridiplantae; phylum Streptophyta; class Magnoliopsida; order Lamiales; family Scrophulariaceae; genus Buddleja; species Buddleja alternifolia. The sequence continues at coordinate 11,264,882 of CM033395.1, forward strand.
TTTGAAATTTTCGAGCGTATTGCCAATCTAGGACTATATAACTTGGAGCGTCTTCAATCCCGCTTTGAGTATATTCGTCGTCCAGTTTTAAACAGAGCTGACTTTGATCTTCAGCGTTTCAATTCAAATGGTCACTCGGACGAGTCCTTTTATCCTCTGCGCCAAAGCAAGATTGTTTTCAAGAACCCCCACATGGGTGATTGGAACAAAAATCCAGATGAAGAAGATCTCAACAAGATAGGCTATTCGGCTCTCCCCTCCGTTGTCAAGTCTCCCCAGAACGCTCTCTCTCCTAATCCACTTAAGTTATGGAAAGGTAAAGGACCGCTTGTTGCGGAGCGCCCAAATCCGGTCAACTCGTGGATAGAAGATGAGGCTCGTGAATATCTAGCCAGATTATGGGCTGATGATTATGATGAAGAGACGGAACATTTTGAGAAGTTCCTTGCCGCTAATAAAGAGCAAAAGAAAGCGGACAAACTTGGAAAACGTTGGATGATGAATACAGCCAGGTGGGCTGAAGAATTTGTTCTTCACTTTTACACCATTGAAGAACTGATCAGATATCCATTTTTGTTCGAATTCGGTATAAAGTACAGACGCCGAGGTTATGCAACCTTTTTGCTTCAACAGCGTCAGATTATTGCAGGGAATATTAGCGCTTTGCCACGATATAGACAACCAATCGAAAGCTACATTCGCCAACGACTTGCCTTATACAACTAAGGCGGACGCTACGTTTTGCATCCTCATGCAGGTTTTGTTCAACGAGTCTTTCTTGACCTAAATGAAGACGCTTCATCAAGTAAACGACCATTTCTTCCAGGCCAGAGTCAGATTCGTGTGGATGTTTCGAATGAACACGCTGAGTTCGCTGACTTCCACAGAGAAATGAGAGCAGTGTTTGAATCACTCTTCCGGGTGTTACAATTTCAAAGGATATACTCTTCACCAAGTGCTCTTTAGTGAATCAAATATTCAAGTGGCCAAGATGATCTCATCGATTAGGCCAGTGGACCAAGAAGCAGCTCAAGTGCTCATGCCTTTGATTTTGGACTTCTTCAACTGTTATACTTCAGGGATTGCTTTACCGGAAGGTGTGCAACTTGCACTAAGTACCGAAGAGCGTGAAGACGCTATATTCTTTATCCCGCAATCTAGCCTGATTAGTCCAAGACATGTTATGGAAGCCCTTGGCCCCTTCTGGGTCATTGGTCTTACAGAACCTTCTCCTCCAATCCAAATTATAGAAGAAGAAAGTGCTCCTACTGAGGATGACGCTCAAATTCCAGATTCCTCTAGCGCCCCAGTGGTTGAGCCCCCAGCGATTGAAGATCCTTCAATGGATCAAGCGATTGAAGAAGTGCACGCTGAAATTGCTCAAAAGCCTGACGAGCCATTTATCAAAGATAAATCCAAAGGCAAGGCTGCAAGTTCTAGCTCTTACGGACTCATTCCGTCTCCTGAGCGTCCTTCTTCCGATTCGGATTCAAAGAGTGATTCAGACGATAGAGATTTCAGATAGGCAGTAAGGAACTCGCTCACCTACATTGAAGGTTCCTGCTCCAAGATATTTGAGGCTCCTGATAGACAAATCCGTATAATATCTGATACGCGAAGCCGTGATATTGCAAACGCTTCAAATAACAGCACTATTAAAATCATGAATAGCATATCACCTTTTGTCGCTGAACTCTCATCCGAATTCAACTGTGACTTAGCTCAGAGCGCTTCGGCTGATGCTGAGCGACATATCTCGACCGATGCCGCTGTTCAGGGCGTCGCTCATCAAGTCGCTCTCTTAGTTGACGAAGTTTGACTCTTGCGAAGAGAAGTCGCTGAGTTGAAAACCTCTCTTGATGATGCCAAGAAGGGGCAAAATGAAAAAGAAAAGCATCACGCGTCCAAAGCGATATCAAAGACAGATAATAAACAATGGCGATCAATGTTTGAAGAACTAGTGAGCATCAAGAAGATGCTAACTAAAAAGAGAAAGCCAAGGTATTATCTAGGAAAATATCCGCTTCCAGAATTGGATGTCGATTTCTTGGAAAGTATGGGATTTCAAACTTTTGCCGGTCCGCTAAGACTACCCCACGCATGATCTGGAGCTAGCAGCGATTATATTTGCTTTGGGAGAATGGAGACACTATCTATACGGGGCCACATTTGCGATATTCACTGACCACAAAAGTCTAAAGTATCTCTTCTCTCAAAAGGACTTAAACATGAGACAACGACGATGGATGGAGTTACTTGAAGATTATGGCTGCTCGATTCAGTACCATCTGGGCAAGGCTAATGTGGTAGAAGATGCCCTAAGTCGTAAAGTACAAGTGGCCCTACTTCTTGCTGGGCAAAGGCTTTGATAAGTATTTCCTACTGAAGTTTGAAGCCTTCTACAAATTCTTTTTTGGAAAAATTATTCTTGATTATGTTCACACATTCCAAAAATTATATGTATATGTTAAACACATCACACACATCGGGCATTCACTGAGTCCTTTACTCATGTACTCTCTATGTTTTTACTTTCTTCCTTCCAGCAATAGATGACCACCTAGGCGAGGCTGTGGAGACTCATTAGGGGACGAGTGATTTCCAGAGCTCTTTACCTTTGTAATAGTTTGGTGTTGAGTCATTTGATTTTTGAAGACTTGACACTTCTTTAGGATATCTCGTATTAAGTTGATGATCTTATGTTAACAAGAGTACCTGATTCAAGGATATTTGTCGTAGTTTTATTTTGGACGTACTATTTTAATAGAATCGTGCTTTGAGTTTAAACCCTTTTCAGTGGAAAAATCGGGGCGTGACAACTTCACTCCCTAACGACCTATTTTTGTCACAAACTCTTGTTCAGTTAAAATTATAGCTACCGATGAAGCTTGCTCTATTACACTTGTTGTTTTCTGTTTTGTTTATCCCTGCAAATGATGATTCGCCAATACATGAGAGTCTTCTTGCAATTGTTGATGACCTTGAGTTCGCGAAAACCTATCCATGGGGTAGGTTTTCTTATTCTGTTATGATAGAGCACTTGAAAACTTTAGACCTGAAGAAGAAATTGGCTTCGGCAAATCCTCAGGGCAACTTTCATTGTTTCATTCTCCCACTTATGGTAAATTTAGTTTTTGTCTTTCATTGTTAATTGCTGATTCCCACTTATTTGTAAATATTTGATAATATTTTTTTTGTTCGTATACCAGCGTTTTCCTTTTGAGTGTATTCCCGCACTGTCACCAATTATTGGGCATTTGAGGGAGAATACAGCCCGACAGTTGCCGAGAATGTGCAAGTGGACTACCAAACTTGTTCAGAAGAGACAATACCCCACTTTGTCTCTGGTTCTTATGATAGTTGGTGTTAAGAAATTTCATGTTAGATGTTTTGATGATGACAAGATAGGATTTAATGTTAGACCCCAAAAATACAATGTAAGTTTCCGTTCTTCATAGATTGATGTATAAGCGTTTGAAAGTTGTAATTTATTTTTTAGGTTTGTAATTTTTATCTTTGTAGATTTTAAACTAAGTATTAGATACTGAGTCGCTAATATAATTCTAGGTGAGTCTATTAGAGAAGCGGTCAAAGATCAGTGTCTGAAGTCAACCAGAGATGAAGATTTGTTACTTAGCGTCCGTCAAACGCTAAAGGACCTCATTTCAGGATTTATGAATCAAGCGCTCAAAGCACTTAAGCGACTGATGTCAGATTCACTTGAAATAAATCCTCAAGTCATGAAGGACTTAAATGCAATCATTCAACGGGCATTTATTTCCAACGGGAATTAAATTCGAAATGCATTAAATGCCTGATAAGAGCATTAAATGTGATAAGCTACTGTGACTTGTGGACAAGCCACCTTTTGACCAGACTGTCAGAAATTTCAGAGTTTCAGCTACTCCCATCCAGTCGGCTTCAGCGAATTTTCAGGAATGTCAAAGTTTAGGTAAACTCACGTGCTGCGTGAAAGGCACGCTCCTACATGTGTCCAACGGACAGATCCCAAGAAATTGCCTATATATATACCTTACCCCAGCAAACCCTAAAAACACACAAGACATACAAGAAATGTACGAAAAAGAGAAGAGAAATTATCGCCAAAAATCTTACGTACTTTTTTTGGGAAAGAGCTTAGAAACTCCATATCCAAATCTTTCAAGATTTTTATCTACATTCCAGACAGTCACAAATATCTCAAACTTCTTCCAAAGAAGAAACCTAAATTCCTATTGAGATATTCCAAGTTGTTTGATCTTTCCAAAAAAAAAAACCCTAGTGACAAACCTCAACCTTTCATCTGAGTGAGAAAAGTTGTTGAACCCTTTCAAGCAGTATTTCTGAGTGAGAGAAGCTTGAAGAAGACGACCTTCATTGGTGCTGAAGTCTGTGTGATCAAGGAGCCCAAGATCATTTTCACCCTTTACTATCTTGTAGAAGATTCTGTGTGATTCTTTGAAAATCATTCTAGTAAATTCCTCCAAGTGAAAAAGGAGAAGAAGGACGTAGCTGGGATTACACCACCCAGTGAACTTTACATATTTTGTGTCATTTATCTTTATTGTCTTATTATTATTATTACATCATTTATCTTTGAAAGAGACAAGTTAAAGTGCAAAGCGATTAAATTAACTAAAAGAACGCTAAAACTCATTTCCGTTGTGCTAACCCTGATTAAGTGATCTAAGCGTTGCCCTACTTTGGTAAACTACTAAAATCACTAAGTCTAAGTTAACTTTCCTGAAGCGTCTGACCCAAGCGCTCAGTTATCCAAGCGTTCAAACCTTTAAAGTGATACGAAATTTTTGAAGTCGAAAAAGATTTCAGGGTCTATTCAACCCCCTCCCTTCTAGACCCTTTCGTATGCCACTTGGGACCACCAGTTGGGAACAACAAGGTTAGTTTTTTTTCTTAACAGCAGGCTCAATAACCCCTGACTCCATGTACATTCAAAATTCAAATGATTCATAGTTTTTTTCCATTTTCACAAAGCACATTGACTATCCATAGTCAATAATCTTATATGTAAAACTAACTAAGCAGTAAAAGACTTTATTTTAATGTTATCTATATTAATTTCAATTGTTTTCGTAGTATTTTATTTCAATGATTTTATTTATTTTGTTATTTGGGGAGTGTTTGCAAACTCTAAACAAAATCACTTTTGAGCTTTTAGCTTAAAAAAAAGCAATTTTGTAATGTTTGCAAATCCTGTTTTTGCTTCTGATTCTCTAAAATTAAGCTCCCAGAAGCCAAAAGCTCCAAGCTGGGTAGGGGGTGCTTCTAGGTGCTTTTTAAATTCCTACAGTTAAATATTTTTTTTATGACAATTTTATCCTTGAAAATATTTTCATATTCCCAGATTAATCCCTAATTTTTTTAAAAAAAAACTAATGTTAAAATTCACAAAAAACATCAGGAGAGTAGTTTTTTAATGTAAAATCGTTCATCCCTTTCCTAGGATTCCTACTTGATTCGTTGGAAATTAAATTAATTATATTTTAGTAGTTGGATATTAATAAAATCAAGAGATATATCAAACCCAAGATTTCTGAAAATCCAAAAACTCCCAACCTAGGCTTATATCATGTACTATTATCAAAAAATAATTAATTTTTATTTTTGAATTATTTTTATGTTTATAATATTTGTTTAAATGCTTTATTGCAAGCCAATGAGGTTTATAAAAACTTAAAAAGAAAGATAAAAAAAAAATTGAATGTGAGCATGTGACGGACACTTGTAGAATATGTTGACTATCCTCTAAAAATCAATATTATTTCATAAACATATGCTTTTAGAGGTATTTTGTTACAAAAAAATAGTAGGAACATAACGTGAAGAAAAAATGATTTTTATTTTATTTTAGGGGCAATATTGTATTTTCTGCAAAAACGCTAATTGATAATTACTTCTATTTGCAAACATTCCTTGTAGCTTTTTTCAACTTTCTGCTTGTCTTTGCAAACACTACCCACTTTTGCTTTTCAAGTGATTCTGCTTATTTTTTACTTAAAAGCACTTTTCTAGAAGCAGTAGAGTTTGCAAACACTCCCTTTGTTTGATAGGATATTAAAAACATACTTCAGCCTACGCCGGAGGAACAAGCAACACACCACATTCAAAGGTTTGCTCCATATGATGTAACCAACAACATCACTGACACCACCACCAAATTGTGGATTGAAATACTGGAGAAAGGAGGTAGAATCATATTTGATGATATTTTCCGTATAGATGTTTAATCTCGATGTGCTGTTATTCCAATGACTAAACTTTCTGCCAACATTCAATGTGGTACATCCAGACCTCCACAGTCCTCTGAACCAGTTGTTTCATCAAATCCCATTAACACCAATGATCCAGTTGTTAAAATGTTTGGTGAGTTGATGGCAAAGGTTGATATGTTAGTGGAAAACAATGTTGCCCTTAAATCTGAGTTGTCAGCTGTAAAATCTGAGTTGTCAACTGCTAAATTCGAGTTAACTTGTGAGTTAGGTATTGTGAAATCTGAGTTGTTTGCTGTAAAATCTGAGATGACAACTGCGAAATCCCAGTTAACTTATGAGTTAGGTTCAGTGAAATCGGAGTTATCTTCTGTCAAATCTGAGTTATCTGCACTCAGTTTTCAGTTATCATTATTGAGTGGAAGGCAAAAAGTGGTGGTGAGGATGAAGCAGTTGGTGGTGAGGATGAAGCTGTTGGTGGTGATGATGAAGCTGTTGAAAATGATGATTTAGCGATTCTTCCTTATGAAGATTCTGTTGCAGGTGGTGATGGTGGATTAGATGTAGGTGGTGATTCAAAGGTAGAGGATACAGTTGTGGAACAAAATTTGAAGAGGATGCCTATGTTATCTAAGTATCAAAGATCTCCATTTACCAATCATGATGGAAAGAAGAAGAAGAAAGTGTGTAAGATTTAATATGGCTTAATGTCTTTTTCGTTTGATGAATATCCTGATATCTCCATGTGATGTATATGTGTAAACAATGTTGAAGTTGTTTGCTTTGTACCCTAGGGGAAGGCGCCGTGAAAAACTGTTGCACAATCTGTATATAATCCCATGGCTACAGAATATTTTTCATCGCTTACCCGGGCAGAAGACAAAGACATTGCCGCTGCCCTTGCAAAATGTAATACTAAAAAAACTTTGGTGAGTCACTATTTGTCTAGTATTTGCATAACTGGCGAAAATGGTGGTTTTTTGCATCCTATACCGGTTACCTATATAACTGGTATGTGTCACTTAAACTTCCCACTCTAGTAACTACCTATAGTAAAAGTTACAAGAAGTTACAAATTAATGGTAATGGGGAATCGGGATACAACTAAGAAATCGCCCATTAACCACAACCACACACTTACTCTGACATATAAAAAAGTGGAAGTCTTTTCACATTACATAACCCTTACATTTTCACTTGGAAAATAATATATAAAACTGTGGGACTGGATAAATCCTTCTCATTTGTCTTCATCTTTTTTACAGCCAAAATGCAAACCAAAGTGACTTCAAAATCGAACAATCTCTTCCCCCACATCTTGAATGAAAAAGGGGAGATATAAACAAGGGAGACAGGGGATCATCTTGTACGAGTAGAAACAGAGTATAAACAGGGGAGACAGGGGATCATCTTGCACGAGTAGAAACAGAGTATAAACAGGGAATAGTTCATATAAACAACCATGAAACGAGGTACAATTTCTGATAGTGGACTTAGTTTCTTTTGTGAGGATATAATTTTTCATGTTATGGGAAGGTTATCAAGGGATGCATGCACTGTGCAGGCAGCCCGATTAGGTCTTTTATCAAAGTATTTTTAACATTGTTGGTATTCCATCCTACTCTTTTGTTCGATATTAACCGTTTCGAACAAAGGGGTTATCATGGTTTAGATTTTATTCATTTTGTTAATTGCACAATACTCGAACATAATGAAAGTGTGGTTGGAACCTTGAGCTTTGAATTACCCATGGGGGCCGAGGCATTACATCGGATAAGGCAAGAGTGGGTGGCGTTTGGAGTAGATCATTCTGTGCGTATACTGAAATTAGTCGGCCGGTTGTCCACTTCTGTGATGCCTAAGATTTTTAAAGTATACATTGAGTCGAATTGATCATGTCATGTGCAACGTCCATCAATGATGGTTCACTAATGTTCATTGATTTAGACTCCTTCCCCCTTCTCAACTACGAAAAAGATCGAGTGTATAGATATATATGTGTGTTCAAGTTAAATAAGAAAGAAGAGTGAAAATGGAGTAAATAAAAGGAAGAGTAAGAATTATATTTTCTTGCTAATTTACGTTTTGAAAATGCTTCATTTTTCGTAAATCATTCTATTCTAGAATTGATACTTGACTATTTGATTTTGGTTACTTGATTGCATAGCTAATTGTTGCTCCAAAAATTTGTAATTAGACTTTTGCTATAAAAAATAGTGTGTTGTAGGACTTAAAGAATGCATCCTATGTGTAGAAAAATATTTATGTTATGGTGCATCTTGCAAAGAACACAAAAAGGGGGGGAGAAATGGGCAAATAAAAGGATGAATAAGAAATTACACTCAAGCCCTCCTTCATACTCTATATATACCTATAACCATTTGGTCTTCAACCTTATTCCAACTTAAAGACACACCAAAGAGGAAAAAATCTGTCATTCCCGTAAGAGAATCCAGCCCTGGCAGTTTTGGTTTCTTCAAGATTTGAAATAGCAAACGACCTCCAAATTGAGTGTTCTTTAGCTCAAATTCTTCCTAATAGGATAATCTATAATAATATGGAAGCCAATTACACATAGAACTTACCGCAAATTCCAGAAATAGCCCCAAACCAGAAGCTGCTGCAGAGAGCACTTATACCTGCTAGTGTGGATGTTTTAGCTATACATTATTCTACAATTCTTCATCTAAGTAGGTAAATAACCCTAATTTATGTTACTATGTGCTTATACTTGAGTTAGTGAAATTATTGTAGAATTAAACCTTGATTTGGTCAATTAGAGGTTCAATGGGTTCATGCATGAGGTGATTTTGAATGTTGGAGTGAATCTTTGGTTGCATGTGTGATTGAGGGTAGGATCTGAGTAAATTGCTGTAGACCCATGAATATATGTGTATTTGAAGCTTAGTTATGTGATTGCATGTCAAATTTAAGGGGTTTTTAAAGAGCATCTAGGTCATGCATGTTTGTTTTGAAATGAAAGTAAGATGAATGGAAATTTCTGTTTCTGCAAGTGATATTCAAGGCTGTAATTAAGTGGATCAAAGTCTGAATTTGACTATGTAAAATTTTATAAAGTAATATGTATGTGTTTTGAGTCTCTCTGTAAAATTTTGTAAAGATCAGAGTTTTGTGGATTTTTCTAAAATTCGTTGAATAAAACTGCCAGTCTGTTTGGCGGGATTTAAAATTGCTACGGTTTTGGGCTTATTTGGTGAATTTAGAATTTTTTGTTTACTATGAAAGTTTTACTGTAGCTATATACATGTGTTAGGAAGATTTCATAAAAATTTGGGAAGTTTGCAAGAAATATGGAATTTTATACAATATTTTGAAGATAGACGGACTGTTTTGAAAAATCTATCGGGACAACTATGTTTTGGAAATTGAATCACTAATTCAATGATTTCAATTAAAGTTGAAATTTTTGTGGAATGTTCCAAAATGTATTTTGTGTTTCTCCAAAGTTTCTGAGAAAATTCGTATCTTGAGAATTTATACAAAATGCTATAGTAAAACTGCGCAAATTTGTAGTTTACTTGCATCTTCTTTCAACTAAATTGCCTATATGTCTAGATTATTATTTTTTTGTTGTTGTGCATCTTGCCTTATTTAGTAGGATAAGTTTGGTTAGGAAGAGGACTTATCATGGGTAGAATTGTTTTTAGGTATTCATAAGGTTAAGCCTGAATACGTTATTCCTTTAACCGCTACAGGTAGCATAACCAACTTTCTCACATCCGAACCAGTTTGAGGTTATCGTACTCGGTGAGTGCCCCTAAACTCTATAGTAGTATCTTTTAAAAACTGGAAGGAATATATGTATGTAAGTTTCCATTGCTATATATATATATCGTATAAAGGTAAAAGTTTATGTTTTTGAAAAATTGTGGAATCATGTTTCTATTCTGAACTCATATCTTGAAGATTACTCATCTGTTTCTCCACAATTTTAAATCTTTTTTTGTTTATGATGATCAGTGACTAGTATGGTTCTATTCTGATTTGTTTTTGTTAGTTGGATCCAACTTGGCTTCGGTTGACAAAGGGTACCGCCGGGTAGGAGCGGACTTGCCGGTTGGACCCCGAGTCCCCAGGCCCCCTCACAACGCACAACAGAAGTCGTTTGTGGTTGTGTTGGGTATTATCTGTTCCACATGTACTCGAGCGTATGTTTCTGTTTTGGTAAGGTCGCTTCTTACCCGGAGTGATAAGGTGGTCTGTCACTATCAGTTGGGAGTCATAAGGTTGTCTGGCATCAGCAATTTGGTTATTTGATCATCATAATCATAATCGTTTTAAATTATTTTACTGCTTAACAATTTTTTTGAACGTTATTTGAACAAAAATATATTTCTGTCTCGGATTGATATTATGAATGTCTTAAATTGGTTACTTTAAGCCTTCTACAGATTCTTTTTTGGAAAAATTATTCTTGATTATGTTCACGCATTCCGAAAATTATATGTATTTGTTAAACACATCACACACATCGGGCATTCACTGAGTCCTTTACTCACGTACTCTCTATGTTTTTACTTTCTTCCTTCCAGCAATGGATGACCACTTAGGCGAGGCTGTGGAGACTCATTAGGGGACGAGTGATTTCCAGAGCTCTTTACCTTTGTAATAGTTCGGTGTTGAGTCATTTGATTTTTGAAGACTTGAGACTTCTTTAGGATATCTCGTATTAAGTTGATGATGTTATGTTAACAAGAGTACCTGATTCAAGGATATTTGTCGTAGTTTTATTTTGGACGTACTATTTTAATATAATCGTGCTTTGAGTTTAAACCCTTTTCAGTGGAAAAATTGGGGCGTGACAGAGTGGTATCAGAGCTTAGGCTAGTGTCTAAGCTATACCGGGATAGGTTCCTCGGACTGTGGTTTTAGGTATGGACCGAGAGTTGAGATTATAATACGGTCAGAGATATGGTATTTTCAGAGCTTAAATTGTGGTAGACCATTGTTTGGGCGGCCGACCAAATGATGATTTATTACAATTGTAGCACTAAGTTAGGATAGGTTCCTTGGATTGTGAATGATGGGATAGGACATGGTTCCACAAGTGATCTAGTTTTGATGATAAAAACATCAGGATCTGGAACCACGGGACAATATTCAGGAATAGTGTGCAATTATTGTGGAGGACCTAGACATGAGGAAAGAAATTGTTGGAGAAAGGCAGGACATTGTGTAGCTTGCGGAAGTGATCAACATCTCCTCCGCGATTGCCCTAAAAGGAGACAATAATGGAACCCACCAAACACTGGAAATTACCGGAAGGGGGCAGGTCCTCAAGGCAACAACAACAGAGCAAAGGTTCGGGCAAGAGTCTATGCTTTGGATGGTCAGGATACACCTGACCCGGCATCAGTAGTTGAAGGTACTATCCTCATCTCCCAAACGCTTGGAAAAGCTTTATTTGATCCTGGTGCCACTCATTCTTTCGTATCCCTAAATTTTGCTAAGTCTATAAATCTGTTGTGTGAGAAATTACCTTATGACTTAGAAGTTAGTGCTCCAATGGGAGCGAGCATGATATCAAATCAATTCTATAAGTCTTGTAAGATTAGTATTGGGGATAGAATTTTTCCAGCTGATTTAATCGTGTTACCAATAAAGGGTTATGATGTAATTTTGGGAATGGACTAGCTTTCCGAACACCATGCCCGACTGGATTGCCTATCTAAGGTCATCAGCTTTTGTGAACCGGGAAAGCCGTCTATAGAATTGGTAGGTGATCATAAGCCAACTGGAATTAAGTTGATTTCCACTAACCAGGCAAGAAGAGCATTATGGAGAGGAGAGTTGGGGATTTTAGCACATGTGATAAATAAACCTAAGGACGTGGCAAAAATCGAGGATGTCCCTATTGTATCAGATTTTGTAGACGTCTTTCCTAATCAGTTAACTTCGCTACGCGTGGACCGCAAAGTGGAGTTCACTATCGAACTCATCCCAGCCACAAATCCCGTGTCTAAAGCTCCCTATCGCATGGCACCGACAGAACTCAAGGAACTTAAGACCCAACTACAAGAACTACTTGATAGTGGGTTCATTTGACCAAGTTCTTCCCCTTGGGGAGCTCCGGTGCTATTTGTGAAAAATAAGGATGGGACATTAAGAATGTGCATAGATTATCGAGGATGGAATGGCGTAACTATTAAGAACAAATACCCTTTACCTCGGATAGAAGAGTTGTTTGATCAACTACAAGGTTCCCGAGTGTATTCAAAGTTGGACCTTAGACAAGGATATTACCAACTGAAGATACGAGAGGAAGACATTCCTAAGACGGCATTCAATTCTCGATATGGGCACTACGAGTTTGTAGTGATGCCTTTCGGGTTAACTAATGCTCCAGCAGCGTTTATGGATTTGATACATCAAGTATTTCAACCATATTTGGATCAATTTTTGGTCGTCTTCATTGATGACATCTTAGTGTTGGTCCCAAGTGGCATATGAAAGGGTCTAGAAAGGGGGGGGGTTGAATAGACCCTGAAGTCTTTTTCAACTTCAAAAAGTTTCGTATAAAAATGGTTTTGGACGCTTGACTGAGCGTTTTGAAATATAGACGCTTAGGCTAAGCGTCTAATGAAGACTGTTTTAGAAAGTTAACTTAGACTTCAAGATTTGAATACTTTAACCAAGTAGGTTTAAGCGTTTAGTTCTTTAATCAGTGTTAGCACAGCGAAATAATTTTAGAGTCTTTTCTTTTGGAAATCTTTAGCGTCACAAGTTGTTTCTTAGTTGCTTTTGGTTAAAACGTTTTGAAGGCTTAGAATGCTTAGCGCTTGGTCAAGCGCTTAAGACTGATTTGAAAGCTTAGCGTTCTCTTTTTCCAAATATAGTTGCATAATTGTTTTTAATGCCTTTTCAAAGATTAATATGCAAGAGTAAGGTAAAGCAATAAAGCAGTAAGTAACACAAGATATTGTAATGTTCATTGGGTGGTGTAATCCCAGCTACGTCCTTCTTCTCCTTTGCACTTGGAGGCAATCCACTAGATTGATTATCGAAGAGTCACACAGAGACTTCTACAAAATAGGGAAACAGGAAGAGATGGATATGGATGACTTGAGCTCCTTGGTCACACAGATTTCTACTACAAGCCACTTCAATCCTCTGCTTCTGGAAAGACGATCTCGAGCTCCTTGATCACACAGACTTCAGCTCCAATAAAGACCTTCCTTAACAAGCTTCTCTTACTCAAAAATACTGCTTGTGAAGTCAACAAACTTTCTCACTCAGATGAAAGATGTTGAGGGTTTATTGTAACAGGTTTGTTTGATGTTGGGAAGTTCAAACAACTTGGGATATCTCAATAATAGTGTAGGGTTCTTCTATGAAGATGTTTGAGATATCGTTGACTGTCTTTGGAATGTATTTGAGAAGCTTGATGAATTTTGGCTATGGAGTTTACAAGCTTTTCTCTCAAATTATTTCAGCAAAGTTTCTCTCTCTGCACACTCTCTAAGGTTTTGCTGGAGGGTACTATTTATAGAGATTCTTGGGATTTATCCGTTGGACACAATCAGGAGCGTGTCGCTCACGCAGCGCGTCAAATAGTCCCTTTCTGACATTCCTGAAATTCTGCTGGTTCCAATTGGACAGGAGCAGATTTGAACTCTGAAAAGCTGACAGTCTAGTCAAAAGGTGGTTTGTCCACAAGTCATACTGTCTTGTTACATTTAATGCACTTATCAAGCATTTAATGCATTTTGAATTTCTTTCCCATTAGAAATAAATGACTGTTGTGATTGCATTTAAGTCCTTGATAACTTGTGTTTTATCCTTCAGGTGAATCTGAAAGCTGGACGCTTGAGTCTCTCGGACGCTTGATTGTGAAATACCTATTACATAATTTTTCGTCAAAAGCTTTATTAGTTTCTGGTATTAATCTTGTAAAATCTTGACTAAAAGGTATAATATATTTCATATCTATTATAGTAAGCTACTCTAGGTTTCTAAGTGCAGTATCTTGTATGAATGTACTTTCTCTTCCTGGGTCTATTCCTATTATTAAGGTTCTAATAAAACTAGTAAAGTTATAAGGATTATTTCCTAAGGCTTTTATTTCTTTAATTTTTCCTGGATCATTTTTCTTTTTACTTTGCCAAATAGATAAAGGTGTAGGTCCTAAGCATGTTTCTAAAAAGTTAAACATATTCATATCTGCCTTTTATTTATTTTCCAATGTCTTACTACACATTGTTCCTATATATTTACTTCTTCTAGCCACATCTCAATTACTAACATGGTTCCACTCATGGTTTTTCCTATGGGCTGCCTCATTCCTACATATTTATTTGGTTGTGCTGATCCATATTCATATACTGAGTTTTTCCATTCTGGTCTTCCACTTAATTCTACATTTCTAGCTGAAACTTCACTATAATATGGTTCTACTCTAGTTCTTTTTCCTATATTACTACTAGTACTTGCTTGACTATCTGTCATAAAAGTTATTTCATTACTAGCCTTCTCCTTATTTTTAAAGAATTTTTCAAATTCTACCTTCCTTAAGCATATATCATCTACTAAATCAATAGTATAATATTGTTTAAATTCTTTTTCAACTGATTTTAAATTTATATCTAAATTCATTGCTCCAATGTACATTTCATCAACTAATTCTCTTAAATTATTTATCTCGAAATTCTTTGTTAGTATTTCCTTAATATTCTTAGGTCTGTAATCTTTTTTAAGCTGACTTTTTAATTGTCTCATCTCCACATCTATTTTTTCTATATTTTCTTCCTCTTCTTTTTCGCTTTCTATGTCAGATACTATTTCTAAATTTGCAAATCTACTAGTTATTTTAACTTCTTCTTCTATAATATTCATATAGCTTGTTTCAGTTTCATTATCAGTTTCTTCTTCTAGATCTTCTAAATTTTATTTGGGAGCTTGTTTTTGGTAATTAAGAAATCTAATAGAAGTTTGACCTCTACTATTTGTATACATTACACTTTCTCCTGAAATCTTAGCCATGTCATTTTCTTCTTCTAAGTGTTTGGTTAATTCTCATTCTTCTCCATTTAAATCACTATTATCTATGTTTAACAGTTTAATCATTTTTACTCCTATTGAGGCTAAACCATCTATTATTCCATCTATATTATTTTTATATTGAGGGAAACTATTATTAGTTATTCTTCCTAGAAAAGCTATAGAAACAACTAAGTTATTACCATCATATGTTTCATATCCTCTGGTTTGTAATCCTATAATAATTTTATTAATATCTTTAATATTTTCATTATATTAGGAGCTACATAAAATATTACTAAATTATTATTCATATCTATCTCCATATTAGCAAATACTGCTCTCCTAGCATCAGACCAACTTTTATCTAATAGTAAAACTAAAACTTTCCCACCAGTTCCTTTTCTAGTTAATCTTTTTATTCCTACAATAATTAATCCTAAATGTACATATTTTTGTTTTAACTGTTTTAATTGCTTTATACATTCTTGACTTACTAGGCTTATATTTTCAACATTTGTTGTAACTTTCACTTCTTTTTCTCTGAATTTCTTAATTAAATGTGTGTTAAAATCCATTTTTCCTACTTTGTATAATGTTTTAGGTTTTAACTTATCTATTCCTTTGTTGTTATACAAATTAAGATTTTCTTTTACATCTATTATTTCTTCTAATTCTGCATCTCTAGTTGAGCTTTGGCTTCCCGATCCTCTAAATATTCTTTTAGTGAAAGTATTACTTATTTTTCCCTTTTCTTTTTCTTTGCTACTTGATTTACTTATAGTTCTACTAGTACCACTAAATGATCTCAACATTTTCCCAATATATATATTTTTGGGGTTTTTCTCTAGGTTTTTCGGACTCATCTAGTGCTAGGTTTGCTAATTTTTCTTCTATACTATCTTGTAAATCTCCTTTAATTACTTGAGATACAGTGTCTATTTTAGTGCTTAAATTTTCTATTTTATTCTCTAATTTGTCTAGCCTTTTAAATATTTGTAAAGTTAAAGCGAATTGAATATTCCAAATTTAGGATATAATTTATCTGAATAAATATTTATTTGCTAATTCAATGACTTTTTTATATTCCAATCTATTTTTTAGATTATTCATCCACTAACTATTCGCTCTATATTCTTTAAGTTTTACTAGTTTCTAAAATTTGGGCTTCAAATTTATTTATTTTATCTATTACTTGACTAGAGTTTTTTTTGTTTCAATCTCTTTTGTTTTATTTTACTACTTTCTAAACTATACTTTAATTCTATTATTTCGTCTTTAGTAGGGAAAAACTTACTATATTTTTTTATCCATTTTTAAAGTTTCTTCAGACTGTTGTTTAATATAATCTAAATTATTACTTTCACCTCTTTTTATTATTTCTCTATTTATTAAAAATGCTTCTTTTAATGATTCTAAGGTTTTATAAAATTTTGTATTTTCTAATTCTAAGTTTGACGCTAGAGATATAAGTAAATCCATTAAATTATTTAAGTGTTTATTTTCCGAATGTAAATTGTGCTTAAAACTTGAATCAAATCTACAAATAAATTTATGCTTATCTAAAGAGATTATGGATCTATAGGCTAAGCTATATTCTAGATCTAAATCATATAATCTTTTAAAATTAGAAGGATCTATTTTAATAAAAGGTTGCTATTAATATATTCAAAACTAAAAGGAATCTAATATAGTTTTGGTGATCTCATAATATAGGTGGTGTGTTAAAATAAGTATTGACCCAATTATCTCTCCTAATTATTAATTGGTTTCGTAATTCTAATATTAATTCCTGATTATTATAATCTAAGTTTTCTAAAGTATTAAGGCAATCAATAAAAGTGTTTAAAATATAATTTGGTACAGGCATGTTAATAAATTATTAGTGCAACAGAAAGTTTTATGCAAATTTATAAAAGTGGGTTGGGATTCCCTTTTCTTTAAAAATGTGTAATATCTCTCGCAAGATTTTTTGATGTTTTTGTTATTTTAAGGGGCCAAATAAACCATTTCCAAAGTTCAAGGACTTAAAGATAAATAATTTGAAAGTATAGGAACTACTTGAAAGATTTTGAATAATATAGGGGGTCTTGAGCAATTTTTTGATAAAGCAAGGAGAAATTTTGCAATTATCCCTCCTTTAATTTTAGCGAGGGTAAAAATTTGGACTTTTCCAAGTACATGGGTCCCATAGGGGACTATTTTTGCTAAGCTTTTTAAATGGGGTCTAAATTTGATTAGGCATATGCAATTGGGGTCTATTTTTGCTAAATTCCCAAGGAAATGAGCTCGAGTTCAAACTTATTCGAGCTCGAGTTTGGGTCAAGCTGACCTCGAACTCGAGCCCCAAAAAAATATAAATTTTTTTTGCGAGCCTCAAAACATGTATAATAGAATCGAGCTCGACTCGAGACATGTCAACTTGCGACATTAGCAAAAAGAGTCCAAAATTGCATGAGTCCTTGCAAATTGCACAAGGCCTTGCAAAGAATGTCCCATGTGGGACCCACTAGATTGAAAATACACAAATACCCTTACTAAGGCATGGTAATAAAACAAAAGAAAAATTCAGCATTGGGGAAATTTCTTTTATACCCTTACTGAAAATATGTAATAAAAGAAAAGAAAAATTAGGACTTTGTAAATGTCTAAATTAACCTTTCATGACTTTGAATTAAAAAAAATAATAACTGAAATAAATGCATAGCAGCCGCCCCAGCCTGGCGCCAAATCGCAATTCCCATCCAAAATCGTAAACTTAGGGTTCTTCAATTGATTCCAAATTATTTACAATTGATTAATACTTCCCAGAGAAGAGTTGTGACATTGTTGTCCTATGTTGTGAAAGACTGCAATTTGACGATTCGAATTCCATTTTTGTAGTTTTTGGAGGTGCAGCCATTCGGGTTTTTGAATTAGGGATCTTCAATTGATATATTTCCCATAGAAGACTGGCGACATTGTTGTCAAATTTTGCGGAAGACTTCAATTTGACGATTCCAACTCAATTTCTGTAGTTTTTGGAGGTGCAATCGGTATTCAATCGAGCCGAATAATAGGTAAATTTGTTCATTATCTCAACATAATATGGGTTTCTCCGATAGTTTCTCTGACATGCCCATTAAAATGTAAAAAAACCTCCGACATGGCCAGTAAATGGAAAGGAATGTTAAATTGAATGTGTTAAGAGTATTATATATTAAATGGAATGTGTTCAGAGTTGAATAAATTATAAAATTGTTCTACGTTTGACGAAGCTGTCAAAGGATTTAACTTTGTCAAAAACGAAGATAAACCATGTGTTTACAAGAAGGTTAGTGGGAGCAAAATCACTTTCCTGGTCTTATATGTGGATGACATTCTACTCATAGGAAATGATGTAGGAATGCTCACATCAGTCAAAAGATGACTTTCAAATACATTCTCCATGAAAGACTTAGGAGAAGCGACCTGTATTCTAGGAATCCGTATCTACAGAGATAGAACAATAAAATGATAGGACTTTCCCAAGTCTTTCACTTAGAGAAAGTCCTAAAACAATTTAGGATGGAAGACTCTAAGAAAGGTTTCTTACCCATAAGACATGGGGTGCGCCTTTCAAAGTCTATATCTCCTCAAAGTGAGGAAAATAGGAAAGAAATGAGTACGGTGCCTTATTCTATCTTCCTCACTTTGAGGGCACATAGACTTGGACAAGTGTACTCCATGCATCATGGGAAGAAGTCCTTTCTTCGAATTGTCCATCCTAAACCTCTTTAGGACCTTTTCTAAGTAAAGGGCTTGAGAGAGAACTATCATTCTATTTGTTCTATCCCCGTAGATATGAATTCCTAGAATGTATGTCGCTTCTCCCAAGTCTTTCATGGAAAACGTACTCGAAAGCCATTTCTTAACTGTGGTGAGCATTCCTACATCATTTCCTATAAGCAGAATGTCATCCACATATAGTACCAAGAATGAGAAAAGGTTGGATTCTTTATTTGAACTCCATTAAGATTTTAGGGTGATGTGCTATATAATATACGTGGGCATTTTTATATGTAACTTGTGATTGGGCCGGGAATCAAAAAGGATTATTCCGGGCCAAAAGGGTCAAGTTAATTAACTAGGCGGTAATATATGGGTGAAAATAATAATCCATATGAATATTACTTTGCAGACCGACATTTGCAGACCATTTGGAGAAATGGCTCATGGGGGTTTTCACTATTTTATTACTTTCATTGATGACCATTCAAGGTATGGTCTTGTGTATCTAATGAAATACAAGTCTGAATCATTTGATAAGTTCAAAGAGTTTAAAGCTTTAGTAGAAAAACAAATTGAACATCATATAAAAATACTACGGTCGGATCGTGGAGGTGAATATATGAGTGACGAGTTTGATGAGTTCCTAAAGGAACATGGGATAATATTGCAACTCACATCACCAATGACTCCACAATTAAATGAGGTAGTAGAGCGTAGAAATCGAACGCTTTTGGATAAGGTTCGATCTATGCTCAGCTACACTGATTTGCCCATCTTCTTATGGGGACATGCACTTCTTATGGTTGTTCATACCTTAATTAGATGTTCTTCCAAATCCGTTCCTAAGACCCCATATCAGATATGGAGAAATAAGAAACCAAACCTTAAATACATTCGAACTTAGGGATGCCTTGCCTATATCAAGAAGATAAAGGCAGAAAAATTGGAAGCTAGGTCCTTTAAAGGACGTTTCATCAGTTTTCTAGAGGATTCTGTGGGATACCTATTCTACATGCAAGATGACCAAAGGATCATTGTTGCACTGCAAGCGTACTTTCCTGAAGATGAATTTGTTCAAGAAGGTGGCATAGGTAGAACGATTGTTCTTAATGAACCAGATGAAACACCCAGGGAGATAACCATTCAAGAAACACATGGGTTTGTTGGCTAATTCTGACCAAGCAACCAAACAACAAATTGCATGTGTCAGAATTAGCCAACCCATGTAAACCCGCCAACTAAACGAGGTTGATGTTAAGTGAAAGTAGATGTTAAAAATATATAATTTAGATGAGGTCAAATTGTCTTCAATTACTTTTAAGTGGTTTTTATTAATAGTTTTATAATTTTTGATCAAATATTATATTGAGTATATGTTATCAACAGAAGAACAGAGTCCCGTGCACGTCTAATAGGAGACATGCATGTATAATGATTATTTGGAGTTTCATTCCTCATAGATAATAATTACAACTATTAAATTGTAAGTTTTATGAATCATCATGTAAGTAGTATAAAAGGTTAGCTAAAAGATACTATTATACATGTATATATATATATATATGGTATCGAATGATTGAGTTATTACCAAGTTAACCTTTCGTTCATGTTCTCTCGATTAGAAAAATATTAGAGTTATTCATGTATTATATTCATCTAAGATTATTATTTAAGAGAGAGACTTATTTGTATTATTTAGAGATTTTCACTTCTCAAGAAGATGGGGATAGCTTAGAGAAGCAAAAGAAAATGTGTAAAAAGAAGACATCTCTTTGATTGGATTTTGGGTGGACTTTCAAATATGCAAAAAACTACCCTACCTTCAATTTGTTAAATGTATCCACAGCCCCTGATCTTATATTTAGGCCAAAATTCTGTTGAAAAGGCTAACATACCTTGAGCTTCAATTTGCATTTCACCTTGTTATCTTATACAAATTAAATGTGCATTAAACCGCCTAGACATCTTAAAATATTGCATTTTACTATTTAATCCTGTTTTCATGAAATAAAGTGAAATACTCCACCAAAATGATTGTCATTCGCTACTAACTTGCTAATATATAGTCACCAATCTTAGTATTTGAGTTATCTTACAATCATAAAGTATGACTCACGAATGATTGGAGATGAACTATAATATTAGCTTTTGACTATTTTGTGCACATAAATAGTCTTAATTTGGGAAAAGTAACCATAGAGTTTGTAGTAATCATAATATAACTAACTTGAACTGAATGAAATGTGAATAATTCAACAATAAGTAGCATATGAATAAATTTTTGGTAAAAACTCTCACCTCATCTACCAAAATAAGCATCATGGTAAAGTGCAACATTTTGAAATATATTTTATATTGGTGGTTAAGGACCATTTTTCTTTAAAGTGCAAGTTAAATGGGAAAGTGCAATCCTTCCGATGTGTTAGACCAGAAAATGGAATCATCAATCTAAAATCTTTTATTGCATTACAGTGTAATAGTTTTCACTATATTAATATATTTGTGACAAATTTGGACATAAGATAATTATTAAAAAAAAAGTAAGTAATAAAAAAGAAAGAATATTTCATATAACTTCACTCCATCATTGCCCATAAAAATAGTGCTTCATTTTGAAGATTCATTGACAATCACAATAAATAAAATATTTAATTGTGAGTGTTCTTTAGCTCAAATTCTTTCTAAGAGGATAAGCTACAATAATATGGAAGCCAATTGCACATAGCACTTACCGAAAATTCCAGAAATAGCCCCAAACCAGAAGCTGCTGCAGAAAGCTTCTTGTTACACTGAAGCCTGTGGATGACGAATGCAGTTGGTATATATTTCAACGCCGTACTCATTTCGTTGTTAAAACTACATCCATCCTCCTTGTTACACTGAAGCCTGTGGATGACGAATGCACTGTTGCCAGATGGAAACATTTTAAGGTATGGATGTTGAAATTGCATTATTACAATGATCAATCCTTCAGATTTCATAGGCAATGGATGGGCAAGTACCACAAGGGGATGGTTGGACGGTGCGTAAGGAGATTTTTTACATTGATCTATTGAATGAAGCATGTGGTCGTAATGAAATTACGAATGGGCAAATATGTGACAACGTTGTCGAGTGGGCACAAAATAGGATGAATGCTGAGTTCGGAGGATTCAGTACTCCATCCATCGTGAATCTGTTCGCTATGTTGCGTCGAAGATGCAAAATATTCAATTTGATCATGTCAGACAACGCATTTCAATGGGATCGGACGAAGAATTGGATCAGTGCTCCAAAATCAAAATGGAAAGTTTTAATTAAGGCATGTTCTGTTTTAATTTCATATTCATTACTGCTATTTCATACCCGTTCTCATTTGACTTTCACAGGTTACATAGTTTATTATAATTTATTATTAAATTCCTGTGTATAGCAATATTCCGATGCAAGCAAATATGAATTCCGCGGAGAAGTAAATTGGGAGAAATTGTGTGAAGTGTTCGATGACGATTTGGGTGATGGAGATGTGGATCACCCTGATAATACTTCCTAACCCACCTTCTTGAACCAATTCCTCTTCAAGAAAGTACGCTTGCAGTGCAACAATGGTCCTTTGGTCATCCTGCATGTAGAATAGGTATCCCACCGAATCCACTAGAAAACTGATGAAACGTCCTTTAAAGGACCTAGCTTCCAATTTCTTTGCCTTTATCTTCTTGATATAGGCAAGGCATCCCTAAGTCCTAATGTACTTAAGGTTTGGTTTCTTATTTCTCCATATCTGATATGGGGTCTTAGGAACAGATTTGGAAGAACATCTAAATAAGGTATGAACAGTTGTAAGAAGTGCATGTCCCCACAAGAAGATGGGCAAATCAGTGTAGCTGAGCATAGATCGAACCATATCCAAAAACGTTCGATTTCTATGCTCTGCTACCTCATTTAACTTTGGAGTTGTTGGTGGTGTGAGTTGGAATATTATCCCATGTTCCTTTAGGAACTCATCAAACTCGTCGCTCATATATTCACCTCCACGATCCGACCATAGTATTTTTATATGATGTCCAGTTTGCTTTTCCACAAAAGCTTTAAACTCTTTGAACTTATCAAATGATTCAGACTTGTATTTCATTAGATACACAAGACCATACCTTGAATGGTCATCAGTGAAAGTAATGAAATAGTAAAAACCTCCATGAGCCTTTTCTCCAAATGGTCTACAAATGTCGGTGTGCACAAGTCCTAATACTTCAGTGGCCCTTTCAAAAGTCCCGAGTGAAGGGAGATCTAGCCATTTTGACTTTGAGGCAAGATTCACAAGTTGATAAGGAATCCAATCCCAATGGATCAATTAACCCATCTTGTGTATCGTTTGCTCCCCAACACGACCTAGTTTAAGATACCCCTTTAAGCTTAGGTTAGGGCGTTGCCTACCACGCTTCTTTGAGATAACATTTACAACACATTCATTTTGCATGTTTAAATAATAGAGGCCAATGACTAAAGTAGCATTGCCAACAATATTTTTGAACCACCCGAAATGGTATCTTTGTGCCTATTGCATAGAAACGAAGCCAGGCCAAAATTACATACAAATCAAAACCAAAACTTTCATTTTTAAGACAAAAGACGAGAAATTTGGCATGACTAGGTAATCAGAACAATTTTTGAAAACCATTAACACCCAAAAAATGATGTGGATTAATCACATCCACAAGGTCCACAAGTGGGACCCAAGACCCGGTTTATACAAGAATTTTCCTTAACACCCTTAGCTAGAAACACCATTGCCACGCTTGTCTAATTTTATTGCCACCTAATAATTAATTAGTTAATTTTAGTAAACATCTATAAACTCAGCCATCGATTTTTATCAGAAAAGTCAAAGTCTAGATTTCACTATGATGCAAGATCAATATGTCACGTGAGGACCAAGTTGGGAGAGAATTCGATCCAACACACGATAGACTAGATATTAAGTTGATTTATATTTGGACTGCACTCACTCACGGAAAGCTGCTTACGTACCCACTTAGATGAGATTAAGCCTTTTCGTAGTTCTATAGCGAGGTAGCCCTCTAAAGATGTCAGTTGTTTTCTCTCTAGCGATCTATTTGTGGGGAAAGAAAAAAATGATTTTTCATTATCTATCTGTGATATTTATAGTGTTGGAGATGGGTAATGGGCCGAAAGCCTTGTGAGCGGCCCATCTAGAGTCCAACAATCAAATAAATAATTATATTCATATGGATTATTATTTTCACCCATATATTACGGCCTAGTTAATTAACTTGACCCTTTTGGCCCGGAATAACCCTTTTTGATTCCCGGCCTAATCACAAGTTACATATAAAAATGCCCACGTATATTATATAGCACATCACCCTAAAATCTTAATGGAGTTCAAATAAAGAATCTAACCTTTTCATGTCTTGATTTTCTTGTTTATGATAATTATTATCAAACAATTTATTTGGAGTTACTAATATTAATAATCTATCAATATATTTTAATTAAAGGGGTGGTACATAAACTAGTAATAGTTATTATTGGCAAACTAAAATCACATACCTACCTTCAATATCCTATCTTGAGTATTTTGATTTAAGTACCACTTAGTGTATAATACATATACATCCCCTAAAACATTAAAATAAAAAGTAACTAAAATTTCCTTTGGAAGATCCACATTTTTCTCCTAATTATTCTCTTTTATCAAAACAAACATTTTCTTAATTTCTACCATAATTTCTTCCAAATCTCCCCCTCTCCTCCATTTTCATCCTCTTTCAAAATTTACCATGAGTGATCAAAGCCCATTCCCTGAGAAAATACCCCATCATTACAAACCCCAAGTCTCATGGTCCGATTCCTACACCAAAGCCCACCAAGCCATCGAATCCCTCACTGCCATCCTCCCCGCCATCTCCCCATCTCTCTCGTCATCCGAAACACCCGCCTCTTGCCTCCTCCACAACTCCGACGTTGCCACCCAAATCTCCACCCTCTTCCGCAGCCCTAAGTCCGGCGCGGTCAACGACAACCTTTGTGCCTGGCTCTACGACACCTTCCACTCCTCCGAGCCCGATCTCCACCTTGTCGTCCTCCGCTTCATCCCTGTCATCGCAAGCGTGTACCTCTCACGCGCCGCCCTAAACAAGCCACTCGCAGGTTTCGAATCCGTCCTCCTCGCCATTTACGGCTACGAAACCGCCGCAAGAAACGGCCAAGCTATCACCCTCAGCATCCCAGACCTATCCCACTCGAGCATTTACCATGAAACAAAACAAATGGCGAAAAGCGGCGCCACCGAGCTGCACCTCGCCGTGATTTCGCCCAGCCTTGAGCCTCACGGCACCGTCCGATCGACTCGTCGGGCGAGAATCGTAGGCGTGGCCCTGGAATTGTATTACAGCAAGATCTCTGAAATCCCAATTGGGTCTAAGATTGAGTTTTGTGAATTTTGCAAGATTTGGTCAGGGCAAGAACATAACGATAACGAGGGTGAAAATTGTGAAAGTGAAAAGAATGATGGAATTAGAGGAGGGAGATTAAATCTGCCATGGGAGCTTTTGCAACCAATCTTGAAAATATTAGGGCATTGTTTAATGGGCCCTGATCACAAGAATAAAGAGCTTTTTGAGGCTGCTTTTTGTGCATGTAAATCTTTGCATGCAAGATCTTTGCATGATATTAATCCGAGGGCAATTCTGGCAACTGCGAGTCTTCTCAAGCTTGGTGAAATGGCTGCTCATCATACAATTAGTAATAATGAGATTGATTATACTGAGATAGCTATAACTAATGTAATATCAATTTGATTAATTTTTAGGCCTCAATTTCCATTTTCTTCTTCTTTCTAATTTGTTTGTATGTTTTGTTTGTAGTATAAAATCCTTTGTTAATTCATATAAATATGAAGTTTTGCAGTGTTAGAAATTAGATAGTGCTGTTATACTTTTTTTTTCTTGATAAACTGTTTCTTTTGTTCACATTTTATTTGTTCTTTTGTTGAGTTCTTTATATATATATATACTATTGATGCTTGTGCAAAATAATCAAAATTAGTAAGAATCTTTTATAAAAATTAGTTAAATACAAAAGGTGAGATAAGAGAAGAATTCTTGAACCAAAATGACCACGATCCGGCCCACCATCTTTAGTTCTATAGGAAAAATAAGAAAATTCAAATTCATCACTTATTTCTATATTTCTATAGAAATCTAGGTAGTGGGAAAATTAGAAAATATCTGAAAAATGGAATTCATATACTTATTTTTGAATGGAATAAATGTGAATCTTTGAGTAATTGTTATTATAGTGGGAGAATTATTATAGGTGTAAATTAGAAAATTCTCTCACATATAATTAGATTTGCACAATTAAATATTTTATTTAGTGTGATTGTCAATGAAGCTTCAAAATGAAGCACTATTTTTTTGTGCAATGATGGAGTGAAGTTATATGAAATATTCTTTCTTTTTTATTACTTACATTTTTTTTAATAATTAACTTATGTCCAAATTTGTCACAAATCTATTAATATAGTGAAAACTGTTACACTGTAATGCAATAGAAGATTTTAGATTGATGATTCCATTTTCTGGTCGAACACAGAAGGATTGCACTTTCCCATTTAACTTGCACTTTAAAGAAAAATGGTCCTTAACCACCAATATAAAATATATTTCAAAATGTTGCACTTTACCATGATGCTTATTTTGGTAGATGAGGTGAGAATTTTTACCAAAAATTTATTCATATGCTTCTTATTGTTGAATTATCCACATTTCATTCAGTTCAAGTTAGTTATATTATGATTACTACAAACTCTATGGTTACTTTTCCCAAATTAAGACTATTTATGTGCACAAAACAGTCAAAAGCTAATATTATAGTTCATCTGCAATCATTCGTGAGTCATACTTTATGATTGTAAGACAACTCAAATACTAAGATTGATGACTATATATTGGCAAGTTAGTAGCGAATAACAATCATTTTGGTGGAATATTTCACTTTATTTCATGAAAATAGGATTAAATAGTAAAATGCAATATTTTAAGATGTCTAGGCGGTTTAACGCACAGTTAATTTGTATAAGATAACAAGGTGAAATGAAAATTGAAGCTCAAGGTATGTTAGCCTTTTCAACAGAATTTTGGCCTAAAAATAAGATCAGGGCCTGTGGATACATTTAACAAATTGAAGGTAGGGTAGTTTTCTGCATATTTGAAAGTCCCCCCAAAATCCAATCAAAGAGATGTCTTCTTTTTACACTTTTTCTTTTGCTACTCTAAGCTATCCCCATCTTCTTGAGAAGTGAAAATCTCTAAATAATACAAATAAGTATCTCTCTTAAATAATAATACTTATATGAATATAATACATGAATAACTCTAATATTTTTCTAATCGAGAGAATATGAACGAAAGGTTAACTTGGTAATAACTCAATCATTCAATACCATATATATATATATATATATATACACACATGTATAATAGTATCTTTTAGCTGACCTTTTATACTACTTACATGATGATTCATAAAACTTAAAATTTAATAATTGTAATTATTATCTATGAGGAATGAAACTCCAAATAATTATTATACATGCATGTTTCCTATTTGACGTGCACGGGACTCTGTTCTTCTGTTGATAATATATACTCAACATAATATTTGATCAAAAATTATAAAACTATTAATAAAAATCACTTAAAAGTAATTGAAGACAATTTGACCTCATCTAAATTTTATATTTTTAACATCAACTTTCACTTAACATCAACCTCGTTTGGTTGGCGGGTTTATATGGGTTGGCTAATTCTGACACATGCAATTTGTTGTTTGGTTGCTTGGTCAGAATTTACCAACAAACTCAAAGCCCGGTTCAGAAACCCATATACCCTTGCTATCCCAACCCACCTTTTGAGGTGTGTCATAGAAGACCCAACATATGGGTTTACTTGCCGATGTAGTGTAATTACTAATTTAACCCCTACTATATATATCCCACCCCACATTCTATTTTCATTTTTAAAATTAGATATCACTCTCTCTCTCCAAACCAAACCCAGCTGCCATATCTCTGTTCTCTCTTTCTCTCTTGCTCATACATCTCTCTTTCTCTGTAACGCGATAGTGTATTGCAGCTCCATTTCAGTATTTCTTCATCCGTAATAACCTACCAAGCGAGTATGTGGTTTAAATTCCTGTTATTTTAACTTAAATTTTGTTTAATTTTATAGTTGCTTAAAGTGAGGGTTTGTGTTCCATCCAAGTTTTCATCTCAGTTACGTTGAG
Organism: Buddleja alternifolia; assembly: GCA_019426215.1. Taxonomy (NCBI): domain Eukaryota; kingdom Viridiplantae; phylum Streptophyta; class Magnoliopsida; order Lamiales; family Scrophulariaceae; genus Buddleja; species Buddleja alternifolia. The sequence continues at coordinate 11,293,147 of CM033395.1, forward strand.
GATTGTAGTGTTGTATGCTATTTTTGTGTTGTATATGTTGAAGAATGTTGTCTGCAGTCTCATTTGGCCAATATTCGTTCTTTTTATCTATTTTAAAATTGGGGGAAACATGTGTTCATGGGGGAAAGAAGTGTTAATCGACACATTGTGGGGGAAAGATGAACTAAAAAAATGTGGATTCAACATACTTATTTGTTTAATTTTATAGTTGTTTTAAATTAGGGTTTGTGTTTCATCCATGGTTTCAGCTCATATATGTTTAATTTTATATTTTGTATGCCATTTTGTGTTGTATATGTTCAAGAATGTTGTATTCTGTTTCAGGTGAATGTCCTCGTTTTTCTTTTTAGCCTTTTAAAATTCTGGGAAAGATGTGTTGATGTGGGAAAGATCATGGCCCTTCTTCATCATCGCCTTTTTTTTCATTTTTAAAAAATTGACTCACGCTAAGGTTGGATTTATCGAGCAGTTTACATTTATATTCATTATTACAATTTGGTTCAGTTTTCTATATGAGTGCTATGTTGTAAACCATATTGTTATGCTTATTATATGAGCGCGTAGGGAACGTATTTTTAGATATGTAATGGCACAACGTATACCTGATCAAGTTTCACGGATTTATCGATTTACTGGTAACAACAACACGGATTGTCTAGACAATTTGAGAATGGATATGGGTGCATTTGTTAGATTGTGCTACTTGTTACATAACGTAGGGGGGTTATCTGATTCAAAGCATGTTAGAATGGAGGGGAAGGTATGTTTCTTTTTAACTGTTTTGGCACATCACAAAAAGAATCGGATAGTGAAGTTCGATCATGTTCCGTCGGGTCACACAGTTAGTAAATATTTCAACGCCGTACTCATTTCTTTGTTAAAACTACATCCCATCCTCCTTGTTACACCGAAGCCTGTGGATGACGAATGCACTGTTGCCAGATGGAAACATTTTAAGGTATGAATGTTGAAATTGCATTATTACCAGCAATAATATCCAATTAGGGATGCCTCGGCACCTTAGATGGTACGTATATAGATGTTCAAACACCACTTCTTGATGAACCACGATATCGCAACCGCAAAGGTGGAATTAGTTCACTGAATGGAGCATTGGTCATTAATTCGATGATTGTGTTTCTTGTTTTTTGACGTTAATGTTTGTATTGTCCGTGTCATAAAAGCAGAGACATTTTCATGGCTCTACGTTATATGCTTGTGTTTTTTTTAATTTTTGTTTCATTTTATGCATTTTGACAGTTACTTATTGTGGAGTCATTTAGTAGGGTATGCATTAGTGAGTTATATGTCAGTGCATGTTTATATTTTTTGGACCCATTTACATGTCAGTGCATGTTTATTTTTTTGGAGCCATTTAATTGTTGTCAGATTTGATGTATTTTCAACAATGTAACATTGTCATTGTTGGTCAGATTAGAAGATCATGGCAGCGTGTGGAAGTAATGTATCGAGCTATCAGGGGAAAAAGGTGGTTACTTGTCGTCAGATGTGGACTAAGCCAGAGGAAGATGTGTTGGTGCAGTCGCTTAAGGAAATCATATCAACCGGGTGGAAGGCTGACAATGGCTTCCGTGTTAGCTATTTGAATGTTTTACAAGACAAGATAATGAGAGCATTCCCTCGCACTGATCTTCGTGCAAATCCACACATTAGTTCAAAAATGCATTCTTGGAAGAAACAATACAACTCATTGTATACAATATTTGGGGGTAATGGCGTTGGGTAGAACCCTACGACAAAAATGATTGATACCGTTGATGATGCCGCATGGGAGACAGCTTGCAAGGTAATTTCAAATATGACCCAGTGGTTCTACAAATTTTATAATAATACATTGATTTATATAGCTAACTTAGAACAAATCATGCAAAATGAACCAAATTCCCGTACCATGAGGTACAAGTCCTGGCCCTATTATGATTCTTGGTGTGAGGTGTTTGGGAAAGACCGAGCCAATGGTACCAGGGCTGAGGACTTTCAAGATGCTTTGAATGGTGTTCTACACAATGAAAGCCAACCACAAACCCCTTTGGGGCCCAATGAAAGCCAACCACAAACTCCTTTGGGTGCCAATTTAGAGGACATGGATACAACATACACCCCGAGAGTCGAGGAAGTGGGAACAACCACTAGTACAGAAAAGACCTGTTACAGCGCACATTTTACAGCGGTTTTTGGAAAACCGCTGAACGGAGAGACTTATTACAGCGGTTTATAAGTGAACCGTTATAATGGATATTAACCGGGAACCTATTACAGCGGTTCGATAAAAAACCGCTGTAATAGTTCGAACCTATTATAGCGGTTCGATAAAAAACCGCTATTATAGCGCGAACAGAAAAAAAAAAAAAAAAAAAAATTTTTAAAGCGGTTCGGGAATGAACCGCTATAATCGGTTTAACCAATTATAGCGGTTCATTCCCGAACCGCTATAACTGGTAGACCGGTTTATACCAGTTATAGCGGTTCGGGAATGAACCGCTATAATTGGTAAACCGGTTATAGCGGTTCGTTCCCGAACCGCTATAACACGTAATTAAAAAAAAAAAAAATTTCCCTCCCTTTTTTCCCCCCAAAAACCGAGCTCTCCCCCTCATTTCTCTCTACTATCTCTCACTCTCTACTCTACTCTCTCTCTCTACTCTACTATCTCCCTCACTCTCTACTCTACTCTCTCTCTCTACTCTACTATCTCTCTCACTCTCCACCACCGCCCCCGCCATCGTCTCCACCACCGCCGCCGCCGCCGCCGCCCCATTTGATTTTTCTCTATCTCTCTACTCGATCTCTCTCCCTATACTCTACTCTCTCTCTCTATACTCTCTCTCTCACTCTCAAGCTACCTAAACCGCCCCCGTCCCGTCGCCACCACCACCCGAAACCGCCGCCGCCCGAGCCGCCGCCGCCGCGCCGTGACCCACCACTCTCCTCCTCTCTCTTTATAGGTATATATATATATATGTTTATATATGTTATGTTATATATATATATATTATGTATATATTAAATTTAGGTTATGTGTTAATTTCTTGTTTGTTATATATTAATGTTATGTTAATTCTGATTTTGTGATGTATATAATGTAGGTTATATGTTAATTTGTTAATTATTGTTATATATATCATGTTATGTTAATTGGGGTTTTATAAATTATATAGTGGATTTTTGTTATTATGTTGTAGTTGATTTTTTACTAACTTTGAATGCAAATCTGATTTGTTCTAGGCATCTCATGAGTATGTTCGATATATGTATGTATATCCCTATGTGTCTAGTTTCATATGAATAAAACGGTTCATGAATCGGAGCTTTCCACAATGAGTTATGAATTTTCTCGTGAAGACGCGCACAGCTGTTTTGAAAATTGACAGATTTTTCTCTAACTTTGAATACAAATCTGCTTTTTTCTAGACATTTACTGAGTATGTGAGATATATGTGTGGATAGCCCTATGTGTCTAGTTTCATATGAATAAAACGGTTCATGAATCGGAGCTTTCCACAATGAGTTATGAATTTTCTCGTGAAGACGCGCACAACTGTTTTGAAAATTGACAGATTTTTCTCTAACTTTGAATACAAATCTGCTTTTTTCTAGACATTTACTGAGTATGTGAGATATATGTGTGGATAGCCCTATGTGTCTAGTTTCATATGAATAAAACGGTTCATGAATCGGAGCTTTCCACAATGAGTTATGAATTTTCTCGTGAAGACGCGCACAGCTGTAATTGACAGATTTTTCTCTAACTTTGAATACAAATCTGCTTTTCTCTAGACATCTACTGAGTATGTGAGATATATGTGTGGATAGCCCTATGTGTCTAGTTTCATATGAAGAAAACGGTTCATGAATCGGAGCTTTCCACAATGAGTTATGAATTTTCTCGTGAAGACGCGCACAGCTGTTTTGAAAATTGTCAGATTTTTCTCTAACTTTGAATACAAATCTGCTTTTTTCTAGACATCTACTGAGTATGTGAGATATATGTGTGGATAGCCCTATGTGTCTAGTTTCATAGGAAGAAAACGGTTCATGAATCCGAGCTTTCTACAATTATTTATGAATTTTCTCGTGAAGACGCGCACAGCTTTCTGCACAACCGAGAAGCTCCAAGAACTTTATATCGTGATGCTTTAATTTATTTGTAGTTTTATGTGCTTTTGGATCCAATTGGTGATCAATATTTATAATATGATGCTTTATTTGTAGTTTTTTATGTGATCTATGTGATCCAACTGGTGATCAATATTTGTAGTTGTTCCCCTGGAAATATGATGTTTTATGTGATCCAACTGGTGATCAATATTTTTGTATCGTTTTGTGTTCGTTGTGGGTGAAAGATTAGAGTGTTGGGTTTGTTGTGGTTGAAATTGGTAGTATTTTTTGCGTCGTTTCCCTGTTGAGATTTTAGCGGATCGTAAGATTCGACTTCTGTTGGTTACAACCCACTGAGAAGATTAAGTCGAGAACTTGGTAGAAATATTTGCGTCGTTACTCTGCCGAATTTTTTATAGAATAATGCGAAATAAATTAAAAATAAATTTATTTAATTAATTTAACTATCAACTGATGTTAAAATTATTTAATTTAATTAATTGAGAATTTAGATGGATCGAAGTTGGATTGTAGCGGATCGTATGTCGGAGCAATATGGGAAAGGGGTGAAAGAATTCATCGACTTTGCGGTTGAGCATGCATCGGATCCGACTAGGATTAGTTGTCCATGTTTACGTTGTTGTTTTGGAAAGAGAATTAGTCCACCTGACTTGGAAGATCATTTGGTGTGTAATGGAATTGATAAAAGCTACACACGATGGACAAGACACGGTGAAAGCAGTGCCACCTCAGCTGATTTGGGTGATACATCATATCGATCAGTAGATTTTGACATGGATGATTATGAGCCTGATCGTTTGGAGGAGATGACCAATGTGATCGAGGAGGATTTGCGAAATTGTCCCAAGATGTTCGATAATTTGACAAGTGATTCAAAGACACCCCTGTATAGTGGTAGTAATTTCACAAGATTGAAAGCAGTCCTAAACCTCTACAAGTTAAAAGCTAACAATGGGTGGAGTGATAAGAGTTTCACAGACTTACTTGGTCTATTAAAAAGTATGTTACCCGATGATAATGTGTTACCTAATCGTACTTATGAGGCTAAGAAGATGTTAACTGCAATTGGCATGGGATATGAGAGGATACATGCTTGTTTCAATGATTGCATCTTGTTTAGAAAGGACTATGCATCATTGACGGTGTGTCCCAAATGTGGCACCTCACGGTACAAGAAGAATGGATCTGCTCCTGTCAAAACAGCATGGTATTTGCCCATAATACCTAGATTTAGACGCATGTACAGTAGTGAAGCGTTTGCCAAGGACTTGACATGGTATGCTGATAGAAGGCTTGAACAAGGGATTGAAGATAACAAGATTAGACATCCTTCAGATTCTCCTCAATGGAAAAAGATCGATAATGATTTCCCTGAATTTAGGGAAGAACCAAGAAATTTACGCCTTGTATTGGCTACAGATGGAATGAACCCACATGGCTTGCAAAGTAGCTCACATAGTACATGGCCGGTGATTTTGATGATCTACAACCTACCCCCTTCGCGATGCATGAAGCGAGAGCATATTATGATGCCTATACTAATTTCCGGGCCGAAACAACCTGGAAATGATATAGATGTCTACTTGGCCCCTTTAATTGAGGATTTGAAAGAGTTGTGGGAGACCGGTATTAAAGTGTATGATGGGTTTAGAAAAGAGAGCTTCAATCTTAGAGTTATGTTGTTTGGTACAATCAATGATTTTCCAGCAAGAGCTAATCTCGAGGGATATGGTGTACATGGGCAATGTGCATGCCCCATATGTGTCAAGAGTACAGATCAATATAGACTCCCACACTCTCAGAAATATGCATTCCAAGGGCATCGAAGATGGTTGAATCGAGAACATCGATATCGTCGGTGGAAGAAAGCTTTCAATGGGAGCATAGAAGAATGTCGAGCTCCTAAGTGTTTGACCGGTGAAGAGGTGTTTGAGAATGTAAAAGACTTGGATATCAAGTTCGGAAAGACTTTTGCAGGCGGCCTTGCAAAAACTGGGTGGAAAAAAAGGTCAATTTTTTTTGATTTGCCGTATTGGAAATCTTTACATGTTAGACATTTTCTTGATATAATGCATATTGAGAAAAATGTATTTGATAGTGTCATTGGTACTCTTCTAAATGTGCCCAGCAAGACAAAAGATGGAGTAAAGGCAAGGTTGGACTTAGTTGAAACGAAGATAAGAGGTAAATTGGCACCAACAATGAAGGGAAAACGTACTTATTTACCTCCAGCAGCTCACACGCTATCTAGAAAAGAAAAAATTGCATTATGTGAGTTTCTTTGTGGAGTGAAAGTTCCCGAAGGGTATTCTTCGAACATTAGCAGTCTTGTATCAATGAAGGACTTGAAGCTAAAGCATATGAAGACTCATGATTGTCATGTAATCATGGATCATTTGCTGCCAATTGCTTTACGGGCCATTCTGCCAAAAAAAGTGAGAGAAACGATAACTAGATTGTGTTTCTTCTTCAAAGCAATGTGGAGCAAGGTGTTTGATCCTGAACAATTGCCTGCACTTCAGAAACAACTTGTCCTCACTTTGTGTGAGCTTGAGATGTATTTCCCACCCGCGTTTTTTGATATAATGACTCACCTACCTATTCACTTGGTTAGAGAGACACAACTTTGTGGACCAGCTTTTATGAGATCTATGTATCCGGCTGAGCGTTATATGAAGGTATTGAAAGGCTATGTGAAAAATCGTAGCCGGCCGGAAGGTTGCATTGTTGAGCGGTACATAGTTGATGAAGTTATTACATTTTGCACAGAATATCTGAATGATTCTAATGTTGCAGAGCTTCAAAAGTCTCCTGTTGTGGGGGGAGGGGGAACAGAAGGAGAAAGCGTAATTGGAAAGCAATTAGTGAGTGTTCCTAGCACACAAAAGGATCAGGCACACCTATATGTGCTCCACAACACCGATGAGGTTGAGCCATATGTCGAAGAGCACAAGGACCAACTTAGGAGAATAAATTCAAGTAAAAATGAAAGTTGGATTTCAAGAGAACATAACAAGAGTTTTATCGATTGGTTCCGAAAGTGTATTCAAGAGAAACAAATGAGAATTCACTTTCAGTTACAGATAAATTGGCACGGTTGTCGGTGGGCCCGGGCAGATTCGTATTTTGTCATTCGGGTTATCGTATAAATGGTGTCACATTTTATACAAAAGACCAAGATGAACGGAGTACAATGCAGAATAGTGGGTGAGTCTTGTAGCTGAAGCAATGCATATCTCAAGTGCGAAAGATAATAGCCCTATCTATGCCACTTTACCATATTATGGGGTGATTGAACGTATATGGGAGTTGGATTACAGTTGGTTTCGGGTGCCTGTATTTGGGTGTAGGTGGGTTGACCATAAAAATGGTGTCGATGATAGTGAAATAGGTTTTACTCGAGTAGACCTTGAAAAGGTGGGATACAAAGATGAACCTTTCATTTTGGCATCTCAAGCTAAACAAGTGTTTTTTGTCACCGATCCTGTCGATAAGAGGTGGTCCATTGTTTTATCGGCAAACAAAAATACTTGTATTGAGGATGATGGCCTATATAATGAAGATGATGGAGGAAATCCTATCTTAGGTGGTTCACAATCCACAAATAGTGACGGTGACTTGGATATCAGTGATGATGAATTGTATATGCGAGAAGATCACCAAGAAGGGATATGGATTAATCCTTCTGTTCGTCGGCGTACTAAACAAAATGGTCGTACTGAGGGATCACAAAATATTAGTAAACCAGCGACAAAAAGAAAACGATGAAAGGTATTTGAACTTATTTGATAATTATATGAGTAACTTATTTGAACTCTTTTGTTAAGTATGCAGTTAAAGTGTAAATTATATTGAACCAGCTTGTAATATTATATTAGTGAATGAGTTACACTAACTTCTGTATTTTTTTGCTTTTGTAGGTCGATACCGTATACCACCACAGTCACCCTCTCCTCCGCCACTACCACGACGACCACTACCAATGTAAGCTTATCAATATTTGGTTTTGTACTTTTTGATGTGATTTATATGATCCAACTGATTAATGATGTGATTAATGCATATATATTTATTTTCGTTTGTTGTTGAAATATTTGAATTTCACTTATGAAATCTTGTAGATGGATTCTGGAGGTGCTGCAAACCCAAGTGTTGAAAGTGAGATACGGAGAGGTATTACAGCAATGAAGAAAGTAATAAAGGCCAAAAGTAAAGGCATAAAGCTACAAGTTGGTTGGAACGATTATGGTCAACCAGTTGACCCAAATAAATCAACTTTTGTTGGTTACATTGGCGTGATAGCTCGTGACAGGGTCCCTATTACTATCAGTGATTGGCGCAGCGTCCCTGCAGCAATAAAATATGCCATTTGGAATGAAATAGCTGTAAGTTAGTTATTATATATTATGTTTTTAATTGGTAAATGTAGTTTTTTTTTCTCTAAATTAACATTTTTTATATACTTTGTTCTTTGTTTTTTATAGTTGGCCTTTGATATTGACGAAAGTAGACAGAAGTTCGTCTTAGCCGAGGCTGGGAAGCTAGCTCGAAACTACAGGAGCTACTTGACCAGAATCTGGGTAGAGGATGATGATGGGAACATTAATTCAAGCCCACCCGAAAAATATCGTATATCTCAAGAAGATTGGACAAAATTTGTAGAATTACGCCAAAGTGAAGCTTTTCAGGTAATTATTTTAATTTATGGTTTCATTTTAATTATTTGAAACTATATACATTGACTAATGCCTTGATTATATAATGAACAGCAACTACGTAAGGACAATTCTGAAAGAGCAAAGGACCCTGAATATCCTTACAGGGCATCACGTCTTGGATATGCTCAAGTGGAGTATATTGAGGTACGTAGTTCGTTACAAGTTGTAATTCTAATCAAATTTCCTTACAAATTTTCTAATCAAATCTCCTTAATTACAAATTTTCTAATCAAATTTATTTCCTTACAAATTTTCTTATATAGAAGCATAAAAGAAAGGATGCTGGGTCAGATGTCACAGAGGTGACACGAGCACTAGTGTGGAGGGTTGCACATTCTGACAGCCAGAACAAGATTGATAATGTCAATGTTAAAAGAGTAGTGGAATCAATGGTGAGTTATTTGCAATTTTAGTTATATAGTGTGTTGTATGCTTTTTTAAAAATAATTTTAAAATAACAAATTTTTGTATTTTTTAAATGTATTATTACAGGAAAGCTTATCACAGGAGGGTAGCCACAGTGGACCCGAGAAGACCCGGAATGATATACTGGCTATAGCTCTTAAAAAGAAGGAGCATCCGGGTCGAGTTAGGGGTGTAGGCTTTGGGGTATCCCAAACAGATTACTTTTCGGATTCAAAGCCTTCAAAAAATACGGTGATTGATAACTTGCAAGACACGGTTCAAATGCTCACTCAATCACTATTTGAATTGCGACGCGAGTTTGAGCAGCATAGGGCGTCTGGGTCGTCGCAGCAGCCACATACAGAAGAGGCGGTTTCTTTGAAAGATAGCTGCCCAGAAGTGAAAGACCTTCCTCAGGTAATTAATGAAAAGCATATTGTTTAGTGATAATGTAACTTACAATCCTATATTTCTGTATGATATACAACATTTTCTAATATAATGGTATATATATATATATATGTAGGATGTGGTGCAGTGTCAATTAGCACTTTCTACACCGTGTTATCGTTTGGTGGCAAGAGGAACAATGTACAATCAACCAAAGGATAGAACATTGCATACATGTCCATTAGCCTCCCACCTCGTGAAAGTGTCGATTGACATTGCAATTGAAGATATTGCACCCTTACCAGTCCCTCTCGATGATGAAGGAGTGTTCACAGTATCTGAGGCTGTGGGATACATGGTTGCTTGGCCTAAGAGTCTTGTGATTGTCGGTGATGCATCGGTACGTAATTATTATTAATAGCTAGTCATTATTAAATTATAACAATTGTTTAATGTTAATAAATATACTTTCATTGATAACGCCCACGTTTTGTTTTCTTTTGCTTATAGTCTCTCGGAAAATCCAAATCATCACTCGGAAAAAGCAAATCAGAGATGACGAAGCACTCACATGTCAAAAATACACCTCTAGTGGCCAACCTTCCTTCTCTAGTGGCCAACCCTCCTGCTCCACCCCCTAATTCACTTGCAATTCTTGAAAGGTTCTTTGGGATGATGGCTGCTGATAACACTATCCGGATAGACATACCCGAGGAAATCTTCAATATCCCCTTTCCAGAATATATTGGGCGGGAGGAGATCGGTGACTTTGTGCATAAAGAACAGATAGGAGCCTCTATCATTACTGCTTACATCAAGTAAGTTTTTAAATATTAATTAAGAAAAGTAAGCTTTTAATTAAATTATTTTACTGCATTAATTTGAACTATGTTTATTTTTGTTACTCAAATTTATTTTATGCTCAATTGTAGGTGTTTGTGGGTTAATCACGTGGTCCCCGAACAAAAACAAAATAAATTCGGGTTCCTTAGCCCACATTCTATATCTGCGACAGCAGGAATTACTCCCACGCAGCTTGTTGACAAATCGCAATATATAGCAAATACTATGATAGGTAGTGCACTGGAGGGGAAGTTGTTTCTTGCACCTTACAACTCCGGGTGAGCTACTAAAGACACATTGTTATTTTGTAAATTTGTTACGTAGGCATAACTAATTTAAAATTTTCTTTTGAATATGCTGATTAGGGGCCATTGGTTGTTGCTCGTGATTGATCCAATTAAAGAGATCGTTTATTATTTGGATTCTTTGCACGGTAATCCAAATAACCGACATGATATGAAAGATATGATCAATCAGTAAGTTTTATCATTCAATTAAATGTATCCATTATATTATATTTAATATTAAGTTTAAAGTATATATATTATAACTAGACTTCATATATATATATTTGCTTGATATTGACATATTTCCTTGATTTTTGATGTTTTTAACAGCGCTGTCTTGATGTTTCGAGCAAATAAAAACAACCAAAAGATCAAAGCAAAAAACAAGGCCTGTACATGGAGTTGTATACAGGTTAGTTTAACTATATTATTTTAATTATAGTTTCAAGAAATTATTCGTATAAAAGTTATTTGTTCTAATACAATTTTGATTTGAATTTAATTTGTAGTGCCCCATTCAAATAAATGCCATAGATTGTGGGTTCTTCGTCATGAAATTCATGAAAGATATTATTAGACACGGAGAATCTATAATCCCACCGACGGTATGCATAATCCTAATTAATATTAATCAAATTCTAATGTCCCTTTTAAGTTATTAAACATTTTTGTTGGATTTTAATATTTGTCTTGCAGTACTTTGCTGATTGTCAGTACGCCACTTACACTATAGAGCAACTTGATGAAGCACGTTCTGAATTGGCACAATACATTTTTAAATGCGCTTTTGATATGCCGGCGGTGTAAGTTGAAAATTATTGTAAATTTTTATTTGATTTAAAAGCAGTGATTAGTTTATATTGGTTTATTGTAAACTCGTTATTATTGTAATTATTAGAGATTATTATTTGGTGAATGAAATTAATTTTGGATTTGAATTTGTTGTTTCTGTTGAGCAATTGGTTTGTTTTATGTGTTATTGATGAGTTGAATTTTGAGCTTGTGGGAAGGATATAGCTCTAGCTGAAATTATAACAGAAAAAAATAAAAAAATAAAAAATCACGTTACAGCGGTTCGTTGATGAACCGCTGTAACAGTGAACCCTGTTACAGCGGTTCAGAAACGAACCGCTGTAACAGGGTTCACTGTTACAGCGGTTCATCAACGAACCGCTGTAACAGTGTTCACTGTTACAGCGGTTCAGAAACGAACCGCTGTAACAGGCTACGGTTTTTACAGTTAATTTTTATTTTTATTTACCTATTACAGCGGTTCGTTATTGAACCGCTGTAATAGGGCTCATTTTACAGCGGTTTTTAACCGCTGTAATAGTAAACATACCAATTACAGCGATACGTATTACAGCGGTTAAAACCGCTGTAATAGTGAAAAAAAAACCGCTGTAACAGACCTCTTCTGTACTAGTGAACATCGTTCTGTCAGCCGGGTAGTAGCAGTACAAGCAAACAACCAAAGAAGGGAAAAGGAAGAAGGATGACGGTGTAATTGGTCCAATAATGGAAGGAATTAACAAATTTATTGACAAAACAGATTCAAGACTAGGTGAAATTGTGAGCAAGATGGGACATGAATACGAGTTTACCTGAAAATGTGAAGGAGTGTTTGATATTGTTAACCAAATTTCTGATTTGACCTTAGATGAAAAGCCAGTGGCTACTAACATGATCGTTAAGAACACTCAAGTGCTAGCGATGTTTTTTAGTCTCCACGAGAACGCTAAAGTGGGCCAAGTCCGATTGATGTTGGCGGGGAAAATCTAAAAGGTTGATTCTGGGTAGTTGTGGATAATTTTTTGCATCTATCATTACTGTAATGATACTCCATTATGTTTGGCTAGTTTCAGTTTTTAAGATTTTAGTTTGCATGAATTGTGAATGGACTAGTGATAACTCTTTTGATGACTTATTTAATTTGGTGTGAATTAATATTATATTTAGTATGCCTAATATTGGTCACTATAAATCCCTATTGGCAACGTATATACATAAATGCCCATCATTTATGGAGGTTGTTGGTAGATGTGAAGGTGTGGACAAAAACGAGGCATGCCTAACTTACAATAGTCAAACTTCACATTTACGTATCATTACCTCCCCACCTTCATGAATTCAGAATGCAATAAATGACCTGGTTTATTATTTCAAGATACTTCGAGTGGTTCGTTGAATTTATGGGGGTTTCAATTTCATGTCCCCTACTTCTTTGATATAATTGACCAAATATTGATTGAACATGACACTATAAATAGGGTGTCTGAATAGCATATTATCTCCCACTATACATACTCACACAAAACAGAAAGAGTGCAAAAATTTTGGAGATCAATCCTTCAGATTTCATAGGCAATGGATGGGCAAGTACCACAAGGGGATGGTTGGACGGTGCGTAAGGAGATTTTTTTCATTGATCTGTTGAATGAAGCACGTGGTCGTAATGAAATTACGAATGGGCAAATGTGTGACAACGTTGTCGAGTGGGCGCGAAATAGGATGAATGCCGAGTTCGGAGGATTCAATACTCCATCCATCGTGAATCGGTTCGCTATGTTGCGTCGAAGATGAAAAATATTCAATTTGATCATGTCAGACAATGCATTTCAATGGGACCGGAGGAAGAATTGGATCAGTGCTCCAAAATCAAAATGGAAAGTTTTAATTAAGGCATGTTCTGTTTAATTTCATATTCATTACCGCTATTTCATACCCGTTCTCATTTAACTTTCACATGTTACATAGTTTATTATACTTTATTATTAAATTCCTGTGTATAGCAATATTCCGATGCAAGCAAATATGAACTCCGCGGAGAATTAAATTGGGAGAAATTGCGTGAAGTGTTCGATGATGATTTGGGTGATGGAGATGTGGATCACCCTGATAATACACGTGGTAGGGGGTACTAGTCAAATAATGAACCAACGATCGTACCCGATGTGGACTACTTGGAAAATCTAATTTGTATGTATTTTAAGTACGACCTAGATTAAACACTATCCTCGTCTTGTCTTTTATCCAACATGTGGGTTTCACTTTTGGGAGCCCTTTTATAATGAATGGTTAATCAATAACTCGTGGAGCACTTCGTTGATACCACATTTTAATTATGAATGGTCATAATAATATTATCACAGGGGGCCGAAATATAGAAGTAAAACACATATTAGTAAACAATCATGTTTACATTCAGATGTACTAACTGAAATTACTAAAAGACACCCACGCTCATACAATGAAATTCCCAAATTTCAAGCAACTTTTGGCTCCTCATTTTCATCGTACGCATCCGAGTTGTACTCTGGACATGGTTCATCAACCTCACTTACAAGCATACCTGCTGCCCACCTATCAAATTCACGCCCTTCGTATGGATCGTCATACAATTTTTTAAGATCCTCATAACTTTCATCTCCATTATGTGTATAGGCGCAGGATAATGGGATATTCTACAAATTCATGCGCTAATGAATATAATATTAAAAAGATATTGAAAAAAAGACATTTAATTTAAAGTTTGTATTACCTCAAGCCATTGCTCCCATTGGCTATCGGAAGCCCTAACGATACACCGGGACTCGTCCCACTCATCCCCTTCGCATCCTATCATTTTTTTGAAGGCATTATACCTTCGCTCCAACTTCCTTTCACGGTGAACAATGAAGGAAAAATCGTAGTTTGTGTTGAAGCGATTATTCAAGCGACGTTGTGCAATTACCATAGCTTAAATGTTAAATTGTTTAACTTTCCATGTACCTTCATACCATTGTTCCACAAGCTAGGCAATGAAATAATTATCAACATTTCGGGGCCACTTTGTCGTGTAGAACAAATTACTTCAAGGGTCATCGGTGTGGTTGGACATGCTTGAGTACAATATTGGATCTTGAAGATTACTAAGAAAAATAAAAAAGTGGTTGAGGGCGGGACATTTTCCCACACAACCACATCATATTTATAGGATGATGGCCAATGGAGTTTGGTAGTAGTAATAATATCCAGCCTGTGACCATTATGACAACTTGTTTTTGTCCATCTTTGCCAATTTGTATTGTAGTTGTTGTTTGAGATTCGTAAATGCATGTAGAGCCAATAGCAACTGCTCTACTCGACAATTGTGCATGCATGCATGGCCTATTCTTTGTTTTGTAGCGCGTGTGAACATCAATCAAGTTTGCATGCGTGTAGTATTTTATCTACGGTTATTTCCATGCACAATCGACGTACGTATACTTTGAGGCATTGATATATTTGAACATCCTATAATTAATTAAATTCCGCAGACAGTGTAATCCAACCATAAAATTCACTTTCTTAGTGTAATTGGAAAAGGGTTATAGCCGTCGGTTGGCCATAATACAGTCATAAAAATAAAAACATGTCTAAACTATCACACATGAAATTAAAATACAGTCCGAAAATATCATAAGATAATATGCATCATATGGGGTGGTAGCTAACTTATTTTCAAGGGAAATTCAACTTCTTCGAGGTTCTCTTCGGAACATCCGGGCAATCAGATAATGGGGCTTTGCTCGGGCTCAAAAAATGATCTTTGATTAGCTTTGCCATAATCCTCTCGGTAGACGATGCTATTTCTGATAATATATCATCTTTTTCGCGGTTTTTTTTTCTTTGCCGACTTGGAGGAGGCTTTATTCAATTGAGTAGGGGTAGCATATCCATATAGTGAGGGTCGGAAGTTCGACGACCCTGTACTCAACCATTGACCAAATAGACTTTTACCTTTGAATAAAGTTCGTTTACCTATGTTCATTGGGTCAGCATCCCCACCCTCACTATCTTCGATAACTATAGTCATGTCATTTGAATCGAAGCCAAGCAAGGCGTATCCATTTGATCGTGATGAATCACTAGACACGTTTATGATACGCGGTCCAAAAATATGATTCAATTGAGTATAAGGCGGGTCACCATTGAAAAGATACATCATGTACATCTCGTCTTCCTATTTCATAATGAATGGCAAGTAAAGATTAAATAATAATCAACAAGTCAAACGTATAGATACGTCATTTGTAATATAAAGAATAATATGTACATCATTATAATACCTTTATTAAATTCTCCATAATACCAGGTTGAGCAAATATTAGATTACTTTCCCTAGCCCAGTGGACCCCCGGATTTGCAATTAGTTCAGTGAAGACACTGTAACGAAGATGAAGAAACTCCAATCTGCTTTTGCACACGGCAAATGTGAACACCGTACCAAACTTTTTATTAAGCTCATCCATGGCAAATCCTACTATCAACGAATTGTTTGATTCCATCGACACATTGTGAGCACCACATGCTGCCACTTGTGATAAAACACTTGTCATGTTCATATGCCCACCCATTCGCAAAAATAATTTCAGCTTGAGATATGGGATCCATTTAGTATTGATAGGATTTTTTGGTTGAAATGAATTATTTTTGTAGGACTATGTGTATGTGGAGTAGCAAGGTACTAATTTATAAACATGTGTATTGTATTTATATTAGTTGAAAGCTCCCGAGCCCTCTCAATATGTATTGGTAATAATTGAAGTATAGAAAGTTGTATGGATTGTATCAACTTTTCTCATCTTAAAAGTTGACATATTAACAGGCTTTATATCAACTTTTGTCAATCAACTTGAACAAACAATGGCACTAAGCAACTTGTGAGCATGCAATTCTCCATTATAACTTGTATTGTTGACAAGACAATGAAAGAAAGCAAATTCACAATTTCAATTTTGTATTGCTCTGTGTATGTACTTGTACGCATATACATTTTATCCTATGCAAAATGATTCCAATTTTCAAAGCAATTCACATGTCAAATTCACTGTAGAATCCTTGTGTTGTCATTCATAATTCACTTTACTAATGGGTCTAAATAAAAACAAATCATGTATTGTACGATCATCATGCAAAATCATATCAGATTGGTATTATGTCAGAAACAACACGAATGTGGCACCTGAATCATATAATCTTGTCAAAATAATTGAATTACCACGGGATATTTTACATTCCAAACTCACTAAATTTATGTATGATTAAAGTAATTAATTTAAAAATTTTCCAATATATTTTTTTACAATAAATTTATGTTTACGATGCATATAAATTTATGTTCGACTACCAATATATTTTTTTAAGATGCGTATAACTACACAATAATTAAATCTAGACCAATTTAATTAAATTACAAGGGGATTGTTTACGTATATAGGAAGTATTAGAACATGTATAATTATTCTATTTTATTTCATTCCCATATATGTATTTGTAAACGGGTTAATTTGATTGTATTGTTATTCCACTAATTCGGGCCTAAATAAGTTAATTACATTTGGCCCAATTTTGAGGTATTATGACCGTTGGCTAGCCTTGGAAATGGGGACTAAAACACCCTCTTAACATTTATTATATATAGAGAGTTATTTCTTGCATGCACATTACATTAAAATACTTGTGGAGTTTTGGTTCTCCATATCATGACGAGCAGTGGTTCGTATTCACAAAATTCAAAATACTCATGTCAACGTTCAAGGGCCTTTGTCGAGTCGTTTGAGGGAGCAGCTTGTGGATGCAAAAAACCGGTGCGAATTCGCACATCATGGACCAAGAAAAATCCGGGAAGAAAATTCGTGGGCTATGGAAACTATAATGTGAGTATCCATTGTCCATACATAATTTAAATATATGTAGATTTTTTGTTATGTACGAAGCAATCCCTATTGTAACGATTATTGCAGAAACCCAATGGATGTAGATTTTTTGAGTGGATTGAACCGGAGGTGTGCGATAAAGGTATGGAGATCGGTCAGACTCTACTAACGAGAATTGACGAAAAAGATGAAAAAATTAAATCAGTCGAAGCAATAAATGAGGAGATGAAGGTGAATTACGAAAAATTACATGCAACAACATTGAGCTTAACAACAACCAGGAATTCTTTACTCATGAGGGTCAAAGAGTTGGAAGAGAAAGTAAAATCAGTACAAAAGGAGAAGGACAAGTACATGGGACTTGGTAGGATTTTAAAAACTTTGTTAGTGGTGGCATGTACTATCTGGATGTGTATTGCCATTAGGAAATAAATTTATTGTAGAGGGAGGTAGTCCTTTTAACTTTGACAACATTACTGCATTATTTTGTTGTATTCAATAATGGGTGTGGTAGTCTTTTATATATTTTCATTAAGTTGGCCATGCAAATGTGCACTTTTTGTGAAAATGGTATAGTAGACACTGGTTATTTTCGTAAAAACAATTTAAACAAACATATTAATACTTTGCATGGTATTATCATATAATAACAACACCGAAATAAACAAATACACTTTAAAGTAATTCACAATCTTAAACATTTTCATAATTCACAATAATTGTTCAAAAGATCATCATGCATACATAGATTTCATACACTTTGCATACCAAAAAGGGTATGTACTGCATACCATACCTATCCATACCAAGTCAAAACAGGGCATACTTTTCCTACACTTTGCATGCCAAAACATTAAATACTTGTTTGAATAATACGCTATTAGAAGATACTAATTAGTTGTTCAAATATCACCGCCATCAAAAACCCACCATAAAAAACACCTATACTTTGAATCATGTAATTTCAAAACATCCATGGTTACCTTGTCACCTGATTCATCAACTACAAAATCGTACTTGAATGCCAAGTACAAAATCGTACCTGAAAGAGACGTAAAAATAGAAAGCAACTTTTCTGAAAATTTCTTCTTCTTCAACGCTGTGT
Organism: Buddleja alternifolia; assembly: GCA_019426215.1. Classification (NCBI taxonomy): domain Eukaryota; kingdom Viridiplantae; phylum Streptophyta; class Magnoliopsida; order Lamiales; family Scrophulariaceae; genus Buddleja; species Buddleja alternifolia. Next base: position 11,311,715 of record CM033395.1, read on the forward strand.
AATGGGACGAAAATGATGGGGGAGGGGAGATGTAAGGACATAGTTTAATGGGTAGTTGGACCTATTAAATGCTGAAGGGTATTATGGAAAATCAGACAAAATATCAGGATAAAATGGTAATTGACACTCAACCTACCCTATGTAAACCCCTCAACCAAACAACAAACATGGTCTTTGGCCTATGACTTAAGCTGGGCCAAAAATTGAAACCAAACAACATTTTGTGGGAGTGGTTAAAAGAGAGTATGGTTTGAGACCCATGGACTATCTTAACATGTGTAAACCCAACCCTCCAACCAAACGAGCCCTAAATGGATCTCTTAAGTTTGCACACCTTATGAATACCAGACCCAGATGTGAAGCCTTTAGGCTGATCCATATAGATACCCTCTTTGAGGAATCCATTTAAAAAAGTTGTCTTCACATCCATCTACCATATCTCATAATCCAAGTGTGAAGCTATTGTGAGCAGAATTCGAATAGACTTGATCATTGACACAGATTAAAAGGTCTCTTGATAGTCAACTCTTTCCTCTTGACTATAACCTTTTGCTACAAGCTTTGCCTTATATGTGTCAACTATTCCATCTGGACCTATCTTCCTCTTGTAGATCCACTTGCACCCTATAAGTATAATGCCCTCATGATGATCTACCAGAGTCCAGACCTGGTTGGAATGCATTGAGTCTATCTCTGCCTGCATAGCTTCTTGCCACTTTGTAGAGTCGATATCCATCATTGCTTGATCATAAGTAGAAGAGTTGTCCCCATGAACTCCCACTGCTTTAGTGTGAACACTCGGTTCCTCTTGTAGCAGATACCCATCGTACCTATCAGGTTGATGTGGTACTCTACTAGATCTTCGCAATGTTGGTTGTGTTTCATCAGGTTCAGTTTGTGTTTCTTGAATGGTTGTCTCCCAGGGTGTTTCATCTTGTTCATTAAGAATAATCATTCTACCGACGCCACCTTCTTGAACCAATTCATCTTCAAGAAAGTACGCTTGCAGTGCAACAATGATCCTTTGGTCATCTTGCATGTAGAATAGGTATCCCACCGAATCCTCTAGAAAATTGATGAAACGTCCTTTAAAGGACCTAGCTTCCAATTTCTCTGCCTTTATCTTCTTGATATAGGCAAGGCATCCCTAAGTCCTAATGTACTTAAGGTTTGGTTTCTTATTTCTCCATATCTGATTTGGAAGAACATCTAATTAAGGAATAAACAACCGTAAGAAGTGCATGTCCCCACAAGAAGATGGGCAAATCAGTGTAGCTGAGCATAGATCGAACCATATCCAAAAGCGTTCGATTTCTACGCTCTACTACCTCATTTAATTGTGGAGTTGTTGGTGGTGTGAGTTGGAATATTATCCCATGTGGGACCCAAGACCCGGTTTATACAAGAATTTTCCTTAACACCCTTAGCTAGAAACACCATTGCCACGCTTGTCTAATTTTATTGCCACCTAATAATTAATTAGTTAATTTTAGTAAACATCTATAAACTCAGCCATCGATTTTTATCAGAAAAGTCAAAGTCTAGATTTCACTATGATGCAAGATCAATATGTCACGTGAGGACCAAGTTGGGAGAGAATCCGATCCAACACACGATAGACTAGATATTCAGTTGATTTATATTTGGACTGCACTCACTCACGGAAAGCTGCCTACGTACCCACTTGGATGAGATTAAGTCTTTTCGTAGTTCTATAGCGAGGTAGCTCTCTAAAGATGTCAGTTGTTTTCTCTCTAGCAATCTATTTGTGGGGAAAGCAAATAATGATTTTTCATTATCTATCTGCGATATTTATAGTGTTGGAGATGGGCAATGGGCCGAAAGCCCTGTGAGCGGCCCATCTAGAGTCTAACAATCAAATAAATAATTATATTCATATGGATTATTATTTTCACCCATATATTACGGCCTAGTTAATTAACTTAACCCTTTTGGCCCGGAGTAACCCTTTTTGATTCCCGGCCCAATCACAAGTTACATATAAAAATGCCCACGTATATTATATAGCACATCACCCTAAAATCTTAATGGAGTTCAAATAAAGAATCCAACATTTTCATGTCTTGATTTTCTTGTTTATGATAATTATTATCAAACAATTTATTTGGAGTTACTAATATTAATATTGTTAATAATCTATCAGTATATTTTAATTAAAGGGATGGTACATAAACTAGTAATAGTTATTATTAGCAAACTAAAACCACATACCTACCTTAAATATCCTAGCTTGAGTATTTTGATTTAAGCACCACTTAGTGTATAACACATATACATCCCCTAAAACATTAAAATAAAAAGTAACTAAAATTTCCCTTGGAAGATCCACATTTTTCTCCTAATTATTCTCTTTTATCAATACAAAAATTTTCTTAATTTCTACCATAATTTCTACCATAATTTCTTCCAAATCTCCCCCTCTCCTCCATTTTCATCCTCTTTCAAAATTTACCATGAGTGATCAAAGCCCATTCCCTGAGAAAATACCCCATCATTACAAACCCCAAGTCTCATGGTCCGATTTCTACACCAAAGCCCACCAAGACATCGAATCCCTCACTGCCATCCTCCGCGCCATCCCTCCATCTCTCTCCTCATCCGAAACACCCACCTCTTGCCTCCTCCACAACTCCGACGTCGCCAGCCAAATCTCCACCCTCCTCCGCAGCCCTGAGTCCGGCGCCGTCAACGACAACCTTTGTGCCTGGCTCTACGACACCTTCCATTCCTCCGAGCCCGATCTCCACCTTGTCGTCCTCCGCTTTATCCCTGTCGTCGCAAGCGTGTACCTCTCAAGCGCCGCCCTAAACAAGCCACTCGCTGGGTTCGGATCTGTTCTCCTCGCCATTTACGGCCATGAAACCGCCGCAAGAAACGGCCAAGCTATCACCCTCAGCATCCCAGACCTATCCCACTCGAGCATTTACCATGAAACGAAACAAATGGCGAAAAACGGCGCCACCGAGCTCCACCTCGCCGTGATTTCGCCCAGCCTTAAGCCTCACGGCACCGTCCGATCGACTCGTCGGGCGAGAATCGTAGGCGTGGCCCTGGAATTGTATTACAGCAAGATCTCTAAAATCCCCATAAGGTCTAAGATTGAGTTTTGTGAATTTTGCAAGATTTGGTCAGGGCAAGATCATAACGATAACGAGGGTGAAAATTGTGAAAGTGAAAAGAATGATGGAATTAGAGGAGGGAGATTAAATATGCCATGGGAGCTTTTGCAACCGATCTTGAAAATATTAGGGCATTGTTTAATGGGCCCTGATCACAAGAATAAAGAGCTTTTTGGGGCTGCTTTTTGTGCATGTAAATGTTTGCATGCAAGATCTTTGCATGATATTAATCCGAGGGCAATTCTGGCAACTGCGAGTCTTCTCAAGCTTGGTGAAATGGCTGCTCACCATACAATTAGTAATAATGAGATTGATTATACTGAGATAGCTATGACTAATGTAATATCAATTTGATTAATTTTTAGGCCTCAATTTCCATTTTCTTCTTCTTTCTAATTTGTTTGTATGTTTTGTTTGTAGTATAAAATCATTTGTTAATTCATATAAATATGAAGTTTTGCCGTGTTAGAAATAAGATAGTGCTGTTATACTTTTTTTTTCTTGTTAAACTGTTTCTTTTGTTCACATTTTATTTGTTCTTTTGTTGAGTTCTATATATATACTATTGATGCTTGTGCAAAATAATGAAAATTAGTAAGAATCTTTTATAAAAATTAGTTAAATACAAAGGGTGAGATAAGAGAAGAAGTCTTGAACCAAAATGACCACGATCCAGCCCACCATCTTTAGTTCTATTGGAAAAATATGAAAATTCAAATTCATCACTTATTTCTATATTTCTATAGAAATCTAGGTATTGGGAAAATTAGAAAATATCTGAAAAATGGAATTCATATACTTATTTTTGAATGGAATAAATGTGAATCTTTGAGTAATTGTTATTATAGTGGGAGAATTATTATAGGTGTAAATTAGAAAATTCTCTCACATATAATTAGATTTGCACAATTAAATATTTTATGTAGTGTGATTGTCAATGAAGCTTCAAAATGAAGCACTATTTTTTTGGGCAATGATGGAGTGAAGTTATATGAAATATTCTTTCTTTTTTATTACTTACATTTTTTTTAATAATTAACTTATGTCCAAATTTGTCACAAATCTATTAATATAGTGAAAACTGTTACACTGTAATGCAATAGAAGATTTTAGATTGATGATTCCATTTTCTGGTCAAACACAGAAGGATTGCACTTTCCCATTTAACTTGCACTTTAAAGAAAAATGGTCCTTAACCACCAATATAAAATATATTTCAAAATGTTGCACTTTACCATGATGCTTATTTTGGTAGATGAGTTGAGAATTTTTACCAAAAATTTATTCATATGCTACTTATTGTTGAATTATTCACATTTCATTCAGTTCAAGTTAGTTATATTATGATTACTACAAACTCTATGGTTACTTTTCCCAAATTAAGACTATTTATGTGCACAAAACAGTCAAAAGCTAATGTTATAGTTCATCTCCAATCATTCGTGAGCCATACTTTATGATTGTAAGATATCTCAAATACTAAGATCGATGACTATATATTGGCAAGTTAGTAGCGAATGACAATCATTTTGCTGGAACATTTCACTTTATTTCATGAAAACAGGATTAAATAGTAAAATGCAATATTTTAAGATGTCTAGGCGGTTTAATGCACATTTAATTTGTATAAGATAACAAGGTGAAATGCAAATTGAAGCTCAAGGTATGTTAGCCTTTTCAACAGAATTTTGGCCTAAAAATAAGATCAGGGCTGTGGATACATTTAACAACTTGAAGGTAGGGTAGTTTTCTGCATATTTGAAAGTGCCCCCAAAATCCAATCAAAGAAATGTCTACTTTTTACACTTTTTCTTTTGCTTCTCTAAGCTATCCCCTTCTTCTTGAGAAGTGAAAATCTCTAAATAATACAAATAAGTCTCGCTCTTAAATAATAATACTTAGATGAATATAATACATGAATAACTCTAATATTTTTCTAATCGAGAGAATATGAACGAAAGGTTAACTTGGTAATAACTCAATCATTCGATACCATATATATATATATACATACATGTATAATAGTATCTTTTAGCTAACCTTTTATACTACTTACATGATGATTCATAAAACTTAAAATTTAATAGTTGTAATTATTATCTATGAGGAATGAAACTCCAAATAATCATTATACATGCATGTCTCCTATTAGACGTGCACGAGACTCTGTTCTTCTGTTGATAACATATACTCAACATACTATTTGATCAAAAATTACACGATGAACAAAATTTTGGTACTACATCCACATGACTAATTATGTGTTCCATACTTATTATATATATATATAGAGAGAGTCCTTTTATGTTTAAATAAACGTTTCATAATTATAAAACTATTAATAAAAACCACTTAAAAGTAATTGAAGACAATTTGACCTCATCTAAATTATATATTTTTAACGTGAACTTTCACTTAAATATGATTATACATATGTTATAAATTACATATCTTTACATATACATACACGTAAAATTATTCAGAACTATCATATTCTCTCCTAACATAATGTCATATCCATACCATCGTATCACCCTCCTAAGGTCATGTCATATCCATATATACCATCGTATCCCTGTTATGCATTATAATTTTTCTTTTTATAACATTATTCAAATATATTAAATAACTAAATAAAACTGTCTATTTCCTATGTAAAATAATGAAATTGACAAATATATATTAAAACCTTGGGAGGCAGAGACAAAAGGGCATCTGAAAAGCAAGCAAGTAGCAAAAATGAGCATTGAGAGAGAGAGAGAGAGAGGTGTATAAAAAGGCTAAAAAGGCCATACCGAATTACAACCGTATTTTAAAATATGTCTCTTTTACTGTCATCTCATCCATTTTTGCCTACTACTTCCAACAATTGCGCCTGCAGCACTCGTCTTCCTCTTCAGGTATCGACGAGTCTCACTCGCCGCCGACTCGGTGGCCGCCGCCGCCGCAGCATTCTAAAGCTCTGTAGTGCTTCCCCTACAATTCGCTGCTCCTCAGCTATGGCGATTGATGCGGGCCCCACTTCTTCCTCTTCTTCTCTTCAGGTCTCTTTCACTCGCTATTCTTTACTGTTTATATTTGTTTCTTTTCTTTTTCTTTTTGTAAGATTATTTATTTCTAATTGGATTCTTATACTGAGTTGTGACCACACAATTCTGAGTGGCCATTAATTTTTTTCTTCTTTTTTTTACCTTAACGGTTGGAAATTGAACTACGATTTAGGAGATTAAATTATGAAGTATAATAAATTTTAGGAAATTACTAAAAACCCCTTAAAATAATGTTTGTATCCAAAAAATCGAAGAAAATATTTCGTAATCCAAAAAACCTATTCCACCAATTTTTCACTCGAAAAAACCCAAAAGTTAAGGTTAAAACCCTTTTGGACTAAATTAGCCTTATTGCCTTAAGTTAAGAATTGGCCAATCGATTTTTTCTTTCAAAATCTTTTCATTTTGGAATCTTCATATTGATAAATTGTACAAGACGAATTTATTATTAATATTAACTATTTTATATATTTTTATGTAATTTATTTTTTAATTTAACATGGTAATTATCTAAAAATACGCTTTTTTTAATTTTTAAAAAGATTATAAAAATTTGAAAAATTAAAATTAAAATCATAATTAATATTAACTGTCAATACAAAAGTTCTAAATAAATAAATTTCTCTACAAAAGAATAATTTATTAATTCTTATTTAGAAGGGTAAGGGCAATAAAGTCCATAGTTTTATTAACCCTAAACATTGGGTCTTTTTGAATGAAAAGTTGATGGAATGGGTTTTTTGGCTTAAGAAATATTTTCATGGTTTTTTTGGATATAAAAATTTATTTTAAGGGGTTTTTAGTAATTTTCCCTAAATTTTGATGAACATATGGGAAATGTAAAAGGCTCTAAAAGTTTTCGCTTCTTACGAAGAATACGATTTATGCTAGTGATTTTACTATTCTACATTAATACAGGATGACATGTTGTATTCAAGAGCATTTTGGGTCAGTAAAGGAGTAATTGCTTGGAATGTGGATGCTAGAGATGGTTCATGTTGTCTTTATGGCAGTAAAAATGCTACTTTGTCTGTAGCAAATGGCGAAATTCAAGGTTTTCACTTCACTAGTTGTGCCTTTTGATAACGTTCATTTCATTTTAACCAAGGAAACTAATCTTCTCTCCTATGTGCAAACAGGCTATGATGTAAAAATTCAGCTTGAAGAAAGTAACCAAAAGCTTACCGAACATGTAAGATACTTAATTCAGGGAATATATATATGTGTGTGTGTGTGTGTGTGTTCTTTGTGACGTTTGCATAGCAAAATTATTGGATTTGTTTCATCTGGAAAAAAAAAAATTATGGGTTTCTCAACCAAGTTTAATTCAAGGTCTAATTTTATGACTTCTGTTTGGTGTTAGGTAATTGAAAAATTTCCTCATATCCGAGGTTTTAAATCGTTCCTGGTTCCTCCAGCGCTGGATGTCAAAAGTTTACTCAAATACCAATTGGCTATTGTTGTTTTAAGCTGTAAGTGCAATGTACCTTCTTCATACATCTTAAAAGCTCTTTGCTATTTCCTTCACTCTGCAATATTCATATGCTTTAGCTTTGTGACATATGCTATTATGATTTTTTGTCAACTTATCGAAGCTTGAAATGGAATTTGTTGATTTGATCGTAAGCTTGAAAAAGTTGAAGCAAGTTGGTGGGGAGTTACAGCTGCTTGAATTTATATCAGTTCCTTCCTCCTACTATTTTTATTATCTATTTCTTTCATAAATGTCGGGACTTGCCTAATTGAATGTGTATATGCAGCTGGCAGAGAATGTACCAGTATTACTGGTGTGCAGTTACCAGGTGTCCTGGATGAACTGTTCTATTACAATGGTCCTCTTGGGACAATTTTTTCGGGTGAAGCTGTTTCTCTGTACCTTTGGGCACCCACTGCACAGGTGAATGCACTATCCCTATCTTCGATAATTTGTTTGTTTAGGAATATCAAGCAAAAGATAGAAAATCACACTTACGAGAACACATATATTTACTTGGTTCACCACAAAGGGCTACGTCCATGGGCAGATGCAGATAATCGATGTTTTCTATTGCAAAATTTTGTGTAAAGAGAATAAAATTGACATTCCATAATAGCGAAAATTGCAATATTAGTCCCATAGGACCTATTTTTTGTGTGCTTTTAGGCTCAGTCGTTAAAAAACAAGGGGGAACTGTTAAATTTGGTCTCATGCAAGGCACGTAGCCATTACTTTATTTTTCATAAATTTCTCAAAACCCTTAACCGTGTGTGCATCCCAAGTTTCTTAAAAAAATAAAAAAATAAAAAGAGAATTTTATGGGACTATTTTGCGATTCTGGAAACAGTTGGACTAAAATTGTGATAAGTTCTATCCTGTCGACCAATATTGCAATATTCCCTTCCATAAAACCTTAACAGATGGAGTTTTATATATATACCCCAAGTTGGAAAAATCCCGAAATTTTAACTACCCAAATACAAATATGTTCTACCTCTAGGAAGCACTAGTCCGGAAAGGCACAAACACAGATGGGTGCGGACATGATTCAAGGCATTTTAACATCGTTTTTGCTTGCAGTATTGATTTTTAACTCTCATTCAATTTCACTTGTATATTTCATTCTTATATATGGATATAAACAGGACATGCATGCACTTATTTATAGTGAACCTGAAGGTGGGGATCCCTTAGAAATTGTCCATCTCGAAGAGTCAAATGGAGTTTGGAGTGCTAAAGGACCAGTGACTTGGGAGGGATGTTACTATGTTTACGAAGTCTCTGCATACCATCCTAGCACACTGCGAATTGAAAAATGTATTGCAAATGATCCATATGCAAGAGGGTACACTGATTATCTATTCATAGAATTGATTGTTGAGAATAGTTTAAGGACGTTTTGTTTGACATGTCCTTATTTGTTGTTTGTGTAGGCTGTCAGCCAATGGAAGGCGAACCCTCATAGTCAATATTGATTCTGAGACTTTGAAACCTAAAGCATGGGATCATTTGGTAGATGAAAAACCGAATCTTCTTTCCTTTTCTGACATCAGTATCTATGAGTTGCATGTCAGAGACTTCAGGTAAAGAACAAACCTAGCTTGTGTTATACAATACTTTCTTTCAAGTCATTTGCTGGAAACTGTTGGAGATAATTTAAATATTTCGTCTGTTATCTTTGTCATAAATTCACTTTAGTCCTCTGGTTATACGTTCATTAAAGTTTGTCTCAGATGTTTCAGTTTTTAGACTGTTCCAGTCATTCAACTCAATTCTCTGTTAATAGCTAACGGAATTGCACATGTTTGAGGGACTAAATTTTAAGAAGTTCAAAATTTACGAGAGCAACAAATTATAAAGTTAAAATCGAAGGGACTAAAGTAATGTAAATTTCAAACTAGAGAACCCAAAATAATAGTATGTTCGATTCACGTGCATCATACCGGGGAAAATTCCACTGGGACTTAGCAGAGATCAAATGTCCGAGACAAGGACCTATTTTAAAAAGAAAATATGAGACTATATTTGATGAGAGCTCAATTGCAGGAACCGAAAATGTAGTGGCAAAGATAAAGAATTAAAATTATGAATTATCCCAAGAATATTAAGTTATACAAGTCCAGGTTCTGCAAGGATTATATCATTTGTTCTTGAAGAGTTCTTGGTGTAAATATAAAATCTGAGCTATGACCAGTTAATGTTTAAGCAACGGGGATATATTTTCATGTGCGTCATCATCTCTACGAAGTTTCTTACTGAAAGATATCCTGGAATATTTTTAATCCCTCCTTCTCTTTGATAATAAAAAATGCAACATGATAATAGAGAAGTTATTGAGCCTTTCAGGTATTTTTGCCTTCTATTTACTTGTTTTATGTTGCAGTGCCAGCGATAATACTGTTCACTCTGATTTTCGTGGTGGCTACCTTGCCTTTACTTTACCGGTAATCTTTGTTCCTTGTATTGTTGGCTCATATCTTCTCATCGACATCTTCTAGGTCATTTCAATTTATTATTAACCAACACTTTGCATCTTTGTATAATCGGCTGTCCTCATTCCCCCGTGTTCAATTACATACACGCAAAGCCTTCACTTGAAGGAAAGAATCCATTAGCTTAAAAATGACAAATACTTGAGAAAAATACTATTAACTCATTGTAATTTGTTCATATAGATATAGGATTGTGCATTCATTTTGAAAAACCGTCTGGACCGCACCACACCGCAGCGTTTTTATTGTTTTTTAATGGAAACCGTGATTTAAAAATTCACTCAAAACAGTTCCGCCCTTTGCGGTTCGGTGTCCATTTTGGTGTTGAAAAAAATCACACCACACTGCCTACCTATATTTATTATTATTATTTAATTTTATGTTTGAATAATTTTTATTCGTTATACTTTTTGACATTATAGTTTGATTTAATATTTATTCTTGGATTGATCCAATTTTGCATGATGAATGTTGTGTTCAATCAACATGGCTGTTTGAGATTTTTAAAAAGAATAATATTTTATATTATCTTAGTGTTATATTTTTCTCCATATAATAGAAACTTAAAGGCCTTGTTTGTTTATGTTTTTGAGTTACAACGTTGAAAATTTCTTGGGAAATGCGTACTACGGAGATTCGTGTGAAAATGACGTGATGAGTACTGTGTTTGTTTATGATTCTAGAAATGGTTGGAATTTGTCTTATGTGTCAAATCAAAAATAATTGGTTGATGTATGATAGAGTAAATATAAATTAAAATTGTAAATTATGAAAGAGAAAAAGAAAAATACTAGTTGAAGTATATGATTATTGATTGATAATTGTGAAATGATGGATGTAGTGATTGATAGGTAGTTATATAGGGAAAAGGGAAAGTAAAGTTGAGAAAAGGTGAATTTCGATAAAAATATAGCGTTGTTTTTTAAGATTTTGTGATTTAGGATATAGAAATGGAATTCAAAAACATAAATAAACAAGGCCAAAGTTTGGCAAAATAAAATAAATGATAATTTAGATTATATTTATAAACTCACGATTGATATTAAGGTGATATACTAGTACTGTTTGTCGTTATAACGTATGATACTCTTATTTAACATTATGTAATAATGCTAGTAGTTTTTTAAGATTCATGTAATTTTAATTAGTAAATGTGTCTCTTAACTATTTTTTTAGTTATAAATGGTCATACTCTATTTTGTTTTGGTTTAACGAAAATGACGACAAACTTTGTTTGTTGTTTATTTATTTTATAAAGTAAACTCAACTGAAAAACCGCCAAACCTCACCGAACCGCAACTACACAATTGGTTTTAATTAACAAAACCACAATTTCAAAATTTCATGTTCACAAAACTGCACTTGACAATTCAATGTGAGATTAGTGGAAAAACGGCAAAACCGCACTCTGATCACCCCTATATAGATATATCAGAACTTCTCAACTTGTTTTTACTAAATAGAGTCCCTTTTGATTGAAGGACTCAGCTGGAGTGCTTCATCTTAAAAAGTTATCCAAAGCCGGTATTACACACGTTCATCTTCTACCGACCTTCCAGTTCGCTGGTGCTGATGACGAGAAGGGCAAATGGAAGAATGTAGGTATGGAATCATTATTCTCTATGTTTTTCTTCTCACTCTTTAGTTTTTCTCCCAATTTTAATGAAGTAATTCACTTATATTTGTGTTCTATATATTCTTCAAATAAGTTGTTTTATGATTTATTGGAGAATATTTTAAACAATTAGAAGAAATTGAATTTTTACTCTTGAAAAACCATTAAAACAAGCAAGGGGGTGTGGCCGAGTTGGTCACAAGGCCTTTGGCCGTGAGAGCCCACCCGGGTTCGAAATCCAGGTGTAGTGGATTGGGAGAAAGGGGATAGTTTGGGGAGTTTACTCCTCCGTTCTCCCCCAGATCCTCCCTTGGGGGGCCCTGCGCTTATCGAGCCCGTCGCCTATGGGTAACCTAGGGCGGCTTACCTCCATACGTGGTTTGCGGGCTATTGCGTATGGATAGGTTTGCTCTGCTGGGTGACCGGCGGAGATTTACCCTGGGATTTCCAAAAAAACCATTAAAAAACCAAGGAATTATTGTTAGAAACTACTTTAATCAAATCCCAAAACTTATCTACGTGACTTAAGATATATGTTCCTGTGAATGATATAATATCTCCAACAGATTTTCAGACGCTTGAATCCTTTCCACCTGATTCCGATGAACAACAGGCACGCATCACAGCCATCCAGAATGAAGATGGGTATAACTGGGGGTGAGATTGTGCCTCCTACTTGCTTTTAAAGCGCTCTACAGTGTCTTCAACTTTCTTGACTGATTTAACGTGTTCAAAATCCGTTTGGCTGACAACCCTTTCCCAATAATGACTGAAAAGGTATAATCCTGTTCTCTGGGGTGTCCCGAAAGGAAGTTATGCAAGTAATCCAAATGGTATTTCCCGCATAATAGAGTTTCGCAAGATGGTGCAGGTATATATTTTCGCTCAAGAAATCAATCAAGTGTATCATTTTCATGGTCTTGCTTTATTTAATCCTTATTTTATGCCAGGCACTAAACCGCATTGGTCTTCGTGTTGTGCTGGATGTTGTTTACAATCATCTGCATGCAAGTGGTCCCTATGATGAGAACTCTGTCTTAGACAAGGTCATGTCAAACTATGCTTATTTATGTTATAAACTAAAATTATTTTTCTAGTTATCGTCGTGACTTATTCATGTAGAGTAGATTATCAAGATTAAGTCCAAACAAAGAGATTGGGATAATTACATAAACCCCACTCACTTATTGGGTAATCATCACGAGCCCCCTGAGATTTCGCAAATTACCAAGACATCTCCGTCAAATTTTGACAAATCGAATAATAGATGATGAAATTGTAATTTGCTTTTACTGGAAAGTTACTACAATTTCTCAAACCTCGGGGTGCTTTTCGTAATTAGGATCTCATGCAAGGGTGTCTATATACTTTATCCGAGAGAGATTTTGGAACTTATCACTTTTACAGCTCATGAAATCCTACCCACTTACGTACTATCCAAGTTGGGTTGTGAACCATTAGATCACTTATAGTGGTGTCATTGTTTCACTTTTAAGACAGCATTGTATTCTCATTCAGTGATTCACATCCCCACTAGAGTATTACCCAATTGAGGTGAAATTTCCCCACTTCTACATGACACGATTTTGGTTTGATAATTGTGGATAATACAAGAAATTTTGAATTAGAGTAAGTCCCACTGTCACTTGATTGGTGCCTAATTTATTATTATAACACATTGTTCAATAGCAGATTGTTCCAGGTTACTACCTTAGAAGGAACCTCGATGGCTTTATTGAGAACAGTACATGTACCAACAATACCGCCAGCGAGCATTCCATGGTTGAAAGGTTGATTATCGATGATCTTTTGCAATGGACTGTCAATTATAAGGTAACCATTTTCAATGTAACACTTTTCTTCATCTATACAAGTGAAAAGAAGAAAATATTCTTATTTCTCATATACTATGAGAGTACAAAAGGACGATATATACACAATTCTCATTCATTCTAATCCATGGAATCATTCAACTCCTCGTACACCCTTTTAAAATTCATGAAGTACTCCGTAAGAGACCTTTCTAGCTTCTTCGGCTGATAAAGCTCTTTGTAAACATCATATATGTGAGAGAGATTTCCCTTTCCAAAATAAAGAAAAGCTCAATAATCCATTAGATTTTTGACAAACTCACAATGATTAACCAAACTGATTACTTCACTGTCAATAGAATTTTGGATTTTCCAGAATATTCTTGCATCATCCATCAATCAAGCTTTCTTTGCTGCAGCGTCTGATGTTGGTTCATAAGTAAGGTGATGATCTTTATCAATGTTCCGGAGATGCACTCGATCAGTTTTACACCAATCTAAATAGTTGCGACCATTAAGTTTATGCTCTGTGATTGTTGATCTCTCTTTTTCTATTTTCTCCTGGAACAAACTGCAGGACAGAAAATATATTTTCTTGGAAACCAAAATATAGTGACTCAATGGGGTCACGCTTGAGGAAAGAAATAAAAAGCAGAGAGTAACTCAAGAAGGGCCACCCTAGAAAAAAGAGAACTTAATGGCTCTTAAGACCATGTCAGAGAAGAAAATATTCTTATTTCTCGATATTTACGAGTACAAGAGGATAATATAATTATTCACAATCCTAAGTTTAATCTAATCCCTAGAATCAAGCTATTAGATCAAGGATCTCCTACAATCATGCTAAAGAATCAACCTATATTTATAAATATACCCTACAGTTACAAAATCAGCTTCAAAACAAGGCAAATTCTCCTACCATGTTTACAACAGTATCGCATAATGTTTGAAACAAATTTAAACCCTCTTCATTTTCGAGGTAGTGTACTCTCACCTGAACTAGCTCTTATATGCTCATCTAGTGACTAACAACCCACTTGGGTAATACCCATGTCAGTAGCATGAAATTACCCTATTCATACTTTAGATTCTCCTTTTAGTCTTGTCTATCTATATTCATCTAGAAGAAAGCTTTCACCCTCAGGTGTATCTGAATTCTGAAGGACCTTGTGTATTACCAAATTGCAATGCACATGGTCACTTATGAGAATTTATTCCAATTATGCTTTTTAATTTTTTTCTGTATTAATCATTTGGTGATATTGCAGGTTGATGGTTTCCGTTTTGATCTCATGGGCCATATTATGAAACGTACAATGGTATGGTTTGCTGCCATTATAAAGTTTCTCTGTCAAAGAATCCTATCTTTATATCCATTTCGGGCCAAGAAATTTTCAAATGCTATTCCGTGTTTATGACCTGTAATTTGTTTATGTTAAGAGAACCCCCGTTCTTTGCAAAGTGCGGAGTTAAGGAATTTATAGATTTTAGTTCCTTAAAAGTCTTTTGGAGCAAAACAATTTTCTAGCCCTGCTGTGTGGTATATACCTCTTGAACTTTATGATATCTCATCTTGCTTTCAATTGTGTAACTAATTGAATATGGTGAAAGATGATGAAAATATCATAAAAATAAGGTAAAGGAAAGAAATTGACAGGTAGAGGTGCAGGCCCCAGGTGAACCAATAATACTTACTTATATTGTAAAACAGACCTTTCTATTCATTGTATAAATCAAATGATGTTACCAAAATCAAGTGAAAGCATTATAAATAATTCTGACTAAATTTATGATTTATTATGAAAAGGAATATATGCATTGATTATGAGGTATTTTTTTTTTATCTTGATTGAAATAAATGGTATTTATTAAATTGCTTGTCAAGAAAATCAAAAAAGGAAAGAAGGCACATTTTCTTTACTCTATTTTTTTTTTCGTTTTGTTGTAAAAATATAATAATTTCGAACCTGTATGTCAAAGTGCAGGTAAAGGCTAAAAGTGTGCTCCAGAGTTTATCAAAACAGAACGACGGAGTAGATGGGTCTAGTATCTATATGTATGAATGGAGAAGTCAACTCCTTTTCTTTTACGCATTTTACATCCATCTGCATTGTTGTTCGAATGGAGTTCTTGTAATAGACTTATTCATCGGATTTTCCGTTTTACCATTTCCATTTTCAGATATGGTGAAGGATGGGATTTTGGAGAAGTCGCTAAAAACAGGCGTGGTGAAAATGCATCACAATCCAACATTTGTGGAACTGGAATTGGAAGGTACTATTTCTCACCTGTCCTAAATAATTCTCTAAGGATGACAAAAAGTACTTCAACCAACAAGTTTTCACTAACAACTTAACTGTAGCATTTCCTGAATCATGTACATGAAATTACTTTCTACATATCCCTTAAATAGTATTTATAATTAAAATAGCTATGCATAGCAATATGATTTTATTTTTAATTTTGGAATCTATCAAAGAATTCAGCCTCACAGTTAAAATTAGAAATAGATAAATGCCACCAATTTTTTAGAATCATATAGACAATCGAAACTATCCATGTAAAGAAATTTATAATAGCTTTGATTGATTTTCTGTATATACATACATTAAACTATGATATCTCGTTGATGAGGGAACACTTTTGTGATGCCCGTATCGCACATGGGAAAGCAGATGAAAGATGAATTAATTTATAAAGAGTACAATAGGATTCAAGAGCAACAATGGATATCTATGTTGGGCTGTGGTTTAAATGTTGAACCCAAGGTTACGCTCATTGGGTTCGGAGGCACGCTTCACATCCAACGGACCCGGGGCCCGTGGTATATCAAATGGTATCAGAGCAGCTCGCCAGCCGGAATACCGGGAGCTAAGTGCTACTGTAAATTTTAAAGAAAAAACATAAAGAGACGAGATTTTTACGTGGTTCGGTTAATTAAACCTACGTCCACGGGATTATTTTTCTGCCTTTTTTCTGTGTGCTTTGAACTGTACAGAGAATACACTTAAATAGAAAACAATTGAAGCTAAATAAGAAAGAGAATGCAATCTCTACAAATCAGCTTCAAATCAACAATAAAAGGAAATAAATCGGGAGGAAATCAGGGTAAATATTTCCTCCCTTATTCTGAAGATTCCAACAGCTACACATGGAAAACTGCTACACGTGACGAAGCCACCTATTGAGGCTACGGCGCAAAGTGCTACGCACGTGGGACCACCTCTTGATCTCGTGAGAGCCAATGCTAGAGTCTTTACGTCTGGCGACGGATCTTAGACGGTGTTACGTCGCGACGTCGCGTTCCGAAGGTGGGGTGATTGTGATGCCCCACATCCGACATGGGATAAAGATTGAAATATTGAACTTATAAGCATTGGCTAAAGAATCCATGTGCATCCATTGGATTACCATTTTAGGCAAGTGTTTCAGAGCCTAATCTCGGGGTGAACACAGTGGATTTGGAAACAATTCTCGCGTCTAATGGGCTCGCGAGTCTGGGTTGTAGATAAAGATTACAAAGATTGACATATTGAACTTCTTATACGCATTGTCCACCATGAACATCCATTGGATTACCATTTTAGGCAAGTGTTTCAGAGCCTAATTTCGGGTTGCACACGGTGTGTTTGGAGGCAATTCTCGCACTCAATGGGCCCACGAGTCCGAGGCATGACAAATGGTATCTGAGCCGCTCGCCAACCGGAATTTCAGGAGCTAAGTGCTACAAGTGTGCGAGAGTCACCTCTTGAATCTGTGGGGCAAAGTGCTATGCTTGTGGGAAGAGGTGAGGCGAGGGAGCCATCGCTAGAGTCCCGACGCCAGGTGATGGGTTCTGGACTGAGTCACGCCGCGACGAGGACGTTGCTCCTCAAAGGGGGGGGGGGTGATTGTGATGCCCGTATCCATGGGAAAGTGGATGAAAGATGAATTATTTTATAAAGAGTACCCTAGAATTCAAGTGTAACAATGGATATCCATCTTGAGCCGTGGTTTAAATGTCCAACTCAAAGTTACGCTCAGTGGGTTTGGAGGCACGGTTCGCCCAATGGGCCCCAGGGCGTGACAACTTTGATCATATGATTCCATTTGGCTCTATCGAGATCCATTTTCAAATCAAAAGAATAAAAATAATTCACCCCTTTTTAATGACTTAATGCTATGAATTTTGGGTCCACAATCTTCAAGTTTACTGTAGAAATAGTTCCATTAAATAAATAAAATAAAAAAATCAATGACAAGAGTCCCATCTCTTTCTGTTAATTGGTACTTCTAGTGGATATTCTTCAAGTCATAAACAAAAAATTGCTAATTTCTTCCTTTATTGCTGTTTATCATACTGGAAAACCTTCATAAAGGGAAAAATGATATGTACGCTCAACTTATGCAAATGTTTTCAATAAAGATAGTGGTCCAGCTTTAACAATCTTTATTGAAATTGGATCTTGAATTGAGTTAAAGAATAACCTTTGATATGCATTCAGCTTCAACGACCGGATTCGAGATGCGATGCTTGGCGGATCTCCATTTGGACATCCTCTTCAACAAGGTTTCATTACAGGTTTGTCTTTGGAGGTAATCCTTATTTTCAGTCTTTTACATTCATTACCTAGCAGTTAATTTTTCGAATATCATTAATTTCGACATTTTCTATTACTTCACTTCTTCAGCCCAATGATCACGACCATGGAAGCAAATCTTCTGTAGAGCATATGCTCGCTGTATCGAGGGATCACATTCAGGTGTGGTCATCCTTAGTGTGAGAAGTATTGCTGATAAGGACTAATTTGGTGCTTCTGAAGCAGTTTACGTTGATACCTAAATTAAACTGCCTAATATTGGACAACAAAATTTTGATAAAATTACATCCATTTGATAGAAAATCACTTATCAGTTATGATACTGGTATTATTTAGTAAAATTTGACCTTCTTAGTTCTAAAGAACTTTTCGAAGGCTAATAAACACAGTTCTCGGATTAACTCTAGCAGTTTGATTTATTTGGACTTGCGAATAGGTCAGTATTTATCAAGTTTTCCCATAATTTATTGTGGGGCATAATCCGGTGAAAAATTTATGGGATGTTGAGTATTTTGTAATGTCTCATGTTCAATAATAAGATGGACATTGAGTTCTTCTACATATTAATGTATAAACAAATGAATTATTTTGAAACTAGTTGAAGAAATACTGGAGCAATAATTTTTTCAGACTGATTATCAGTGAATAAAATAACCATATGATAAGTATGGCCAAGGGATCCATGTTCAACTTTTGGTATCCATTTTGGCAAGTGGTTTAGATCAGTTTCCAATCTTACGGCATGATAATCTATTACTTGTATTTGCCTCTTCTGCTTCAGATTGTTTTGCTCTGGTCTTCATAACTCTTGCATCATTATTTTCTCATAATTCTCTAGCGCATTATTGTTTTTTTTTAAGACAGGTTGCAATGGTAGCTAACCTGAAGGACTTCGTTTTAACCAACCATGAGGGACAAGAGGTAACATTACCCCCTCTCCTCCCCAAATTATTTATCCAATAGTAAAGTTGACAGTCGACTAATTTTCCAAGTGCATTAAGTCATTTTCTCTTAAATTTAATCAAACAAATAAAAAAAATGTAATATTTGAAATTTCAATAGTGTTGACGAAAAAACCTATACGATATACTAGTTAAAGATTAAACTGTTTCACTTTATACTATAGCAAAGAGAGGTATGGTTGTGTGATAGATAGAATATAATTTAGACCTAATCAGTTTTTGCATTAATTTCATAGCTTTAGTATATGACACAAATTCATTTAAATAGCCGTTAAAGGCACCCTGTTTAGACTATTAACAGCCTGCACAAAAGTTGGATGCTCTAGACTAATATTAAGATTTTGTTAATATTTTGTACTAATATTCGATTGGATGGTTTATTATTCCTTGCCTCCAAACAGGTCAAAGGATGTGAAGTTTCAATGCATGATGGATCACCTGTTGGATATGCTTCATGCCCCATAGAAACAGTAAATACTTCGTATATTCTATCTTAGTAACATGATTGGTCGTAAATCTATTCTCTTATTTAGAAGGAGCATATATTCATTTTGCGTAATCTTATGGATTAGGTGAATTATGTTTCCGCTCATGATAATGAGACATTGTTCGACATCGTGAGTTTAAAGGTAATTATGCTTTTGCATTGAGTGCATACTAGTTCATGCACAGACATTATATTTTAACACCACTCTTCGTGTGTATAGACTCCTGTAAATATATCTGTGGATGAAAGATGTAGGATGAACCATTTGGCAACCAGCGTAATAGCACTTTCGCAGGTTTGTTTGTGTTCACTCTTCTATTATGTATTTAAAATACCTATATCCCTCTCTATACATAACAGAATTATAAAACAATAAACTCAATAACGCAACTGTTGATGCATGCTCCACCAGGGGTGGCAAATGGATAACTCGGCTAGTTATGGTTGTGTAAAAAATTAGTGAATAAATTGATAAATTAGTAGACAAAAAGCTTTTGTTTTTTTGGATCAAATGCATTTCAAAAATTTCGTAAACCCAAGCAACTAGAATCTAATAAAATAGTCTTGACTTTTGATTTTTGGACTTGGCTTTAAAAAAACATCCAGGATTTCGATAATGAAGTAAACTACTAATGGATGTGCCATTTACTATATACCATCAGGCATCAACTTCTTTGCCATTTTACAAGCAGTGGGCTTGGGCTGATTACTGATGATCTTTGAAACATTTATGCGAGTCAATATATATGTAAAAACCATCTAAATAACAATTCTTCATAATAGCAATTCTAAACCTAGTATAGTTAAAAAGAATCTAGCACCAAGTTTGAGTATTCGCCAGATGATTGTGATATATAGCTGAATTTGTTAAAATAAGTGATGCTTCCACATAAAATGCAATGGGACTTACCGTTCTTGCATGCTGGACGAGATTCTCCTATCTTAGTGTACTATTATTTATTTCATTATCACAGGGAATACCTTTTTTCCATGCCGGTGATGAGATTCTGCGCTCAAAATCATTAGACCGTGATTCATACAATTCTGGTGATTGGTTCAACAGGTAAATCATGATACCTATATCAAGTGTGTAGATATCTGAAACGTCTTATAAGTTCTCAGATGTTGCACATTGTAAGTTTCTACATCTTATAAAATATTTTTGAACTTTTAAGTTGTATTTTATCTTAAAAATAAGCTACGAATTTATGAATTTATGAAGATTTTAGAAACAAGTTGGGGTTTTCTTACTTTTTTTCTTCTTTTTTTTCGGAAGCATATTTTTAGGACATCTTGTAAGCTTAAAAATAAATTTTTGAGCTTGTAAGCCTTTTCGGTAAAATGTTTGCACACTTTAGGACATCTTATTACTATAGCCAAACACCCTATACGCTTTTATTGTGAAGTGCTAAATAAAAGGGAGGAAATAGTGACAATCCAAGTTCCACCTTTCCCAGCTGTATCTTCCTATCCAGGTCCAAATTTTTTAAACTATGATAATTGAGTAGTTTCCTAAATTAAAAATAGCTAATGTCGTCACATACAATATCTAAGTCAAAATTTTAAGTTCAATGTAATACTATGTTTTTGTTGCTTTTCTCCATAGTTATTATCCCTATATACTACAATGCTATGACCTTTCTCAAGTTATCATGAACCCTATGCTTGGTCGTAACGAAAACACTATTAAGGGAAACATTTTCCTGATTTCAAATAATGATTCTTATCATTTGTCTTTTCCTTTTCCACACAAAATTCCAAGGTCCAAACAAAGTAGAAAAAATATATTATAGGAAACTGTATAAATATTTCATCCGTGGAAATATGCATTACAAATTCATCTTTCAGGTTAGACTTCAGCTACAGCTCCAATAATTGGGGTGTCGGTCTTCCTCCAAAAGAAAAGAATGAGCAAAGTTGGCCTCTGTAAGCATAATTTAACTTAATTCTTTTTGCAAGTTAAACATGTTCATTGATCGAGATCTAAACTTGTATTATACTACATGATTTACCACACAAAACCTTTTATTTGTATTTGTCTCTGTACTTTTATTGCCTAATTCTTTTCCCTTTTTTGTTCAGAATCAAAACTAGATTGGGAGATCCAACGTTTAAGCCTCAGCAGAGCCACATCCTTGCAACACTTGAAAACTTTTCTAACTTTCTAAGTATCAGATACTCTTCGCCACTTTTCCGTTTGGAAACAGCAAATGCAATTCAGGTTAATCATATGCATGTGAATAAATTATGTCTGCATTACTTTTTGAAATAAAATAGCCCAAGCATGTTTACACAAGACAAAGAATGATATTGAGAACTAAGACCCTGAAAATTTGTCTATCTTTTAAATTTCGAATCTTTATCCAGGAACGGGTACGATTTCATAACACGGGTCCATCATGGGTCCCTGGCGTCATTGTCATGAGCATGGAAGATGGCCATGAAGGAGTACCCGGGCTTTCTCAAATGGATCCCATGTTAGTAACAATAATTTTTTTAAAACTATTTTTGGTTTATCTGATGTGAATTATGTGGATTAATTGTAGTATGTATTTTGTTCTTGTAGCTACTCATATATTGTTGTTATAGTCAACACGTGCCCGACTGATATCATATTTACCAGCCCAGCTTTGAGGGGAAAATGTCTGCAGTTGCACCCAGTACAGGTTCTTATTCATCCATATTTTCTGAATTTATGACTTAAAATTATGTCTTGACAGGGCCGTTACATTTTTTGTTACTAATTCAACTTCAAGTCCCTCTGTTTTAACCCTCTTCAAACTTAGTCCCTCGTATTTTCATTTTTAACGAAAATCCCAAGTGTCTTAACTCCATTAAGTGGTAATGGAACTGCTCATGGCTCACACGTATACAAAAGAGCAATGAAATTATATACTTCACGTCCTTTGCTTTTGAATATCCTACAGTGTTGATCGCTTAAGTTTGAACGTTTTGACCGGAACTTTGTTTCCTCATCCCAATCTCTTGTTTGCTTACTTAAGCTCTGTTTGGTTTTGGATTTGGGTGAGGAAAAAGACAACACAAACGAGAATGATAAAAGGAGTAAAAGCACAAAGTTTAATAAATCAAAGCACGCATAGTATTATCCTTTTCTTTTTCCTCACAAAAATCCACGAATCAAGCATAGCCTTCATATGACACTTTATCTCATAGAACAAGTGAACAAGAAGAGCTGAAATATAATAATGATCCCATCAATAATATATGTGTTTTACTTTTACTAATGTTTTCTCTCGACATCGAATGGTGAAGCTCATGCTCTAGTATTCTTTGTTTGACTTTCTTCACAGATGAATTCTACGGATCACATTGTCAAGGACTCTACATATGACTCATCCTATGGTTCTTTCAGAATACCCTCGAGGACAACGTCCGTTTTTGTTGAACCTCGACCCACTTAGAAACCGTGCATTGTAAATTGTATGTGCTCTAACCAAAGCTCTATGAACTTGCATTGATGTGTTATAAATTTGTGTATATTTCATGGTCCATCAACCTTCATACTCAAAATATGCAACTATATTGTGTTATTTTCCAAATAATATAAATGCTATACGGTATTTTTGTACTGCGTCCCATAAAGTACTATATATAAAGTTTTTTATTTTTGTTGGTACAAACTGAATTTAATGTTTTGACATAGTGTATTTGAAGCAATTCTACGTTTGGATCGGTTCACTTATAATCATACGATTATAGAGGTTACCGTAATTTTCCTGTGTAACGACGAACATGAATTCTTTTGTCTGATCCCTCTTAAGAATCTACACGCTTGCTCCATTTTTTACCATAAGATCGAAGGAGGAGATGTGGTTTTCACTATTCACGCCCAATTCAATGATGATAAATAGATCAAATTAATACAACTAGTCCATCAAAGAATTATCTCGTACTTGAATAGAGAAATTTATAAGGCCTTGTCCCACAAATTTTTGTCACTTAATTTGTAGTAACAATTTGTTCCTTAGTTATAAATTGAATTTAATCCTACTTGTAAATTTGGGGCTTCTCATTTTCCACCTGTCACGTTGCAAGAAGACATAATATTAAACTATTAATGATAAGATGTCGAGGAACAACGCAAAATCCTACTAACCATACATATTAAGTAGATAATCTGTTACAATAATAAGTTTTGTAAAATTAATTCTGACAAGAATTATAATTGAGTTCTCATTATTGGACACAGATGGGACGAAGTTTTGGAATTAAGCAATCATAAATTTGATATTTAAAATTTTCTACTACATTTTAATTGCCATTGAGTTCAGTGTGATCACGCTTTGTTAGTTGTAACTTGTAACTTAATGCATATCATTAGTGACATTTAGTCAACTAATATTGTTGTAAGTTGTAACCAAGCTAATAATACTTCACAAGTGAAAAGATTAGAGTATAGTCACAATCCTTAAAGTTTAGTTGTACTTAAACCCACCTAATTAGTGTACAATATAATATCATTTTCTTATAATTTATTACTTGTCTTATATTAAAATATCTTATTATCAAAAAAAATTATGTTAAAATATTAGACTTTTGTAAATGATTGTGTCTAGATTAATATCAAATACAATATTATTCCGGATAGAATAAGATCTTAAAAATTAGTGTCTCATTGACATGGACTATTTTATTAATAGCTTGCATCAAGCATGTCTTCTGGAGTAGATCTTAAGCAACTAAGTCTTATCTGTCTCCCATGGATGACAACCCCTACTAGTGTAGTGTACTAGCACTTTGTGCAAATAAGTAGGCACACACTATAATCTCACTATTAAATAAAATATTCTGTATATATTCTTGAAATCAAATATTCTTAATTTTGTCTATGAATGTTATAAATAAGGGAATTGCGTTTTTCGTCCCATATATTTGACAGTTCTCAATTTTGGTCCCACTCTTTACGAAATTCTCATATTGTGTCCCGTAATTTTTAAAAATTCTCACATTTGATTTTAATCAAATTTTCTGCCCAAAATGTAACAGTCAACTTCGTTAGTCATTATTTTGACCCCTTTTCTTGGAAGATATTGTACGTGAGTGACATGTGATATTGAATATAATTTGTGTTTGAGTGCATTCACGCACAAATTCTCTCTAAACAGTTTGTCAAAATATTGACTAACGAAGTTGATCGTTAAATTTTGGATGACAATTCAGGTTGGACCAAATTTGAGAATTTCAAAAGTAGATATAATATGAGCATCTGGTAACCAATTAGACCAAATTGAAAAGAGTCAAGTGACAAAAAATGCAACTTTCCCTAAATAATGTTTCATTTATAAAACTGAAACTTTCACTTTGAAAAATACCCATCTACATTAAATACAATGGGAGACTATTAGGCTGTGTTTGCTTTTGTTTTCAAATCAATTTTGGCCAAAATTTTTGGCGAAAACTTGTTTGCTTTATGTTTTTTTGAACAAAAAAGATTTTTTTGGTCAAAAAATTGTCAGCTATTGTCTCCTTATTTGTCTCTACTTTAGGGTGCCTACTAATTACATCAACTACAATATAATCATTTAAAACTTACATTATATTATATTTTTCAATCATTAACTAATTATAAACACAACTTTTCAGACAAAAACTTACATGATTTGAGTGCTACAATAACTTTTGTCTCTTTTGAAAATAAAATCAAACACAAAATCATACACATTTTCATCAAAATACACAACTTTCAATAAACCTTTTCATCAAAATTTTCAAAAAAAAAAAAAAAAAAAACCCCAAAACAAAAACAAACACAACCTTAATTTTTCATTTCAAAATATTGATTTTTTCAACTTTGTACAAAATTCTATTCCAACTTAAAATAGGATGCAATACACACTACAACAAAAAGTAATATTAGTGACAAAATTTGAAGTAACAATGCTAGAATCGTCACTAGATATACATAATGAGTAACAATAATTTTTGCTTTATCACAATAAAGATTTTTAATGACAAAAATTTCTTAAAAGTTGTCACTATTGACAATTAGTGACATATGTATAGTGACAACACAAATAGAGTGACAACTACAATTGTTGTCATAAAAGGTGTGTTACTATTCTCAATAGTGACAATAACTTCTTTGTCATTAATTATCAAGAGTGACAATTTCTACACAAATATTGTCATTATGAAACAAGTAAAACTTATTATTGTGACAAAACAAAAATTAGTCACTAAAAATTTATAATTAGCGACAACTTTGACATTGTTACTTGACATTTTGCCACCAATGTATTAGTTTTTTGTACTAACGGGACGAAGGGAGTGTGTAATGCATATGTAGTTTAACAAAGACCGGTTCCAATTCTTTTGCAAGCTATATATGTTTGTTGGAAAGACGAGTAAGTGAAGCAATCAAAATTGCATACATATTTTGTTGTTGGTTTCCCTAAAACAAGACATTAGTTACTTACGTGCAACACACAATTATAAAGATTCAATTATAACATCTTCATGCAAAGAACTTGGCCTCCTTAATCCTTTGTAGCCATTTGACTTGCATTCATTATCATAATCAAGCTACAAAATCTATATAGTGCCACTTGGAAGTTCATCTACCAAAATAATATTCGCCCACCATTAATATATGTATATATTATTATTATTATTATTAATGAAAGTGTATTTATTTGGTAATGTGTAATTTTCATTTAATTATTTTAGGTTGTAGATTAAATCGTTTTCTTTAACTGAGAAATATGTCAATCTATGTTTGATTTATTGTCCCCTGAAATTAATGATCATAGGTTAATTAATTCTGTGGTCAACTTATCCGCTAATCTTGTCGACAACACAAATATAGTTGTCAACCTATTTGTGTTGTCAAGAAAATGTCTCTATACATGTGTCACTAATTGTCAGGTAACTTTTGAAAAATTCTTATCACTAAATTTTTTTATTATCACTCATTATGTATTTCTAATGACAATTCTAACATTATCACTTCAAATTTATCACTGATATTATTTTTTCTTGTAGTAACTTTTGGTCTTGTAGCTTCAATAATTATAGATTTCGTCCTAAAATTGAAACATCCTATTACAATTTTTCATTTTATTTATACAATTAGTCCTATTTATCCAATTTATTTCACACACTTGGTCCAACTCCGGTGAAACTGAAAAACAAAAAAAAAAATTCGCCTAATTAATGGTCAAAACTAGCAAAAGAACCAGCTGCAGCTTTAGATAAACATCAATCTTGTCACTGAATTTACACTTGATATCAGATCTTGTATATTAATGATAGCTCAAATGACAAAAAACAAAATCAGAATAACTCTGGTTGGGATTATTTGGTAAGTTTAGAAAACCAACTTGAATATTTACAGGAAAAGTCTATTAATTGGGTTGTTAAACTCAAGAAAAAGCATCTCAACTGAAAAATGGTGTGTTAAATTAATTGTGTGATGCATATGCTAAGTTCGGCCATTAATTTGGCTGGAAATGTTTTAATTTTTAAACTTGACCGAACTAGGACTAAATATATGAAATTAATTGGACAATGGGACTAAATGTGCCAAATAGGACTAATTGTGTGAAAATTAGGACTAAAACTTGAATGAGGTATTTAATTTTAGGACCACGTATGTAATTATTGAAGTTACATGCCCAAAAGTGCCAACATCCTAAATTACAGAACAAAAGAGGTAATTATGCCCACTTATTAAGTATTTTCAGTTACATGATTAATTTATGTTTTACACAAAAATACTTTTTTAGAAGTTTAATAGTGAAAAAATTAATATCTTAGCCGTCATTATATATGTGTTGTCATTAAGTTGTCAACCAAGCTTACATGTGGAATATTTGATTTATACTCCTTTTATGGCAATTCGGGGAATCTCAGGCGATATGAAATTACATTGGATAATATTAAATTAAAATGGATTGAATTGGCAAAGTTGAAAATGAATACAAATAGGACTAGAAGTTTAATAGACAATTTTACCATTTTCCTTTGCCTTCTTGAGATATTATTATATTCGTGCGTTATTCTTTTTCCCATATGTTGAATATTCATTTCTTTTTTTGTAAGGCTCGAAGTGTTCAAATCCTTGGTAATTTGATCGCTTCTCATCAATTCTTTTGCAGTTCAATATTATCAAATTAACACTATCATGTTGAATCAAATGTGATAGCGTTAGAATAGTATTAGTATACAAATATATACTAACACAAGGGAAAACTGAATAAGGTAGTCAAAGTGGGTCACGGTTCGTGAGTTTTAGGGCTCTACTTTTTCTCTCCAGAGAGATAATAGTGTCTCCTAGGGTTTTTTCCCTGCATTTTTCGCCACCGCTGTTGCATCTGCAATGGTGTGTTTGACTTTTTCCACACACACCATGTATGTTCTCTGTAAGCCTTCATTCATCCAGCCTCTCCCATTGCAAACTGAATCTCCCATTTTGTCCCACCCCTCCGCCGTCGTTCCCCTGCACCACTGTCTCCTCACTGCTGTTCCCCCTTTTGTCAGCTGATCTATAGTGTTTAAGCGGCCTCTTCTCACGGGGACCTCCGAGCCTTCATCGTCTAGCAAGGGATTCTTGCCATCCCTTCCTTCAGGCTGATAATACGGAAGACGACATTGGTCAATCCTTGAGTCGGTTTTTGGACTCACCACAGATTTTATTCTTTGTTATGTTTTGGTGGTGCCTTTTGTTAGATTTAGTCTGCTGTTTAGTTTTCTTTGTATGTTGTGTTGTTTTCTTTCATTTTTAGTTCTTGTTGTTGTCCTTTGCTTTGCTTTTCGTAGGTTGTGTTCTGCTGAAGCTTTGGTTTGGATCTGTGTATGATATTATTTAGCATTTTACTCATCAAAAAGAATTTTACAATGGAGGTTGCAGGTGTGGTTGGTGTCATTTCGCTTCAATTCTTTGGAGACAAAATCTGGCTCCGGTTATTTTTTATACCATCTTCGGTGGGTGCAAGATTTTTCTGGAAAATCTCGGTCCTCCTCTCTGTCAGGAATCGGGTCGAGTTTTTTTCCTACTTTTTTTTATTTTTATTTTGTTCGTGTTCAGTACCCCCAATTTATTTTTGATAGGTATTATGTTAGAGTAGATTTTTTTTCTCTTTCTGTTGTAATGTTTTTTCGGTTTGTCCCGTATTAATGAAATTTATTTATCCAAAAAAGAAGAAGAATAGTATTAGTATATACTTCTTTATTATTTATTTCCCTCATTCATTATTTCCTTATTCTTAATTGTTTATTGCCTTTATGATTCTTGTTTTGTATTCTATATAAACTCTTCCATTATCTATAATAAAGTAAAGGGGATTTTACCTTAACATGGTATCAGCCTAACCTAATCCTAGGCCTTCTCTTTCACACGGCTGCCGCCCCTCCTTCTCCTTAGCCCAGCCGCCAGTCCATCTCTCTCGCCGGAATATTCTCCCCTCCCTCTAAGTTGTTGCTCCCCTCAACGCACAATTTTTTTCACTAAAAAGCCTTCTACAGCGCAATAATTCCACCACATAAAGGAATTATTTGGTGCTTATATCTCGCCGGTTGTTTCTCTTCCTTGCTAGGCTCTCGAATCTCTCACGGTAATTTTTTCGATACTCTTCTCTCCTTTATTTTCTTGTTATTTTGTTACGTGTTTCTTTTCTTTTTTTCTCCCTCTATCATGTCTACTCCCTCTAATTTTTCTGCCACCCCCACCAACATTCAAACAGCCCAAATAAACTAACCCAAAATACCGGCTCTTCATCTTGCTTTAGCCGCCAGAAATATTAATTCTTTGTTTGGTTTCAAATTAACTGATAATGATTCTAATTACAAACTTTGGCGAGGCATGTTTATAGACCTCTGCCGCAGCTATTCTGTTTTTGATCATCTTTCTAAATATTCAAAACCTTCCTTTGATAATGATGAATCATGGTTTGCTCTTGACTCCACCATCAAATGTTGGTTTTGTTCCACGGTGGATTTAAAGTTACTCAAAAATATCGATTTAGAATATTCCACTGCTCATAAATTATGGTTTGCAATTTAAGAAATTTTTTGAAACAATATTCCCTCTCGTTCTTTGTAAATTAATGAACGTTTTCATATCCTCCAAAAAGGCTCCCTCACTATCTCTCAATATTGTCAAGAGATAAAATCTCTCTTCCAAGTTCCAACGTGACTACACCCGTCGAACCACCCCTTGTTCCGACTCTTCCTATGACCACACGGTCCAAGTCCCGCATTACTAAGCCACAACAGCTTTTTAACGTAACCATTTCGCCCTCTTCTCCCTCTCCCGTTCCTCGCTCTCACTCTCAAGCTCTTCGTGACCCATTGTGGAAAGCTGCTATGGATGATGAGCTTTCAGCACTTCATTCCAATATCACTTACAATCTCGTTCCTTGTACTCCTAATGTCAATCTTATTGAATCCAAATGGATCTTTCGTCATAAGTTTCATTTAAACGGTTCTCTTGAGAGGTATAAAGCTCGCCTCGTTGCTCAAGGTTTCACTTAGCAAGTCAGTATTGATTATAAAGACATGTTTTCTGTAGTTAAGCCTGCTGCTATCCGCACTGTTCTTGGCATAGTTCTCTCTCGTTCCTGGCCCTTTCATCAGCTTGATGCCAAAAATGCATTTCTTCATTGCCACCTCACTGAAACAGTCTATATGAAACAACTACCCAAATATTCTCATCATGACTTTCCTAATCATGTTTGTCGTCTTAAGAAAGCTCTTTTACGATCTCAAGCAAGCTCCTCGTTCTTGGCACCATCGCTTTGCCACCTATCTTTCCACCTTTGGTTTTGTTTGTAGTCGTGCTGACTCCTCCCTATTCATCTATAGTCATGGTTCCTCCACTGCATATCTTCTCTTACATGTCGACGATATTGTTCTTACCGCTTCCTCTTCTACTCTCCTATCCCAGCTTATGTCTCTTCTATCCTCTGAGTTCACCACGACAGATCTCGGTCCCCTCCATTATTTTCTAGGTATCTCTGTTTTTCTCTCTGCGTCTGGTCTTTTTTTATCTCAAGAAAAATTTGCTCGTGAAATCCTCGATCGTGCTAATATATCTTCTTGCATTCCATCTTCTACACCTGTTGACACTCATTCAAAGCTTTCTGCTTCTTCTAGTGATCCCTTCCCTGATTCTAGTCTCTATCGTAGCCTCGCTGGTGCTCCTCAGTATCTTACTTTTACTGGTCCCGATATTTCCTTTACTGTTCAGCAGCTTTGCCTTTTTATGCACGATCCTTGTGAACATCATATGCATGCTCTCAAACGCGTTCTTCATTACATACGCAGTACCTTATGCCACGACCTTTCTCTCTCTCCATCCTCCACATCTCAGCTTATCTCTTATTCCGATGTCGATTGGGATGGATACCTCACCACTCATCGTTCTACGTCTGGTTACTGTGTTTTTCTAGGTGATAATCTCATTTCTTGGTTTTCCAAACGTCAGCCAGTTGTTTCTTGTTCTAGTGCCGAAGTTGAATATATGGTGTTGCCAATGTTGTTGCTGAAATGGGTTGGCTTCACAATCTTCTTCTTGAGCTTCACTGTCCCCTTCAAAAGTCTACCATCGTTTACTGTGATAATATTAGTTCATTCTATCTTTCTTCTAACCCCGTACAACACCAAAGTACTAAACATGTTGAGCTAGATTTACACTTTGTGCGTGAAAAAGTTACTTTAGGTGAGGTTCGTGTGTTGCATGTTCCTTCTGCTCGTCAGTTTGCCGACGTCTTCACCAAAGGTCTTCCGTCTTCTCTCTTTGATGAATTTCGGACCAGTCTCAAGGTCTCCTACTGTTTCGATTGTAGGGGAGTGTTAGAATAGTATTAGTATATGCTTCTTTATTATTTATTTTCTTAGTTCATTATTCTTTATTCTTAGTTGTTTATTGCCTTTATGATTCTTGCTTTGTATTCTATATAAACTCTTCCATTATCAATAATAAAGTAAAAGGGTTTTTACCTTAGCATTTTCTCAATAGGAGGTGTGGTTCCGTTGGACCTGCTCTTTATACAGCTTAAAGGTTGAACTGCAGATAGAAACTCGTGTTATAACGCCCCCTTGTCTTCTCCTCACTTTCTCTCTCTAAGATAGAATGGCGAAAAACTAGGGTTTTTTGCCCTATTGAACACTACTGCCGCGGCGGCGGCGGGGAACCTCCTCCCCTCTCCAGTGCATGTCACTAGTGTTACATTCATCTCCTTCTTTTTTTCCACCACCTCACCATATTTGCAGGCCTCTATTCCACCACCACAACCAAAAATCTTTAACCAATATTCCTTACATATCAAAGATCCGCCGGTTATCTGCACCTCGACCACCATTTTACCGGAGTTTGTATCGTTCGCTACTGAGATCACCTCTACCGCCATGTTTTCACTTCGGATCTCTAACTTTGTGCTCCCACAACTCACCTACTGTCGGTTCTTGAACTCGCATAACCTTGGTCGGCCCACCAGAACCTTTCTTCTCTTTGACCTCCGTTTCACCGCCAGATCTGCTCTTTATGGCCGTAGATCCGGGCCCCCAAGCACCAAAGGTCATGTCACTGTCATTGATTGATTGTGGATCTTTGGACCCCGACCTCCATAACTTTTTCTTGCTCTTTTGTCAAGAGTTCTACAATCTTTAGACTATGTACAACAAGCTGATTTTGGTGGCAAAATGTTAGCTTGTTGGTTGGTTTTGTTCATACAATGTGTTTTGTTTGTTGTTTTTGTGTTTTTTGTTTGTCAGGGTGATCTCTTTTTGATGCTAGGGACTAGGTTTTGTTGGCTCCCAACATTGAGGCCAGTTTGTTGCATTGATTTTGAGAAGAAAAAGAGAATATTTTTGTTGGGTCTCGATCGCTTTTTTCCTCTTGCCCGATGGTTTTTCTGTAGATTGGAAATGGGCTGCTTTGGAATTAATTTGAAGTTTGATCATTGGTGGTTCGTTTGGAGTCCGTTTTTTTTTCACAGAAGAATTGATTTTGTTGCTTTGCAATTATCCCTACCACTTGTTGGAAAGGGACCCCAAAATCTTAGTCATTAAGATTTCATCATATGTTAACTGTGTTACTTTTTTTGTCCCTCCAATGTATCAGTCTTCTTTGTTGACGCCTCAATCTACCAACGGCTGAGTTTGTGTTTCTTTAGGATTTCTATTTGTTGTTTTGCATTATGGGTTTCTACCCTTTTTTATGTTTAATGAAATTTAATTTGCCCGATCAAAAACAAAATCAAATATGGGAAAATTGCACTTTTAATCCCAAAAAATAGCTACTTGCGTACTATTGGTCCAAAACTTTCGGGACTTACACATTTAGTCCCACATAATGAAATTTCATTGCATATTGAATCTTGGACGTTAAAAAATTGACGAAAATCGTCAGTTAGCTTCTAAAAATAGCACAAGAGCCCTCGAAGTTATATAAAATTTGCAAACTCCCTCCAGTGTTCAAAATATGTTTTCCTTTTTATTTTCTTTTTTCTTTCTTCTTTCACCTTTTCCCTCTTCTTTCCCTAAGTTGCAATAGACCAACCCCTGACCAATTTTCTGGAATTCGCCTCCACTGATGCTACTCTGCCGCCACTGTCCCGCCCCTGCCACTAATGCCCGCCGCACATACAACTTCGTTCGGACCTAACATTGCCATTACAAAATTCCACCCAAATCTCTCAATACCCAAATTCCAAAAACTATCACGTGCCTACCCCAAATTGAGATGCTACCGTCATGTCTTTACCGTCTACACACCAATTATCCGCCTGAATCGCATCTACACCTAGCATCGCCATGCTTCCACCTTTTTTGATGTATTTTCTTTTATTTTTGTTGGGTTGTTTGGGATTTTTTTCTATTTTCAGATTTGTCTTCTATTTTTTTTTTATTTTTTTCCTGACTTTACTGGCTTCTCAAACTTTTGACCCTATTTTCTTGATTTGTTTTATTTGTGTTTCCAATATTTTCATTTTTATTTGAATTTTAATTATTTTCTTTATGTTTTTTTTTCATTTTTCTTATTTTTCTTATTGTTAAATATTTTGTTTTTTACCAATTTCTAAATATTCAGAGTTTTATTATATTTAAGACATTTCTAAGAAAAAAAATCAAAAAAGAAGAAAAAACTTGGAATTTTAAAAAAATCAAAAGACTCTCGAAAACAAGAAAAAATCAAGTTCTTTTAAGAAAAATAATCAAAAGACAAACTCAGAATTACTACAAATTGATACTCAATAAAAAATAAAAATAATAAGAAAACATTATATTCTTTTTAAAAAATTTAATTAAAGCATCTTAAACAAAATAAACAAATCAAAAATCTTTAAAAAAAAAGTCAAATTTTTTAAGAAATGTAAATAAATCTTAAAGAGAGGTGGAGGTGGGTTAGTGGTCAAGGATTGGCCTGTCCAAGCCAAGGGGAAAGAAGAAAGGAAAAAGAAAAAAAAAGGAATGAAAAAATATATTTAAAACCAGGGGGAGTTTGAAGTTTTATTGGCGGTCTTATGCATTTTCAGAAGTTGACAGACGGTTTCCGTCAATTTTTTAATGCTCAGGACTTAATGTGCAACGAAATTTCATCATGTGGAATTAAATGTGCAAGTCCCATAAAGTTTGGAATAAATAATGTGCACATACCTATTTTGTGGAATTAAAAGTACATTTTTCCCATCAAATATTTTTAAATAACTTTACTAAAAGGATTTTTGAAATAAATATGTTTGAAGTTGCGCCGTGTGCCAACTCTAGGTTGAGCCTCATGCATGAACTTATAGGGTTAAATTTTTTGTTCGGGTTAGCCTAATGATGACCTAAATTATATTTCTTGTTAGATCGACAAATGGTTAGTTTGGCTGCGCGAATTAGGTAAAATAATTAATAATTAAGTACTATTAAGATGGATTAACAAATCGAGTGGCAAATGACTTGATACTTAGCTTACTTAATTGAATTCCTTAATGAGCTTAGAGTTAATTAAACTAGGTTTGATTTAAAGGCTAACAGCGAATATATATGAAATTTAGCAGCAAACAGAATACGATGTGCTCGCGTATCATAATATTGTTATAAATTTATTTTCAGCTTATAAAATAGAATTTTTTTTTAAAAGAATCGTGAAAAGTGTATACTTAATATTCTTGCATGTTTCATTTGTTCTCTTCTCTATATTCTTCATATCGATTAACTAGTCTAACAATCTTTATAAAGTGAATTGGAAGAATTTGGAGAAAGGGGTACAAAAACGGTCTTCATTTTTAACAACCAACTCTTGAAACTCCAAACACCACCCACTCCTCCCTTCCAAAATAAATAAATAGATAATTTCGCGACAAGTGTAATAAGAAGAATTTTGTCCATCCAAAATCAACTAATCACATGGTAAGACAAGATTACTTGTTTCGTTTATACATTTTACAACTGTAAATATATTGTATAATGAGTGTAATTCACTTGTTATTGTTATGTAATTGACTTGACTTGACTTGATTAGTACAATACTACTTCTGTTACATATATCTCGAATGATTTGAACTATTACACTACTATTTAGTTCCTAGTTCCATCACACAATAGAAATAATCTCTTTTGATCTCACTAACTATTTTTGGCAAAAACACTGTTTACACTATAAAATAATTTAGGCTTTCGAATTACAGAGCCCAAATAGCCCAAACTATAGAAATTCGAAAAAAAGGAAGTTGGACCCGAAAATGAATAGAACAAGGCCCATTGAATTTAGAAAATGGCAAAAAACATGGGCTGAATTGACAAAAGTCCAAGAATCGAATCTGAAAAATAAAATGAAGTCCAAATAGCCAATCATCTGCAGAGGCGCGCTAAGTTGAAAAGATTTGAAAGAACAGTTGAAGACGGTTGACAGCGGTTCCAGAAGTAGAGGAGAACGTGGAAGTTGCGAAGAAACTGACAAAAGAAGTGGAGTATATAAGCGCGAAGAGAAAGAAAGAAAAGAAGACATGACAAGATCATCAGACTTCTACATTTTCAATTCTCTTAGAATTAGCTCTAGCCTTAGGAGTAGTTTCTATCATAATGTAGGAGTAGATCGTAGCGTAAATTAGGAGTAGCTGTAATGTAATTTAGTATTAGACTCGATGAGATTTGCCTTCAAGGCATGTATTAGCATTCGCTTGCTTGTAATTTTTCAGAATTGAAAACTTTCATGGAGGTATAAATTATCTTTTATTCAGATTTAAGTATCGAATAGGTAATTTGTATCTTGACTTGAGTTTTTCATTCGTCATTCTCATATTTGAAATTAACAACTAAAACGTCAATTAATGCGACTTGAACGTAGGGGTTGGAAAATAATACACTCGATCGAGAGATTCTCATGGATGTATAAAATTATCTTTTATTCACATTTAAGTATCGGATAGGTAATTTTTATCTGGACTTGAATTTTTCCTTCACTATGTTACTATTTCATTCGAAGACGATAATTCGCATTGAATCCAACTATCGTATTCAAAAGAAAGATTCTCACGTAGGTATAAGATTATCTTTTGTCAGATTTAAGTATCTCTGAGAGATAATTTTTATCTGGACTTGAATCTTTTCTTTCATCTTATTATTGCATTCGAAGATAATAATCAACTCTAATTGAAGACTTGAAAGTCTTTCGATTCACTGTTGTTCATACTCGAAATCAATAATTAAGAATTGCGGTCCGAACAACAAATTTAAACAATACGACGAAGTGTTAAAGTCTGAACCAGCGTCTAGCGTATCGAATTCGAACGCGTAGGTTGTTAGATAATTCTAAATGGAGAAGTATCATGAGGCTCGAATCAATCATATTGATTCCTCCCTATTCAATTTATTTTTATCCAAAAACAAACACAAATAATTAATTATACAAATTTAATACACGATTAATTGATAAAACTATTGACTTCCAACACCACAAGAGATCTTCTACTGCAGAATGGTATTGCATTTTATATTGCATATCAAGCTTGCACGACAAGTGTATATAATCTATAATAAATTTATATTCAAAGAAATATTTTGTACACATAATATTTATATATGAAGTGCAATAGGAGATTACAATATAATTTGCAATAGATTGTCCAAGCCTCTCATTTTCACTCATATTTTTGTTATTAAATGTAATCACCACCTCACACTACTCTACACTCCCTCCTATAAACTTCCTCCATCAACCTCCATCTCCACCTCCCTCCTACTTTCTCTCTCTCACTCTCTCTCTAAAAAGTGAAAACAAATTAAGGACCCCCATAGCTTGGTGCATGGTGACGGTGGTGGTGGTGAAGAAGGGACATGGAGGCTGTGGAGGCGGTGCCACCACCTGCAGGTCAAAATAATAATAATAATAATAATAACAAAGACCTCTCTCCCATTGCCAAAGGCAAACGCACAAAGAGACACAGACCTCATTCTCCTATTTCCTTCACCATCACAACTCCCACCGACAACAACCACCTCCACCGTAGTCCTAGCTTCTCCGCCGCCTCCTCCGAAGAGAGCACCACCACGGCGGAAGTCGACACCGCCAGATGTCTGATCCTCTTATCCCGAGGCCATTTCCCTAATCACCCTCCAAACGATCATCATCATCAATATTATTCCAAACACAACAATAGTAGCAAGAGATACATCGAAACCACCAAGTCATGCGTTTATGCATGCAAGACGTGCAGCCGCGTCTTCCCGTCGTTCCAGGCCCTCGGCGGCCACCGCGCCAGCCATAAAAAGCCGAAAAACGACAAAAAACCCGCCATTTTCTCCGACGACGACGATTTTCCGTCGCCATCAATGTCATCATCCAAGAATAGATTTTCATCCAACTCTCTCTCTCTTCAGCTAAGCAACATCTCCACCACCACCTTCTCCGCCACCCCGAAGTCATCGCCGTCGCCGAGAATTCACGAGTGCTCGTATTGCGGGGCGGAGTTTACATCCGGGCAGGCACTCGGAGGACACATGAGGAAGCACCGGGGCGGGCCGATCAATCGAACGACGTCGTTTCCACCGGAAGCTTCCATCGAAGAGCCCGAGCATGAAGAATCGAAGAGGCCGAGAAATGGATTGTGTTTGGACCTCAATCTTCCGGCGCCTGAAGATGAGAATCAGAAGTTTGGTTTTACGTCAAGGCCGCAAGAAAAAAGCCGGGCGGAAGAAAAAGATGGAGGCCACGTTTTATCCACTACTACTCCACCATTGGTTGACTGTCGTTATTAAATGAGACGGTTAAATTTATTTTTTAATATATATATATATATATATATATATATATATATAGTGATCTTCGACATAATTAATTCCATAACTTAGATATGGATCCATCACAACTATTTACTACTACTATATACATCTACTTTTTTTTTTCTTATCCAGACAATTATTTTTTTGATTCATATTATTATGTGAATTTGTTGATTCTTTTAAACAAATGCTATTAAATGTTCATAATTTCGTAAATAGACTTGAAATTCTTTGAAATGTTCTTTGATTTGTTGTGTTTTGCAGTTTATTTTAAATTTATTTTGTTCTTATTGGTTTGTTAGGAGAAATGTCATTGAATTTGTCATTTTAACACGAGTTAAATAATGAGGCTTGAATTAGTGGCTTCATTTAATTTTTCATTGAAGTTGATCTTGAATACTTCTTGAGTGTGCTATATAGAAAAATGCCATATCATTGTGAACACTATCATAGTGTCAAATTGGATGCGTATCTTTTGTTGAGGCTGAAATTAAAATATTTATTTGAAATGTTTCACACAAGGGTAAGAACCTATAAGGTACTTATTAATTAAAACTGGCTTCTTAATTCCATGTAAAACTCTGAATGGAAAAGGAAGTTTCAGTTCGGATTTAATTTGATTGATTAAAGTGTGATTTACAAGGCCAACTCACATGATGGTTTATGAATTACACTTGAACCTAACTGATTCTGGACTAAAACTTTTTAAAAATGAATTGCATGCAAATACATTACCCAAAAGTATATTACATATGCATAGAATGTAAATGTGAGAATATATTTTTACACTTAATAGAATTGTAGAATCTAATAAGAGAAATTGAAAAATTATTCTCATTCGGATATCGAGTAACTATAACTTTAGACTCCAATATAGTAGAATAACACATTTTTCTGATTGCATGAAACAAAATTTTTCAGAATAAATAATGACCTTTAATATGCTCGTGGACGTAGTGATTATCTGGTGAACCACATAAATAGACACAAGTATGTTTAATGTGTTCACTCTTTCAATATTTACTTCTCACACGACTATACTATGCCAATGTTTTACTTTCTAAAATAGCAAAAAGAGTAAGTATTAGTGTCACATATACTTAAATATTCTAGTTTTGAAAATAATTGATTAATTAGTAAAAAAATAAAATATTTATATTCTTACATTTTTAAAAGACAATTAGAACATTAATCGTGCATAGACAAAGTGTGCACATCGTAGTACTACGGTACTGTGCATATAACACATCTTCTAGAAATTTAGGTTAGTCAATATTTTCGAACTACAGGTCTTGGTAATGGTAGTGGCGCCGAGCGCCGCAACCACAATTGGAAAGTCGCCGGCGCGACTACGACGGCGCGCCTGATTGAGGAAGATGATGATGTTGCCCTAACGGGCAACAGGGCTGCGTGTAGTTGGGCCGAGCCCAACAGACATTATATTATGTGTTGGGCTTGGCCCAACATTAAAATAAATCAATTCGGCGCTGGGCCAAATTAAACTTGCATTGGGCTTGGCCCAGTGCATAATAAATCTAAACTGGCTTGGCCCAACGCATGGGACAGACGCTGGGCTGGCGCGGCGCACCAAAAGCAAAGCTCTGGGCTTGGCCCAGCACTATGCAGTTGATTACACGACTTTGTGCTGGCCTGGCCCAGTGCTTTATGCTATGCAATTTTGGACTCATGTATTGGGTCCAATTGTGAATTGACTTGGGTCTTCATCAATTTAAATGAAATAGGATTTAATATATGATGAATTAAATTGGAGATTTAATCTACTCATAAAAAAAAAAGATTTAATTTGTTATTGATTAAATTGAATCTTTTCTATCAAAATTAGATTAGATTTGACTTTGTAATAAACTATATAGGATTTAATTTTATAATAAATTGAATTGGATTTAATTTATTTTAAATTAAATTAGATTTAGTTTACCTATCAAAATTAAACTAATTTTAATTTTGTAATGATTTGTGAGCCCATGGAAATTAAATTGGATTTAGTTTCATGTTCATTAAATTAAGATATAATCTACCCGTGAAAGTTAAATTGAGTTTATTTTCATTTGGATTAAATTAGATTTAGTCTATCCATGAAAACTAATTTAGATTAAATAAGATTTAGTCCTCCTATGGAAAATAGATTAGATTTAATTTCACTTGGAATAAATTATATTTAATCTTCTCATGATAATTAAATTGGATTTAATTATTTTTAAGTTAGATTTTTTAATCGCATAAATATTAAATTGGATTCAATTTACTTAGATTAAATTGGATTCAGTCTTGGTATCAAAATTGAATGGGATTTAATTTTGCAATAGTCAAATTGAATTTGATTATTAAATAAAGGGATAATTACTCTCACACCCCTTCAATGATGGGGTAATTACAAAAACCTGCCCTCACTAATTGATAATTACAAACACACCCCCTCATGTTAAAGATTTTTTACAATTGCATCCCCTGTGTGTGTAACAATTTTTACAATTAAACCCCTTGTAAACCTTACAAATAGACCCCTTGCACCCCCTGTGTGTAACAAGTCTTACAATTAAACCCCTTGTAAACTTTACAAATAGACCCCCTGAGGGGGTGTGTTTGTAATTATCAATTAGTGAGGGGAGGTTTGTATAATTACCCTATCATTGAGGGGGTGTGAGTGTAATTATCCCTTAAATAAATTAGATTTATCTTAACTTCTTATGTTCACCTATATGCCTTGTGTATGATGTATGCTTGTTATATGTGATTAATATACTTTTGATGGACTTAGGTTTAAATTTTATGTTTCATAATGGACGATTAAATTATTATGTTGATTAGCCCATTGGCTTGGGCCGATCTAGATAGTCCATTAAAATGTTTGATAGTAGATAGCTTTTTCTACGGTTTATAAGCATGGTAGCATGTTAGAAGTTAATTGTTAATATGCTTTGTTAGATCTTAAGTAAATATTTAAATTCCCCCAATTAAATAATACTGAATTAGTAAAGGGCGCTAGGCGTCTTCTCCCTTCACAAAACTTAATAAAATTCAGATTATATCTGGTGTATGGTGTCATCCCAGTTAGTGGGGGTTGTGCATTTGGATATAGTTTAAAATTTTAATAAGTACATCGGTTGTCTTAACCGAAGCATATTTCACCCTAAATATCGTCAAAGGGTTGTAGGTGAAATTCAAATGTTAGCTTAAGAGGTGTTAGTGGGAATGAACTCAGATAACTCACAAACTCATATATAGTTAAAAGATTGCGGTTTTGTGAATCATGGGAAAAACAGATTGAATCATCTATTAGTTAGATTGGTGTTAGACACCACTTTAAAAGGTTAGTTGACCATATATCGTTAAAGGGTTGCAACCCACTGAACCATTTTCACTACGAAATCTATCCACTGAGATTTCTGAAAATTGCAGGAGCGCAATGTTTTGAAAAATGTAGTGGGAGCCAAGTAAAATTAAAGTCCTAATTTTTACTTATGTACAATATAAACACCTACTTGATATCTTGGTTTATTTTCTGCTTTAGTTTGTATCTCTTTTAGATAAAGACCCATTTAATTATTATGGTCGAGAATTTTGTCCATACTGGCCTAACCAGATCAACTGAGTTGAAACTTGAGGATGGTCCTCGGTTTAAAGTCACTGAACTATATGCTTGAAACAAGCATTACTCAAGTCTAAGTATGGAACAATGAATAGGGGCTTATATGTTGGGTTGGGTAATCCCCGGGGTAGGGTTAGCACAGCGGAATATTAAAATTTTAAAAACTTTACCCCGAAACAGGATTATGGCTGGTTTAATCAAACTAATATTAAAGAGAAAGCTAACTACGTGAAATACCTTTCGTGCTATTTCCCTCGTACAAGTTTATGATCTTATCAACCCGAACAATACACTCCCTTGACTCGAATCAATGAAGAAACTGTCCGCCTCCTACAATCTCCAAGCTTCGTTTTTGTTCCTTATATCTTCAAGCGATCCAATCGTCTCGTCTCTAAGATGCATCCACACCTCCATATAATTTCCAATAATTATATATATGGTGCTAGCCTATATAACTATTCTAGATCTAATCTAGGCTTATATATGAAGGTTGGAATATTATGTGAAAGATTAAGCTCAACACATGAGCAAAACCTTATCTAAATAGAGGGCTAGGGGCGGCTACTATGGAGAAAAATATTTTTCTCTCTTTTTCTCTATGTAGGACGAAAATTTGCACTCTAACCATTTACTTAAATACTACATAATAATTAAAGTCCAACCTTAATTATTATTAGACCAATTATTTATTAATTTTATTTAATATTCAACCAAGTCTACTAATTAAATAAAATCATTGGACACTAATTAAAAAGTCCAATTAATTGATCTCCTATCAATTAATTAATATTCCCAATTAGGTAAGTACT
This sequence comes from Buddleja alternifolia, assembly GCA_019426215.1. Classification (NCBI taxonomy): domain Eukaryota; kingdom Viridiplantae; phylum Streptophyta; class Magnoliopsida; order Lamiales; family Scrophulariaceae; genus Buddleja; species Buddleja alternifolia. Next base: position 11,353,976 of record CM033395.1, read on the forward strand.
AGGCTTTTCCAATTTACATCAACTTCGAAAGTTGATTAATCATATCTTATAAGCAGGAACCTTTGGAGTTGGTGTGTGACCCCTTAGGCTCGTTCATGTGCTAGTAGTAAGTACACTTTCCAAAGGTGCCAGTGTACCTTTCTTTATTTAGAAAGTACTAGATTAAATCTTCCTTGATTTAATCAGACCATATATTATTCACCATAATATCATGGTATCTACAAATCGAGGTTACTGTCTAGAAATGGGCCCTGAAGACCTAGACACGAACGATATTAAGATACTTAACCTATCATAACCACGATCCTCGAGTAAGTAAGATCCCTCCATCAAATTTCCCGTATTGGAATCTCGAGTAATGGCTTAGTTGAAACTCTTACGACCCAATCTCTATGTTTCTTTCATTGCATGACATCGATTCTTGCAATCCAAACGAGGAAACACTCCACCTCTTTAGGTTGCCATACTTTGCGCAATGATTCCTTGAATCGAATCATTGAGCAAAACATAGGAAATGTCTGATTTGCTAAATCAGTGATGGATCCCATCTTGGTCTCTCATGTACCTTGACACATAATCCTACTATACCCAAGATATCCCATATGACGACTCACAAAGGAATCATGAGATAAGTCAAAGTATAATCGACTTTGCTCAAAGTAACCAATGGAACTTCATGTCCATAAGGATTACTCTTACACCTACGTGATTATTGGAAATTTTATATTCGATTAGGAAAACCATTTTAGGAATTTCCAGCGGGTTGTTCAGTTCACTCATTATCCTAAATGAGAACCCTTGTGTACATCTATACCTATGGAATGAGGCACGTTCTCCAAGAACAATGTACACAAGCAAGTCTTTTGGGTCTTTGTCAATATCCCTCATCTTGACAGACCCTTCAACGACTTGGAACGTTTTAAGAATCATGACCTTGGAGACATATTCAATCATTGTCATTCCCGATGTCTGATGATGTCCCATCGTCATGTGTGATTCAAGGGACTTCATTTTAACCTTATTTAAGAAGAAAGAATGCCATAAAGTTTTTGACTTATTATAATAAAATTTCTATAGAGTATCTCGAGGATGGCGCCCAAATAATTGGCACGCTGGACATCTACTCTAACATTATATATGAGGCACACTAGATATATTGAAAGTGTTATGTCCCCAGCGAGCCATCTGTTGGCTTGAACATTAACACTGTGTCATTCTTATCATTAAGATTAAATCAAAACCTATTAAGGAATGCTTCTTTATTGCTATAACTAGTGTTAGTATAGATAAAGATCCCATGGATTACATATGGTTAGGGAAGCGGTCGGGATACATATGGAATGCTCTCAAAGACCGTAATCCTAAATCTATTCCAAGTCATAGACGCTGTGAGATGTGGGATACCACTGGCCTCGTCAAGACTTGTTCATGTGTGTAACTCTCCCAAGAGGTCCACACGTTCCATTGTCGATGGTTGGTATGACCAATGCACGCATGAAGATCCATACTTTGGTATGGGATTGAATGACCCCGCAAGGATTCCTCATTGGTGCTGTTGAACTTGGAGTCTTTCGGTTTTCGTAGTGTGAGATAATCCTTAGACCTGAGATGTCATTGGAAAGGGTACTACCCACTCTGCTTTGATATGCATGTGCACTCCAAGAGAGTCATATGGCGTGCATGTTGGTTATAGTCTGGTAGTTATAGTGGAACAATTAATAGTCAGAGGGGATTCATCCAAGGTCACAAGTACCTGGTATTTCCTATGCTGTTCAGTGAAATTGAATGATCAAAAAGTCTCTGGCCAGAGCATTGTCTTATAAGAGGGATTGGTGATCCCTGCTTAGAAGACCGGATCATTAGATGAACCAACATAGTCATAGTTTCTGAGGCTATTAGGGTTTCGACCATCGCCAAACCCTAGGTCTTAGACGGGAAAAATATGAAGGGATTCGACTCACACAAAAATCAAAATTTGGAGAGGTTTGCATTCTCATCGTTAACATCTAGGAAGTCGTGGCGATGTTGCTAGACATCGAACCACGACCAATAGATGCCTTGGGTTAATTGGTGAAATTAATCCAAGGACTAATTAATTATTATGAATAATTAATCTAGCCTTTGGAAGGACTTATTGCTAGCTTGTTAATGATATATGTGTATAGATTTGGTGGAGGATTTTATCCAAGTTTATGTATATATGTGTGTGTGTGTGTATATATATATTTAATATATATATATATATCCTATAATATTTTTGGTAGGATCTATTCTAATTAATTAGGTAACTAATTGATATGGAAATATCTTATTAATATATGTTAGGATAAATATTGAAGATATGAAATTATCTTATTTGATAAGATATGATATATTTGATATGTATCAAATATATGGAATTATCTTTTTAGTTGGAAAGTTATCCAATTAATTAGGGAAGAGTGTTTGAGAAAGGATGGAAACTAAATAAAATAACATACATACATATATCACAAGTGTGAACACACACACTAAGGCGAGTGTGCGAGTGTGTGTGTGGGTGTTGGGCGCGTAGCCCTATCTATATATGTATGTGTTGTTTTATTTTTAATCAATGAATCAATCACTCAATTAATTTTAAGTTTCTCTCAAGAGTTTTTCATAAAAATAAAAACAAGGTTTTCAATTATTAATTCTTTCTCTCCAACTCTTCCACCTCTTTCACAATATTCTTTCAATTCATGTGTTGAGTACGAAGAACACCAAAATATATCCTACGCATATCATAAGCCAAGATTCGATATTCTCCTTACTAGCACTGGTGGAGATAATCGAGGGTACGAGCTAAAGTGTGGATAAACTTAGAGGCGCAACACTTGGGGCGCTAAGGCAAATCCAATCCGGAGAGGTGTAACAGGGAGTTGCTTAAAAAGACCTTGCTTATTTTTGGTCTTCAAGAGGTAAACACGAGTAAACTTCCTTTAGGATAGTTTTTGAATCCGATGGTATCATGTATACCTTGCCCTAATTTCAGAGATGTCGCTTTAATTTTTAAATTATATGTCTTCCGCTGCGCTCGGCGTCCCCGTGGGTTGTACCAATCCCAATAGTGGTATCAGGGCCAAGGTTTTGACATGGCTCGGATTCTTTGTATGTATTTATGTTTATATGCTTTAAATTTTGGTTTATCGCACGTAAAATGGTTTGGATTTTGTGATTTTATTTTTGGACCTATAAAAATTATTTAAATCTGAAAATTGATTTGGATCTGAAAAATGTATTTTTCAAAATCTGAATATTGCGTTTTGTAAATTTGGATATGGCTGCGTTTTTTATTCATGAATATTCATGCGTATTTTGGGTTCGACGGTGGAAGTAAAATATTAAACCCGTGATAACACTCGCGTGCCATCGCGGATCCGCAGGAACCGCCGTTGTCAATGGTTAGGGGCAGTTCGCGTGAAAAGGCAAACAGTCGCAGCTGTTCGCATAAGTCCGTCCCGGACGACACTTTTGGATACAGCGCCGTCATGCTTGAGGGCGGGCGTATAGGGGCTACACGACTACTGCCCCACAGTGAATCGAAACGGCGGCCCACTAAGGTTTTGATTCTAGGGTTTTTCTGAATTTTATTAAATTGCAATTTGGCCCTTTGGGGTTATTTTGTAATTTATGTTTTGGGTTTAAAATGCAATTGAATATATTTTTGGGCTTGGACCTAAAAATGGACTTTTCAAAAACATGAGTTTTTATTTATATTTTGAAAGGACGAAATAAAATTAGTATTTTATTGACTTTTGAGATTAAAATAAAATTGTGTTTTTGAAAATGGGTTTTTATTTAAATTTTGGAAGGACGAAATAAAATTGGTATTTTATTGACTTTCAAAATTAAAATAAAATTGGTTTTCGAAAACATGATTCATTTATTCTTGATTATTGAGTTTCAAAATCAGAATAAAATTGAATTCTTAAATTGGCCTCTCTTTGAAGATATGGATTTCTTCATGTTTTTCCAACATATGGGTTTTCATTTAAATTTTGAAAGGACGAAATAAAATTAGTATTTTATTAACTTTCGATATTAAAATGAAATTGAGTTTTTCAAAATTTGGGGCTTTTTTGATTATACGAAGATGTGGACTTCTTCATGGACATTCAAAGAATATGAGTTTTATTTGAATTCCAAGTATGAGATAAAATTGGCAATTTATGGACTTTGGAAATTGAATAAAATAAATAATTTGAAATTGGGCTTTTACGAATTAAATGGAAAAATGGACTTTTTCATTGATTTTTCAAAACGTGTATTTATTATTTAGTTCTTGAAAAATTAATATGAAATTAATTGATTCCTAGAATAGAATAATAGTAGGTTTGGAAATTGAATTAATTTTCATATAATTGGAGAATTATGATTCTTCATGGGATTTTTTGAAATTTATTTTTAGAAAATAATTAATTGGCCCACTAATTTAATTAGATTATCTTTAATTAAAGTCGGTAAATTTAAGTTTATGAAAGCATGATGCGAGCATGTATTATGTGATTATGTGGTGATTCGGGTCGAGCCATAGACTAGTCATTTTAATTTGAGGCCTGCGTGCCATGTCTTCATTTTATATACATGAGGGGGTGAGATTTCCTTTTGTATTGTATTGTTACAATTTGAAGACGGAAATGAAAACATCTTGAAAACGGTGATGGAGAGATTCAAACTCGAGGAGCTATGAAAACCTTAGTGTAGCGTCCGGGTCCTTAGTTTAGATTGGTCGACACCTTGATGGCTCGGGGTGTTTTTTTTGGATTGGCTTGACTAGGATCACATTTACCGCTTTTATGTATAGCATTCTTGTTGTTATTTATCGTTTGTATCTTGTATATGGTATGCTTCATTGCATGATCACCTAATAAAGATAAATAACTAAAAATGGTGAGACCTTGTATGTGAAAAACCCCATATCCATATTAAGTCCATAAATGGATAAATCGGGGGCTTGGAAGCCCCTTGATTATGTCCAGTGGCTTCCATCATTATATGTGAGAGAGAATAGCGCGGCTTGTCATCATTGACCATGAGTCATGGAATGGTGGCAAGTTAAGTATAGTAATCTCACAACTAGGCCTTCTACTATGACAGGCGGTCATATTAGAAGTGCACATGGATCTCAGTCTACTTAAGGAGTTGACCATGAGTCGTGGGACCACTGGGCACTATTAGTGCGTGAAAATTTGATCGGTCGGACTTAAACGCAGATTAGTGTATGGTTGTATCGTGTTCTCGGGATGTACATGAAATGTGAGGCAAACATCTTGAGAACCACCTTGATGTGGAAGGGGCCATCGTGCTTGTTCAATGTTACCACCCATTGACCATGGGTCGTGGAATGAGGTCGGGACATTTGATGCTCGAGCCCACTATAAATGGTTGCACTTCCGTCTTTTTATCACTGGGGTTGTTGGAAATCGAAAAACAGTGGGAGCACACGTGAAGTTAGAATTTCTATAATTTCATGTGGATGTAATCTATGATTGAATGCGAATGTTTTTCCGTTTTCGTAAAGTAATAGTCAAATGGCTAAAACTCCACTCTCGGTAATCCTTGAAACTAATAAGCTAAATGGCCCGAACTTCTCTGACTGGTACCGCAATCTGAAAGTCTTGACTATGTCTTAACTTAGCCTACTCAGCTTGCACCTGAGGCAAGTGGTCCAAGGGCTGCTCGTGATGTGGATGAAAAATGGTGTAAAGACGATATCTATGTGCGTTGTCTCATTCTTGCCTCCATGACTAATGAGTTGCAGAGGCAGTCTGAGACTGTGGAACTGTTAGGATTATGTCCTCAGATGCCATAGAGAATATAATGATAGGGCGTCTATCTTGTAATTAACTTATTTCGATATTATTAGTAAAGGCATTATTTAGTTTTCACTTAAATCTTATCTGCATCTATAAGTAGTGTAAAACATTTTGTCCATGTTTTTAGTGCGATCCCTATACTTCCTACGGGATAGGAAGAGTGGCACTAGAGAGATCGATCTTGATTACTAAAAACAAGTTCACAAGTAAAATAAAGTTTTTGATGGACAAATAACGACTTAGAACACTTGTACAATCTTATCTCTCACATGGGAGTGCTAGTCTAGTACCATGGGATGGTAAGAGCTTAAGATTGTAGGCACATCAGTGGAACTCATATGCTCGAACACGACTCGCATCGGTTCTGTCACATGGGTTTTCACTTTGTGACTGTCAATGCCCAGCGAGCCATCTGTTGGCTTGAACATTAACACTGTGTCAGTCTTATCATTAAGATTATATCAAAACCTGTTAAGGAATTGTGGCGCCCCAATTTTTAACTCTGAAAGGGGCCTAACTAAAAGCGTGAACCTCTCAATTAAGTAGTCCAATCCAAAATCTGACACACTTCGACAATTTATCTAGTAGGGTCACGACCCTAACGTCAACCAAACATATTAAGTAACTTACTATTCATGGCTCAATCTACAATACTCACCTCTAGGATTGTCCATGTCTACACTCATGATCCTCCAAGCCAGTCTCATTGCTCAACTCACCTCTAACTGGAAGGAAGAAAGTGAAATACGTGAGCTAAAGCTTAGTGAGCGCCAGTGTTCGTGTGAAAGGTGCTTAAAATAGTTTTTAGACCCAAAATCATAAGTTAATGAGGTGAAATTAATAATAGTTTTTATTTTTCAGAAAATCATTGAAATAATTAAAATGAAATTTGCGTTCATGATAGCAGTTAAGCAATAGGTGATACGACACCAAAACTTTAGTATAAACACTTAGTATATGCATTCAATCAATAGGCAGTTACAGTAAACTTTACTTTTCACATTCAAGCAGTAGGGGGCCATGTTAGTAATAGCATCGCGTCTGACAACTTTGCTCATATCACTTTGGGTCCCGCTGCTTCTTCCTTGTCACCCTTGAACAATCGGCTTAAAAGCCATCACCTTATGCCTCCCCACTTAGGCTCGCGAAGCCCATTTGGTCATATCCCGGGTATGCCACAATTCAATTCCTACGACCCACTCACCCTCAGAACACTCCGTCTTTAGGTGTTGGGATTTGGCCGTGGATAGCGGGAACCGTTTTAAGACCGCAGGCCTGTGCTTGTCCAGCCGAACCCTAGCCCTATCCACGCCCGACACTCAACCATATACAATATGCAATCACATAATTTCACATTTAATGCAATAGTTGCCTTTTGGCTCATGATACAATAATCAGTCAACTTTAGTGAATAAGTGCTAAACGTGTGTTGAAGATTATTTGAAAAACATTGAAATTCATTTATTTGATAATGGTAAAACCATGATAAAATTGCATATAAATATATATAGAACGTAATAAAACTTCTGTCTAGTTTTGTAAGACATATAAATATAGTTTTGCGAGGCAACTCACACTAACTTCCAAGTTATCCAAGGATTATATTAGAAATCCTATTCTCTAATACTCGTCTTAATAATCTACCTAAAAATCCTATGCGGTCCTATGATCTACATGATCATGCACAAAATATTATTCTCCCAAACTATGCTTAACTTCATTATATTCAAAGATTGACAAAACACTAAGAAAATAAATCTGCGCGGTTTTGGTTTAAAATTTATTAAAATTCATAGAACATGATTTTACTTCTAAAATTTTCCAGAAACACCCAACTCTTACTGAAAACGTTCAAGTAAAAGTTTCAAAGGTAAACTAGATTTGTAAGTAGGTGTTTTATCTACCAAAACCCAGCCAAACCGAAGCTGTTTTTTACACAGGCAGGATATATTTCAAAAATTTGTATAAAATCCTATGTTCATCAGACAAATCCAAAATTTATAGGACATGCTCACAAGACATTTTAAATAGATCTGAAATTTTTTGGAAGACAAATAAAATCTGTAGATACAAAAATTCCCGCTTAAAACAAAGCATATCTGTAAACAAGTAATTCCTTGGAAGCAGTTGTTTGCCAATTTCTATAAAATTCACCAAAACTCCAAAAATTTCCAAACCCCACAATTTTTCTATAAACACAACAAAGTTTATTGAAAAATATTTTGGCTTCAAATTTCATTCAATTGGATCTTCAAATACATTGTAGAACACACATGCAAAAACTGAAATTGAGCTCATTTTATTTTCATGACAAAACAATATGCATGTCCTAAATGATTCTTGAAAACAAGTTAAAACTCACATGCAATCACTTATCCATGTATAAGATACATATATGGTCATGGATCTACAGCAAATTAGTCAAATCCTTCGCTCATTCACACAAACAATAAAAGTTTCAACAATACATTCCAATTCACCTCATGCATGTCACAATCTAACCCCTAATCGAACAATTGAAAGCTAATTCTACTCTAATTCCAAGAACCCAAGAATATGGTCATACTAACATAGTGTAGGATGATTTACCTTAGCATTTGGTTGATGAGAAAATGATAGGAGAGTAATATTGTAATGGGATGACACAATTCAGGACCGAAAACAGGGGCTCACGATTTTTGGCAAATCTGGAATGTTTGGTAGCAGATAATGAAAATTCGTTTTCATAGTGTTGTTCCTTGTCCTCTTGGAAATAAGTAGAGATAAAGAACTCTCAATTTGGACATCATTTGGTCCCTCAAAAGTGAAAAATACAGAAATTGCCAGGCTGGGATTTTCTTGCGAAAATTGCTTGGAAAATATGATGTTGTTGTGGGTTGAGCTCTCTCATTTCATGGTTCTCTTGAATGGTTTGAGAGCTTAAAAGAGATGTTAATTGATAAGAATTTCTAATCTTTTAGAGCAAGAACCAGTTGGTTGAAATGAGGGGCAAATGAAGGAGCTAGATAGATGTATTTATATAGGATGTTAGGAATTTCATGTTAGATGTTTTGATGATGACAATTAGGACCTTTTGTTAGACCCCAAAATATGTTAGTTTGTTTTTCAGCTTTGAAGCGTTATACTTGTAATAGACTTTGTTTTATTTTTATTCTAGATTGTTAGGTTAAGTTGTCTTAGACTGAGTGTCTGATTTGTTCTGAGTAAGTTTATCAGAAGTAAAGTTTGAAGACTCAAGCGCCTGAAGTCTGAATAAAGATGAAGATTCCAAGCGTCTAGAATGACCTGCTACTCTAAGCGTCACCTTATAGGATAGAAGTGATTCAAGGTTGAATAAGCATCTATCAAGGACTGATTTCACCTGAATTTATTTCTAAGTCCAGAAAGAGTTTTAATGCAAATATTCTCAAAGCAGTAAATGCCAACGGACATTTAATTCAAATGCATTAAATGCTGCTAAGAGCATTAAATGTGATAAGCACTTTCAGACGTATGGAGAAGCCACCCTATTGGACTGTCAACTATTCAGAGATTGCAGCACCAACTTTTGTGCAGCAGATTTTCAGGAAAAAGGACAAAAGTTGTTCACTCGCGGAAGTTAGAGACACGCGCTCTTGCATGTGTCAAACGGACACTTTTTCCAAGAATGTCTCTAAATAGGACTTCAACAACAAGCCAAATATACAGAGAACAATTCTCAAGTCGAATTGCTGTTACATTGAAGTCTCATTCCTTACAATCTCAGAAAAGCCAAAACTTTCAAGAAAATATTCTCTTTGCTTTTCTTCAAATCCTGAGACAGTCAACCAATATCTCAAATACTCTTTTCAGAGAAACCCACATTACTACTGAGATATTCCTAATTGTTTGAACTTTATCAAAATCAAACAAACCGTTTAGAAAAACCCCTATCCAAGCCTCGCGATCTGTGTGAAGTCGAAGTTGGATACTTGCCATATTTCTAGGTGAAAGAAACAAGGGGATTGAAGTGATTTGGAGCAGAAATCTATGTGATCAAGGAGCTCAAGTTATCGACATCCATCTCTCCCTAATTTGTAGAAGATTCTGTGTGATTCTTTGAGAATCATTTTAGTGGATTGCCTCCAAGTGTTCGAGGAGAAGAAGGACGTATTTGAGATTACACCACCCAACGAACCTTACAAATATTGTTCTTTACATTACTTTCAGCATTCATATTGTCATATCATAATCTGATAAAGTAAAACTTAATCAAACGCTAAGCAACTAAATACACTTTGTGACGCTAAAGCTTTAAAAGAGAAGACTCCAAAAATCATTTCGCTGTGCTAACACTGATCAAAGAAGTGAACGCTCAAACCTATTTGATTGTAGTATTCAAGTCTTGAAATCTAAGTTAACTTTCTAAAAACAGTCTTTGTTAGACGCTTCACCAAAGCGCCTATATTTTAAGTGAACGCTTAAGTCAAGTGTTAAACACTTCAAGCGTCTACTTTTCAAGCGTCCAAAATCCTTTTTAATACGAATCTTTTGAAGTCGAAAAAGATTTCAAGGTCTATTCAACCCCCCTTCTAGACCCTTTCGTATGCCACTTGGGACCAACAAGTGGTATCAGAGCAGTTAAAGTTGAAATTTTAAAATTTCCAAGCATAACTGCTTGTTTAGATCCATTTTTAATCTCAGTTGCTTTAGATTTTAAACATGGCATTTGCTAAAGTTCCCAAACTGACTGAGTTAAATTTTGACACATGGAAAGTCAAAGCATTTACATATCTCTGTTCATGTGATGATGACATGTGTGATATTATTTCAGATGGGCCAATCAAAATATATAAAGTTATCACAAGAGCACCTGGAGCCACGGAAGGCACTCCCGATAGTTACGTTGAAAAATTAAAACAAGAATGGTCTCTAGATGAGCGTCGAAGAGCAAATTTGGACAATGTTGGTCGTAACGCTCTATATACGGCTATTGGTGATAATGAAAACTTATTCAACAAGATCAAGTCCTGCAAAACCACTAAAGAAATATGGGATAAGTTGGCTATAATTTGTGATGGTTCAGCTCAGATCAAAGAAAACAAACTTTCCATTGCCAAGGAATCGTTTAACGGATTTAAGATGCTACCCAATGAAACTTTAGAGCAATTAGATATAAGATTTACAGCTCTAGTTATAGAACTTACATCGTTGGGAATGGATTTGCAGAATTGAGAAATGGTGGTTAAGATCTTTAGAAGTTTACCAAGTAAATTCTTGATGAAGACAACTGCTATGAGAGAATCAAATATGCTTGATCTCCTAACTCCAGAAGATGCCTTTTCAGAGCTCAAAGCATTTTAGTTTGAGTTGAATTCTGTTAGTGATGTTGTGAGTAGTCCAGTGATTGAATCTGGAGCACTTATAGCATCAATCAAAGGCAAATCGGGCAATAAAGGAAAGAATTTAGATATCAATGAAGAAGAGGAATTGGCTTTGCTAAATAGATTTAGAAAGTTCTTAAGATATGAAAAGAAAGGAAAAGGTTTCAATAATCAAGGACAAAGTTCATATCAAGCGCCTTCTCCGATGCAACAACAGATTCAATCGCCTCAGTATTCTGTTCCTTCACCTCAAGCGCCTGTTCAGTACCAAGCGTCTACTCAAAATCTCTCAGCTCCAGTGGTCTCAAAACCACACATTGGAAGGTTAACAAATGAACAAAAGATGAAAACTAATCTTTGTTACAATTGCAGGAAACCAGGGCACTACCAGGTAAATTGCCCTTATCCAAACGTATCCAAGCCCTCAAGGCAGGATTACTTGGATAGAAACCAATTCAGGGACAACCTTCGTCAACAAGGTTTGCTAGCGGAATCAGAACCAGCATCCGCACCTGAAGATTTAGAATCATCAGAAGAGAGTAGCGACGATGATGAGCCATTAGATGACTCAGCGCTCATATGTCTCAAGGCCAGAGATGATGAAGCGTCTCCTGAGGTAATCAATGAATTATCTATTCATCTCTCTTATGATGAACTACTTGACAAAGTCAAAGAATACTACAATGAATGTCAAGAAGCTGCCAAAGTATATCAAAATGATCTCGCTATTATTTCATCACTCACAAGAGATAAAGTAACGCTCAAAGCAGAGTTGCAAGTTCAACAACAGTGCATTGAGAAGAACCAATCGCTTGAGAGTGAAATTATTCAATTAAAAAGCAATCTTGATATAATAGTCAAGAGAGAAGCTGATATGATCGCTAGACTTGCTAAATCAGAGCAACTTATCTCATCATTATCAAAAGCCTCTAGAAAGTTGGATAATGTGACTGAAGTAACTAGATTATTTGATGAAAAGACTGGTTTAGGATGCGATAAACTCGGTAAACAATCTAATAAATCTAATGTTACGGCAAACAATAAAGGAAAGGGTGTTATCTTTGTTGAGAAAGGTTCACAAGGTCAAACACAAAATGAACCCAGCGACAATGGTAAGAGGCCAAATGAGAAAGTCAAAGCTAACTCAGGCAAGGGTAAGGCTAAGGCAAATGATTCACAAAGACGGGTCTATCCAAACGCTCAAAAGGCTAAAGATAAGACTGACCACTGTGAATCAAGCGCTAAGCGTCCAGCACCAAAAGTGCAACCCAAGCCAGTGCCAAGGAAATACCAGCGTCAATATCCAAGACAGTCAAGATCATATTATCGATACTATCATGATTATGATTATGACTATGATATATGTTATTTTTACACTAGTTTTCCCCCGTTTATCGACTTAGTTTTGATTGTTTCCTTGATAATTTGATCACATATGATGCTTTGATCCTTGTCTTCTCATATTTTATAGAATAACATAACATTTGGAGGAAAAGAACAAGGATTGAAGGTAAATCATGCATAAAGATACAAACTATCTGCGCAGTGATAGAGTTTATTGAATAGAGTTCTCTACCCATGTCCAAATTACACACTTGATTTACCAATGGAAAGATAAGAGGCAAAGGTACATTTCTTATGTTGAAGACAAAGATCAGATATGTACGAAAGGAGGTGAAAACGTCATCGGAAGAGACGTCTTACGATGGAGTTTTCTCATTCAGTGACTTGTGAGACAATTTTGTCATCTTTAACGTTTGATTTCGGCCCTAGTGTCTTCTGGAGAGTTGTAGATATTTGTTTTAGGATTCTACACCAACTTGAATCAGTGAATTTCGACATCGGTAGAGAAAGTTATGCGAAGTTTACCAAAACTGGCTGGAGCAGCAGGGGACGAACGCCGCGGCGTTCACATGCAGTAGCCAACGCCGCGGCGTTCAACAAGCGAACGCCGCGGCGTTCGAGGCAGCGGGTTGGTCTATAAATACCCCTTTTAGCCATTTTTTACCCTAACTCACCTTGGATAGCAGCTGCCACACGAAAATAGAGAGAGAGGGAGCTTAGAAGAGAAGATTGAAGGTCAAAACATGGAGAATTCAACAAGGAATCCACATCTCTACAAGAATTAGGGAGTTTTTACATATTTGTTTCTTGAATTTGTTCAAATCTCCTATGACTTGTATGATTTATATTTGCACTTTTGACATGAATATGAGCTAAACTTGTTTGATTGAGGCCATGGATAGGCCATTTATGTTATTTTGATTGTTGTTTTGTTGGTGTTTATTGGATTAATTTTGGTTTTAGCTATGTATTCAATATTTGATCTCAATGCTACATTTGCTTGATCACCAAGTGTTTGATAAAATGCCTAGGTTAGAGATCGAGAGATAATAACCTAGGGAAGATATAAACATTGAATACCCTATAGTTAAACCAACTAGAGATAGACTCGGTTTCTTTAGGTGGCTTTCCATTCACGTGGGGAATTCCTAGACCTTAAATGCATCCTCGTTAATCGGGTTTTCATATAGAGATATATAGGAAATCGTTACCAAGGGTAGGGTTGCTATGCCAAGAGATTGGGTAGTACGTACGTTAGGGAATTTCGCCTTAGCTAAATCAATCTAATAATCCAATAGAACCTAAATCACAATCGAAATGCATAATTGGTTGAACCATGTGCCTTGATCGCTTCTCTCTATTGTTTCCTCCCTTTATTTGGTGTGACGTTGCCTTAGTTTATTTTCTAGTATTTATTAATTAGTTAATCAACCTTTCTATCGACCGATTTAACTTAGAATTGAGTAATATAGTAGTCTTGGTACTTAGATTATAGTTGTCCCTGCGGATACGATAACCCTGGACTTAGAAATCCACTTTACTACTTACGCGACCTAGTTCTCTTGCTAGGATTTTGTCGTGTCAAGTTTTTGGCGCCGTTGCCGGGGACAACTATGGTATCTAATATCGAGATTCTCTTATTCGTTCTGAGCTTAAGTCAATTTTTTATTTTGTATATTTCTAGTTCTTGAAGATATGAGTGCTTATAACTTTCAATGGCCATGTCAGGATATGGATTCATCAATCACCACATCAAGCTCAATGCAAATGGAATCGTATGAGCCCACCTACCATCCCGATTGGATAAATCACCCAAGCTCAACATGTCAAAATAACATGATACATCCCAGTTGGATAAATCATCCAAGCTTAACATGGAGTTACAACAATGATGCAATGATACTTTCATCGGGGTTTGACCATGCCGGTAGCCTTCCGTACCAACAACATGATAGTTTTCATCAACAGGAGCTAGAGACGAGGTCTAAAATTGAGGCCTTGGGGAATGAATTTAGTGTATGGGTACAAGCTAGCATAAAGGAGGCAGAAGCAAGTTTCGAGGAGTCAGAAGCTCGAAGAAAGGAGTCAGAAGTTCATAGAAAGGAAGTGGCAAGATTAGTAAATCAAGCAGTCAACTTATGGAAGGAGAGAGCGCTTTGCACCATGGAGAGTAGCACCAAAGAGAATGAGGCATCCCTCAATATAGAAGTTGAACAAGGTTTTGATTTAGAACAGCAATGTCTACACCCTATCACTGAAGAAGAACCACCTCCAGAAACCATGTGTATCAAAATTGAGGTAAAAGCACCTGAGCACCCACGATTGAAGAAAGAGATTTTTGAAACCATTCCCAGACATTACCAAGAAAGAACATTAGAAATCTTCAAGAACCCAATGTCGCCTACCACCATATCTCTCGAATTCTTACAAAATTGTATCAATAACCAGAGAGATAGAGTGGAGGAGGTTGAAGTCAAGGTTTACAACTCTAGTGATCCATTCGATGCATACTTTGAGAACCCAAGTGATACTACGGTCGAGAATGAGAAAATCAAAGGATATATTAATCACTTGGATGAACCACCATTTGAGTTGTCAAAACCAAGGCTAGGGGAGTATGGGACAGCCGCATATGAGTTGCAATCATCCATTGATGATTCTTCGTCACTTCCTCTTAAACTTTCATCTTTACATTTCAATTATGTATTTTTGAATGAGACCTTATGCTCACTTCTAATTCTTTTAGGTTGTGAGATAGAGGTTGGAGAGGAAAAGCCTCTACGTAACTGGAAAAAGCACAAAAAGGCTCGTCCATACAAAGTTGGCATTGCTCCTTATGATCCACCATGAGCAGTGCAAGGGAGTCGAGCTAATGACTATAAACAAGCGCTTCTTGGGAGGCAACCCAAGTTTCTTTTATTGCTTTCTTTCTTTTCTTTTGTGCCTTCGTTTTGTTTTCTTCCCTCTTGACTCGATTTGATATGGTTTCCTTTGAGTTTTCTCTCGTTTAGGTTTTGAACATGATTTGATCCTGGAATATGAGCCCACCACCGTGCTCCCTCCATTTCTCTCCATTTCAGGGTTGTATCGCTTATCCCTCTTACCTTGCATTTATTTCATGAACATTGAGGACAATGTTTAATTTAAGTTTGGGGGTACAACCTTGTTGATATAGAATTCATGAATTGGTGCACCCTTGCATGAGAGCATAATGCGTTTGAATATCTCTACTCTCTCGAAGTCAAAGTTTCTTATCTGTGGTCAACATGTCATATGTTGTAACTTGAAAGTCCTTTTTAGTCATGCTTATGCGATTTTTTTGAGGATTTAAAACTTTGGACTTTCAATTTTGTTGACTTTGAAGTGTGTATTAATGTTGTGAAGTCATAAAATGATTTAGGTCATCTTTCATTGTTGTTAGCCTTACATTTTGGCCTTCTCTATATTGCATAATCTCTAGACCTTGATTTGAGCCGTATTGATAAGAATGGAGTGTGCTAAGCACACTAGAAACCACCATTCGACTTTATTTCATAAGCCACGACAACCACCTTCTACCCTAAAAGAAAAACAATGTCTTGCACCCAATCAAGAGAGTTTAGAACTTCATATCATTTGACTTGAATATGGGTAGTCACCTTGTTTTGATTTGAATGTATATGAGTTAGATAGTGATGTTTTGGCTATGTTGGGATTTTTGAGGTTTGAAGTATTATGTAAAAAAGGGGATGAAATGAAAACTTGAGCAATGGGCTAAATAGTCGAGAGAGAGATATATATATGGAAAAAAAAATTGTGCTCTCGACTAGGCTTGAATCTTGGCACTCAATTGGATCATTTGGCTTGGAATTCTGTGTACAACCCGATATCAAAAGAAACAAGTTTGGGGGTTGTAAGTTGAAAGGCCAAAGAGAGTGAAAAAGGGATAAGTGATAAGTTGTGAAAGTTTTTGTAGTCTATTTGCGATTTTAGATTGATGATTTTGAGTTGTAGGCTCTCTTGACTTAGTCACTTTATCCATATCTTCCGGTCCTAGCCATCACCTAGCCTTACGTTACAAGCCGGAAAGACCTTTTGATTGTGACTTTTGCACTTTATACACACCAACAGGTTAACGAATGTTGAATTGTTTCAATGCCTTTACTTTCCAATTGGTTTGCATAATCTTTTCTAAAGTGTGCTCTTGACATGAATATGGATGTGGGAGTTCATGATATAGGGATGGAAACTAAGATTGTGTGAGGTTTTCAAATTGTTAAATGTTCAAAGCATCGTGTAGCTTTTCATAATCGTTTTTGAAGGTATAATGCTTGCTCTTATGAATATGAATTGGCAAATGAAAATTTCAATCTTCATGTGTGTGCTTGATTGTATTTGATCGAGGACGATCAAAGCTAAGTTTGGGGGTAGTTGATATATGTTATTTTTACACTAGTTTTCCCCCGTTTATTGACTTAGTTTTGATTGTTTCCTTGATAATTTGATCACATATGATGCTTTGATCCTTGTCTTCTCATATTTTATAGAATAACATAACATTTGGAGGAAAAGAACAAGGATTGAAGGTAAATCATGCATAAAGATACAAACTGTCTGCGCAGTGATAGAGTTTATTGAATAGAGTTCTCTACCCATGTCCAAATTACACACTTGATTTACCAATGGAAAGATAAGAGGCAAAGGTACATTTCTTATGTTGAAGACAAAGATCAGATATGTACGGAAGGAGGTGAAAACGTCATCGGAAGAGACGTCTTACGATGGAGTTTTCTCATTCAGTGACTTGTGAGACAATTTTGTCATCTTTAACGTTTGATTTCGGCCCTAGTGTCTTCTGGAGAGTTGTAGATATTTGTTTTAGGATTCTACAGCAACTTGAATCAGTGAATTCCGACATCGGTAGAGAAAGTTATGCGAAGTTTACCAAAACTGGATGGAGCAGCAGGGGACGAACGCCGCGGCGTTCATCCACGAACGCCGCGGCGTTCACATGCAGTAGCCAACGCCGCGGCGTTCAACAAGCGAACGCCGCGGAGTTCGAGGCAGCGGGTTGGTCTATAAATACCCCTTTTAGCCATTTTTTACCCTAACTCACCTTGGATAGCAGCTGCCACACGAAAATAGAGAGAGAGGGAGCTTAGAAGAGAAGATTGAAGGTCAAAACATGGAGAATTCAACAAGGAATCCACATCTCTACAAGAATTAGGGAGTTTTTACATATTTGTTTCTTGAATTTGTTCAAATCTCCTATGACTTGTATGATTTATATTTGCACTTTTGACATGAATATGAGCTAAACTTGTTTGATTGAGGCCATGGATAGGCCATTTATGTTATTTTGATTGTTGTTTTGTTGGTGTTTATTGGATTAATTTTGGTTTTAGCTATTTATTCAATATTTGATCTCAATGCTACATTTGCTTGATCACCAAGTGTTTGATAAAATGCCTAGGTTAGAGATTGAGAGATAATAACCTAGGGAAGATATAAACATTGAATACCCTATAGTTAAACCGACTAGAGATAGACTCGGTTTCTTTAGGTGGCTTTCCATTCACGTGGGGAATTCCTAGACCTTAAATGCATCCTCGTTAATCGGGTTTTCATATAGAGATATATAGAAAATCGTTACCAAGGGTAGGGTTGCTATGCCAAGAGATTGGGTAGTACGTACGTTAGGGAATTTCGCCTTAGCTAAATCAATCTAATAATCCAATAGAACCTAAATCACAATCGAAATGCATAATTGGTTGAACCATGTGCCTTGATCGCTTCTCTCTATTGTTTCCTCCCTTTATTTGGTGTGACGTTGCCTTAGTTTATTTTCTAGTATTTATTAATTAGTTAATCAACCTTTCTATCGACCGATTTAACTTAGAATTGAGTAATATAGTAGTCTTGGTACTTAGATTATAGTTGTCCCTGCGGATACGATAACCCTGGACTTAGAAATCCACTTTACTACTTACGCGACCTAGTTCTCTTGCTAGGATTTTGTCGTGTCAGACTACCATTATAATCGAGGATATTATTATACACCCAAAAAGTACACGCAACACGTTGTGAAACCCAAAAAGGCTAGTGTTTCTAAAATGAAGACCAGGCAAATATGGGTTCCTAAAGTTCTAATTCAAACTAACAATGTTACTAATGTTAAAGGACCCAAGCAACAATGGGTACCTGAACAGAAATAGAACTTCCCTTTTGATTGCAGGTACCTAGAGCTAGAGCCGATACATCTGTGTGGTACTTCGATAGTGGATCGTCAAGGCACATGACTGGTTCCAAAGATTTTCTGATCAACTATCAAGCTGCCAATGGTCCTTAGGTTGTATTTGGTGACAACTCCAAAGGTAAAACCAAAGGTATAGGTACTATGCATAGGGGAAACATCATGATAAGTGGTGTTTATGATGTTGAGGGTCTGAAGCACAATTTATTAAGCATAAGTCAATTTTGTGATAAAGGCTTTGAAGTCATATTCTCAAGTGACTGTTGCTATATAAATGACGCTAAGACTAAGTCTACTAAATTGAAGGGTAAAAGAACTAACAACGTATATTTGGTAGATTGGGGTTCAACACTTGATAACAACCCAACATGTTTTGTTGCTAAAAATGAATCTAAAATGGGTTGGTTATGGCATAGAAAAATGAATCACCTCAACTTCAAAACAATCTCTCAGCTTATAAGTGAAAATCTTGTAGAGGGATTACCAAATGGACCAATTCATAAAGATCGCTTTTGTGACACTTGTCAAATGGGTAAACAAGTTAAATCATCGTTCAAGAGAAAACTTCATCTATCTACCTCTAGAATACTTGAACTACTTCACATGGATTTGTTTGGACCTGTTCAAACGATCAGTGTAAGCGGTAAAAAGTATACTTTGGTGATAGTAGATGATTTCTCTCGATTTACTTGGGTGGAATTTCTTTCATCCAAAGATGAGACATGTGACAAGTTAACAACGCTTATTCGAAAACTTCAAATATTGAAAAATCTTAAGGTTGCAAGAATAAGAAGCGATCCCAGTACTGAGTTTACTAACAAGATTGTTCAGAAGTTTTGTGCAGAAAATGGAATACATCATGTGTATTCAGCTCCCAGAACTCCCCAACAAAATGATGTTGTTGAAAACCGAACGCTTAAGGAAGCCGCTAGGACTATGTTAGCAGAATCCAAGCTTGTTCCTAGGTTTTGGGCTGAAGCGATCAACACTACCTGTTACACTTAAAACCATTGCATGATCAACAAACAACATGGGAAAACTCCATATGAACTGTGGAAGGGACGTAAGCCAAATGTTTCATATTTTCAAGTCTTTGGTTCTAAATGCTTTATCTATAATAATGGATCCCAAAGTCTAAAGACATTTGATCCTAAAGCGGATGAGGGAATCTTTCTAGGCTACGCCAAGAATGGAAAGAATTTCCGCATCCTAAATAAGATCAAATCGAAGGTTGAGGAATCTATTCATGTTGTTTTTGATGATGCTAACCAAGAACCGAGTAAGGTTTATGTGAATGATGTAGGAGTTGAAGATCTATGTCATCAAGCGTCTAAGATTACTATTGATGAAGATACTGACGACGATGAGGAAATCTCAGTGCCACCTCCTAAGATTACTCGTGAGGTTAATATGGACAATATTGTAAGAAATGCTGATGATCATGAAGAGAGTGATCATCAAGAGCAAACGAGAATCTGTGAACTTGAAGCGCCTACACAAGAGGATAATCTAGCGACTGATCATCAAGCGTCTGATCGTCAAGCGTCTGATCGTCAAGCGTCTTTTCAACCTCTTAACCTTTTCCAACCAGATAGACTATGGCTGCGTGATCATCCACCTGAGCAGATTATTGGAGATATTGAAGCGCCTGTTAGGACTAGAGCCGCTACGTTCAATGAGGCTATGTTCGCAAGTTTTTTTTATCTCAAATGGAACCTAAGAAAGTGGATGAAGCGCTAAGCGACCCAAGTTGGATTGAAGCCATGCAAGAAGAGCTTAATCAGTTTGAACGAAATAAGGTTTGGACGCTAGTACCAAGACCAACTCACCAAGGAGTTATTGGAACTAGATGGGTTTATAGAAACAAGATGAATGAGAACGGCATTGTGATAAGGAACAAGGCCAGACTCGTAGCTCAAGGATATTTCCAAGAGGAGGGTATTGACTTTGATGAGACATACGCTCCTGTCGCTCGTCTTGAAGCAATCCACATGTTTCTAGCGTATGCAGCGTTCAACAAGTTCATGGTGTATCAAATGGACGTGAAGAGTGCCTTCCTGAATGGTAAACTCCAAGAAGAAGTATATGTGGAGCAACCACCAGGATTCATCAACAATCATGGTAAGGGTATGGTCTACAAGCTAGACGAAACACTTTATGGGCTTAAGCAAGCACCCCGAGCATGGTTTGACACTCTCTCTATCTTCCTCATTGGTAAAGGCTTTTCAAAAGGCAGCGTTGATACAACGTTATTCAAAATTATCAATAACGAAGATACTGTCTTAGTCCAAATTTACGTTGATGATATTATATTTGGTTCTACTAACAAGCGTCTGTGTGAGAAATTTTTGAAAATGATGTAAGAACAATTTGAAATGAGCATGATGGGTGAATTAACTTTCTTCTTAGGATTACAAGTTAAGCAACTTCATAATGGCATATTCATAAACCAAGCTAAATACACAAGAGATATGATAAAGAAATTTGGTATGGAAAATGCATCATATTCAAAAATTCCAATGAACCAAACGCTTAAGTTAGATAAAGATGAAAGTGGAAAGAAAGTTGATATCACTAATTATAGAGGTATCATTGGATCACTCCTTTATCTTACTGCTAGTAGACCTGATATTATGTTTTCGGTATGCATGTGTGCACGATTTCAAGCCGATCCTAAAGAGTCACACTTAATTACTGCCAAGTAGATCCTTAAATACCTGAAAGGCACACAAAATGTGGGCTTATGGTATCCAAAGGACTCTCCTTTTGAACTAATTGGTTACTCAGATGCAGATTTTGCAGGATGCAAAATAGATCGTAAGAGTACTAGTGGTACATGTCAATTTCTAGGTGATAGGTTAGTTTCATGGCATAGTAAGAAACAACAATCCATAGCTACCTCCACAGCCGAAGCTGAGTATGTAGCTGTAGGAAGTTGTTGTGCACAAGTGTTATGGATGAGGCAACAACTTAGAGATTATGGAATAATCCTAGGCCCAACCCCCATTCATTGTGATAACCAAAGCGCTCTAGCCATGACTCAAAACCCTGTTCTTCATTCCAGAACTAAACACATTGACATTAGATACCATTTTCTTCGTGACCATGTTCAAAAGAAAGATTTCTCCATGCACTTCATTGGAACTGACAATCAATTGGCAGATATCTTCACTAAAGCACTCAACGAACAACGTTTTCTTACTTTGAGAAGTGAATTAGGTATGATTGATTTAAATGCTTAATCATTTTGCATCATATTTTATTATACATATAATTTAAAGGGAATCCACTTAATTTATGTCTAAAAGATTTTCCTACCTGGTACAAGTTATCAAATCTATTTTGTACTCTACTCGCACGCTTCTATCACATCAAACTGGGGCGTAATCAAAATTTTTAAAATGACGGTTCAGAGATAGCACGTGTTTGTGTACGTGTCGATGTACCATCAGGCGCGTGTGCTACACTCTGAAAATACCAAACGTTTTTCTTTTTATATTTTTGTAAAACTCGGATGTCAAATCATTATATATGAGAATTACCAAATGTAACTTCTCTCTCTTACACAAAACTTGCGTCCGCAGTTAATGAATTTATGGCTGAGATTCAAAAGTCCTTACACGTGTCTAAATCCTACAGAGACTAGAGAACACAAGTTTCAAAATTCTTTTCTGTGTCATTTAAAACACAACTTCTGCAGAAAAATCATTCACTTTTACTCAAAGATTTCTGCAAATTTCTCTCTCTCTCAAAGCAAAAGAAAATCTCAGTTTACTCTACTTTCAAAAATGGCACCAAAGAAAGCTTCATCAACTTCTGCCGAACCCATCATCAAGGTTACTGTAGCCCTTGTTGTTGATTGGAAATTCTTGTATGATGAACCCCAAATCAACCTGCATGATATGATGGATACTGTTACAAAGGCTGAACTCAAGAAGTTCTTAACACAGTACTCATACTTATTTCCGACGGAAGTTGATATTTTCTTGAAGAATGCAAAACTCTCGAAGGACAAGAAGTCTATCTCTTGCCTCCTCCCTATGTCCAAGAAAGAGCCTGCAAAAGAATTTGTGTTGACTGCTGACTCCATTGCAAAGCACTTCAATCTTCCTAATGAAGGTGATGCACTGGATAGTGTCACTCTGGCACAAATCAAGGAAGCATGGACGGTTATGAGGGCGTACGATGATGTACCTTACACCCAGCACTTTGAAAAGAAAGATCTGGTATCTCAGTACAGACTGTTGGCTGATTTTTGCAGTAAAATTGTTGAATCCAGAGTGGGCGCATTTGATAAGGTCAACCCCACCCAATTTCAAATGATGACTGCTATACTCCTCTCCATCAAAATCAACTGGAGTGAGTACATCTTTGGATGGTTTAGGGACTGTCTGAACACCCCTAACAAACCGTATGGACTTGTTTTGAGTGACCTTCTGTACAGATCAGACTGCGTTTACTCCTCTGGTCTCCCGCTGAATAAGACCAAGTTTTTGGGACGAAGGATTCTGACCCATCTCTTCAATCCTCCCAAAGTTGGTGGTTCTGCTAAACCACTTTCTGAGCGTCAGACTGTACGTGAAGTGTCTGATGAAGAGGCTGAGCGTCCTGCTCCAGAGGAAGCCGTGAAGCGTCTGACTGCTACCAAGAAGAGGGCTCCTAGAAAGCCCAAGGTACAAGCTATTCCTGCTCTTCAGAAGAATGATGAGGAAACTGATGAGGATGCACATGACAAGTTACCTCTCAAGCGGAGGAAGCTAGAAGGAATCATCAAACAAATTGAATTTGATGAACCAGCTGCTGCTCCTCCCGCTCAAGCGCTCAAACTCGTTGAAGGAGTTAACGTGAAGAAAATCTTCAAGCGTTCCAGGACAAGCAACCGTCGAGCTGCTCCTGCTTCTGAAGAGCCTGAGACTGTTGAGCCAAGCGCTCAAAGTGTTGCTGTTGAGACAAGTTCTTAGGGTAAGTTTATTTCTTCCCACAACATTCCTATTCCTACATCTGTAGAAGATCCTGCTCTTATAAAGGATAGTTCATTTGTTACAGCTTTAGTTCCAGCTGTTGCTAAAGCGTCAACAGATGTCAATCTCGATGTTGAGATGGCAGAAGTTGTGGCGATTGCCAAAGATATTGCCGCAGAAGCTGTTGCAATTGAACCTGAGGAACCTGCTCTCAAAGAGGTTCAGTCATCAATCCCTGTTCCAGCTATAACAGAGGCACGCTCAGAAGGTCAGAGCGTTGCTGAAGATGTTACAAAGCCAAGGCACTTCTTCCAACTGGACCTGCTGAAGACGATTGATCATTCAATCAACTACATGCCTCCAGCACTCGAAGAAGATTTCATTCCTGCCGGATATAATGAAGACAAATATATTGCTGTTGAGAATGAGATTGCCTTGCTGATTGATATCGATAATAAAATCAGGGATATAGTGTTTAACACAGAGATGACAGAAATTGAGAGAAAATATTATAGGGCCATTGAACTACAAAAAACTCCTGGTCAAGTACCATCCTCTCTCATTCTTCAACAAGACAGACAAGGAGGAACAACTCCTAGATGTGATGTGGATCTAGCGTATTACCTCGATTCTGGCCACAACAAGCCTACAGGTTTTGCTCTCAGAGACTACAATATTCGTGTGTATGAGCCACTTCGCCCTAGCTTTCTCAATCCATCAGAGACAGTCTTGAACCGAGAAGGCTACACACACTTTCCTCATATTGCGAATAGTCCTGAAAACCTAGCTTTGGTCAATCCACTTCGCTTATGGAAAAATAAAGCAGTTCATGCCGGTGAGCGTCTTGAATCTCTCACAGATTTGATCCAGACTGAAGCTGATGCATATTTTGATAGCGTCTGGAATGCTAACTATCAGACCGATAGATATCGATTTGAATCTATAAGAGATATTCACCATGAAGGCATTAGAGCTATGGTCAACGCTGGCACAAACTACTACATGAAAGAAGTCAATTGGGTTGAAGCGTACATGGGAAACAAGTACACTTTCTCAGAATTAGTTCAAGCTCCCCATTGGTTCGGCATAGGTATGCATGACAAGAAGTGTCATTTTGCCAAGTATTGCCTAAAGAAGCGTCAACAGAGAGTTGGACCTGTTCTTAAGCTCCCCCTATTAGACATCAAATTGAACAATGTCTGCGTCAAGAGCTTCACAGACTGTCTATTACTCCTCTACATTTCAACGCTCAAGCGTCTACCAGCGGCAGTAATCAAATTACTAGCCTGAATTTCGCTCCCAGTCACTGCGAAGATAATTTTAACTTGATGGTGAAGATTATGACTCCTTTATCTCTTTAAGAAAAACCCGGATGTCACAGGAATGCTTCTTTATTGTTATAACTAGTGTTAGTATAGATAAAGATCCCATGGATTACATATGGTTAGGGGAGCGGTCGGGATACATATGGAATTCTCTCAAAGACCGTAATCCTAAATTTGTTTCAAGTCATAGAGGCTGTGAGATGTGGGATATCACTGGCCTCGTCAACACTTGTTCATGTGTGTAATTCTCCTAAGAGGTTGATGCATTCCATTGTCGATGGCTGGTATTGCTAATGCATGCATGAAGATCCATACTTTGGTATGGGATTGAACGACCCCACAAGGATTCCTCGTTCGTGCTGTCGAACTTGGAGTCCTTCGGTTTTTGTAGTGTGAGATAATACTTAGACTTGAGATGTCATTGGAAAGGGTACTACCCACTCTACTTTGATATGCACGTGCACTCCAGGAGAGTCTTACGCGTGTATGTTGGGTATAGTCTGGTAGTTACAGTGAAACAATTAACAGTCGGAGGGGATACATCCAAGGTCACAAGTACCTGGTATTTCCTATGCTGTTGAGTGAAACTGAATAATCAAAAAGTCTCTGGCCAAAGCATTGTCTTATAAGAGGGATTGGTGATCCTTGCTTAGAAGATCGGATCATTAGTCGAACCAACATAGTCATAGTTTCTGAGGCTATTAGGGTTTCGACCATCGCTAAACCCTAGGTCTTAGACGGGAAAAAGTTGAAGGGATTCGACTCACACAAAGATCGAAATCTGGAAAGGTTTGCATTTTCATTATTAACATCTAGGAAGTCGTGGCGACGTTGCTAGACATAGAACCACGACCAATAGGTGCCTTGGCTTAATTGGTGAAATTAATCTAAGGACTAATTAATTATTATGAATAATTAATCTAGCCTTTGGAAGGACTTATTGCTTTCTTGTTAATGAGCTTAAGGGGTCACACACAATACTTAGTGTAGTACCTATTGGCTAATTAATTCTTTTTGAAATAATGGAGAGATTTATTAATTGGAATTAATTAATCGGGAAAAGGAATAAATTATTTAAGTGGTCTTAATTAATAAAAGTCTTATAATTTAATATTGGATTATTAAATTGGGAAAGACTAGTTAATGAATTAGTGGTCTAATTAATAATATATGAAAGAAGAAATATATATATATATATAATTTATGCATGTGGGGCGTGTATATATATATTTGTATAGATTTGGTGGAGAATTTTACCTTGTTCACCATGTCTATGTATATATGTATATATATATATATATTTAATATATATATATCTGTCCTATAATATATTTGGTAGGATCTATTCTAATTAATTAGGTAACTAATGGATATGGAAAGATCTTCTAAATATATGTTGGGATAAATATTGAAGATATGGAAATATCTTATTTGATAAGATATGATATATTTGATATGTATCAAATATGTAGAAATATCTTTTTAGTTGCAAAGATATCCAATTAATTAGGGAGGAGAGTTTGAGAAAAAATGGAAACTAAATAAAATAACATACATACATATATCACAAGTGTGAATACACACACTAAGACATGTGTGTGTGTTGGGCGTGTAGCCCTCTCTCTCTCTATATATATGTGTTGTTTTATTTTTAATGAATGAATTAATCACTCAATTAATTTTAAGTTTCTCTCAAGAGTTTTTCATAAAAATAAAAAACAGGCTTTTAAGTATTAATTCTTTCTCTCCAACTCTTCCACCTCTTTCACAATATTCTTCCAACTCATGTGTTGAGTACGAAGAACAGTAAAATATATTCCTACCCATTTCATGAGCCAAGATTTGATATTCTCCTTGCTAGCACTGGTGGAGATAATCGAGGGTACGAGCTAAGGTGCGGATAAACTTAGAGGTGCAACATTTGGGGCGCTAAGGCAAATCCAATCCGGAGAGGTGTAGTAGGGAGTTGCTTAAAAAGACGTTGCTGATTTTTGGCCTTCAAGAGGTAAACACGAGTAAACTTCCTTTTGAATAATTTTTGAATCCGATGGTACCATGTCTACGTAGCCCTAATTTCGGGGATGTCACTTTAATTTTTAAATTATAAGTCTTCTGCGGCGTTCGGTGTCCCCGGGGGTTGTACCGATCCCTACATATAGAACTATGTGTTTTGGAAACTATTATTCTATGACCGGTTTTCTCAACTTATTGTATTCCACATTCTAAATTTAGTGCTCATGTTTGAAGAATTAGAAACAAATACAAAGCTGGGAGAATAAGAGCTGATCAATATTGGAACCAGACATGGTGTCGTGTGTATCCACCTATGATCCAGCTCTATTCTTTTAAAATGTGAACAAGTTTGGATGATTGATTAGTTTTACCAAATGGTACTAAGAACGTTATCATTTTCTGACTTGGTCAAGAAATGATACTTCTTTAAGTTTGGTAATAGATTTTGCAAATAAATGTGGGAACAATGCATCCTCACCAAAATTGTTAACCAATTTGAAAGTTCGAAATTAGTATTCTATGTACACAGAGACTAAAGAGTATAGTATGCTAGAAACAAACTAGAAGAATCGTTTGGCATCTAAGATTAGGTTATGTCTTACAAGCATACGATTTACGAGTTAGGAGAAACTTGGGGGGTACAAGCCCATTTGGATTAGATCCCTATCCAAACTTAAGAATCTTATCTCAAAGGCAAGATGACCAACTCTCCCTTCACAGGGAAAATATTAAAGGGCCACTCAAGTTCTAAAGTTTGTGCATACTAACGTCTATGGTTGAAAATATGGTATCATATAAGGACACTACAATTGGATTGTAATATGATTTCCTAATTCAATCTGTTCTTAAAAGAACGTAGCATCGTTTCACAATTGATACTTCCAGCAACTCTACAGTTGAATAGGGTAGTAGCATGCAAGAATGAGACATTGTTGGACATGACTCATTCTGCTAAGCTACATAGAATTACCCAATTCATAGTGATTCATGCTTTGCTCATAGGTGCAACTTGAATAGATGTTCCTCCAAATTCATTCCTAAGGCACCATATCAGATGTGGTGCAACAGAAGCCTAGTCTTAAACAAGTTAGGGTATGCGGATACCCAACCTTTGTAGCAAAGACAAAGGTGAAGAATATGGAGGCTAGGTCTTTAGAAGGACGTTTTGTTAGTTATCCCAAGGATTTAGTGGGAGAACTCTTTTTCCTTACATGATGATCAGAGGATCAAGATCGTTTGAGAAAGTGAAATTGGTAGAAAGTTTGTTCTATAAGAACAAAACAATACTCTTTAGGAGACTACTATTCAAGAAACCCAAACTAAGCCTATTATTACACAACCACTAATGAGTTAGTCTGGTACAGTATCTCAACTGCATGATAGATATGGTTGTCTACTACAATGAAAACATCAACTGTTGGCAGAGAGGAACCATGGATACAATCCCTCTACGCATGATAAATCGATGGTGGATATGGACTCTTCGATAAGTTGTAAGGCTATGAAAGTGAAAGATGGATTAGATGTCTTTGAATCAATCCTAGACTCTAGTAGATCTCTCCGAAAGTATTGTACGCATTCGAGGCGAACTCATCTACAAGAAAAAGATCGATTCAAATGGAAAGGCCAGGCTGATGGCGAAAGAGTGTCAAAAGAAGGGTATTGACTATGAGGAAGCCACTTTGCCAAAACTATAATCAAATCCACTAGACTCTTACTTTAGTAATATACCAAGATTATGAAAATCTGACACATGGATGTGAAGACTCGTTCATGAATGGATTCCTCAAGGAGGACATCCATATGGAACAGCCCACGGGTTTCACATCTGAGCCCGATTCTCATAACATCAATAGACTGTATAAATCCACTTCTAGATTTAAACAGACCTCTCGAAGTTGGAATCTTCACTTTGATGACATAATTTGGAATTATGATATCATCAAAGATGAAGTTGAACCATGTGTGTGCAAGAAGGCCAGTGGGAGCGAGATGTCATTTTTGGTACTATATGTAGAGAGTGCTCCACTTACAGGAAATGATGTGGGCTCTTTGATTTGGATCAAGACATAACACCGAGCATATTCTGCATGAAAGACTTGGAAGAAGCCACTTATATCCTTATGATTCGCGTCTATGAAGGTAGAGCGAATAGGATGATTGACCCTCTCAAGCCCTTTGCTTAGAATAAATCCTAAAGCAATTTAGGATAGAAGATCTGAGAAAGGGCTCTTGCCTTATGAGGAAGACCAATGGTTAGAGATAAAATATATCATGAAGTACTTTAAAAGAACTTATGATATATTTTTCGTCTATGCCTTTTGAGAACTGGATGTGGAAGTTTATACTTACTCGGACTTTGAGTCTAACAAAGAAGATTAAAATTTCACTTTGGGTTTGCATTCAACCTCCATTGTGGGGTAGTAACTTGTAATAATTCCTAGTGAAGTACTCCACTTCTGATAATGAATATGAAACTGTCTTGGAGCCTTGGATGCAGTAAAAGAAAACTGTTTGGATCTGTAGTTCATGGTGGAACTTCTATTGGTCCCTAGCGTGGAGCTTACACGCAGGATAGAGAACCGAGGTCTCACAAATACAAACACAATGTTGAGAGATACAACATCTTTTGATAGATTATTGGAAAAGGCGATGTAGCCTTATAGAAAATGAACCTTAACCAATAACACGATTGACCCACTCGCTAAGCCACTATCATAGGTGGTGCTAGAGCGTCATCTTTAGAAGATGCATATTAGATGCCATAGCAATTGGTATAGAGTGAAAGTGGGAGATTGTTTGGGTTGTGCCCTTGATGCCAACAATGAGTTTGAGAATAGAGCATTAGTTTATACTGTACAACTAATTATTAACACAAAGGAATTAGTAAGTTGTTGATATAATTCTTAATGACATCTATAAGCATAAATGAACAACTATTCCATGTGTATCAAGGCAGATATTCCACTTCTTAAAGTAGTTAAGGACGTAGGCACTGGAAGGATTTGGTACTTGATCACTTAAACGGTTCGCAAGTCAGAGAATCTCAATTGGACATTGAGATTCGTGTGAACTTGTATGACACATCCTCTGACATGGAGTGCTAGTCGAACACTATTGGATAGTGAGAGTTTGTGTCATAGATACATTGATTAGATTAGTGTATTCGAACACGGCTCGTAGTAATCTGATCGCATGGGTTTTTACTCAGTGACTGTCAATGATAAGATTACCGATTATGATAGTATGTGTGAGCCTTAGACTTAAGGACTCATGGTCACAGTGTGCTTGTGACGTTGGTTCTGTCATGAGAGTAGTTAGGCCCAATTCACCCATTGGTGGGGTTGACCTTGAAGTGTGTTCCAATCGACAAGTAGCATTTGTGAAGTGATTGCCAAGAGGAAATTCACCGTCTCAAAAGTATACGAAAAGTATCCTATGCGAACACAGGTAAATGAGATTGAAAGTCTCTGACCAGAGCTCATGAACTAACACGTGTTTAGCACAGAAGGTAGTTCTGTAATCTCATGTTACTATGATTCTTAGCATAGCATCGAGTCCTGTGACTATCACATGTTCCATGACTCTCACTCGATCGGGATATGTCAGTGAAGGTCTTATACTCATACAATATTCACAATCTAAAGGTTCATAATGATTTGATCATTTTGTACTTGGTTTGGATACGATGTGGGGCGATAATGCTGGCTAGGTGTCACCCATATCCTTTGGTATTCCACTGCCAATCGAGGCAAACTTAGAGAGTCGCGCTGTAAGAATAGATGGAAAAATTGAATTTTGTATTTGGAGGACGGTTTAGTAATTTGTCCTTCGGTAGGACGAATTAATTGGACAAATTAATTTAATTAATTGTTTAATTGGATTAAACAATTAATTAAATTAATTAGTTTGAATATTTAATTGACTGGGCTAGTTAAATATTTAAACTAGAATATTAAATAATTAATTAATTAATTAATAAGAATATTGATTTAATCAATATATATTTAATTGGATTACATTAATTGGACTAAGTTGACTAGGTCAACTTAACTAGGCCTGGCATTGGGTAGGCATTACCCAGGCCCAGGCCCAGACCCTAAAAATGCCCACAGAATGCCTCCTTTACCCTACCCGGACCCGACCCGGTCGCAGACCCGATGGGTCCGAAAACCGGGTCCACTACACAGACCCGGAGTTTCGGGTCGGGTCCGGGTCGTGTCCTATAATTTTTTTTTTTTTTTTTTTTTTTTGCGAATTGTGATCGTCCGAGTTTGTTGTTCATTATATATTTGTATTTTCTGTTTATAATTTTAGTAGTATTATTTACAAACTCTGTATTTTTTTCCCACATTGTTTATTATATATATGTAACTCTCCATTTTTTTCCACAAATTCAACAAGCAAATAATAGATTGAATAAAATTGGAGAAATATTTGAGCAATCGAGAACTTCCACAATCATTTGAGCATATACATTTCCTGCCAGTAAATTGAAATAAACTAATATCCAACTTCAATGAATTAGTAACAATACAGTACACCCATGATCAAATTCCTCCAAAAGCACCACAATTATCCACTTTGTACCAAGATTTATATAATTCTACCATCGAGCTAAAGTGATTAAATCTAATTTACCCCATTACAAACACTCTACTCCTTTGGTAATAAAAGAAGAGCAGCTTGTCATCAATAGTAAAATCTTAAGACTTTTCAGTTCATTAGTTCCAGCAAGCAGACTACAATTTTCGGATAAAAATTCATCTACAATACTCTCCATGCAACCTCATCACAATCTTCTTAGTTGTTTTAGCCTGGACAAAGAAGAGACAAAAACATTGTTATTTACACAAAAATAAATGAAGTGTACATATTTTCAAGAGGTACAAAAAAGAGATCATAGATACCACACATCATAGCCTTTGTGTGCTCTCCACTTGAGATCCAATTGTTTGAGTAGCACTCGGAACTGCAAAAGTGTCCAAATACAATGACAGATAAATATCATTACAATTTAGAAATAATTTTATAATTAAACAAAAATGACTTACCCTTATTTGGAATTGGTCTAATCCAATCATCAGCTACTACGAGTGCTTCAACCGCATCTGGATGCAAACAAGCACGTGACTCGTCAATGATACGACCGCCAACACTAAAAGCCGCCTCAGATGCAACTGTAGTAGCTGGAACAGCTAAAATATCACGTGCTATCTTTGCCAAGATGGGTAATCTAGGACTGTTTGTTCTCCACCAATCCAAGATACTAAAATTCTCAATACTAGGATACCTTGTCTCATCTAAGTAGGCTTCCCACTCTGATTTTTGATTGACCAAACCATGTTCGTTATCATACCATGTCTCATAGTCTGGATGCTCAGTGCTTCGATTTATAATGGAGCTACTTGCATTGGTTGTGTCACCTGCTGAAGGCACACGACTACCACCGTAGGTGAAGAACAAGTCCTTCAAAGTATCGCGAACCCTTGTGATGTATCGGTCAGCACTCGAACCATAAATCCTAGTATAGTAAAACTTAACCAAACTCATTTTGTACCTAGGATCGAATACAACAGCAACAGCTAAGACCAAACAACACTTGTCCCAATACTTATCAAACTTGATCTTCATCGGACCAGCCATGTGCCTGATGAAATCATACTCACTATGTTCCCATTCAGTCATTTCCAAATAAATCTTACATATATCAGGGAAAAACACATTCGAAGTGGGGTACTTGCTACCGCTAAAACGGTTAGTGGCTACGTAAAAAGTATGTAAACACTTATGTATAGATGTAGCCACCTCCCATTCTGACTCAGATGGATTGAACAAATAATTTTTGTCTATCCTTTCAAGACGACAAAAGGCTTCTCTAAGAGGCAAAGCTGTCTCAAGTAATTCAAATGTCGAGTTCCATCTATTAGGCACATCCATTGCCACTTGCCTCTTATCCTTCAAATTACACTCATCCAATGCAGTGTCAAACTTTTGCGCCGCTGCTGGAGACTTTTTCAGATATCTAGAAGTTTCACGAATCTTTTCAATAAGTCCCCTGATCTGACTTAATCCATCTTGCACAACCAAATTTAATATATGTGCACTACACCTTACATGCAACAAATCACCATTTAAATCAATTAAATCACAAGGAACAAGCCAATCTTTTAACTTTTTAATCATCGAGTTATTGGCTGAAGCGTTGTCAACAACTACTGATAATAACTTCTTATCCAGATTCCATTCCAAAATAGATTCTCGCATAAAATCATATAAAGAGTCACCTCCATGTGGATATGGAATCTTTTTAAAAGCTATAATCCTCTTTTGAAGCTCCCAATCCTCATCAATAAAATGTACGGTTAGGCAACAATATGAAATATGTGAATGCTCAGAAGTCCAAATGTCGGTAGTTAAAGATAATCTAGATCGAACCCCACCCAACAATCTATACATTTTGATCTTTTCTTCTTTATATACACTAATCACATCAGCCCGTATTGTGTTTCTACATGGAAGCTCAAAATTGGGGTTCAATCCTTTCAAGAATGTCTCAAAAAATTCATACTCCCCTATATTGAAGGCAAACTTATGTTTAATACAAGCAATTGCCAATTCTTTCCTACTTTTCAATTGATCAAACTCAAACACAGGCACGGGAGTTCCAACTAATCTATCTCTTCCAAGATCCGGTTTATTAGGACAAGAATTATATAAATGTTTTTTTAGGTGAGTTGTCCCACTCGAAGGATTTCCCGACAGAAGCTTACCACAGTGATTGCATTTAGCAAGCATAACGCTATTTGCATCTCTTAACTTTGTAAAGTGGCTCCAAACAAAAGAAATCTTTCGTTTTGTAGTTTGAGGTTGAACTACCTCCTCATTGCCACCAAGCCCACCAGCACGACTAGGTTGACTCGATTCAGAGGTCGACATACTAAAACCTGTAAAAGAATCATAAATGTTACACACTGAGCATTTTGAACCCAATTTTAGCCCGAATTCGAATATTTTAACAAGTTGTCAAAGATATTATCATGGAATAAGTTATGAAGGATGATCACAACAAATAGTAAAACAAAGAGTAAAAGGCAAAGAAAAAGAAAGAAATGAAAATTTGGTATGTAATCTTTTACAATTTCTGAATGAGCCTCAAAAAGCATACGGAAATGCATAATCTTTTACAATTTCCGAATGAGCCTCAAAACAGATGTAACCATTTCTGCAGTAAATTTCATTAAATCAATTCGCAATATTTCCCGAAACCCTTTTACAATTTCCGAAAATTAAGGTAAATTAAGTTAAATTTCCCGAAACCCTTTTACAGAAAATCAATTTTCTGTCAAGCTGTATGATAGACAAATGGGCATTAACACAGAGAGAATTCTCATTCATCCCTCAGAGAAATCCCCAAATCATTCCACAACACATATTTTTATCCAGCAACAAAATTAACCCAAATTGGTCTCAGTCGCAATTACGATTCGCAACAATGATGAAAATTAAACCAAATGGGACCAAAAAGGCAGAATCATCAATCCACAAACCTATTTTCAACAATTTAGCTATATAGTTACAGAATCTGGAAAATGATGAAAATTTAGCTATTCGCAACAATGATGAAAATTAAACAAGAATTCAACAAAAATTGAAAATTGAGCATATAGTTCTCAATCATCTTTCCTCATACATATATATATATAACGGATAATAAACAAAATTAAACAAGAATTCAACAAAAATTGAAAAGAAAAGAGGAGTGCTGCTAGCCTGCTAACACGGATCTTGCCGGCGACGGCGGAAGTGGCCGGCGGTGGAGAAAGCGGCTGACGCCGGCGGTGGTGGGTGGCGTGGTGCTGCTTCTGAAAAGTGAAATCTGAGTCTCCTACGGGTAAGTGAAAAATGAAAAGTGAAATCTGAAAAGTGAAAAGTGAAATGGGTAATGGGTTTTAAGGCATTTACCGGGTCTCCTACGTGTCTCCTCCGGGTCTCCTACGGGTCTTGGACCCACGGGTAGGCATCGGGTATAGACCCGACCCGGACCCGAACAACTT
Source organism: Buddleja alternifolia (assembly GCA_019426215.1). NCBI lineage: Eukaryota > Viridiplantae > Streptophyta > Magnoliopsida > Lamiales > Scrophulariaceae > Buddleja > Buddleja alternifolia. The sequence goes on from CM033395.1 coordinate 11,389,087, forward strand.
TAATTTATCGGGTCCGGGTCGGGTCCGGGTCTCATACCCGAATTACTGGGCCTGGGCCGGGTCTGAGAGTTAGTGACTGGGTCTGGGCCTGGGTAATGCCTACCCACTGACAGGCCTAAACTTAACCCAAATAAGCATCCAATAGGCCATGTGGGTGTGTGATCTGGTGTGCTTAAGTTGGAGGATTTATTTAATCCCCCATCACAAACTAGACAAGACAACAGAAACATAACGTGAAAATCCTCCACCAGAAATACAATACAGAGAAAAACTCTCTTCCACTCTCTCTCACCTAGCTGCCACTTTGGAGAAAGAGATGGAGATTTTTGGAGTCGATTCTGCCACATGATAATCTAGAGACTAGACACGTGGACATTGAACGAAGATTCGCAAGGATTGATTGAATACACAACAAGGTAAGTTTTTTTATTCATCATTTTCTTTGAAATTAACGAACAAACGAATTGATCTTGGCTTCAGTAATCTGGATATGATTTTAAGTTTTCACTGTGCATGATACCAAGATTCCCAACACCATCCACTCCCCACATGGTCCTTGAGATGTTAGCCTTGCATTTTATGTACGTCCGAAGAACACGACACCACCGTACACTATTTTGTGCTTAAGTCCGATCCATCAAATTCTCATAGCATAATAGTGGCTAGGTGGTCCCACGACTCATGCCGACTCCATTGCAAAACTAAAACCCATGTGCACTTCTAGTATACCTCCTTGTTATATAGAAGACGTAGTTGTGAGATTAGTACACTTAATCTTGCCCGAGCATCCCATGACTTGTGGCCAATGATTACAAGCCTCACGCTATACCCTCTCACATGAAGATTAGGTTTAAATACTTCACCTATTCTTTGTGTTAGAGATACAAGGCATCTTAAATTTCATGACTCTTTATTAGGAGTAGTTGAATCAAGTTTATGTGATGGACCTATTTATTTTTCATGTTTTCCGAATTTTACTTTATCTTATTTGATCTAAATTTATTGCATGCTTTAAGTCTTGATGTTAAAACAGAAGGTTTCTTAGCAAAGCTTAAACCCATGTGGACTTCTAGTATAACCTCATTGTTATATAGAAGGCTTAGTTGCGAGATTAGTACACCTAATCTTTCTAGAGCACGCCACGACTCATGGCCAATGATGATAAGCCTCGTGCTATTGCCTCTCAAATCTAATGATGGAAGGCATTGGATCTAATCAGGAACTTCTCGGCCCCCGATTTATCCATTTATGGACTTAATATATATTCTATGGGGTTTTTCAAACAAGATCTCACCATTTTAGTTACTTATCTTTCTTGAGTGTGTTGGGTTTGTACCATCGATGCGAACTAGAAGTTAGAGAATATGGCATTAGTTTATTCTGTAAAACTAATAATTAATATAAAGGCATTAGTAAGTTGTTCACATAATTCTTAATGCCAACTATAAGTCTTAAATGAACAACTAGTCCATGTGTATCAAAGCAGATCTTCCACTCCATGTAGTAGTTATGGAGATGGGGACTGGAAGGATTTGGTAGTTGATCACTTAAATGGTTCATCATGTGGACTTGTATGACATATGCTTTGACAAAGAGTGCCAGTCGAACGCTACAGGATAGTGGGAGTTTGTGTCATAGATACATTGATTGGATTAGTGTATTCGAACACGGCTCGTAGTAATCCAATCACATGGGTTTTTACTCAGTGAATGTCAATGATCCGATTACTGATTATGATAGTATGCTTGAGCCTTAGATCTGAGTAATCACGTTGAAGATGTGCTTGTGACATCAAATCTGTCATCAGAGTAGTTAGATCATATTCACCCGTTGGTGGGTTAATCTCGAAGTGCAGCTTAATGAGCAAGTAGCAGTCTTAACTGATTAACAAAATGGAATTCACTGTCTCGAAAATAAATGAGAAGTATTCTATGCGATCATAGGCAAATGAGATTAAAGTCTCTGGCCAGAGTTCATGAACTAACTCATGTTGGACACTGAAGCTAGTTTGGTAATCTCATGTTACTATGATTCTAAGCATAGCATCGAGTTCTGTGAGTTTGACATATTCCATGACTTTCACTCGATTGGGATACGTCAGTGAAGGGCTTATATACTCATATGGTATTCATAATCTAGAGGTTCATAATGACATAGACAATTCGTACTTGGTTGGGCTATGATGTGGGGCCACGGTGCTGGTTAGGTGTCACCTACATCCTTTGACATCCTCCCATTGCCAATTGAGACGAACCTAAAGAGTCGCGCTAAAGGCATAGATGGGGAAATCAATATTTATATTTGGAGGGTGTTTTGGTAATTTGTCCTTTGGAAGGGCGAATTAATTAATTGACGAATTAATTTAATTAATTGTTTTATTGAATTAAACATGGATAATTAAATTAATTATGTTGACTTGGTCAACTATGAATATTAATTTAATCGGTGTGTATTTAATTACATTAAATATTAGATGGTTAAATTAAATGGGCTAAGCTGAATAAAGTCAATATAGCCCAAGAGGCATCCAGTTGGGCCTCATAGGCGTGTGTATTAGTTGGCTTAGTTGGAGGATTTATTTAATCCTCCAACATAAGCTCTAAAGGAACACAACTAGAAGAACACAAGTTACATCACGCAATATTCCTCCAAAAAAAATACAACACACAGAAAAGAAATTCTCTTCCACTCTCTCTCATCTAGCCGCGAGGAGAAAAGAGATGGAGATTTTCAGAGTCAATTTTGATGCGTGATAATCTATTGACGGGACACGTGGACTGTTGCGAAGATTTGAAGATTCACGAGGATTGATTGAATACATAAAAGGTAAGTTTTTTGTATAATCTTTTTCATTAAAATCAACAAATAACGAATTGATCTTAGTTTTGGGAATCTGGATAAGTTTTTAAATTTCTTATGTGCATGATACAAGGATTCTCAACAGTGGTATCAGAGCCAAATTTGTTGGCTTTGTTAATTTTTATATGTGTGTTCTCTTGTTTATTTAATGTTCATGTTGAATGCAATATTGATTTTGAATCAATACAATTGGGACGAAAAATCTTGAAAATCGAATTTGTGAATTTCTGGAATAGATTTTGTGAATTTCTAAAAATTGAATGTGGGAATTTATGGAAATCGATTATGTGAAGTTCTGAAAATCAATTCTGGATTATGCCGCTGCTTGTGTTCTTTGGACGTGGAGGCGCTTCGAATTTTCAACTGGCATCGCTGCTCAATCGGCATCACCGTAGAAAAAGAGGACAATGAAATCATCACCGTTGTGGATTGCGGCGGCAGCCTTAATTGCAGCAGAAAGCCACACCCACAGCCTCACTGCGCGTCATTGGAATTAGTGCTTAAGTCACCCCTCCAGATGCCAGATTTTGGGGGTAATATCGCTGCTGTTCTTCGGATCTGAAAACAAAATGGTCCCCGGTGGACATGGCCATTAACGGCCGTGGAAGATGCGGGAGATGGGTTGCGAATTTTGGCTGCTGAAACTCGCTGGTTTGCCGGAGACTTGAGGGACGACGTCGATCTTGTGGAGCACCGCAACCATGCCAACGAAAGTCGCCGACGCGGCGCCGCTCAAACAATGCAGCACATCATTAAGGAAGAAAACGGTTGATTCGGGCTTAGGGCATTTGTTGTGTTGGGCTGAGCCCATCACACATTAAATTGTATGCTGGGCTTGGTCCAATGCGTATTTAATTAATGGGGAGTTGGGCCAAGCCCACTAGGACTAATTAAACAAAAGACCAAGCTGATTTTATTACTTAATAGGGAGTTGGGCTTAGCCTACTCGGATTAATTTTATACTTAGCCTAACATCTGATTATTTTTTGGAAATGAGTCTATGAGTAGACTTAGCCCAACACTTTATATTTAAATGAACATGGGTTTATTTGGATTCACCCAATACTATCAAAGTCATTTAAATTGGTAAACACCCAATATCAAATTTTGATTGGATCCTTCTTCTAGATTAAAGCCTCTAATTAAATTAAATAGGATTTAATTTATTATGAATTAAATTGGATTTGATTTATTTTAAATTAAATTAGTTTTGATTTACTAATCAAAATCAAATGAGATTTAATTTTTTTATTGATTAAATTGGATTTAATCTTTCTTATCCAAAATTAAATTGGATTTGACTTTGTAATAAACTATATGGGATTTAATTTTATAATAAATTGAATTGGATTTGATCTATTTTAAAATTAAATTGGATTTAGTTTACCTATCAAATATTAAATTAGTCTTAATGAAGTTATTAATTAAATTGGATTTAATTTTGTAAGTTGATTAAATTTGATTTATTCATCTATGAAAATTGAGTTGGTTTTGATTATGTGCTTGATTAAATTGTTTTTAATTTTGTGACGATTTGTGAGCCCATGAAAATTAAAATTAGATTTTATTAGATTAAATTATATTTAATTTTCCCATGATAATTAAATTGGATTTTATTAGTTAAAGTTATATTTTTCGATCGCATGAAAGTTAAATTGGATTCAATTTGACTTCGATTAAATTTGATTTAGTCTTAGTATGAAAATTGAATGAGATTTAATTTTGCAATAGTCAAATTGGATTTCATTTTATGCTTATGTTTTCAGATATGTCTTGTATATGATGCATGCTTATGACATGTGATGAATACACTTTCCATGGACTTAAGATTTATTTTATATTTATGTTGCATGCTTAAAATATTATGTTAATTAGCCAATTGGCTTGGGCCGATTTAGATAGTCCATGAAAAATGTGTGATAGTAGAATTGCTAGGTTTTTCTAAAAAAATTGTGATAGTAGAATTGCTAGGTTTCTCTACGCTTTATATGCATGTTAGCATGTTAGAAGTTAAACGTTAATACTGTTGGGTTTTTACATATAAAAGGCAGCGGAAATTTAAATATCCCAAGGTAGTTCATCTCGATTTCATGTATTCAAATTGAGTTTAGAAATTATGTACCTTTTTTCGCGTAATTGGATTTCTGAACCAGCTTTTGTGATCCTTCTTCGAACAGCAAATCTGCTACTGTCTCTAAATCACCACGCCGGAATTGAAGCAAAAAATTCCTCCTTTTCTTCCCCTTGAAGATGGCTAGAGAGACAGAGAGAGGTTGGAAAACTTTGACTTGGAGAGAAAGTTAATGATTGGGGCTTAGGTTTGTTTTTTGGTAAGTAGTATATTTATACTACACTGAAAAATAATAACCCTAACTAACTAGGCCTTATGGGTGTCCACTATGGACACCCACTTGGGCATTTTTAAAGCCCTTCGGGCTTAGTCCAGTTGTGTTTAAGTTTTAATTATTTATTTAATTAATATTATTTATCCAATAAATAAATTAATCAAATAACTAATATATTCCATGTTAATTCTATAAGTAATTTCCATAAAGAAATTAATTAACACATTAACTTGATTAATTAATAAAATCATCTAATGACTAATTAATTCAATTAATAGTGATATCCAATATCAAAAATTTTCTGAAGTCTAGTTCCATAATTTTTCCTTTGCAATTCTTTTAAGCGCGCCTCTTTGAAGGCAATTGGGAGGAAACCAAAAGGATGTGGGTAACACCTAACCAGTCCCGTGGCTCACATTTTATCCCAATTGAGAACAAATGAATAGGATCATTCCAGACCTTTCACACTGTGAATACCGTAGGAGTATAAACCCTTTATTTATATATCCCAGTCAAGTGAGAGTCGTGGTTTAGTCGAACTCATAGAAATTGACCATATGCTTAGCTCAAAATGAATCAAGGTCACTGAGTACACTTTCATGTCTAACATGAGTATCTCTAATTCTTTAGCCAAAGTCTTTTGACCTCATTTATTCATGACTGCATAGGATATTTAGCTCATCCACTTATGGGAGAATAAATCCCATTTTGCTAATTAGTTAAGATTTCTACTTGCCCATCAAGCCGCACTTCGAGGTCGACCCCACCAACGGGTGAGTTGAATCTAACTACTTTAATGACATACTTGATGTCACAAGCACATCTTCAACATGATTCCTCAGGTCTAAGGTTCACGCGTACCCGTCACAACTTATCAGTTTTGTCATTGATTTTCAGTGAGTGAAAACCCATGTGACAAATTTGATGCGAGCCGTGTTCGAACACATCAGTCTAACTGAGGTGTCTATGAAATAAGCTCCCACTACCATGCTCATAGTGTTCGACTGACACTTCCCTGTCAAAACTCATATCATACAAGTCTTTATCTAGTAATGATGTCCAGTCAATACTCTCTTCGACTTGTGAACCATTTCAGATATTAAGGATCAAACTCTTCTAGTGCCATTCTCCTTAACCTATAGGGAGTAGAAGGTTGGCCTTACTATCAAGGACTTTACGTTGTTTACTAAACCTTACAAATGCGTAGAAGAAAACAACATGAAATGCCTTATATTAATATAATAATATTAGTTACAAACTAATGGCCTATAAATCTATCCTCTTTATGGCATTTGAGGGTATACACACTAACAATATCCCACTTGCACTCAATGCCATTTGCTATGGTATTTTATACCCATCCTTTCTAGATGTTTTTCTTGTACAACTTGTGCCAATGGCTTGGTCAATGGGTCAGTGACATTGTCAGCTGAGGCTATTTTCTGAACATATATTTTTCCTCTTGCAACGATCTCTCTTATAATGTGATATCTCCTCTCAATGTGTTTGGACTTGTTTTGAAAACTTGGTTCCTTTGCCTACGCTATTGCTCCAGTGTTGTCACAATAAAGTGGCAACGAGAGCTCCACGCTTAGAACCACTTGAAGTTCTCCAATGAACTTCCTAAGCCAAACAGCAAACAGCTATGTATTCAGCCCTTGTTGTGGAGTTCGCGGTTGTGCTTTGCGTGGAACTTTTCTAAGTCACCGCTCCACTGTTGAGTGTGAGTATGAACCATGAGGTGGATTTTCGGTCATAGACATCTGATTGGAAATCTGAGTTGGTGTAACCGTCCATTCTTAGGTCACCACTCCCATAGATGAGAATCATATCCTTAGTTCTCTTTAGATACTTTAGGATATTCTTCACAGCTATCCAATATTCCTTGCCAGGGTTTACTTGAAAATCGACTAACAACACTTACTGCATAAGCAATGTCAGGTCTAGTACATAGCATTGCATACATCAGGCTACCCACTGAAGACGCATAGGATGCAGTGCTCATCTCTTTTCTATCTTCCTCACTTTGAGGACATAGTTTTCGATAGGTGTACCCGTGTCTCATTGGCAGGAACCCTTTCTTAGAATCCTCCATCCTAAATTTCTTTAGGACCTTTTCTAAGTAAAGGGCTTGAGAGATCCCTATCATTCTATTTGTTCGATCTCTATAGATTCGAATCCCTAGAATGTAAGTAGCCTCTCCCAAGTCTTTCATGGAGAAAGTACTCGAAAGCCACTTCTTAACAGTGGTGAGCATTCCTATATCATTTCCTATGAGTAATATATCATCTACATATAACACAAGAAATGTTATCTTGCTCCCACTAACCTTCTTATAAACACATGGCTCATCTTGGTTTTTGATGAAGTCAAATCCTTTGACTGCCTCATCAAGTTGTAGATTCCAGCTACGAGATGCTTGCTTGAGTCTATAAATAGATCTTTCATGCTTACACACCTTATGGATACCATCCTCAGATACAAAACCTTTAGGCTGTTCCATATAGATATTTTCTTCTAGGAATCCATTCAAAAAACTAGTTTTGACATCCATTTGCCATATCTCATAGTCTAGGTGAGTTGCTATTGCAAGTAGATTTCTTATATATTTGATCATAGCCACTGGCGAAAAGCTTTCTTAGTAGTCAATTCCTTCCTTTTAAGTATACCCTCTCGCCACTAGCCTGGCTTTATAGGTGTCAACCTTTCCATCAACACCAATATTTCTCTTGTAAATCCATTTGCACCCAATTAGTCTTACTGAAAGTGTTATGAGCACAGCGAGCCATCTGTTGGCTTGAACATTAACGTTGTATCAGTCTTATCATTTGGATTATATCAAACATATTACAGAATGCTTCTTTATTGTTAGCATACGAAAGGGTCTAGAAGAGGGGAGGGGGGGGGGGTTGAATAGACCCTGAAATCTTTTTCGACTTCAAAGATTCGTATCACTTTTAAAGATTTGAATGCTTAGAAAGCTGAGCGCTTGGGTCAGGCGCTTCAGTAAAGATAAGTTAGACTTAGTGATTTTAGCAATTTACCAAAGTAGGGTAACGGTTAGATCACTCAATCAGGGTTAGCACAACGGAAATGATTTTAAAGCTTTAGCGTTCGTTTTGGTTAAATAGTCCCTTAGCAGATTAGCTTGTCATTTTCAAAGAATATAGTATAATGTAAAACAAGACAATAATTAAAGTAAATAACACAAGAAATTATAAGGTTCACTGGGTGATGTAATCCCAGCTACGTCCTTGTTCTCCTTTTTCACTTGGAGGAATTTTACTAAAATGATTATCAAAGAATCACACAAAATCTTCTACAAGATAGTAAACAGGTGAAGATGATCTCGGGCTCCTTGATCACACAGATTTCAGCACCAATGAAGATCGTCTTCTACAAGATTCTCTCACTCAGAAATACTGCCTGTAAGGGAGTTTCAACAACTTTCTCACTCAGATGAAAGGTTGAAGGTTTTGTCACAAGGGTTTGTTTGTTTTTGGAAGATCAAACAACTTGGAATATCTCAGTAAGAGTTTAGGTTTCTTCTTTGGAAGAGATCTGAGATATTTGTGACTGTCTGGAATGTATATAAAAAGTTTGAAAGATTTTGGCTATGGAGTTTCTAAGCTTTTTCTTTGAACGAGAATTTCAGCAGAGTTTCTTGTGCATGTACGTATATCTCTATTGTGTCTCTTGTCTCTTTTTAGGGTTTGCTAAAGGTATGTTATTTATAGGCAATTCTTGGGATCTGTCTGTTGGACACATGTGGGAACGTGCCTCTCACGCGGCGCGTGATTCTACCTAAAACTTTACATTCCTGAAAATTTGCTGGCATCGATTGGATGGGAGCAGCTATAAACTCTGAAGTTCTGACAGTCTAGTAAAAAAGGTGGCTTGTCCACAAGTCACAGTAGCTTATCACATTTAATGCTCTTATCAGGCATTTAATGCATTTGAATTTATTTCCCGTTGGAAATAAATGTCCGTTGAATGATTGCATTTAAGTCCTTCATGACTTGAGGATTTAATTCAGGTGAATCTAAAACTGATTGCTAGAATGCTTTGAGCGCTTGATCCATAAATCTTGAAAAGAGGTCCTTTAGCATTTGACAGACGCTAAGAAACAAATTTTCATCTCTGGTTGACTTCAGACGCTGATCTTCAACTTCTTCTCTAATAGACTCACCTAGAATTCTATTAGCGATTCATTATCTAATACTTAGTGACACGCTAGAAGCTAACGTGCTTTAGTAGCAAGTGCACTAGTCGTGTGTAGTAATAGAAATGGACAATAAGTCCGGGCTGTCGAACCACAGAGACTTGAATTTGAGTTTATGATTTTCGATAACAAAAGGAAGTAAATTAGAGATTTAACTAAAAAGGAAAGTAAAATAAGTGAAAGTGAAAGTAAAGAGAGATTAAACTTCCAAGGTGGAGAGGTGACTAAGGGTCATGTTCGGGCACATGTTGCGTATTGCTATCCTAAGATCATTACCAATTCATTAGACATACATTGCTATGGTGAAAGCTCCTAAGGTAAAGAATAACCGATGTCTCGTGATAAACTCCTATACTTAATTGGTGGTTTCCTAAGTATGTCTACCCAGAAATCTAACCACTAAGCATGCATTAAATAACTAGAGCTTTCTCGATTAAAATCGAACGACTTCACCCGGGAATCTTTACCTATGTCTAGGGCAATTCCTATTTGGTTGGTGATGTTGTGAAATTCATGCACCCTAAGTCAACTTTCTCTCGAATAATTCACCTAGGCATGATATCAAATACATGGTGATCAAGCATATGTAAGGCATTCAACCACAAAATTACAACACATATTAATATATGAATTGAAATAGAAAACGATCTTATTATCACAATACTAACAACATGGCCTTCTCATGGCCCTAGTTCAACAATTTAGCTCATAAAATGCATAAGAAAAAAGCTAAGCATAAGATCCATGTTCATAGACAAAGATGAATCTAAAGCTAAGAAACTCCCTATGTTGAATTGATGATCAAATCTTTAATTGGAGGCTTGAATCTCTTCTTTCCCTTCTCTTTTGCTCTTCTAAAGTGATGAAAAGTGAGGTCCCAATCCCAAGAAATCCCCAAAATTCCTTTAGAATTCGAACCCCCTCTTCTTCCTTTCATTTTTGGCCTTTATACCTTCAAAACTGCTGTACCGGCGCCCAAGCATGGCCTAAGTGGCGCCTAGGCGTGGTCCAGGTGGCCTAAGTGGCTTGGGGAATAAGTTGACCTGCACTTAGGTGCGGATAAGGTGGCGCCTAGGCGCCACAGTGCGAAGTCTTAACAATTTTCTTGTTCTTCAGCGCAGCAATCGTTTTTTCTTCATAACTTTCTCCACGGACCTCAGATTCGGATGATTCAAGTTGCCACATGAAGCCAAGACGGAGATCTACAACTTTATGGAAGAAAGCATCCTCAAATTTGATTTTAAAATATACTTAAATACTGTATTTTTGTGCACTTTACGTCAATTGCAATGATTTTCCACCTTCACTCAATAAGCACATAGGTTATACTCATATGTGGCATAAATCAAGTGATAAATGAATCTAAAACATAAACGTAAGGGCTTAAAAATACGTAAAAATGAGTCTTATCACTTAGTCTAAAATCTACAAAGATAAAAATTACAAGCCTAAATAAATAACAATTACAAACTTTCAAACGCTTTAAACAATAATCTTTGAAAATATAAACTTACATTTTATTTGGGGTCTAACATTGAATCCTATCTTGTCATCATCAAAACATCTAGCATAAAATTTCCTAACAATTTCCCCCTTTTCGATGATGTCAAGACTTTTAACTCTTACAACTCATTTATAATTTAAGAGTTACTTAAAAGAAAAGCCCAATTGAATATAAGTTAGCGTTTAAAAAGTTAGTAAAGTTAGATATAGTTAGATTCGCTTCAACAAGTTATTTCAGCGATAAATCATTCATATATTGAAAGAATAAGCATACATGATTTATACTGAAAGTAATATAAATGAAAGCGACAACAGAAATATAAAAAAAATTTATTCACTTTTTCTGTCGCTTTGCTCTTTCTTCGCCTTAGAGAACTTCTAGTGCTAAGTCCATCAGGAGACGATCAATGTCGATCATTGTCGTATGTTGAATTTCATCGTAATCATGCCTATGAAGTCTAGCGCTTTCATTCAGTTCTAACAACCTTTTCTTCCCTTCTCTTGGAGAAATTCCAAGTTCACGAATTAAATCGTGATAGATATCTTTTCTTGGATCTTTTGACGGTTTGCAATTGATAGGTCGTCTTAGCGGTCCGGCATAAGGTTGAAATCCCATACTTTCCAAGAAATCGACGTCCAATTCTGGAAGTGGATATGTTCCTAGATAATACCTTGGCTTTCTCTTTTTAGTTAACATCTTCTTGATGCTCACTAGTTCTTCAAACATTGATCGCCAATTTTTCTTATCTGTCTTTGATATTGCTTTGGACGCTTGATGCTTTTCTGTATTTTCTCCCTTCTTGGCATCATCAAGAGAGGTTTTTAACTCAGCGACTTCTCTTCGCAAGAGTCGAACTTCGTCAACAAAGAGAGCAACTTGTTGAGCGACGCTCTGAGCAGCGGCATCGGTCAAAATATGTCTTTCAACATCAGCCGAAGCGCTCTGAGCTAAGTGACGGTTGAATTCAGATGAGAGTTCAGCGACAAGTGGTGACATGCTTTTCATGATTGTAACAGTGCTTTTATTTGCAGCGTTTGCAAGGTCACGACTTCGCGTATCAGACACTATTTGGATATGTCTATCAGCAGCCTAAAAAATTATGGAGCAAGAACCCTCAATGTTGGTGAGCGAGTTCCGTACTGCCTGTCTGAAATCTCTAGATTTTGAATCACTCTCAGAATCCGAATCGGAAGAAGGACGTTCAGGAGACGAAATGAGTCCGTAAGAGCTAGAAACTACAGCCATGCCTTTGGATTTATCTCTGATAAATGGGTCTTCAGGCTCTTGAGCAATTTCAGCGTGCACTTCTTCAATCACTTGGTCCATTGAAGGATCTTCGATCGCTGGGGGCTCGACTACAGGGGCGCTACAAGAATCTGGCAAAGAAGCCTCCGAAATTGGAGCGACTTCCTTAGTAGGAGCAGTATCTGGTTGAACAATTTGGATTGGGAGAAAAGGTTCTTCAATAGCAATGACCCAGAGTGGGCCAAGTGCTTCCATCACATGCCTTGGACTAATCAGGCTTGATTGCAGAATAAAGAATATAGCGTCTTCGTGCTCTTCTGTACAAAGTGCAAGTTGCACACCTTCCGGTAATTCTATTCCTGAAGTATAACACTTGAAAAAGTCTAGAATAAGAGGCATTAGTGCTTGAGCTGCTGTTTGATCCACTGGCCTAATTAGCAAAATCATCTTGGCCACTTGAATGTTCTGTTGACTGAAGAACACATGGTGTAGATTGCATCCTCTGAAATTGCTTAACCCTGAGTAATGATCAAAAGAGATGTCCAGCGCTTGGGCATTTTCTATCACTGCTCTCATTTCTCTATGGAAGACAGCAAACTCAGCATGCTCATTTGAAACATTAACACGAATTTGACTTTGACTGGGAAGAAGCGGTTATTTGCTGGATGAAGCTTCTTCGTTGAGGTCAGGAAAGACACGTTGAACAAATGCTTGACGAGGATGCAAGATGTAGCGTCCGCCTTGGTTGAATAAGGCTAGCTGCTGGTGAATGTAGGTTTCTATTGGTTGCCTATAGCGTGGTAAGTCGCTGACATTGCCTGCAATGTGCTGACACTGTTGAAGCAAAAAGGTAGCGAATCCTCGTCATCTGTATTCAATTCCAAATTCAAACAAAAATGGATATCGTATGAGTTCATCAAGGGAGTAGAAATGAAGAACGAACTCTTCCACCCATCTGGCTGTGTCCATCATCCATCTTTTTCCAAGCTTATCAGCTTTCTTTTGATCTTTTCTAGCGGCTAGGAATTTCTCGAAGCGCTCGATCTCTTCGTCATAATCCTCTGCCCATAATCTGGCAAGATATTATCGGGCTTCATTTTCTATCCACGAATTCACTGGATTGGGACGCTCAGCTACAAGCGGTCCTTTACCTTTCCATAACTTGAGTGGAGTAGGAGAGAGAGCATTCTGAGGAGAGTTGACTACTTTAGGGAGAGCCGAATATCCTTTTTTGCTTAGATCTTCCTCATCAGGATTTTTGTTCCAATTGCCCATGTGGGGATTCTTGAAGACAATCTTGCTAGCTCGATGAGGATAGAAAGACTCGTCTGAGTGACTGGTGAAATTAAACCGTGCTTGGTCACAATATGCTCTATTGAACACTGGTCGATGAATATACTCAAAGCGAGATTGAAGTCGCTCCAAGTTGTAGAGTCCTAAATCGGCAAGATGTTCAAAGAGTTCAAACTTTTGGGTGTTGGAAAGATCAGGCCGATGGAGAGTTGTTTGAAAAGTGATTTCTAGCTCTGCAAGTGTCTGGCTGTCTCGTTCTCTAGCAGCATAATAAAATTCAAGATCAGGAGTATATCCGCGAGGAAAGAAATCGATGACACGAGGAGGAGGTCCTGTTGGAGTAGGAACAAGGGCCATCGCTTATGTTGGGATGGGGGCCACTTCTATCGACCTCTCAGCATGTAAAGTCGCTTCACTAGCTGAAGATGTTTCAGAGTCCGAAAGGGCTTGAGATGCTTCTTTTGCAATATCCACAACAGTTGCCATATCCACATCTACTTCAACCGAAATCTCGGAGAGTTGAGGAGCATCAGCGGTTGGTGCATCATGAGCTGATACATGTAAGCGGTTGAGAAACGCAAGCAAAATTTCTACTAAGTAGAAATTACATGGAAAAGACTAAAACGCTTACCCTGAGGAATATCATCGACTGACTTAGTTTCTTGATCTATTTCTATATTAGGGACAGGTTCCTCAGGCTCTGGAACTTCTTCTTCTGGTTCTAAATCGAGAAAAGAAGTTATTGGATCAACACGAATGGGAATACGTAAGATTGCCATGACCTCGAAAATTCGGTCAGGCCAACGAGTATTGGAGGTCATCAAAGCACTATTGCCTATATACTATACTCGTTGAGCTAATTTGAGCTTTGCTCAAGCCAATCGGGAATGAGTTGAATAAAAGACCTCGTTCTATTTTGTGGCCTTTGCCACTCGGATGATTAAGTTCGTAGGAGTGTCTTAACACTTAGCACCCTAAAACCCTCTGGTTTGGGAGTTGTTGACCCAAAGCCCATTACATGGGTGGCAAAAACTTGACACGCTAGAAGCTAACGTGCTTGAATAGCAAGTGCACTAGTCGTGTGTAGTAATAGAAATGGACAATAAGTCCGGGTTGTCGAACCACGGAGACTTGAATTTTAGCTTATGATTTGCAAATAAACGTAAAGACAATTTAACGGAAAGTAAGAGTAAAACAAGTAAGTAAACAAAGAACAAAAATAAGAACAAGCAATAGATTGAAACTCAAGTGTGAAAATAGACTAAGGCACATGCAAGACTTGACTTGATCCTCATTCGCATAAAGACTCTCGTTGAATTATTAGACCTAGTTGCTATGGTGAAAACTCCAATGGTAAAGAATAACCGATGTCTCGTGATAGACTCCTACACTTAAATGGCGGTTTCCTAAGTATGTCTACCTGGAAATCTAACCTCTAAGCATGCATTGAAGAATTAGAGCTTACTCGATTAGAATCGAACGACTTCACCAGGGAGTCTTTACCTATGTCTAGGGCAACTCCTATTTGGTTCGGTGATGTTATAAATCCCTTGCACCCTAGCTTAAATCTTTCTCAAGACGCTAAACTAGGCAATTAATAATACATATGGTGATCAATCACATGTAAGAAACATAAGCACAAATTCAGAACACATAGCAACATAGGAATTAATTCAACGATTATCAATAATACAAATAAATCACTAATCAATCCTTACAAGGCCCTAGCTATATGAATTTAGCCCATAACCATCAACATAGAAGAATTCAACATATTCATATACATAAGTGTAAACACCAAATGCAATAAATAATGAATAAACTCCCTAAAAGGTTGATTGCTGATGAATCCTTGAGTGGAGCTTCAACCCTTAGCTCTTATCCTCTTCTTCCCCTTCAAGGTAGGTGAAAAGTGTGGCTCAAATCTCAGAAAATGAATTCCCAAACCCAAAATTCGAACCCCCCCGTTTTCCTTTCATTTTTGGCTTTTATACCTTCAAAACCGCTGTATCGACGCCCAGGCGTGACCCAAATGGCGCCTAGGCGCGGTCCAGGTGGCCTAAGTGGCTTGGGGAAGAAGTTGACTGGCACCTAGGCGTGGATAAGGTGGCGCCTAGGCGCCACAGTGCGAAGTCTTAACCGTTTTCTTGTTTTTCAGCGCATCAATCATGTTTTCTTCATAACTTTCTCCACGGACCTCGGATTTGGATAATTCAAGTTGCCACGTGAAGCCAAGACAGAGATCTACAACGTTATAGAAGAAAATTTCCTCAAGTTCGGTATCAAAATATACTAAAACACTGTGTTTTTGTGCACTTTATATCGATTGTAGTGATTTTCCACCTTTACTCAATAAGCACATAGATTATACACATATGTGGTATAAATCAAGCGATAAATGAATCTAAAACATAAACATAAGGGCTTAAAAACATGTAAAACTGACTCTTATCAACCCCCCCACACTTATCAATCCTCGAGCAATAAGAATTCTAGGATATGGAAACATCGTCAAACAAGGGAGAAACGAAAAGAAAACTACTAACTAACTCGCTTTCATGGAGTAACCGGTTGCACTTAGCATTTGCAACAAGCCTTTAAACCTTTGAGTTACCTCAAAGGACGAGTTATAGTCTCGTGAGGGTTTGCATACGATATACCCACAAAATCGAAAGATGTTATGCTCAAACCAACCGAGACAACTTAAAATAAGAACTATGATGCAATGGCACGAATCAAGTGACAATAAAGCTCAACAATACGTACACAAATGAAGATAATGCTCATTTAACACCTAGAATTGAACCAATTTCCAAAGGGTGTAGTGGGATAAGATCTAGGGCATTATGATCAAAAGGCATCCCTACCATGCTCGGAAACATCCCCCATATGTACCAACTTTCGATAGATCATAAAGCTCATCGAATCATATGAAACTTTAAGGTTAAATTGTGCTCACTTCCATTCACTTTACATTGACATTTCACGCTTTGAACGGTTTAATCTTATAACGACATAAGGTCTCGTGCGATGTTCTACCCCGTTAGATCTTCTTTGCCACCCATGTAATGGGCTCTGGGTCAACAGCTCCCAAACCAGAGGGTTTTCGGGTGCTAAGTGTTAAGACACTCCTACGAACTTAATCACCCGAGTGGAAACGACCACGAAATAGAACGAGGACTTTTATTCAACTCATTCGCGATTGGCTTGAACAAAGCTCAAATTAGCTCAACGAGTATAGTATATATGCAATGGTGCTTTGATGACCTCCAATACTCGTTGGCCTGATCGAATTTTTGAGGTCATGCCAATCTTATCTCAATCATGCATTCAATTAACACAATTATGAACCCCTAAGCAACTAATCATCTCAAAACAACATGAAAAATCTAGGTTAATATATCCGGGGATGCTCCTCACATGTCTCGGAATGGGGAGCCCTTTTCAATCCCTCTACCTTCGACTTATGTGCAACGTGTATCATCTAAGGGAGATTAATTCTCAACTAAGGTTGAAATGAGCATAATCAAGATGTGTAATTTTTCATTTTAGACCATTAATAGAACATACAAGATACCATGCCATTGTCTCGAGTTCTCAAGTCTAATTGCACCAATTGGCAAGCTAATATCCTAGAACAAAATTTGGCCATGCTTGATTTTTCTCAAAAATTTAGAACAACATACATGCAATAGCAACGGTTCCCCCAAACTTGAGCTAAAAACAAGATCACACGACATATCGATACCGCCCCACACTTAAACTCAACATTGCCCTCAATGTTGACACAATCATACATACTCAAAAGGGGAGTAAATGAGAGCACTTACAACAAGGGTGTTGAAAAGCAATCCTTAATCAAGTGAGATCCGCTCCAAGCTCAAATCCTCAACGAAAGATTTTCCAAAGCAAAACTCAACTAATACATGTCATGTACTCACGATACAAACCATCAAGACTCAAAGAGAAGCATGCCAAAAGTGCATGCTTGAACATAACATAAAGAAACAAACTAAACAAGACAAAAACGAAAGCAAAAAGAAAAGAAAACTTACAAACTTGGGTTGCCTCCCAAGAAGTGCTTTTTTATAGTCATTAACTTGACTTTACCGAGTCGGCTCAAGGAGGATGATGTATTAATGCTTTGTTCACTCTCCAATCAAGAATGAAACTTGGCTTGGTTTTTATGAAAAGTAGCTTGAGTGGGGACCAAGCAATCATCCTCTCAAAAATTTGTATAAAGTCCATTAACACCATTATCATCCTTTCTTCCTCATGCATCGGGTAATGATATGCACTATTCTCTAAGCCATGGACACTAGCTCTTTTTCCTTCACCCATTGAAGTCACAAACTTGGAGTTCATGATGTAGGACTCGAGTAGATTATTGGTTCTTCTTTCCTGAAAAAGCTCAACACTAAAAGGATCAAAAGCATCAATGAGTAAGGATAATGTAGAATCAACTGGATGCTTAAAAACCTCAAAGTTATCACAAATAACCATGTCATCTCCCACACTAGAGAACAACTTACCATCATGGACATTAATTACCTCTATACCCGTGGAGAGGGGAGAAGGTAAAGAAACTTCAACCGGGTGAGAAGGTCTAAAATCAAGTATGTACACTAAAATCAAAAATTAAAATAAACAAGTCCCCGACATGGGTGGCAAAAACTTGACACGCTAGAAGCTAACGTGCTTAAATAGCAAGTGCATTAGTCGTGTGTAGTAATAGAAATGGACAATAAGTCCGGGTTGTCGAACCACGGAGACTTGAATTTTAGCTTATGATTTGCAAATAAACGTAAAGACAATTTAACGGAAAGTAAGAGTAAAACAAGTAAGTAAACAAACAACAAAAATAAGAGCAAGCAATAGATTGAAACTCAAGTGTGAAAATAGACTAAGGCACATGCAAGACTTGACTTCATCCTCATTTTCATAAAGACTCTCGTTGAATTATTAGACCTAGTTGCTATAGTGAAAACTCCTAATGTAAAGAATAACCGATGTCTCGTGATAGACTCCTACACTTAAATGGCGGTTTCCTAAGTATGTCTACACGGAAATCTAACCTCTAAGCATGCATTGAAGAACTAGAGCTTACTCGATTAGAATTGATAGGTGTGAGATTTACATGTTTTAGAGCCTCATATTTATGTTATTTACATTGGTTTATCCATGATTTATGCCATACATGCGGTTAATTTGTGTGCTTATTGAGTAAAGGTGGAAAATCATTGCAATTGAGGAAAACTAGACGGAAATGCAGAATTTCGGAGTATTTAGAGACTGAATTTGACAAATATTTATTCTACAAAGCTGTAGAGCTCTGTCTTAGCATCACGTGACAACTTGAGTCACCTAAATCGAAGATCGGTGGAGAAAGTTATGAATGAAACAATATCGCTGCGAAGAAGGCAAAATGTTTCTGTTTCCAACGTATGGACGTTGGGTACTTAACGTTCGGACGTTGGTTCTAACGGGAAAAATAGCAGATTTTTGGAAATTTCCAACTCTAATTCAAGTTGGAGTCTTCCCCTACCATCCTTATATATAGTAGATCAGTTATCTAGGGTAAAAAAGAGACGCAAATACACATGGAATAGAGCCCTAATGGGGTTTAGACATAGTTTTTACATATTCATGAAGAATTTCAAAAGCCCTTGAATGTGAAGAAATCAAGATGCATGGAAGAGATGAAGATCGAAGTTCAACCATAAAAAATACGAGGGAGTTTCTTAGATTTAGATTTATCTTTGTCTATGAATATGAATCTTAGTTCAAGTTTCTATCTTTTATCTTTTATGATGAATTAGATTCTTCGAACTAAGGCCATGTTGAGGCTAAATTATGATATTTGAGTTATAAATTGTATTTTCATATTAATTATTGACACGCTAAAAGCTAACGTGCTATGATAGCAAGTGCACTAGTCGTGTGTAGTAATAAGTGGACTAAAAGTCCGGATTGTCGAACCACGGAGACTTGAATTTTAGTTTATGATTTTAACGAAAAAAAGAACAAATATAATTAAAGTAAATCATAGGTAAAATGCATACAATAAGAACAAGATTACACAGTTGATTTTACACAAAGTATAAAGGGAGACTAAGGCACATGCTAGGTTCAAATTGATCAATTATACTTATAAAGATTCTAGTTGAAGGATTACGCTTATATTGTTATGGTGAGAACTCCGAGGGTAGAGAATAACCGATGTCTCGCGTATAAACTCCTATGCTTAGATCGTGATTTCCCAAATATTCCTATCCGGAAATCTAACCACTAAACATGCATTAACGTACTAGAGTTCACTCGATTTGAATCGAACAACTTCACCCGGGAATCTTTACCTATGTCTAGGGCAATTCCTCATTAGTTACGGGCCATGATGTGAATTTCTTGCACCCTAAGTCAATTTTCTCCCGAAATATTAACCTAGGCATAAGATTCTAACATATAGTGATCAAGTATATGCAAGATAGGCAAAAACAGAAATTCACATCACATAACAATATAAGAACAACCTCAACAATCATTTATTATAAGCATATATCACAATTTGGCCTTACATGGCCCTAGTCTTATGAATTTAGTTCATAATGGATAATATGAAAAACATAAATGAATTAATACACATGTTCATAGACATAATTGAAATGAAAAGCTATAAAAACTCCCTCAAAAGTGAATAATGATGGATCTTGAAGTTGAGCCTTCAATCCCCAAGCTCTTTTCCTTCCTCTAGTTTTCCCCTCCAAGAGTGATGAAGAATGGTGATGAATGGTGGAGAAATCAGATTAGGGGCTGCCCCCCTCTCCTCTAAGAATCTGAAATTGATAGTGAATGATGAAGAGTATGGGTTCCCCCTCCTTTTATAGCCAAAAATTCCACTAAAGTATGCATTAAGAATTCCCATTAAAGTTCCCCAATGAGAATTCCACCTAAGGTGATGCTTAAAGTTTGGCTTTTAAGATTCCAACTAGCTAAAAAATGTTGAACTTTCGGCCATTAAGAATTCCACCAAGCCTAACCATGTGAAAACTTCAACAAAACACATGCATGCTGCCATTTTCTTGCTTTCCAGCGCAGTTTTAGTATTTTCCTCATAAACTTCTCCACAGATCTCCCAATTGGATGATTCAAGTCCCCATGTTCAGATAAAACGTAGATCTACAACTTTGCAGAAGCACATTTTGTCCAATTCGGTCTCTAAGTATACCTAAATTACGTTTCAACATGGAGGTTGTTTCTGATTTGGCGCCCATAAAGTAAATCTACCAAGAAACACACTTATGACAACCCCTCAACACATGTGATGAATTATGGCCAAAAGTGATTCTTACTCATCATATAATGCTGGAATTTAGGCGGAAAAAGGAGTAACATTCGGACTATCCATGCCTAGGCATGACTAGGAGGGCGTTGGGGCGTATCCTAGCACATGTACTTCTCTGTTCGGCGCAGCAATCGTATTTCCTTCACAATTATCTCTATAGACCTCCGATTTGGATGTTTCAAGTTCCCATTTGAAACTAAGACATTCATCTAAAACGTTGTAGAAGGAAACTTTGTCTAAGTCGGTCTCGAAATGTACGGAATTATCGTTCGAATGTGGTAGGAGATGCATAAACCGCCTAGGTGTTGAAAAACATGCTTGAACTTGTTTTGTACATCGTTTTTCTTCCCTTTTCTTCATGTATTCTCATTTATTACCTGTATTCACTTAACACACCTATTAAATGCAAATGTGACATGATTTAAGCAATAAGTGAATCCAAATCATAATAATTACGGTCTTAAAAACACGTAAAAACACCTCTTATCAACACCCCCAAACTTATCAATTGCTCGACCTCGAGCAATAAGAGCTATAAGGCAAGACCAACATCATTCAATTGGAGAAAACAAAACAACTAACTAACTCACTTTCGTGGAGTAAACGATTGCACTTAGCGGGTGCAACAAGCCTTTAAACCTTTGAGTTACCTCAAAGGACGAGTTATAGTCTCGTGAGGGTTTGCATAAGATATACCCACAAAATCTAGCAAATTTTCAATCCCAACCGAATCAACACATCTCAATATGATCAACAAGAATCAATGGCATAAAATCAACCTTTTAAAGTTCACAAATATATATATACATATCAACTACTTTTGCTCATGTTACACCAATACTTGAAAAGACTCTCTAGGGTGTAGTGAAAAATAAATCTAAGGTATTATAGTCGAGAGGCATCCTTACCAAATTTTGGACATTAATCCCATATCTATCAACTTTCGATCAAACGCAAAGCACAAGAATTATAGAAAATCTCATAGCCATTTAAATTTCATTATCTCAAACATTTAACTTTCAATTCATATGAAATTTCCATTGAAACTTCATTAAGGCTAGATCATGTGCAATGTTTTATTCCATTAGGCTTTCTATGACACCCATGTAGCAAGCTTTAGACCAATGACTCCCAAACTAGATAGTTTTGGGGCATTAAGTGTAGAGACACTCCTAAGGATTTAATCACTCGAGTATCAAAGGCCACGAAATAAAACTAGATCTTTTAAACAATTCACTTCTTTTGGCTTGAGCATAGCTCAAATTAGCATAATAGTACAGTATATAGGTATGAAACTTTTCACCTCCGGTACGTATTAGCCTGACCACTTTTGGTCATACCAAAATTCAACCTTTTCAATTCATTGTTAGCATATAAAATTACTACTCAACTTATAACTTTATGAGAAATCTAAGTTAATATTTCTGGGAATAATTCCTTAAGTGTCTCAAGATGGTTATCCTCTCAACTCCTCTACCTTCGATTTAAGTGCATTGTGAATCATCTAAAGAATCAATTCTAGTCTAAGGTCTCCACGAGCAATTTCGAAGATATATATTCCATTAAATTCAAATTATTTCAAGAGATCATGCCATTTTTCCAAGTCAATCAATTTCAGTGCATCAATTGGAAGGACTAAATTTTTTATTTTTTTTAAATACTTGATTTTCTTAACAAAGAAGCATATAAATATGATAGCAAACAACTTTCCCCCAAACTCAAGCTACAAATTAGGATTGCATCATCAAAGTTCAAAATAAGTACTCTTCTACCCCCAAACTTAAATCCAACATTGTCCCTAATGTTGTTATGACAAGCATACACAACGGTACAAGAACACTTACACCCGAGAATGTTGAAAAACATCCTTAAACTTCCAATGCATCCTTACAAAGCTTCTCCCCCTCTCGAGTAAAATAAGCATCTCTAAACATGGGGTCCAAATGTGCATCATATCTAACACTTCAACTTTTCAAACCATCAAGCATAAGAAAACATACATGCCAAAAGTGCATGCTTGAATACAACAAAAAGAAACAAACTAAACAAAACAAAAACGAAAGGAAAAAGAAAACAAAACTTACAAACTTGGGTTGCCTCCCAAGAAGCGCTCTTTTAAAGTCATTAGCTTGACTTTACCGAGTTATTTTAAGGCAGTTTCCGAATGAATGCCTTGTTCATTCTCCAATTCACTCTCGGGTATCGCTTCAACTTATGGCCATTGGTAGTGAAGGTTGGCCCATCATTTGTGCTACATACCATAGGTTGGGACCAAGCAATCATCCACTCCCGAATTTTTGTATGGTCCCTCAACACCTCAATTACTCTTTCTTCCCCGTGCGTTGGGTGATGGTGTGAACTTTCTTCACCCATCACTTTGACATATGCGGAGTCCATGATGTGGGGATGTAGAAGATGATTGGTTCGTTTTTCCTGAAAGTGCTCAACACTAAAAGGATCAAAAGCATCAATGTGTAAATACAAATCAAAATCAAGTGGATGCTCAAAAACCTCATAGCTATCACAAATAACCATGTCATCTCCTACACTAAAGGACAACTTACCATCATCGGCATCAAATACTGATTCACTTGTGGTTAGGGGAGATGGTAAAGGAATGTCAACAACCTTAGAAAGGATAGGAGTCAAATGCTCATCATTGGAGGAATTTGCTTTCGAATTTTTCAACTTCCTTTCATTCAATGTCACGGTGTTTCATTCCTCCTTTTGATCTATCTCAGTGGTACCAAGCAATGCCCATGGTACTTTCTCAGATATGTCGCTCGTTAGTTGCTTGAGTTGATGATTCATCTCCTTCATTTCCCGCAATGCGTCCTTCATCATAAGGCGGAGCTCTCCAATGGAGTTATCACGTTGTTCCTCCAACATAGGAATTCTTTCTTGGTAATGTTGTGGAAAGAACCCTTGTGCATAACATGCTTCAACGACGCTTTGCAACCATAATTGATTCTCTGGTAGTGTCATATCTGGGAAATTGCTATCCTTTGCAAATTGAATGATGTTTTGCAGCCATAATTGATTCTCCGGAAGGGTCATATCTGGAAAATTGCTAGCCATTGCCAGGTAATCGTGCGACAAAAAAAATAGACAAAAAATAAATACATAAAACATGTAATAAAATCAAAAACTAAAATTAAACAAGTCCCCGGCAACGGCGCCAAAAACTTGACACGCTAAAAGCTAACGTGCTATGATAGCAAGTGCACTAGTCGTGTGTAGTAATAAGTGGACTAAAAGTCCGGATTGTCGAACCACGGAGACTTGAATTTTAGTTTATGATTTTAACGAAAAAAAGAACAAATATAATTAAAGTAAATCATAGGTAAAATGCATACAATAAGAACAAGATTACACAATTGATTTTACACAAAGTATAAAGGGAGACTAAGGCACATGCTAGGTTCAAATTGATCAATTATACTTATAAAGATTCTAGTTGAAGGATTACGCTTATATTGTTATGGTGAGAACTCCGAGGGTAGAGAATAACCGATGTCTCGCGTATAAACTCCTATGCTTAGATCGTGATTTCCCAAATATTCCTATCCGGAAATCTAACCACTAAACATGCATTAACGTACTAGAGTTCACTCGATTTGAATCGAACAACTTCACCCGGGAATCTTTACCTATGTCTAGGGCAATTCCTCATTAGTTACGGGCCATGATGTGAATTTCTTGCACCCTAAGTCAATTTTCTCCCGAAATATTAACCTAGGCATAAGATTCTAACATATAGTGATCAAGTATATGCAAGATAGGCAAAAACAGAAATTCACATCACATAACAATATAAGAACAACATCTACAATCATTTATTATAAGCATATATCACAATTTGGCCTTACATGGTCCTAGTCTTATGAATTTAGTTCATAATGGATAATATGAAAAACATAAATGAATTAATACACATGTTCATAGACATAATTGAAATGAAAAGCTATAAAAACTCCCTCAAAAGTGAATAATGATGGATCTTGAAGTTGAGCCTTCAATCCCCAAGCTCTTTTCCTTCCTCTAGTTTTCCCCTCCAAGAGTGATGAAGAATGGTGATGAATGGTGGAGAAATCAGATTAGGGGCTGCCCCCCTCTCCTCTAAGAATCTGAAATTGATAGTGAATGATGAAGAGTATGGGTTCCCCCTCCTTTTATAGCCAAAAATTCCACTAAAGTATGCATTAAGAATTCCCATTAAAGTTCCCCAATGAGAATTCCACCTAAGGTGATGCTTAAAGTTTGGCTTTTAAGATTCCAACCAGCTAAAAAATGTTGAACTTTCGGCCATTAAGAATTCCACCAAGCCTAACCATGTGAAAACTTCAACAAAACACATGCATGCTGCCATTTTCTTGCTTTCCCGCGCAGTCTTAGTATTTTCCTCATAAACTTCTCCACAGATCTCCAAATTGGATGATTCAAGTCCCCATGTTCAGATAAAACGTAGATCTACAACTTTGCAGAAGGACATTTTGTCCAATTCGGTCTCTAAGTATACCTAAATTACGTTTCAACATGGAGGTTGTTTCTGATTTGGCGCCCATAAAGTAAATCTACCAAGAAACACACTTATGACAACCCCTCAACACATGTGATGAATTATGGCCAAAAGTGATTATTACTCATCATATAATGCTGGAATTTAGGCTGAAAAAGGAGTAACATTCGGACTATCCATGCCTAGGCATGACTAGGAGGGCGTTGGGGCGTATCCTGGCACATGTACTTCTCTGTTCGGCGCAGCAATCGTATTTCCTTCACAATTATCTCTATAGACCTCCGATTTGGATGTTTCAAGTTCCCATTTGAAGCTAAGAAATTCATCTAAAACTTTGTAGAAGGAAACTTTGTCTAAGTTGGTCTCGAAATGTACGGAATTATCGCTCGAATGTGGTAGGAGATGCATAAACCGCCTAGGTGTTGAAAAACATGCTTGAACTTGTTTTGTACATCGTTTTTCTTCCCTTTTCTTCATGTATTCTCATTTATTACCTGTATTCACTTAACACACCTATTAAATGCAAATGTGACATGATTTAAGCAATAAGTGAATCCAAATCATAAGAATTACGGTCTTAAAAACACGTAAAAACACCTCTTATCAATTATATTGTTGCTTTGTGTATTGATTTTGTGCGTTTATTCCAATCATATGCCTGATCAACTTATGCTTGCTAATTAGCCTAGTTTATGATTCGAGAGAATATAGATTAGGGTTCAAAGAAATCATCACATCATCCGAAAAACATGAGGAGTTGCTCCTAGAGATAGGTATAGATTTCCGGGTGCAGTTAGCCGGATTTATCTGGGGAAATTCTAAAACGTGAATGCATGGTTAATGATTTGATTCTCGGATAGACGTATTTAGAGAACCGTCACTTAGTCATAGGATTATTACAGCCGAAACATCGGGTAGTAATTATTTAAGGTTTTTTCCACCAAAGCAACAGTAGTCTAATAATATGAGAACATGCTTATAATGAAAATTGATTAATTTATGCCAGCACATGTGTCTTAGTTGCTCTTTTCTATAGCTATCTTGATTTCGACATCTAGTTTTTTGTATCTGGCTTTCATATTATTTTAGTTAATTCTTGTTTTAGTTTATTTTATTGCTTTTAAAATCTTTAA
Source organism: Buddleja alternifolia (assembly GCA_019426215.1). Lineage (NCBI taxonomy): Eukaryota > Viridiplantae > Streptophyta > Magnoliopsida > Lamiales > Scrophulariaceae > Buddleja > Buddleja alternifolia. The sequence goes on from CM033395.1 coordinate 11,415,549, forward strand.
ATCCTTAGTTTTAGTTAAATTATTGCTTGCTTTAAATTGAAGAAGTTTAAAATACAAGTCCCTTTGGGAGCGACAATTCGGACTTAAAAATCCACTTTATTACTACACACCACCAGTCCACTTGTTGTGCAAACACGTAAGGATTTTTCGTGTCAAGTTTTTGGCGCCATTTCCAGGGACTTGTTTTTTTAGTTTTTGTTTTTATTGCAAGTATTTAGTTTAGTTTTGTTTTTCTTTCTTTCTTTGTTTTTGTTTTAATTTTTATTTTTTGTTTATTAATTTTAGGTACCAATGGCGAGATATCGTCTGTCCCCGACTCTAGAAGAAAGGGAATGGGTTCGACAGCTCATACACGACTTACAACTCACACTAGATGATTTGGATCAGCTGGAAAATATGAAATTGGTACGCAAAGCCATTGATGCTTTGTATAAAGGACCGATTAAGGAGGCTCTAATGATCGTTGAGGAAATAAAAAATGAGAGGATTTCTATTAAGGTGTCAACACCTCAGCGTCGCACACTTAACGTTCAAGCATCCGAGACATTGGGAAATCTTCCGTTTCTGACCCCGGAGCAACAAGAATGGGTTCTAGGACTCATTCAGGCTATGCAACTCACTCTCGAGGATATGGATTGTCCAAAAAATGTGCAATTGGTGTGCGGCGTCATTCAAGCTTTGCAACAAGCACCAAATGGTGGCATGACTTCGAGGAGTGGTGAGGAAACAGTGAGAGAAGATGAGGAATGGGAAAACAAATGGATCTCTGCCGAGCAGATTACACCTGAGCGAGCGGCCGAAAATGTAGCAGAGTTAGAAGCATTACTGTATGGCACGTTTGAATGTGTAGAACTAGAAACTACCACTGCCGAGCCTTCCACTTCTATAGCTTCTCAACCAGTTCAAGATTCTCCACCCTCTGTCCTCTTCACATGTAAGGAGGTTAAAAGAACCAATAGTCTCTTCGAGTCCTACATCATGAACTCCAAGTTTTCCACTTCGATGGGTGAAGAAGAATGGTCATCTACTTATAACTTGGAGAATAGTCCAAATCATCACTCGGCGCAATGGGAAGAAAAAGTGATGGAAGTGGTGAAGGACTATGAGAAACTATTTGAGTGGATGATTGCTTGGTCACTACTCATCATATTTTCTACTAACACCGGGCCAAAATTCATCCTTACATGGAGAATGAACAAGACATTCATCCGGAAACCGCCTTGAAATGACTCGGTAAAGTCAAGCTAGTGACTTTAAAAGAGCGCTTCTTGGGAGGCAACCCAAGTTTGTAAGTTTTTTTTTCATTTTTTTTTTGTGTGTTTCTTGTTTTGCTTAGTTTTTAGGTTTCCTTTCTGTTTTGGTGTTTTCTTTGAACATGCACTTTTGGCATGTATTCCTTTATGCTTGATGCTTTGGTTTGTTTTGAGTATGTTGAGCATGATTAGTATCCGGTTCCCTTCACTTTGGTTTGAGATGTTTGATTTTGATGATTTGAGTTGAAAAGACACACTTGTGGATAAAAGATTGTTTTTCAACATCTTTGGTTGTGAGTCTACTCTTATACCCTTATTTTGCGCCTTTATGTGAGACAACATTGAGGACAATGTCGAGTTTAAGTTTGGGGGTGTATGCGGGTAGTACTTTGTGCTTTTAATACATTCATATCACGTGTTCCTAGTTTAGCTTAAGTTTGGGAAAATTTAGATGCTATCATGTTTGGATGGATGCTTTTATGTTGAGAAAATCGAGCATGAAATTTTTATTATTATTTTTTTTAATCCCCAATTGTTGCAATGAAACTGATTAACTTGAATTTGATGGCATAATGTTGTGACTTATATTTGAATTTAATGGAAAATACACATATCTTTACTTTGCTCGTGGGACCCTAGATTAGAGTAGATTCTCCTTAGATGAATCACAAATGCACGACAAGTCGAGGGTAGAGGAGTTAAGTGGATAATCATTCTGAAACACTTAAGGAATTTCTCCCGGAAATATTGACTTAGATTCTTCTTAAGGTCATGAGTTGAGTAGTTGCTTCATATGCCTAATAATTAATGAATAAGGCTAATATGTACTGGAGGTGAAAAGCTACATGCCTATAAACTGCACTATTAAGCTAATTTGAGCTTTGCTCAAGCCAATTAAAGTTGAAAGTGAATGAAAGGTCTAGTTTTATTTTGTGGCCTTTGGCACTCGAGTGATTGAATCCTTAAGGAGTGTCTGGACACTTAATGCCCTAAAACTATCTAGTTTGAGAGTCATTGATGCAAAGCTCGATACATGGGTGTCATAGAAAGCCTAAGGGAATACAACATTGCACATGACCTAGCCTTAATGAATTTAAATGGAAGTTTCATGTGAAGTTAAAGTTTAAATGGTTAAGTGGTGAAATGTAAGTGGTTATGAAGTTGTCTACGAGGCTTGTACTTTAGGATTAATCGAAGGTTAGTGGATATGGGAGAAAATCTGAAATTTGGTAAGGGTACCACTTGACTATAATGCCGTAGACTTACAATCACTACACCCTTTGGAGGTTTATTGACACGCTAAAAGCTAATGTGCTATAATAGCAAGTGCACTAGTCGTGTGTAGTAATAAAAGTGGACGAGAAGTCCGGATTGTCGAACCACAAGGACTTGAATTCTAGTTTAAGATTTTATAACAACAAAGATCAAAACAATAAAGGTAAAATGAGTGTTAAATGCGTAAGATAAGAACAAGGTTGAACAAATGATTTAAAACAAAATAGAAAGGGAGACTAAGGCACATGCTAGGTTCAAATTGATCCATTATACTTATAAAGATTCTCGTTCGAAGGATTACACTTATATTGTTATGGTGAGAGCTCCGAGGGTAGAGAATAACTGATGTCTCGCGTATAAACTCCTATGCTTAGATCGTGATTTCCCAAATATTCCTATCCGGAAATCTAACCACTAAACATGCATTAACGTACTAGAGTTCACTCGATTTGAATCGAACAACTTCACCCGGGAATCTTTACCTATGTCTAGGGCAATTCCTCATTAGTTACGGGTCATGATGTGAATTTCTTGCACCCTAAGTCAATTTTCTCCCGAAATATTAACCTAGGCATAAGATTCTAACATATAGTGATGAAGTATATGCAAGATAGGCAAAAACACAAATTCACATCACATAACAATATAAGAACAACCTCAACAATCATCTATTATAAGCATATATCACAATTTGGCCTTACATGGCCCTAGTCTTATGAATTTAGTTCATAATGGATACTATGAAAAACATAAATGAATTAATACACATGTTCATAGACATAATTGAAATGAAAAGCTATAAAAACTCCCTCAAAAGTGAATAATGATGGAACTTCAATTGAATCTTCCTTCTCCAATGATGATGATGAATCAAGAATCCTTCTCTCTCCCCTCTTTTCTTCTCTATGGATCGGTCACTTCCTCCCCCTCTTCTCCAAGAATCTGAAATTGATAGTGAATGATGAAGAGTATGGGTTCCCCCTCCTTTTATAGCCAAAATTCAACTAAAGTATGCATTAAGAATTCTCATTAAAGTTCCCCAATGAGAATTCCACCTAAGGTGATGCTTAAAGTTTGGCTTTTAAGATTCCAACCAGCTAAAAAATGCTGAACTTTCGGCCCTTAAGAATTCCACCAAGCATAACCATGTGAAAACTTCAACAAAACACATGCATGCTGCCATTTTCTTGCTTTCCAGCGCAGTCTTAGTATTTTCCTCATAAACTTCTCCACAGATCTCCAAATTGGATGATTCAAGTCCCCATATTCTGATAAAACATAGATCGACAACGTTCCAGAAGGACATTTTGTCCAATTCGGTCGCTAAGTATACCTAAATTACGTTTCAACATGGAGGTTGTTTCTGATTTGGCGCCCATAAAGTAAATTTACCAAGAAACACACTTATGACAACCCCTCAACACATGTGCTGAATTAGGGCCAAAAGTGATTCTTACCCATCATATAATGCTAGAATTTAGGCTGAAAAGGAGTAACATTCGGACTATCCATGCCTAGGCATGACTAGGAGGGCGTTGGGGCGTATCCTGGCACATGTACTTCTCTGTTCGGCGCAACAATCGTATTTCCTTCACAATTATCTCTATAGACCTCCGATTTGGATGTTTCAAGTTCCCATTTGAAGCTAAGACATACATCTAAAACTTTGTAGAAGGAAACTTTGTCTAAGTCGGTCTCTAAATGTACGGAATTATCGCTCGAATGTGGTAGGAGATGCATAAACCGCCTAGGTGTTGAAAAACATGCTTGAACTTGTTTTGTACATCGTTTTTCTTCCCTTTTCTTCATGTATTCTCATTTATTACCTGTATTCACTTAACACACCTATTAAATGCAAATGTGACATGATTTAAGCAATAAGTGAATCCAAATCATAAGAATTACGGTCTTAAAAACACGTAAAAACACCTCTTATCAACACCCCCAAACTTATCAATTGCTCGACCTCGAGCAATAAGAGCTATAAGGCAAGACCAACATCATTCAATGGGAGAAAACAAAACAACTAACTAACTCACTTTCGTGGAGTAAACGATTGCACTTAGCGGGTGCAACAAGCCTTTAAACCTTTGAGTTACCTCAAAGGACGAGTTATAGTCTCGTGAGGGTTTGCATACGATATACCCACAAAATCTAGCAAATTTTCAATCCCAACCGAATCAACACATCTCAATATGATCAACAAGAATGAATGACATAAAATCAACCTTTTAGAGTTCACAAATATATATATACATATCAACTACTTTTGCTCATGTGACACCAATACTTGAAACGACTCCCTAGGGTGTAGTGAAAAATAAATCTAGGGTATTATAGTCGAGAGGCATCCTTACCAAATTTTGGACATTAATCCCATATCTATCAACTTTTGATCAAACATAAGGCACAATAATTATAGATAATCTCATAGCCATTTAAATTTCATTATCTCAAATATTCAACATTCAATTCATCTGGAATTTCCATTAAACTTCATTAAGGCTAGATCATGTGCAATGTTTTATTCCATTAGGCTTTCTATGACACCCATGTAACAAGTTTTAGATCAATGACTCCCAAACTAGATAGTTTTGGGGCATTAAGTGTAGAGACACTCCTAAGGATTTAATCACTCGAGTATCAAAGGCCACGAAAGAAAAATAGATCTTTTGAACAATTCACTTCTTTTGGCTTGAGCATAGCTCAAATTAGCATAATAGTACAGTATATAGGTATGAAACTTTTCACCTCCGGTACGTATTAGCCTGACCACTTTTGGTCATACCAAAATTCAACCTTGTCAATTCATTGTTAGCATATAAAATTACTACTCAACTTATAACTTTATGAGAAATCTAAGTTAATATTTCTGGGAATAATTCCTTAAGTGTCTCAAGATGGTTATCCTCTCAACTCCTCTACCTTCGATTTAAGTGCATTGTGAATCATCTAAAGAATCAATTCTAGTCTAAGGTCTCCACGAGCAATTTCAAAGATATATATTCCATTAAATTCAAATTATTTCAAGAATTCATGCCATTTTTCCAAGTCAATCAATTTCAATGCATCAATTGGAAGGACTAAAAATTTTTCATGCTTGATTTTCTCAACAAAGAAGCATATAAACATGATATTAAACAAACTTTCCCTAAAATTAAGCTAAAAATTAGGATTGCACCATCAAAGTTCAAAATAAGTACTCTTCTAAACACCCCCAAACTTAAATCCAACATTGTCCCCAATGTTGTTACAACAAGCATACACAACAGTAAAAGAACACTTACAACCAAGGATGTTGAAAAACATCCTTAAACTTCCAATACATAATCCTATAGCTTCTCCTCCTCTCGAGTAAAATGAGCATGGTCCAAATTTGCATCATATCTAACACTTCAACTTTTCAAACCATCAAGCATAAGAAAACATACATGCCAAAAGTGCATGTTTGAACACAACATAAAGAAACAAACTAAACAAAACAAAAACAAAATAAAAAAAAAAAGAAAAACAAACTTACAAACTTGGGTTGCCTCCCAAGAAGCGCTAGTTTAGAGTCGGTAGCTCAACTTTGTGCTCTTTGAGGTTCAAATAGGTGGTCCATTTAACACGACCAAATCCTTGTCATGCCTCCTTTTAGCTTCATGGTCTACTTGTTTCCACTCATATTGCGGGATTTTGCAATAAGCCCTTTGTATTGGATGAGTCTTTTCAATCTTACGAGCACGGCGATGGGGTGGAATGTATTTCATGCATAAATCTTCTTTTCCCTCTTTGTTGTGTTTATCATAGGGAATCTCATCCTCCAACTCGAGTGTGCCCTTAGCCTTGCCATTTGCACATTTCTCATCAAGAGAAGGGTTAATAACATCGATATTGGAACAAGTAAGATCATCCATAGATGGTTTCCTGTTATTAGAAGCATCAAATATCACTTTTACATCTCCTACCCTCAATGATAACTTACCTTTTCCCATGTCGATCTTGGCATTGCTAGTGACTAGGAAAGGTCTTCCTAGAATCAAGGGCATCTCAACATCTTCCTCCATATCAAGGACCACAAAGTCAACCCGGAAAAAGAATTTGTCAACTTGTACAATAACATCTTCTATTATCCCCTTTGGTCTCTTAATTGATCCATCGGCGAGTTGGAGGCTCATTGATGTCGGTTTGGGATTTCCAAGGCCCAACTTCTTGAAGAGAGAATATGGGAGGAGATTGATACTTGCTCCCGTATCGCAACTAACCTTTTCAAAAGTAAGAGGGCCAATGGTGCACGGAATGGTGAGCCTCCCCGGGTCCTCACAAAGAGTCGCCACAATCCTACGGAAAATCTGATCCATATCCTTCTTTTTCGTTTTTTGTGCATTTGGAAATGGAAGACGAACCTCGATGGGATGATGCGTTGGAGTTGAAGGGCCAGCTGTGGAGGATACAGAATGTGGTGCTTGGGCGTGACAATTGGCGCCTTGGTGCAGCGACAAGGGCGCCTGGGCGTGGATGGATGGGCCCTAGGGCGCATCAGTGCGAACATTATCACCTTTTACCTGTTCGCCACTTCTCAAGGTAATTCCATAGCATTGATCTTTCGGGTTCTTTTCCGTGTCACTTGGTAAAGTTCCCGGGGCTCTCTCGCTGATTGTCTTTTCCATTTGACCCATTTGTGTCTTCAAATCCTTAATATCCATCATTAAATCCTTCATCATAGTACGGAGTTCGTTGATTGCTGAATTCGATTTCTTTATTTCCTCATCAAGACGTTCATCGGTTGTAGGAGGCCTAACTTGCCTTTGTACATGAGGATTACCTTGCCTTTGAGCTTGGTTATTGTTGAATGGGGGCCTTGGTGCTTGATAGATGCCGGGATGGGCATTTTGTGCCGGATTGGGCCTCTTTGGAAAATTTTTGGGCACATGGAAGTTCAATTGAGGTCGATTGGCATTTCCAACATAGTTTACATTGCCAACCATTGTTTCTAAAGCAACTTCTTCGCCCAAATCTTGAACACAAGCAATCTTTTAGTGGGTGTGATTTCTTCATCATCGGGATAGAGTTCATCTTCCCGGGCTAATTGCTCAATCTTGTCCCACACACTTTGGCAATCGAGCCCAAGGAGATCACCACCTGCGCCGGCATTGAGCCTATTTCGGATGCGCGAACGGACTCCATCATGGAATCGTAATACTTGCTCGCTCAATCTTAAGTTGTGATCCGGACATTTTCGGAGCATGTTTTTATATCTAGCCCATGCCTCGGCTAAGGACTCATGATTCCACTGCTTAAACTCCTTAATGTTGCTCCTTAGCTCATTGATTTTGGAGGGTGGAAAGAATTTGCTCAAAAAGGCATCGACCAATTGTCCCCATGTTGTGATGGATTGGGGTGGTAGAGATTTGTACCACATGGTCGCCCTTTCCTTTAATGAGAAGTGGAAGACTCTTAGACGAATTGCATCGAGATCCCGTGGATGAAATTGGGTAGTCATGAGAGTATCGTCTAAAGTCTCCAAATGCTCATGAGGTGATTCATGGGGCTCTCCATAGAAGGGTTCGCTTTGCACCATGCTAAAGATGTGTGACGGAATGTGATAATTTGGTGCAAAGAAATTTGGAAAGACTACGGGCCCCGGTATAGTGTGGACCCTTGGAGGTAGACTTTCCCGGACCGATGGAAGTCTTTGAGGAGGTGCCGGTTGCATAGCCTGGAATAGATTTTGCAACCATTCCCTGTTTTCCGGGAGATTTATGTCGGGAAAATTCCCATTTGGATTTAGATTGTCGGCCATTTCTCGAGTGCGTCTACTAGATCGAAGAACACGCTCTATCTCCGGCTCAAAATTGTATAGAGGCTCGTTAGAAGAGCGGGTCAAGCACCACAAATTACACCTAACAATTAAACACAAAAAACAAAATTAGAATAATAAAATAAAAGAAAGGTTAGAAATAAATGAAGAACTAAGAATTATGAAAATTTAAACGAAAAATCAAAAACTAAAATGAACAAGTCCCCGGCAACGGCGCCAAAAACTTGACACGCTAAAAGCTAACGTGCTATAATAGCAAGTGCACTAGTCGTGTGTAGTAATAAAAGTGGACGAGAAGTCCGGATTGTCGAACCACAAGGACTTGAATTCTAGTTTAAGATTTTATAACAACAAAGATCAAAACAATAAAGGTAAAATGAGTGTGAAATGCGTAAGATAAGAACAAGGTTGAACAAATGATTTAAAACAAAATAGAAAGGGAGACTAAGGCACATGCTAGGTTCAAATTGATCAATTATACTTATAAAGATTCTCGTTGAAGGATTACGCTTATATTGTTATGGTGAGAGCTCCGAGGGTAGAGAATAACCGATGTCTCGCGTATAAACTCCTATGCTTAGATCGTGATTTCCCAAATATTCCTATCCGGAAATCTAACCACTAAACATGCATTAACGTACTAGAGTTCACTCGATTTGAATCGAACAACTTCACCCGGGAATCTTTACCTATGTCTAGGGCAATTCCTCATTAGTTACGGGTCATGATGTGAATTTCTTGCACCCTAAGTCAATTTTCTCCCGAAATATTAACCTAGGCATAAGATTCTAACATATAGTGATGAAGTATATGCAAGATAGGCAAAAACACAAATTCACATCACATAACAATATAAGAACAACCTCAACAATCATCTATTATAAGCATATATCACAATTTGCCCTTACATGGCCCTAGTCTTATGAATTTAGTTCATAATGGATAATATGAAAAACATAAATGAATTAATACACATGTTCATAGACATAATTGAAATGAAAAGCTATAAAAACTCCCTCAAAAGTGAATAATGATGGAACTTCAATTGAATCTTCCTTCTCCAATGATGATGATGAATCAAGAATCCTTCTCTCTCCCCTCTTTTCTTCTCTATGGATCGGTCACTTCCTCCCCCTCTTCTCCAAGAATCTGAAATTGATAGTGAATGATGAAGAGTATGGGTTCCCCCTCCTTTTATAGCTAAAATTCAACTAAAGTATGCATTAAGAATTCCCATTAAAGTTCCCAAATGAGAATTCTACCTAAGGTGATGCTTAAAGTTTGGCTTTTAAGATTCCAACCAGCTAAAAAATGCTGAACTTTCGGCCCTTAAGAATTCCACGAAGCATAACCATGTGAAAACTTCAACAAACCACATGCATGCTGCCATTTTCTTGCTTTCCAGCGCAGTCTTAGTATTTTCCTCATAAACTTCTCCACAGATCTCCAAATTGGATGATTCAAGTCCCCATGTTCTGATAAAATACAGATCGACAACGTTCCAGAAGGACATTTTGTCCAATTTGGTCGCTAAGTATACCTAAATTACGTTTCAACATGGAGGTTGTTTCTGATTTGGCGCCCACAAAGTAAATCTACCAAGAAACACACTTATGACAACCCCTCAACACATGTGCTGAATTATGGCCAAAAGTGATTCTTACCCATCATATAATGCTGGAATTTAGGCTGAAAAGGAGTAACATTCGGACTATCCATGCCTAGGCATGACTAGGAGGGCGTTGGGGTGTATCCTGGCACATGTACTTCTCTGTTCGGCGCAGCAATCGTATTTACTTCACAATTATCTCTATAGACCTCCGATTTGGATGTTTCAAGTTCCCATTTGAAGCTAAGACATACATCTAAAACTTTGTATAAGGAAACTTTGTCTAAGTCGGTCTCTAAATGTATGGAATTATCGCTCGAATGTGGTAGGAGATGCATAAACCGCCTAAGTGTTGAAAAACATGCTTGAACTTGTTTTGTACATCGTTTTTCTTCCCTTTTCTTCATGTATTCTCATTTATTACCTGTATTCACTTAACACACCTATTAAATGCAAATGTGACATGATTTAAGCAATAAGTGAATCCAAATCATAAGAATTACGGTCTTAAAAACACGTAGAAACACCTCTTATCATTTATTCGAGTCAAGGTGTAACATGAGCAAGTTTGTGATATGTGTATTCAATTGTGGAGCCTTAAAGGTCGATTTTGTGCCATTGTTTTCTTGTTGGTTTAAGTTGATTTGTGTTAGTTGGCTGGGGCTGAAAATTTTATGATTTTGTGGGTAAATCATCTGCAAACCCTCACGAGACTATACTCGTCCTCTCTGGTAACTTTGAGGTTTAAAAGCTTGTTGCACATGCTAAGTGCAATCGTTCATTCCACGAAAGTGAGGTTATCCTTTTGTTTTTGTTTTGTTGTTGTGTTTATCTTTTTGGTTGTTGCTTCTTGATCTTATATCTAAGTCTTTTTATTGCTCGGGGACGATCAATGTTAAGTTTGGGGGTGTTGATAGGTGTGAGATTTACATGTTTTAGAGCCTCATATTTATGTTATTGACATTGGTTTATGCATGATTTATGCCATACCTGCGGTTAATTTGTGTGCTTATTGAGTAAAGGTGGAAAATCATTGCAATTCAGGAAAACTAGAAGGAAATTCAGAATTTTGGAGTATTTAGAGACTGAATTTGACAAATATTTATTCTACAAAGTTGTAGAGCTCTGTCTTAGCATCACGTGACAACTTGAGTCACCTAAATCGAAGATCGGTGGAGAAAGTTATGATGGAAACAATATCTCTGCGCAGAAGGCAAAATGTTTCTGTTTCCAACGTACGGACGTTGGGTACTTCACGTTCGGATGTTGGTTCTAACGGGAAAAATAGCAGATTTTTGAAAATTTCCAACTCTAATTCAAGTTGGAGTCTTCCCCTACCATCCTTATATATAGTAGATCAGTTATCTAGGGTAAAAAAGAGACGAAAATACACATAGAATAGAGCCCTAATGGGGTTTAGACATAGTTTTTACATATTCAAGAAGATTTTCAAAAGCCCTTGAAGGTGAAGAAATCAAGAAGCATGGAAGAGATGAAGATCGAAGTTCAACCATAAAAAATACGAGGGAGTTTCTTAGATTTAGATTTATTTTTGTCTATGAATATGAATCTTAATTCAAGTTTCTATCTGTTATCTTTTATGATGAATTAGATTCTTCGAACTAAGGCCATGTTGAGGCTAAATTATGATATTTGAGTTATAAATTGTCTTTTTCATATTAATTCTATTGTTGCTTTATGTATTGATTTTGTGCGTTTATTCCAATCATATGCCTGATCAACATATGCTTGCTAATTAGCCTAGTTTATGATTCGAGAGAATATGGATTAGGGTTCAAAGAAATCATCACATCATCCGAAAAACATGAGGAATTGCTCCTAGAGATAAGTATAGATTTCCGGGTGCAGTTAGTCGGATTTATTCGGGGAAATTCTAAAACGTGAATGCATGGTTAATGATTTGATTCTCGGATAGACGTATTTAGAGAACCGTCACTTAGTCATAGGATTATTACAGCCGAGACATCGGGTAGTAATTATTTAAAGTTTTTTCCACCAAAGCAACAGTAGTCTAATAATATGAGAACGTGTTTATAATGAAAATTGATTAATTTATGCCAGCACATGTGTCTTAGTTGCTCTCTTCTATAGCTATCTTGATTTCGACATCTTGTTTTTTGTATCTGGCTACCATATTATTTTAGTTAATTCTTGTTTTAGTTTATTTTATTGCTTTTAAAATCTTTAAATCCTTAGTTTTAGTTAAATTATTGCTTGATTTAAATTCAAGAAGTCTAAAATACAAGTCCCTGTGGGATCGACAATTCGGACTTAAAAATCCACTTTATTATTACACCCGACCAGTCCACTTGCTGTGCAAACATGTAAGGATTTTTCGTGTCAAGAATCGAACGAATTCACCCGGGAGTATTTACCTATGTCTTGGGCAACTCCTATTTGGTTCGGTGATGTTATAAATCTCTTGCACCCTAGCTTAAATCCTTCTCAAGACGCTAAACTAGGCAATTCATAATACATATGGTGATCAATCACATGTAAGAAACATAGGCACAAATTCATAACTCATAGCAACGTAGGAATTAATTCAACGATTATCAATAATACAAATAAATCACTAATCAATTCTTAGAAGGCCCTAGCCATATGAATTTAGCCCATAACCATCAACATAGAAGAATTCAACATATTCATATACATAAGTGTAAACACCAAATGCAATAAACAATGAATAAACTCCCTAAAAGGTTGATTGGTGATGAATCCTTGAGTGGAGCTTCAATCCTTAGCTCTTATCCTCTTCTTTCCCTTCAAGGTAGGTGAAAAGTGTGGCTCAAATGTCAGAAAACGAATTCCGAAACCCAAAATTCGAACCCCCCCTTTTTTCTTTCATTTTTGGCCTTTATACCCGCAAAACCGCTGTATCGGCGCCCAGACGTGACCCAAATGGCACCTAGGCATGGTCCAGGTGGCCTTAGTGGCTTGGGGAAGAAGTTGACTGGAGCCTAGGCGCGGATAATGTGGCGCCTAGGCGCCACAGTGCGAAGTCTTAGCCGTTTTCTTGTTTTTCAGCGCAACAATTGTGTTTTCTTCATAACTTTCTCCACGGACCTCCGATTGGAATGATTAAAGTTGCCACATGAAGCCAAGACAGAGATCTATAACTTTTTAGAAAAAAAATCCTCAAATTCGAAATCAAAATATACTGAAATACTGTGTTTTTGTGCACTTTACATCAATTGCAGTGATTTTCCACCTTTACTCAATAAGCACATAGATTATACGCATATGTAAAACATAAACGTAAGGTCTTAAAAATACGTAAAAATGACTCTTATCAGTAATTCTTCAAGAGTGTTGAGAACATATTCAAAACTCGTTTCACATTGCGCTGAAAGAGATTTTATCCTAGCGTTAGAGACTTAGAAACTTACAAGGAAAGGATAGACTAATTTTCTTAGAAAATACTTACCCTCAGCACTAGAAAGCCTCTCAGATTGAGTAGCGGCTTGAGGATCTGAGCTGATTTCGGGAACAGCGTCACAGGGAGTAACGCTCGCAAACTCTCCAAGCGCTGGATTTGCTGAAACGCTTGTAGACGTGGCTGGAGTAGAGAGAGGAGTACGCCTTCGGGCAAGCGGTACTTCTTCTACTACTGTTTCCTCTTCTTCAGGAACTTAGAAGATAAACGCTGGAGGATGAGAGGGTGATTTTGGAGATGGAGAAGGAGATTTTTGTTTCTTCTTGAGCTCCAGCTTCTGCTTCTTCTTTGCGGGCTCCGGTTTTTTCTTTTTGGCTGACTTGGCTGGCTCAGCGATTTGCTTCAGACGAGGACGACGATGAAGAGGAAGATGCTTGCTCTTCATCATCGCTGCGAATAACTCCTTCGGCTTGAAGTCGCTCTTCACGCTCTTCTTTGGGAACCGCTGCACCACCATGTTTTCGAGGTTTGAGCATCCCGCTAATCATCTTCTTACCATAGAATTTTAACTCTGGGATCTTCTTTCCAGCGGAGTTTGTAAAACCGCAAGCGCTGAGAATTCTACTTAACACAATCCCAAAAGGCTTGGGATTAACTGACTTGGCCATCGCTGCCTTGAAGCTATTAAAAATATAGAGAGACCAATTAATCTTTAATTTGGTCAGAATGGCCACCATCATTTTGTACTGAATATTTGTAACTTTATCGAATGTCCCCTTTCTGCATTCGATCATCTTGGCGCAAATGTCCACGAGAATGACATATTCGCCCTTCATGTCGTTTTTCTTGAAGTTTGGTTCATAAGCAGCTTTAACTTCATCTTTCTTGATCAGCGCCCAGACCTTGGTAGCATCACTAAGAGTGACGTTCTCGACTTCGGTACCATCATTGGGTAGATTAAGCAATGATGAAAGCAGAGAAGAAGTGAGAGTGAAGGTTTCTTGGGCAAAAGGAAAGACGCATGAAATAGAGTTTCCATCGTCGGAAATTTTTGCATTTTTGAAGAAGAAAAGGGTTTCTGCTTCATGAAGGTTGAAAACGGCAGTAATCATGTCGCGCAAACCATATTCCTGGACAATTGGAAGAACAGTCCGAAGAGGAAAATTTTGGTTATCAAAAAGATAGTCCCAGTTAACAAGAAATCCGCGTTAACCGTGACCGGTTTTTCAGCGCGGGAAGTTTTTCCGGTAGCAGACTTGGATAATTTGGAAGATTTTGAAGCTTTGGGTGCCATTGCTGAAAGTTTAAAGCTTTTGAAGGAATGAGAGAAGTTTTTGCCTTGAAAGAGATGAAGATTTTACAGTAGAGAGAGTTTTTGGAAGTGATAAAGTCTGACTGTAAAAACCTTGAAGAGTTTATATAGAGGCAAAGAAAGTAACTTCTGAATGGCTTAAATTTTGCCACTTGTTGAATCATTAATTTTGAAATTTGAAAAGATTTAAATCTGAACCGTTTATTCGAAGGTACGGATGTCAAATAGTGCCGAAAAAAAGGTTAACTGTTACAAAATAGAGAATTTTTGGGATCCGCAGTTACCCATTTAATTGAAAGACGTTTGAAAAATTTTGAAATTTTCATCGTGAAATACACGCGCCTGATAGTACACTGACACGTACTTAGAGTCATGCAGTCACTGAACCGCCTAGGTTTAGATAGGAATCATTCACCGTCAGATTGATTTGATAGGCACGTGTGGGTAGTTATCAAATCTAATCTTTTGGACTTATCCACACGTTACTTTTAGCGATGAAAACCATTCATGATCTTTTGAAAGAGAATTACTTAGCGTTAAAGTGAGAATCTTTTCAATGCTGAAGTCTTTTTATATAAAACAAATTTAATCTGTTAAGGATAAGATCAATCGCTTAGATTTATAAAAGACAGTTTTACTTACTATAGATTGATTTGTCATGCATAAAAGAAGATAAGCGCTAGTGGTCAACGCATATTTTCAAAGTAATTTTTTTTATCACAGTGGCTTATGAATTGTTACAAGTACAATTTTAAAGTTCCACTTAAAATTGATAACTTGTTTCAATTTTGAAAGTCGCTTTAGATGTATAATTAAAGTGGATTCCCCCTAAAGCGTATGCCTATTAAGATATGATGCTTTTATGATTTAAGCGTTTAAATCAATCATACCTAATTCACTTCTCAAAGTGAGAAAGCGTTGTTCGTTGAGCGCTTTGGTGAAGATATCTGCCAATTGTTTGTCAGTTCCAATGAAGTGTATGGAGATATCTTTCTTTTGAACATGGCCATGCAAGAAATGGTATCTAATGTCAATATGTTTGGTTCTAGAATGAAGGATAGGATTTTGGGTCATAGCTAAAGCGCTTTGATTATCACAATGGATTAGGGTAGGACCTAAGATTATTCCATAATCTCTAAGTTGTTGCCTCATCCAAAGAATTTGTGCACAACAGCTTCCAGCGGCTACGTATTCTGCCTCAGCGGTAGAAGTTGCTATGGATTATTGTTTCTTACTATGCCACGAAACTAGTCTATCACCTAGAAATTGACATGTACCACTAGTACTTTTTCTATCTATTTTGCATCCTGCAAAATCTGCGTCTGAATAACCAATTAGCTCAAAAGGAGAGTCCCGTGGATACCATAAGCCCACATTTTGTGTGCCTTTAGGTATTTAAGGATTCTTTTGGTAGCATTTAAGTGTGATTCTCTAGGATCAGCTTGAAAGCGTGCACACATGCATAGCGAAAACATAATATCCGGTCTACTAGCGGTAAGATAAAGAAGTGATCCAATGATACCTCTATAGTTAGTGATATCATTCTTCTTCCCACTTTCATGTTTATCTAACTTAAGCGTTTGACTCATTGGAATTTTGGAAGATGATTCTTTTTCCATACCAAATTTCTTAATCATATCTCTTGTATATTTAGCTTGATTTATAAATATTCCATGAGGGAATTGTTTAACTTGTAATCCTAAGAAGAAAGGTAATTCACCCATCATGCTCATTTCAAATTGTTCTTGCATCATTCTAAAAACTTTCTCACACAATCACTTATTAGTAGAACCAAATATCATATATCATCAACATAAATTTGGACTAAGAGAATATTTTCATTATGGGTAATTTTAAATAACGTTGTGTCAACGCTGCCTTTTGAAAAGCCTTTACCTATAAGGAAGATAGAGAGAGTGTCATACCATGCTCTTGGTGCTTGTTTAAGGCCATAGAGCTTTTGCCATGGTTGTTGATGAATCCCGGAGGTTGCTCCACATAGACGTTTTCTTGGAGTTTACCATTCAAGAATGCACTCTTCACGTCCATTTGGTACACTGTTAATTTGTTGAATGCGGCAAACTCTAGGAACATCCTAATTGCTTCAAGATGGGCTACTGGGGCATACATCTCATCAAAATCAATACCCTCCTCTTGACAATAACCTTGAGCGACTAATCTAGCTTTGTTTCTTATAACAACGCCATCTTCGTCCATTTTGTTCCTAAAAACCCATCTAGTCCCAATAACTCCTTGGTGAGTTGGCCTTGGTACTAGTGTGCAAACCTTACTTCTCTCGAATTGGTTAAGCTCCTATTGCATCGCTTCTACCCAACTTGAATCACTGAGCGCTTCATCCACTTTCTTTGGTTCAATTTGAGATAGAAAACTTGCGAACATGGCCTCATTAATTGTAGCTGACCTAGTTCTAATAGGTGCTTCCATATCTCCAATTACTAGCTCTGGTGGATGATCTCTAAGCCATTTACAGTCTGGTTGGAAAGGGTTGAGAGACTTTTGGTTATCAATCGCTTGATCCATATTTTTCGCTTGCGCAGTCGCTTCATCATTCACAGTTCCAATTTGCTCTTGATGATCATTATCTTCATGATCAACAGCGATTCTGACTTTATCATTATTTGTAACCTCACGAGTAACTTTAGGAATGGGCACAAAGATCTCATCATCCTCATCATCACTATTATCACCAAGATTAATTTGTGACGCTTGTTGGGTAAGATCTTTAATTTCTACATCATCCGGATTAACCTTACTCGGTTCTTGGTTAGCATCATCAAACACAACATGAATGGATTCTTCAACCTTCGATTTGATCTTATTTAGGATGTGAAAACTCTTTCCATTCTTGGCATAGCCTAGAAAGATTCCCTCATCCGCTTTAGGATCAAAAGTCTTTAGGCTGTGGGATCCATTGTTATGAATGACACATTTTGAACCAAATACATGAAAATATGAAACATTAGGCTTACGTCCCTTCCACAACTCATATGGACTCTTCTCATGTTGCTTGTTGATCATACACCGGTTCTGAGTGTAGCAAGCGGTATTAATGGCTTCGGCCCAAAACCTTTGAGGCAGCTTAGACTCTGCAAGCATCGTCCAAGTGGCTTCTTTAAGCGTTCTGTTGCGCCGCTCAGCAACTCCATTCTGTTGAGGTATTCTAGGAACAGAATACTCATGAAGTATTCCAAGATCTATACAAAACTTCTCA
Organism: Buddleja alternifolia; assembly: GCA_019426215.1. Lineage (NCBI taxonomy): Eukaryota > Viridiplantae > Streptophyta > Magnoliopsida > Lamiales > Scrophulariaceae > Buddleja > Buddleja alternifolia. The sequence continues at coordinate 11,433,433 of CM033395.1, forward strand.
ACAAATTGGTTAGTAAATTCAGTTCCTCTATCGCTTCTAATTCTCATCACCTTTAGATCTTTTGAAGTTTGCAATTAACGGATTAGCGCTGTGAGCTTGACACTAGTTACATCTTTGGTCGCTAGAAATTCTACCCATGTATAGCGAGAGAAATCATCAACTATTACTAGTGAGTACTTTTTACCACTAACACTCATGATTTGAATAGGACCAGACAAATCTAGATCCAATAGTTCAAGAACTCTAGAAGTAGATAGACATGGTTTCTTCTTAAAAGATGATTTAATTTGTTTACACATTTGACATGCATCACATAAGCGATTCTTTTGAAAGGAACTCTTAGGTAATCCCTCTACTAGATTTAGTGATATTAACTGAGAGATTGCCTTAAAGTGGAGGTGATTCATTTTTCTATGCCATAACCAATCCAATTCATTTTAACTCTTAGCAACAAAGCATGTGGGGTTTTTATCAAATGTAGAATCCCAATCTACTAAATACACATTGTTTGTTCTTTTTCCTCTTAGTTTAGTAGACTTAGTCTTAGTGTCGTTGACATAGCAATAGTCGCTTGAAAATTTTACTTCAAAGCTTTTATCACAAAATTGACTAATGCTTAACAAATTATGCTTAAGACCCTCAACATAATATACATCACTAATCATGTACCTTTGGTTTTACCTTTGGAGTTATCACCGAATATAAATTGAGGACCATTGGTAGCTTGATAGTTGACTAGGAGATCTTTGGAACCCGTCATGTGTCTTGACTATCCACTATCAATGTACCAAACTGAAGTATCGGTGTTGGCTCTAGGTACCTGCATTTAAAGGACAATTCTAATTCTTCTTATGTAGGAATACTGGCCTTCTTGGGTTTTACATCGTGTTGTGTGTGTTTTTTGTTCATCTTGTGATGTGTGTGCTTTTTGGGTGTATAATAATATCCTCGATTATAATAGTAGTCAAAATCATAGTCATAATCTTAATCATCATAGTATCGATAGTATGATCTTGACTGTCTTGGATATTGACGCTAGTATTTCCTTGGCTCTGGCTTGGGTTGCATTTTTGGTGCTGGACGCTTAGCGCTTGATTCACAGTGATCAGGTTTATCCTTAGCCTTTTGAGCGTTTGGATGAACCTTTCTTTGTGAATCATTTGCCTTTGTCTTTCCCTTGGCTGAGTCAGCTTTAGCTTTCTCATTTGGCCTTGTACCATTATCGCTTGGTTCATTCAGCGTTTGACTTTGTGAACCTTTCTTAACAAAGAAAACACCCTTTCCTTTGTTGTTTGCCGTAGCATTAGATGTATTTGGTTGTTTACCGAATTTATTGCATCCTAAACCGGTCTTTTCACCAAACATTCTTGTTACCTCAGTTACATTATCCAACTTTGTTGAAGCTTTTGATGATGATGAGACGAGCTACTCTGATTTGGCAAGTCTAGCGATCAGATCAGCTTCTCTCTTGACTATTATATCAAGATCGCTTTTCAATTAGTAATCTCACTCTCAAGCGATTGGTTCTTTTCAATGCATTGTTCCTGAACTTACAACTCTGCTTTGAGCGTTATTTTGATATATTTTGGTGGCCTCTTGACAATCTTTATAATATTCATTAACTTTGTCAAGTAATTCATCATAAGAAAGAGGATGAGATAGTTCATTGGTTACCTCTGGTAGCGATTCGTCAGGCGCTTCATCATCTCTTGCCATGAGACAAATCAATGCTGAGTCGCTTGTAGGCTCATCATCACTGCTTTCATCTGATGATTCCAAATCCTCTTCAGGTGCGGAGAATGGTTCAGATTCCGCTAGCAAACCTTGTTGGCGAAGGTTGCTCCTGAATTGGTTTCTATCCGCATAGTCTTGCCTTTTGGGCTTAGACACATTTGGATAAGGGCAATTTACCTGGTAGTGCCCTGGTTTCCTACAATTATAACACAAATTAGTTTTCATTTTTTATTCAGTGGCTAATGGCTTTGAAACTACTGGCGCTGTGAGATTTTGAGTAGGAGTTGTAAGCGCTTGGTAAGGAACTGGCGCTAAAGGTTGAGGTGTAGAATATACTAGCGCTTAATACTGAGGCGCTGGAGCAGGGGGAGGAGTTTGAAATGACGTTTGTGCGATAGGATTTCTCTTTTCATATCTTAGAAATTTCTTGAATTTCTCCACCAATAAAGTCATTTCCTTTTCTTCATTTGATTCCATAGATTTCACCTCACTAACCGCTTTACCCTTATTTTTGGTGGTAGCGATTAATGCTCCTGATTCAGTCACTGAAGTTGCTGTGTCGCTGACTTCACCTAACTCGAATTCAAATGCCTTTAACTCTGAAAACACATGTTCTGGAGTAAGAGTCTCCAAGGTCTGTGATTCTTGATAAGAGGTGTTTTTACGGGTTTTTAAGACCGTAATTCTTATGATTTGGATTCACTTATTGCTTAAATCATGTCACATTTGCATTTAATAGGTGTGTTAAGTGAATACAGGTAATAAATGAGAATACATGAAGAAAAGGGAAGAAAAACGATGTACAAAACAAGTTCAAGCATGTTTTTCAACACCTAGGCGGTTTATGCATCTCCTACCACATTCGAGCGATAATTCTGTACATTTTGAGACCGACTTAGACAAATTTTCCTTTTACAAAGTTTTAGATGTATGTCTTAGATTCAAATGGGAACTTGAAACAACCAAATTGGAGGTCTATAGAGATAATTGTGAAGGAAATACGATTGCTGCGCCGAACAGAGAAGTACATGTGCGAAGATACGCCCCAACGCCCTCCTAGTCATGCCGAGGCATGGATAGTCCGAATGTTACTCCTTTTCAGCCTAAATTCCAGCATTATATGATGGGTAAGAATCACTTTTGGCCATAATTCAGCACATGTGTTGAGGGGTTGTCATAAGTGTGTTTCTTGGTAGATTTACTTTATGGGCGCCAAATCAGAAACAACCTCCATGTTGAAACGTAATTTAGGTATACTTAGAGACCGAATTGGACAAAATGTCCTTCTGGAATTGTAGATCTATGTTTTATCTGAACATGGGGACTTGAATCATCCAATTTGGAGATCTGTGGAGAAGTTTATGAGTAAAATACTAAGAGTGCGCTGGAAAGCAAGAAAATGGCAGCATGCATGTGTTTTGTTGAAGTTTTCACATGGTTATGCTTGGTGGAGTTCTTAAGGACCGAAAGTTTAGCATTTTTTAGCTGGTTGGAATCTTAAAAGCCAAACTTTAAGCATCACCTTAGGTGGAATTCTCATTGGGGAACTTTAATGGGAATTCTTAATGCATACTTTAGTGGAATTTTGGCTATAAAAGGAGGGGGAACCCATACTCTTCATCATTCACTATCAATTTCAGATTCTTGGAGGAGAGGAGGAGGAGGAATCGGTCCTCAAGCTTCATTCATCACCATTCTTCATCATTCTAAGAGGAGAAAGCTAGGAATTGAAGCTCCAATCAAGGGGCCATCATCTATCACATTAGAGGGAGTTTTTATAGCCTTTTCATTTCATTCATGTCTATGAACATGTGTATTTATTCATTATTGTTTTTCATAATATCTATCATGAACTAAATTCATAAGACTAAGGCCATGTAAGGTCAAATTGTGATATATGCTTATAATAGATGATTGTTGAGGTTATACTTATATTGTTATGTGATGTGAATTTGTGTTTTTACCTATCTTGCATATACTTGATCACTATATGTTAGAATCTTATGCCTAGGTGGATATTTCAGGAGAAAATTAACTTAGGGTGCAAGAAATTCACATCATGACCCGCAACTAATGAGGAATTGCCCTAGACATAGGTAAAGATTCCCGGGTGAAGTTGTTCGATTCTAATCGAGTGAACTCTAGTACGTTAATGCATGTTTAGTGGTTAGATTTCCGAATAGGAATATTTGGGAAATCACGATCTAAGCATAGGAGTTTATACGCGAGACATCGGTTATTCTCTACCCTCGGAGCTCTCACCATAACAATATAAGTGTAATCCTTCAACAAGAACCTTTATAAGTATATTTGATCAATTTGAACCTAGCATGTGCCTTAGTCTCCCTTTATAATTGGTTTTAAATCACTTGCTCATCTTTGTTCTTGTTCTTTACAAATTTTATTTGAATTTATTCTTACTTTGTTTATTCACTTCATTACAAATCTTAAACTAGAATTCAGGTCCTTGAGGTTCGACAATCCGGACTTACAATCCATTTATTACTACACACGACTAGTGCACTTGCTATCATAGCACGTTAGCTTTTAGCGTGTCAAGTTTTTGGCGCCGTTGCCGGGGACTTGTTCATTTTAGTTTTTGATTTTTCATTTAAATTTTCATAATTCTTAGTTTTTCGTTTATTTGTAACCTTTCTTTTATTTTATTATTCTAATTTTTTTTCTTGTGTTTATTTGTTAGGTGTAATTTGTGGTTCATGACCCGCTCTTCTAACGAGCCCCTATACAAATTTGAGCCGGAGATAGAGCGTGTTCTTCGATCTAGTAGACAAGCTCGAGAAATGGCCGACAATCTAAATCCAAATGGAAATTTTCCCGACATAAATCTTCCGGAAAACAGGGAATGGCTGCAAAATCTTTTCCAAGTTATGCAACCGGCACCTCCTCAAAGACTTCCATCGGTCCGGGAAAGTCTACCTCCAAGGGTCCACACCATACCGGGGCCCGTAGTCTTTCCAAATTTCTTTGCACCAAATTATCACATTCAGTCACACATTTTGAGCATGGTGCAAAGCAAACCCTTCTATGGAGAGCCCCATGAATCACCTCATGAGCATTTGGAGACTTTAGACGATACTCTCATGACTACCCAATTTCATCCACAGGATCTCGATGCAATTCATCTAAGAGTCTTCCACTTCTTATTAAAGGAAAGGGCGACCATGTGGTACAAATCTCTACCACCCCAATCCATCACAACATGGGGACAATTGGTCGATGCCTTTTTGAGCAAATTCTTTCCACCCTCCAAAATCAATGAGCTAAGGAGCAACATTAAGGAGTTTAAGTAGGGGAATCATGAGTTCTTAGCCGAGGCATGGGCTAGATATAAAAATATGCTCCGAAAATGTCTGGATCACAACCTAAGATTGAGCGAGCAAGTATTACGATTCCATGATGGAGTCCGTTCGTGCATCCGAAATAGGCTCAATGCCGGCGCCGGTGGTGATCTCCTTGGGCTCGATTGCCAAAGTGTGTGGGACAAGATTGAGCAATTAGCCCGGGAAGATGAACTCTATCCCGATGATGAAGAAATCACACCCACTAAAAAGATTGCTTGTGTTCAAGTGTTGGGCGAAGAAATTGCTTTGGAAACAATGGTTGGCAATGTAAACTATGTTGGAAATGCCAATCGACCTCAATTGAACTTCCATGTGCCCGAAAATTTTCCAAGGAGGCCCAATCCGGCACAAAATGCCCATCCCGGCATCTATCAAGCACCAAGGCCCCCATTCAACAATAACTAAGCTCAAAGGCAAGGTAATCCTCATATACAAAGGCAAATAAGACCTCTTACAACCGAAGAGCGTCTCGATGAACAAATAAAGAAATCGGATTCAGCAATCAACGAACTCCGTACTATGATGAAGGATATAATGATGGACATGAAGGATTTAAAGACACAAATGGGTCAAATGGCAAAGGCGATCAGCGAGAGAGCCCCGGGAACTTTACCAAGTGACACAGAAAAAAACCCGAAGGAGCAATGCCACGCCATCACCTTAAGAAGTGGCAAACAGGTAGTCAATGATGTTGTTCGCATTTCCGCGCCTGAGCGCCCCGATGAGAACGCCCAGGCGTCGGAATCAACCCACAGTGAAAGAATGCTTCGTAATTGTGCGCCCGAGCGTCCTAATGATCACGCTCAGGCGCCTGAGACCCAGCGCCCTGGCGCCACCTCCTGAACCCTCCACAGCGGGCTCTTCAACTCCAACGCATCCTCCCATCGAGGTCCGTCTGCCATTTCCTAATGCACATAGAAAGAAAAAAAAGGAGATGGATCCAAGTTTCCTTCGAATCTTAGCAATTCTTCGTGAGGTTAGAATTAATATTCCTTTTATAGACGCAATTTTACAAATGCCAAATTACGTGAAATTTTTCAAGGATATTTTATCCAACAAACAAAAGTGGGAGGAAAACGAAACGGTGTGCCTAACCGAGGAATGCTCCGCCGTATTGCTTAATAAATTACCAATGAAACTTGAAGACCCTGGGAGTCTTACTATTCCTTGCACGATTGGGCCATTATCCTTCGAAAAAGTTTTGTGCGACTCGGGAGCTAGCATCAACGTCCTCCCGTACTCTCTTTTCAAAACGTTGGGCCTTGGTAACCCAAAGCTGACTTCAATGAGCCTCCAACTTGCGGATAGATCAATCAAGAGACCATGGGGAATAATCGAAGATGTAATTGTTCAAGTCGACAAATTCTACTTCCCGGTTGACTTTGTGGTTCTTGATATGGAAGAAGATGTTGAGGTACCCCTGATCCTAGGAAGACCATTCCTAGCCACTGGTAAGGCGGTAATCGATATTGCCAATGGTAAGCTAACCTTAAATGTGGGAGATGAAAAGGTCACCTTTGATGTTTTTAAAGTGCTTAAACACCCATGTGATCCTGACTCATGTTTACGCATCGATGTATTTGATATGTTGATTGATGAGACTTTTCAGGCACAAATGGTAGACGACCCATTGGAGACATGTCTTTCCAAATCTATGGATGTCGATTCAGCGACTGAAGAACAATTGGAAACCATGTTTAGCGTAGAGAAGCCACCTCTTTACCACGTCATTGGAGCTAAAAAAATTAGAAAGATCACTCTTGGCTCCTCCTCGCCCTTCTATCGAAGAGGCCCCTATCCTTGAGCTTAAACCATTACCATTACATTTGAAATATGTATTTTTAAATGATAATGAGACTCTACCTTTAATTGTCTCATCTTCTTTGACAGGAGAACAGGAGGAGCGACTCATGAGAGTATTGAAGGCCAACAAAAAGGCCTTCGGGTGGAAAATTGCGGATATAAAAGGCATAAGTCCAGCGGTGTGCATGCACAAAATACTCATGGAGGAGTCCGCAAAACCTACACGACAACCACAAAGACGGTCAAATCCACAAATTCAAGAGGTGGTAAAGAAAGAGGTTATAAAACTACTCGATGCAGGTATAATCTATCCTATCTCTGATAGTGCATGGGTAAGCCCGACTCAAGTAGTACCCAAGAAGGGCGGAATAACTGTGATAGAAAATGCGAACAATGAATTAATCCCTACTCGAATGCTTACCGGGTGGCGTGTGTGTATAGATTATCGCAAGTTAAATGATGCCACTCGTAAGGACCATTTCCCCCTCCCATTCATTGACCAAATGCTTGAAAGGTTAGACAGACATGATTTTTATTATTTTCTAGATGGGTATTCCGGCTATAACCAAATTGCCATAGCCCCCGAGGACTAAGAGAAAACAACTTTCACTTGTCCCTATGGCACGTTTGCTTATAGGCGGATGCCGTTTGGATTATGCAATGCCCCGGCCACATTTCAACGATGTATGATGGCGATCTTTCATGACATGGTTGAAGAATTCCTTGAGATTTTTATGGATGATTTTTCTGTTTTTGGAACCTCATTTAACATATGTCTTGATCATTTGGACCGTGTTCTAAAACGCTGTGAGGAAACAAATCTTGTTTTGAATTGGGAAAAATGTCATTTTATGGTCCGGGAAGGGATTGTGCTAGGTCACAAAATCTCCCAAAACAGGATTGAAGTGGACCAAGCCAAGATTGAGGTAATAGAAAAGCTTCCTCCACCTACATCGGTGAAAGCCGTGAGGAGCTTTCTTGGTCATGCCGGCTTCTATAGGCGATTTATCAAAAACTTTTCCAAAATTGCAAAGCCGTTATCTAACTTGCTTGTCAAAGATGCACCATTCGATTTTGATTCCCTTTGTTTACAGGCCTTCATGACTCTTAAGGAGTTATTGATATCCGCTCCCATCATGGCACCTCCCGATTGGAGTTTGCCTTTCGAATTGATGTGTGATGCTAGTGACACCGCGGTGGGTGCGGTCCTTGGCCAAAGGAAGGATAAGGTATTTCAAACCATCTACTATGCTAGTAAGACTTTAAATGATGCACAAATGAATTACGCAACCACGGAAAAAGAATTACTAGCCATAGTATTTGCATTTGACAAGTTCCATGCTTATATCATTTTGAATAAAGTAATTGTGTACACTGATCACTCCGCATTAAAATACTTGCTTGCCAAAAAGGATGCCAAACCTAGACTCATTAGGTGGATTTTACTTCTACAAGAATTTGACATAGAAATTAAGGATAAGAAAGGAGTAGAAAATGTTGTTGCCGACCACTTGTCTAGGATAGAGATTCCTAAGCCTGAGTGCGTGTTTGACAAACCTATTTGTGAGGAGTTTCCCGATGAGCAATTGTATGCTATACTTCATAATGATGCTCCTTGGTATGCCAATTATGCAAATTATCTTGTCACGGGAGTTCTTCCTCCGGATATCACTTATCATCAAAAGAAGAAATTCTTATTTGATGTGAAGCGATATTTGTGGGACGAACCATATCTATTTAAGATTTGTGCAGATGGCCTCATTCGACGATGTATCCCCGATGAGGAAATAGCATCAATTCTCACCCATTGTCATGATATGTCGGTAGGTGGTCACTTTGGACCCTCTAAAATAGTGGCTAAAGTGCTTCAATCAGGTTTCTTCACTACTACAAAAAGAGCTTATTACAGCGCCCCAATTACAGCGGTTTTTCAAAAAACCGCTGAACGGAGGGGGCTATTACAGCGGTTCGTAAAAGAACCGCTGTAATAGGTAATACGCGGCACCTATTACAGCGGTTCTTTCATGAACCGCTGTAATAGGTGCCAGGTATATTACAGCGGTTCACTACTGAACCGCTGTAAAAGGCAGCTAAAAAAAAAAAATTTAAACCTATTACAGGGGTTTTTAAAAAAACCGCTGTAATAGGCCATGTACGAAAAAATTCGAAATATTTTTATCTTCCCGCTTCTCTCTCCCACTCTCAAAATTTAAAACCCATTTCAGCTTCTCTCTCTCTCTCTATTCTCGGTCTCTCTCTCTCTCTCGATCCCCCCTCCCCAAAAAAGCTCGACATCACCACCACTTACCGGCGCCACCGCCACCACCACTTACCGCCGCCGCCGCCACCACCACCACGACGATAGTAAGCTTCTTCTCTTTCTCTCTTCTTCCCTCTATATATATATATATCTATATTTGTATATGTGTATATGTGTGGGTGTATGTATATTTGTGTATGTGTGTGTGTATTTATTTTGTGTATATGTGTATATTTGTGTATGTGCGGGTGTATGTATATTTGTGTATATGTGGATGGGTTTGTGTATATTGCGTATATGTTGATGGGTGTATGTATATTTGTGTATATGTGGATGGGTGTATGTATATTTGGGTATATGTTCATGGGTGTATGTATATTTGTGTATGTGTGGATGGGTGTATGTATATTTGTGTATGTGTGGATGGGTGTATGTATATTTGTGTATGTGTGGATGGGTGTATGTATATTTGTGTATGTGTGGATGGGTGTATGTATATTTGTGTATTTACGAAAATATTTCTCGGTTGAAATTTTGCGGTATTGAAATGACTCGAAATTCGTATAGTCATAGCGAAACGGTATTCTAAACAAAACGCATGTCATGCGATCTCGGAATTTTAGCCATTTGAGATAGTTTAAGGCCTCAAATTTGCGTTTTATTACGAAAATAGGGTATTTTCGTAATAAAACGCAAATTTGGGCCTTAAACGATCTCAAATGGCTAAAATCACGAGAGCGCAAGGCTATGCCTTGCGTTTTGTTCGGAATGCCGTTTCTTTATGACCGTGCAAATTTCGTATCATTCCGACATGGTCAAAATTTTTTAAAATTTTTTTCCGGGGCCTATTACAGCGGTTTTGGAAAAAACCGCTGTAATAGGCCACGGAAAAATAATTTTTTTTTTTTAATAGCGGTTATTTGTATAACCGCTGTAATAGGATATACCTATTACAGCGGTACCTATTACAGCGGTTAAAACCGCTGTAATAGGCCAAAAAAAACCACTGTAATAGGTCATTTCTGTAGTAATGCTTTTGGCCTACTCTTTCTAAAGATGCATTCATGTATGTTCAATCTTGTGATAGGTGTCAACGAATAGGTAACATCTCTAAAAGACACGAAATGCCATTGAATAACATGCTTGAATGTGAACTATTTGATGTATGGGGTATTGATTTTATGGGACCCTTCCCTAGTTCTTGTTCCAATAAGTATATTCTTGTTGCGGTCGACTATGTCTCTAAATGGGTCGAAGCTGAGGCTTTACCAACTAATGATGCTCGGGTGGTTACTCGATTTTTTAAAAAAAGGATTTTCACTCGTTTTGGAACTCCTAGAGCAATCGTTAGTGACGGGGGCACCCATTTTTGTAACAAACAATTCGAGCACTTACTGAACAAGTACGGGGTATGGCATAAAATCTCAACCCCATATCATCCTCAAACGAGTGGTCAAGTGGAGGTGTCGAATCGGGAGATTAAACGCATTCTTGAAAAAACGGTTAACACATCTAGAAAAGATTGGTCCCTTAAACTAGATGACGCCTTGTGGGCATATAGAACTGCATTTAAAACTCCGATTGGCATGTCCCCATATCGCCTTGTCTTTGAAAAAGCATGTCACTTACCGGTTGAGCTCGAACATCGCGCTTTTTGGGCTATTAAATTTCTAAATTTTGATGCTCAACTCGTAGGTACCAAGCGATTACTCCAACTACACGAACTTGAGGAATGGTGCCATCAAGCGTATGAGAACGCCAAGCTTTACAAGGAGCGAACGAAAACATGGCATGATAAGCGTATTATTCCCCGAGAATTTCATGAAGGAGACAAGGTTTTACTATACAATTCTCGCCTTCGACTTTTGCCCGGGAAGCTCAAGTCAAAATGGTCGGGACCATTTGTTGTATCTCGTGTGTATGCTTCTGGTGCCATTGAACTTGTAACGGATAATGGACGAACCTTCATGACAAACGCCCAAAGGTTAAAGCATTACATTGGGATTGACGGGTCAAGGGATAAAGTGACCATTCCCCTCCAGGATCTTTAGCGATTCTTTATCTCAAGTCGAGCTACCGACTCTAAACTAGCGCTTCTTGGGAGGCAACCCAAGTTTGTAAGTTTGTTTTTGTTTTTGTTTTTGTTTTTGTTTTGTTTAGTTTGTTTCTTTTTATTGTGTTCAAGCATGCACTTTTGGCATGTATGTTTTTCTTATGCTTGATTGTTTAAAAAGTTGAAGTGTTAGATATGATGCACATTTGGACCCCACCTTTAGAGATTCTTATTTTACTCGATAAGAGGAGAAACTTTGTAAGGATGCATTGGAAGCTTAAGGATGTTCTTCAATATCCTTGGTTGTAAGTGTTCTTTTACCTTTGTGTATGCATGTTGTAACAACATTGGGGACAATGTTGGATTTAAGTTTGGGGGTAGAAGAGTATATATTTTGAATATTGAAAATGCAATCCTAATTTTTAACTTGAATTTGGGGAAAGTTTGTTTGATATCATGTTTATATGCTTCTTTGTTGAGAAAATCAAGCATGAAAATTTTTTTAGTCTTTCCAATTGATGCATTGAAATTGATTGACTTGGAAAAATGGCATGAATTCTTGAAATAATCTGAATTTAATGGAATATATATATCTTTGAAATTGCTCGTGGAGACCTTAGACTAGAATTGATTCTTTAGATGATTCACAATGCACTTAAATCGAAGGTAGAGGAGTTGAGAGGATAACCATCTTAAGACACTTAAGGAATTATTTCCAGAAATATTAACTTAGATTTCTCATAAGATTATTAGTTGAGTAGTAATTTTATATGCTAACAATGAATTGAAAAGGTTCAATTTTGGTATGACCAAAAGTGGTCAGGCTAATACGTACCGGAGGTGAAAAGTTTCATGCCTATATACTGTACTATTATGCTAATTTGAGCTATGCTCAAGCCAAAAGAAGTGAGTTGTTGAAAAGATCTAGTTTTATTTCGTGGCCTTTGATACTCGAGTGATTAAATCCTTAGGAGTGTCTCTACACTTAATGCCCCAAAACTATCTAGTTTGGGAGTCATTGGTCTAAAACTTGTTACATGGGTGTCATAGAAAGCCTAATGGAATAAAACATTGCACATGATCTAGCCTTAATGAAGTTTAATGCAAATTCCATATGAATTGAATGTTGAATTTTTGAGATAATGAAATTTAAATGGCTATGAGATTTTCTATAATTCTTGTGCCTTGTGTTTGATCAAAAGTTGATAGATATGGGATTAATGTCCAAAATTTGGTAAGGATGCCTCTCAACTATAATACCCTAGATTTATTTTTCACTACACCCTAGGGAGTCGTTTCAAGTATTGGTGTCACATGAGCAAAAGTAGTTGATATGTATATATATATTTGTGAACTTTAAAAGGTTGATTTTATGCCATTCATTCTTGTTGATCATATTGAGATGTGTTGATTCGGTTGGGATTGAAAATTTGCTAGATTTTGTGGGTATATCTTATGCAAACCCTCACGAGACTATAACTCGTCCTTTGAGGTAACTCAAAGGTTTAAAGGCTTGTTGCACCCACTAAGTGCAATCGTTTACTCCACGAAAGTGAGTTAGTTAGTTGTTTTGTTTTCTCCCATTGAATGATGTTGGTCTTGCCTTATAGCTCTTATTGCTCGAGGTCGAGCAATTGATAAGTTTGGGGGTGTTGATAAGAGGTGTTTTTACGTGTTTTTAAGACCGTAATTCCTATGATTTGGATTCACTTATTGCTTAAATCATGTCACATTTGCATTTAATAGGTGTGTTAAGTGAATACAGGTAATAAATGAGAATACATGAAGAAAAGGGAAGAAAAACGATGTACAAAACAAGTTCAAGCATGTTTTTCAACACCTAGGCGGTTTATGCATCTCCTACCACATTCGAGCGATAATTCCGTACATTTTGAGACCGACTTAGACAAAGTTTCCTTCTACAAAGTTTTAGATGTATGCCTTAGCTTCAAATTGGAACTTGAAACATCCAAATCGGAGGTCTATAGAGATAATTGTGAAGGAAATACGATTGCTGCACCGAACAGAGAAGTACATGTGCGAAGATACGCCCCAACGCCCTCCGAGTCTTGCCGAGGCATGGATAGTCCGAATGTTACTCCTTTTCAGCCTACATTCCAGCATTATATGATGGGTAAGAATCACTTTTGGCCATAATTCAGCACATGTGTTGAGGGGTTGTCATAAGTGTGTTTCTTGGTAGATTTACTTTATGGGCGCCAAATCAGAAACAACCTCCATGTTGAAACGTAATTTAGGTATACTTAGAGACCGAATTGGACAAAATGTCCTTCTGGAAAGTTGTAGATCTACGTTGTATCTGAACATGGGGACTTGAAGCATCCAATTTGGAGATCGGTGGAGACGTTTATGAGTAAAATACTAAGACTGCGCTGGAAAGCAAGAAAATGGCAGCATGCATGTGTTTTGTTGAAGTTTTCACATGGTTATGCTTATTGGAATTCTTAAGGGCCGAAAGTTTAGCATTTTTTAGCTGGTTGGAATCTTAAAAGCCAAACTTTAAGCATCACCTTAGGTGGAATTCTCATTGGGGAACTTTAATGGGAATTCTTAATGCATACTTTAGTGGAATTTTGGCTATAAAAGGAGGGGGAACCCATACTCTTCATCATTCACTATCAATTTCAGATTCTTGGAGGAGAGGAGGAGGAGGAATCGGTCCTCAAGCTTCATTCATCACCATTCTTCATCATTCTAAGAGGAGAAAGCTAGGAATTGAAGCTCCAATCAAGGGGCCATCATCTATCACATTAGAGGGAGTTTTTATAGCCTTTTCATTTCATTCATGTCTATGAACATGTGTATTTATTCATTATTGTTTTTCATAATATCTATCATGAACTAAATTCATAAGACTAAGGCCATGTAAGGTCCAATTGTGATATATGCTTATAATAGATGATTGTTGAGGTTATACTTATATTGTTATGTGATGTGAATTTGTGTTTTTACCTATCTTGCATATACTTGTTCACTATATGTTAGAATCTTATGCCTAGGTTGATATTTTGGGAGAAAATTAACTTAGGGTGCAAGAAATTCACATCATGACCCGCAACTAATGAGGAATTGCCCTAGACATAGGTAAAGATTCCCGGGTGAAGTTGTTCGATTCTAATCGAGTGAACTCTAGTACGTTAATGCATGTTTAGTGGTTAGATTTCCGGATTGGAATATTTGGGAAATCACGATCTAAGCATAGGAGTTTATACGCGAGACATCGGTTATTCTCGCCCTCGGAGCTCTCACCATAACAATATAAGTGTAATCCTTCAACAAGAACCTTTATAAGTATATTTGATCAATTTGAACCTAGCATGTGCCTTAGTCTCCCTTTATAATTGGTTTTAAATCACTTGCTCATCTTTGTTCTTGTTCTTTACAAATTTTATTTGAATTTATTCTTACTTTGTTTATTCACTTCATTACAAATCTTAAACTAGAATTCAAGTCCTTGAGGTTCGACAATCCGGACTTACAATCCGTTTATTACTACACACGACTAGTGCACTTGCTATCATAGCACGTTAGGTTTTAGTGTGTCAAGTTTTTGGCGCCGTTGCCGGGGACTTGTTCATTTTAGTTTTTGATTTTTCATTTAAATTTTCATAATTCTTAGTTTTTCGTTTATTTGTAACCTTTCTTTTATTTTATTATTCTAATTTTTTTTCTTGTGTTTATTTGTTAGGTGTAATTTGTGGTGCATGACCCGCTCTTCTAACGAGCCCCTATACAATTTTGAGCCGGAGATAGAGCGTGTTCTTCGATCTAGTAGACAAGCTCGAGAAATGGCCGACAATCTAAATCCAAATGGAAATTTTCCCGACATAAATCTTCCGGAAAACAAGGAATGGCTGCAAAATCTTTTCCAAGTTATGCAACCGGCACGTCCTCAAAGACTTCCATCGGTCCGGGAATATCTACCTCCAAGGGTCCACACCATACCGGGGCCCGTAGTCTTTCCAAATTTCTTTGCACCAAATTATCACATTCCGTCACACATTTTTAGCATGGTGCAAAACGAACCCTTCTATGGAGAGCCCCATGAATCACCTCATGAGCATTTGGAGACTTTAGACGATACTCTCATGACTACCCAATTTCATCCACGGGATCTCGATGCAATTCATCAGGGTAACGCTTAGATCACTCAATCAGGGTTAGCACAACGGAAATGATTTTAAAGCTTTAGCGTTCGTTTTGGTTAAATAGTCGCTTAGCAGATTATCTTGTCTTTTTCAAAGAATATAGTATAATGTAAAACAAGACAATAATTAAAGTAAATAACACAAGAAATTATAAGGTTCACTAGGTGATGTAATCCTAGCTACGTCCTTGTTCTCCTTTTTCACTTGGAGGAATTTTACTAAAATGATTATCAAAGAATCACACAGAATCTTCTACAAGATAGTAAACAGGTGAAGATGATCTCGGGCTCCTTGATCACACAGATTTCAGCGCCAATGAAGATCGTCTTCTACAAGCTTCTCTCACTCAGAAATACTGCCTGTAAGGGAGTTTCAAATGTTTTCTCACTCAGATGAAAGGTTGAAGGTTTAGTCATAGGGGTTTGTTTGTTTTTGGGAAGATCAAACAACTTGAAATATCTCAATAAGAGTTTAGGTTTCTTCTTTGGAAGAGACTTGAGATATTTGTGACTGTCTGGAATGTATATAAAAAGCTTGAAAGATATTGGCTATGTAGTTTCTAAGCTTTTTCTTTGAACGAGAATTTCAGCAGAGTTTCTTATGCATGTACGTATATCTCTATTGTGTCTCTTGTCTCTTTTTAGGGTTTGCTAAAGGTAGGGTATTTATAGGCAATTCTTGGGATCTGTCCGTTGGACACATGTGGGAGCGTGCCTCTCACGCAACGCGTGATTCTACCTAAAACCTTACATTTTTTAAAATCTGCTGGCACCGATTGGATGGGAGCAGCTATAAACTCTGAAGTTCTGACAGTCTAGTAAAAAAGGTGGCTTGTCCACAAGTCACAGTAGCTTATCACATTTAATGCTCTTATCAGGCATTTAATTCATTTGAATTTATTTCCCGTTAGAAATAAATGCCCGTTGAATGATTGCATTTAAGTCGTTCATAACATGAGGATTAAATTCAGGTGAATATGAAACTGATTGCTAGAATGCTTTGAGCGCTTGATCCATAAATCCTGAAAAGAGGTCCTTTAGCGTTTGATGGACGCTAAGAAACAAATCTTCATCTTTGGTTGACTTCAGACGCTGATCTACAACTTCTTCTCTAATAGACTCACCTAGAATTCTATTAGCGATTCAGTATCTAATACTTAGTCAAAAATCTACAAAGATAAAAATTACAAGCCTAAACAAATAACAATTACAAACTTTCAAAAGCTTTAAACAATAATCTATGAAAACATAAACTTACATTTTATTTGGGGTCTAACATTGAATCCTATCTTGTTATCATCAAAACATCTAACATGAAATTTCCTAACAAACCTATTACAGAATGCTTCTTTATTGTTATAACTAGTGTTAGTATAGATAAAGATCCCATGGATTACATATGGTTAGGAGAGCGGTCTGGGAAAACATATGGAATGCTCTCAAAGACCTTAATCCTAAATTTGTTCCAAGTCATAGAGGCTGTGAGATGTGGGATATCACTGGCCTTGCCAAGACTTGTTCCATTGTCAATGGCTAGCCTAGCCAATACTTGCATGAAGATCCAAACTATGGTATGGGATTGAACAGCCCCGCAAGGATTCCTCGTTAGTGCTGTCGAACTTGAAGTCCTTCGTTTTTCGTAGTGTGAGATAATCCTTAGACCTAAGATGTCACTAGAAAGGGTACTACCAACTCTGCTTTGATATGCACGTGCACTCCAGGAGAGTCATACGGTGTGTATATTGGGTATAGTCTGGTAGTTACAGCGGAACAATTTGTTAGAGTATATGTCCTCGAATGCCATAAAGATGATAGATTTATAAGGCATAAACATTGTAACTAAACTATGGTTTTTCTATTAATATAAGGCAGTTGATTGTTGTTTTCTTATAGGCATTTATAAGGTGTGAATAAACAACGTAAAGTCCTTGATGACAAGGCGAACCTTCTACCTCCTATGGGATAGGAGGAAAGACACTAGAATGGTTTGACCTTTGACATCTAAAAGGGTTCGCAAGTCTAAGAAATATTGATTGGGTATCAATAGTGAATAAAGACTTGTATGATATAAGTTTTGATAGAGAAAGTGTCAGTCGTACACTATGGAAATGGTAGTGGGAACTTATATCATAAACGTGTCAGTTGGACTGATTTGTTTGAACACAGCTCGCATCAGTTCATCACATGGGTAATTCAGTCATTGACAGTCAATGATGAAACTGATAAGTAGTGATAGGTACGTGTGAACCTCTGACCTGAGAAATCGAGTTGAAGATGTACTTGTGACATCAAGTCTGTCATTAGAGTAGTAAGATTCAAATCACATGTTGGTGGAATCGACCTCGAAGTGCGACTTGATGGGCAAGTAGCATTGTTAACTGATTTGCAATATGGAATTTATTCTCTCATAAGTGAATGAGTAAAATATCCTATGCGATCATGAATAAGTGAGGATGAAAGTCTTTGGCCAAAGCATTTAAATACCTCGACTTATTATGAGCTTAGGCATATGGTCAAGTTATATGAGTTTGACTTTAAACCATGACTCTTACTTGACTTAGATATAAGAATAAAAGGTTTATACACGTACGGTATTCACGGCGTAAAGGTTTGAAATGATCCTATTCATTCGTTCTCAATTGGGTTACAGTGTGAGCAACGAGACTGGCTAGGTGTCACTCACACCCCTTTGGATTCCTCCCAATTGCCTTTTGAGACGAACCTAAAGAGTCGCGCTTAAAGGAAGTGCAAAAGGAAAAACATGGGAAAAAGACTTGAGAGAAATTCACGGCATTGGATGCCGTAATTAATTAATTAATTATTGGATAATTTAATTAGTTAATTAAATTAACGAGTTAATTAATTTCTTGGAGAAATTGAATTATAAATTAATTAGGAATTGAATTAATTGGATTATCAATTTATTTATTGGATAAATAAATTATTCGATTAATTAATTAGCAAGCAAGACGAAAGTCCGAAGGCTTCCGAGCCCACTAAGGGGCGGCCAAATGGACGCCCAAATAGGGCTCTTGCATGCTAGTGTTATTGTTTCATAATGATATAAATATATCACAAGGTGAAAAATAACACAAGACAACTTACATAACTTTCTCTCCAAGAAAAAGTCTCCTACCTCTCCCTCTCTCTCTCTCTCTAGCCGTCTTTGACAAGGAAGAAAGGAGGAGTTTTTCGTTTTTGATTCCAGCGTGACGAATTAGGGACGTTGGCAAATTCGGTGTTAGAGAAAAGGATCACGTTCAAAAATCAACATACACGATAACTGTAATTTTTCTATACACAATTAAACACGAGGATTAGAGGTGATTCGGGCTTTGGGAATTAAATTTACTTTCCGCTGCATTTTATTCGTATAACTACCAACACAATTGACAGTCGGAGGGGATTCATCCAAGGTCATGAGTACCCTGTATTTCCTATTCTGTTGAGTTAAACTGAATGATCGAAAAGTCTCTGGCCAGAGCATTGTCTTATAAGAGAGATTGCTAATCCCTACTTAGAAGACCGGATCATTAGTTGAGCCAACATAATCATGGTTTCTAAGGCTATTAGGGTTTCGATCGTCGCCAAACCCTGGGTCTTAGATGGAAAAAAGATGAAGGAATTTGACTCACACAAGGATCGAAATCTGGAGAGGTTTGTATTTTCATCGTTAACATCTAGGAAGTCGTGGCGACGTTGTTAGGCATCGAACCACGACCAATAGGTGTCTTGGGTTAATTGGTGAAATTAATCCAAGGCCTAATTAATTATTATGAATAATTAATCTAGCATTTGGAAGGATTTATTACTAGCTTGTTAATGAGCCTAAGGGGTCACACACAATACTTAGTGTAGTATGTATTGGCTAATTAGTTCTTTGTGAATTAATGAAGATTAATTAATTGGAATTAATTAATCGAGAAAAGAAATAAATTAATTAAGTGGTCTTAATTAATAAAAGTCTTATAATTTAATATTGGATTATTAAATTAGGAAAGACTAGTTAATTAGTGGTCTAATTAATTAATATATGAAAGAGAAAATAAAAAAATGTGTAATATACATAGGCGTGTATATATATATATATATAGATTTGGTGGAAGATTTATCTTTTTCACCAAGTTTATGTATCCTCTAATATATTTGGTAGGATCTATTCTAATTAATTAGGTAACTAATTGATATGGAAAGATCTTATAAATATATATTAGGATAAATAATGAAGATATGAAAATGTCTTATATGAGAAGATATGATATATTTGATATGTATCAAATATATAGAAATAGCTTTTTATTTGGAAAGATATCCAATTAATTACGGAAAAGAGTTTGAGAAAGAATGAAAACTAAATAAAATAAATATACATAAATATAAATACACGCTCCTTTAGTGTGAACACACACACTAAGTGTGTATGTGTGTGTGAGGCGTGTACCCTATATATATATGTGTGTGTGTGTGTTGTTTTATTTTAATGATCAAGAAATTAATCACTCAATTAATTCTAAGTTTCTCTCAAGAGTTTTTAAAGATGAAAACAAGGATTTTAAGTTTCAATACTTTCTCTCCATCTCTTCCACCTCTTCCACAATATTCTTCAAAGTCATTTGTTGAGTACGAAGAACACCAAAATATATTCCTACCCATTTATAAGCCAAGATTCAATATTCTCCTTACTAGCACTGGTGGAGATAATCGAGGGTACGAGCTAAGGTCTGGATAAACTTAGAGGCGCAACATTTGGGGTGCTAAGGAAAACCCAATCCGGAGAGGTGTAGAAGTTAGTTGCTTAAAAAGACGTTGCTGTTTTTTTGATCTACAAGAGGTAAACACGAGAAAACTTCCTATAGGATTGTTTTTTAATCCGATGGTACCATATCAATCTAGCCCTAATTTCGGGGATACTCGGTTTCCCCCGGGGTAGTACCGATCCCAACATTTACACCATCAGGCCAATCTACAAGTTTTCAGAGTTGGTTTGAATGCATCAAATCTATTTCTATTTGCATAGCTTTACGCCATCTTGTAGCATCCACATCCACCATCGCTTGATCATATGTGGAGGGATCATCTCCATGATCCTCCTCTAATACAGAATGGAGACTTATCTTTTTGTGTAGTAGATATCCATACCTCTCAGGTGGTTGAGGTACCCTATTTGATCTTCACGGTTGTGGTTATGTTAAAGAAGGTTCAGTTCTTACTTCCTGTGTAGATGTATTCACTGAAGTTTCATTTTGTTCTTCAAGAACAATCTTTCTACCTTCTCTACCTTATTGAATGAACTCATCTTCAAGAAAGTGGCCTTGTAAAGCTACGATGATCCTTTGATCATTATGGAGGCAAAAGAGGTATCCCATGGAATTCTCAGGATAACCAACGAAACACCCTTTTAAGGATCTAGCCTCCAACTTATCCACTTTAGTCTTTTTAACATAAGCAGGACATCCCCAAATCTTAATGTGATTAAGACTTGGTTTCCTATTTCTCCATATTTCATATGGTGTCTTAGGAACGGACTTGGACGGACATCTATTTAAAATGTGTACAGCTGTAAGCAGCGCATGACCCCATAGTGAAATGGGTAAGTCAGTGTAGCCGAGCATGGAGCGAACCATGTCCAACAAGGTTCAATTCCTTCGCTCTGCTACCCTATTCAACTGGGTGTCGCTGGAGGTGTGAGCTGTAATACTATACCATTCTCTCTAAGGTATTCATCAAACTCCGCGCTTATATATTCTCCTCCTCAATCAGATCGAAGAGCCTTTATATGTTTCCCAGTTTGATTTTCCACCAAAGCCTTGAATTCTTTGAGTCTTTCAATGGATTCATAATTATGCTTCATCAGGTACACCAGACCATATCTTGAATGGTCATCAGTGAATGTGATGAATTAAAGGAAACCCCCACTAGCCATTTCTCCAAATGGTCCACCAACATCAGTATGCACTAAATCTAAGATTTGTGAGGCTCTTCCAAAAGTCCCTGTGAAGGGGGATCTAGCCATCTTGCCTTTGAGACAAGATTCACAAGTAGGATAGGGATCTAATCCCAATGGACCTATTAGTCCATCTTTCTCCATTTTGTGAATTTTATGTTCACCGGCATGGCCTAGTATAAGATGCCAAATCAATCTTTGGTTAATTCCTTGCCTACCATATTTTCTTTGTATAGTATTTACATCACACTCATTCTGGACATTAGGGTAATACAAACCATTTACTAAAGAAGCAAAGCCCACTAATTTATTACCATAATAAATATTGCAATGTTCATTAATAAAACGGAAAGTATAACCATGCTTAGCTAAAACAGGAATAGAAATAAGGTTTTCAAGCCCATTGGGTAAAACTAAAACATTATCTAGAAATAGTAAATTTCCAGAATTTAAAAGTACTGAGGTAGATCCAATTACAGTAGCCGCGATGCTTTACCCGCTGCCTGCTCTTATCTTCACCTCATTACTGTCCAGCTGCCTTCCTTGCACCAGATCCTGATTCATACAACAAATGTGAGCACTAGCTCCAGAATCAAGAATCCAAGATGTAGAGAAAACGGTCATAGAACAATAAGTTTCATGAACATAAAGTTCCATACCTTGTGCGCCTAGGCCCATGTTTGGACAGTTCCTTCTCCAGTGACCTAGCTCACCGCAGTGTAGGTATCTATCCATCTTCTTTGGCCCCTTATGCTTGCAATTCACAGGAGCTTTCCCCTTTTCCTTATTGACATCACCCTGAGCTCCAATCTCACAATTCTGTTTGTTGGTTTTCTTTTTAGCCTTTTTGAGCCCAGAAGAGATAACCAGTGCAGTTTTCTTTCCCTTGGGCTTCAATTGAGATTGTGCTGTAGTTAATTTGTTCATTAGCCCAACTAAGTTGCATTCAATCTCATTTCAATTGAAGTTCATAACAAATCGGGAAAAAGAATCAAGAAGAGACCGCAAAATGAGATCCGTTTGAAGTTGTGGGTTCATTGGAAAATCGAGAGCCTCCAATCTTTGGGACATGATCCCTAACTTTTTCACCCTCTTTCATTTTGGCTCCGAAGAACTCTTTAGATATTTTAAATCTAACAGTGCGACTGTGCTCTTCCTAGAGCTCGACCAAGTGTGCCAAGATAGCCCGTGCAGTGGTCATCTTCTAGTGGGACCTCTGAAGCTCGTTTTTCATCGAGCCAAGCATGTACCCATGCACTTGAACATCGTCATTTACCCATTTTTCATGTGCGTGGACTTCTTCCTCATTGGCACATGTTCTAGCTGGTGGAGCAGGGATGTCCGTGTCCAACACGTATCCCAAAGACTCCATGTTGAGAACAATTCTCAAGTTCCTTAGCCAGTCCATGTAGGTGGGTTCGGTATGGATGTTCTTTTTGAGTAAAACGAAAAGTGGGTTGATAATCATTTTTGTTTTGAGAGAGATAAATCAATAAATAATTGCTGAAAATAAACCAGACTTGATTAGGTAGTTGTAACTTAAACTAAGACCAAGTTAAATCAAGGACTTCAATTTATCACTTGGCTCCCACTACATTTTTTGAGATTCACACTCCCATTGCGAAAATCGAAAGTGATCGTTGTTTATTACTTCGTAGTAGAGATTGATTTCTTTAATCAATGTAGTGGATGGATGACACGCTAGAAGCTAACATGCTTTGGTAGCAAGTGCACTAGTCCTGTGTAGTAATAAGAGTGGACTAAAAGTCCGGGTTGTCGAACCACAAGGACTAAGTATTTTAGTTGATGATTAATGAAAATGGACAAAAATAAATTGCAATAAAACGAGTAAGCAAGCGAAGAACAAAAGAGAAACGGACTATAGATTAAATCTCAAGAGTGATAAAATGACTAAGGCACATGCTACAACCTAATCTACTCATTAATATACGTGAGCTACTCTTCGAATTATTAGACTCCTATTGCTTTGGTGAAAAATCCTTAATTAACTATTACCCGATGTCTCGGCTCATAATAATCCTATGATTAATTGACGGTTGTCTAAATATGTCTATCCTAGAATCTAATCAATAAGCACACATTAACGTTCTAGAGATTTCCCGGATAAATTCGACTAACAGCACCAGAAAATCTTTACCTATTTCTAAGGGCAATTCCACATTAGTTTCGGATGATGTGTTGATTCTTGTTGTACCCTAACCTATGTTCTTTCGAATGGATAGAATAGGCACAATAGCAAGCATATGGTGATCAAGCATAGGATTGTGATAAAATCACAAAATCAACACACAAAGCAATAGGAGAATTAATACGAAAATTCACTTCACATATATTGATTTGTAAAATAGGCCTTCACTTGGCCTTAGTACTACAATTTAGCCTCTCATCAAAGCTTTAAAAAAATCTAATACAAACATATACATACTCATGGAAATAAACATGTAAATGGAAGCAATTAAAATTCCCTCAATTGCTTGATGATGGATCCTTGCTTTAGAATTTCTATATCTAACCAAATCTCTTTACTTCTCCTTCCAATTGATGATAAAACGGCCCAAGAACCTAGAAATATGCCTTCAACCCCCAGGAATTCGAACCTTTTCTAATTGCTGAAATCTAGGTTTTATAATTTTCAAGAACGGTTACAGCGGCGCCCAGGCGCTAGTGGATCGGCGACTAGGCGCTGCCTACGTAGCAGAAGTTTCTTGGGAGAGAAGTCGAATGGCGCCCAGACGCGGGACAACTGGCGCTCGGGCGGGGAAGTAATGGCGCCCAGGCGCGAAGAATCTGGCGCTCGGGCGCGGGTCTGCGTGCACTTACTATTTCTCTTCATTTTTGGGCGCCTGGGCACGAGTAATGTGGCGCCTAAGCGCCAGCGTGCGAACGTTCCTCTAGAGTTCATTTGAAATGCCGTCTTTTGCCCTTTTCTTCCTGTATCGTCGCTTAATACCTGAATTCACGTAACACACACATTAAAAGTGCGAGTGGAAAAATTCAAGCTATAAATGAACTTAAATCATCAATAAAAGGGCTAAAAGCACTTGCAAAAACGACTCCTATCAACCCCCCCAAAATTATCAATTGCTTGTCCTCGAGCAATAAGAGCTCTAGGAAAAACATCATCAAACACGAGAGAAAAAAGAAAAAACTACCTAACTCACTTTCGTGGAGTACACGGTTGCATTTAGCGAATGTGACAAGCCCTTGAACCCTTGAGTTACCTCAAAGGACGAGTTATAGTCTCGTGAGGGTTTGCATCCGATATACACACAAAATCGAAAGATTTTCAACCCCAATCAATTAACGCAAATCAATATGATTAATAAAAAATGCAATGACATGAATTCATCTGTTTAAGCTCAAAATTACATATATATACATGTCACATACTTGCTCATGTTACGCCTTAACATCGAAAAGACCATCCTAAGGGTGTAGTGTAATAAATCTCAAGTATTATAGTCAGGTGGCATTCTTACCACTTTTCAAGCATTAATTCCATATCTATCAATTTTCAATTAATCATATGGCACGAGAATTGAAAAAAACTTCATAGCCTCTTAAAATTCATCACTTTATCCACTTTGGGCTTTAACTTGTGCAATTTCCAACTCAAAGCATTATTGGCTAGACCATGTGCAATGTTCGGTTCTCTTAAGCTTTCTATGACACCCTTGTAACGAGCTTTAGGCCAATAACTCCCAAACAAGTCGGCTTTAGGGTATTAAGTGTAGAGTTACTCCTAAGGGCTTAATCGCTCGAGTGTCAAATGCCACAAAACCAAACTAGGTCCTTATTCATTTTACACTTGCATTGGCTTGAGCTTAGCTCAAATTAGCATAATGGTACAGTTTCTAGGCATGGTACTCTTCGCCTCCAATATCTATTAAGCCTGACTTTTGCAGTCATACAAATGTTTAACCTCTTTTATTATTGTTTCGCATACAAAGCTGACATTCTCAACTCATAACTCATGTAAAAATTTTAAGTTGATATTTCCGGGATCAAGCTCTTAAGTGTTTCAAAATGGTTGTCCACTCAACTCCTCTACCCTCGATTTATGTGCATATGCGAATCATCTTAAGGAAAATCTAGTCTCGTTTAGGATCCCACAAGCAAGAAAATGATGTGTATAGTCATTAAAATCCACATCGATAGAGAAAACATGCCATGTATTCAAATTAACCATTCTCAATGCATCGAGAGAAGGGTTAAAATTCTATCCATTTTTTTTTAAATTGCACACGTTTCACATGTAGAGGTACCACCCCTCAAACTTGGACTAAAATATATAAAACAAGGATAAGCACGACTATAATGGATCTAGTATACCTCCCCCCCCCCCCAAAACTTAACATGAACATTTTCCCCAATGTTCGAAAAAGAAAAGGGCAAAGTACACATCACCATAGAGTTGCTGAAAAGCAAACCCGAGTCCTCGACTGCAAATGTGTCCAAGAGTGGCAATCGCAGTGAGAGCAATAAATGCAATAACTACACATTAAACGATGCTAGCCAGATAAAGCGTTAAGTAATGGATAGAAGCGAGAAACCAAACACAAACAATAATAAGACACAAGATAACAAAAACAAACATGCTTATACTAAAAACATCAGATGGAACAAACATAACAAAATATCCGAAAACCAAACATCAATAGAAATGAACAACTAAATAAGATCGATATCCAGCAAAAGAAAAGAGAAAAAGACTAAATAGACATGTTAATCATCCTCATTGGCAAAACGGTCCATAAAATCATCATCTCTCGTTTCATGGCCACCCTCATCCTTGTATCCACCCATAAGATCATCAACGCCGAGCATATCGTTTGTGCCTCTCTCGGGCTCAGCTGAATCACCCTCAAGGACTATAGCACCGGCACCAACCATGTCATCAGGCGGCGGAGAGGAAGAGTGCGGGAAGTGGGGGGTGCTGAATAGTTAAATATCCCCCGTCCCAAGAATGCATCCTGCTCTCGGAAAATTTGGCAAAAGTAAGCACATCCCTCACTCATCATGGCATGTATATCAGTCCTCAACTGCTGCAGATCAGTCCGAAGGGTCTCCACATCCAACGATGTGGTGTGGATGGATCTGGTGCCACGAGCCGGACGAGCTCTCGGGGGAATAGGCGGATGGGCTGAA
The DNA here is from genome assembly GCA_019426215.1 of Buddleja alternifolia. Classification (NCBI taxonomy): domain Eukaryota; kingdom Viridiplantae; phylum Streptophyta; class Magnoliopsida; order Lamiales; family Scrophulariaceae; genus Buddleja; species Buddleja alternifolia. The sequence goes on from CM033395.1 coordinate 11,459,926, forward strand.
GCTGGAGCGTCCGAGAAAGGAAGAGGTGTGCCGGCAGGGTCTATAGTCTCGCTCGGAAAAGCCCAAACACGGGCTGTCAAGCACAAGGCCGAAATGAGAGACGGAAAGATAAACGGGTTCTTCTTCGGATTGGCTGACTCCCCGCATTTTCTCTTAACCTGTGTCGGGTCAACCACTGGAGTGAACTCGATGCCTATCCACTTGATATGCCCCCAATAAGGACCAGTGGATCAACCCCACAAAGTTAACTTGTTGTTGTGTCATGATGGCATAGATAAGCAAAGCCCGATCCTTATTCAACTCAGATCTGTTAGAGCTTGGGATGAGGTTGAAGCGGATGAAGTTGAGCCAAAATGCGGCCTCGGGTAGCAAGATACGACGGGGTAAGTGTGACTCTCCTTCGGGCCACGTTGTACCTGCAATGTCAATGACCCCAAGGACCTCGTCAAGTGATACAGTATATGTCCTGTCTAGCTTGTAGAGAGCTAGATACCCGCAAATCTGGGGGATCGCTATCCCGAGGCACTCACTAAGAGCAGTAGCATCAAACTTAATCCTGCAATCCCAAACCTCAATCGTGTGCGCCCTCCAACTCGATTTGTCTGTGATGGAAAGGTAGGCACCGGTACTATAAAATTCCTGAATCCACGGAAGGCGAATAGCCACTAAAGGTCCACAAAAATAGTCCAACCCATGGAACTCAATGCTGGTTTTCACGGCAGTCTTAGCACTGGGAGCCAAAGGCTTTTCTTTGGTAAGAGTCCGACTGTATAAATCGTTAAAAATGATTTCTGCTTTCGGGTGTAAAGAAAGGGGAAGCGTGTCGGTGATATTGTGTCCTGTGGGGGTTCAGGGTTTGTGGAGGACCCTTCCCCGACCTTCTCTTTTCCTTTAGATTGTTTTGAGGTTTGCTTAGGCATTGTGTTTAGAATTTCAGCAGCGTAACGACGTCGAATTGGTTACTAAGTTCTCGACTATGTCCCGAGAGCACGCAAACAACCCACAATCACAACTAACCAAAAAGAATAAGAAACAATCACCCAAACTGAATGTAAATAGCAATTGCCACACAACAAATTCAAACTGAAATTACGGCTCCAAAGGAAATCACCACTCACCCCACAACACTCTACAAATCTGAGATTTACCTATAAACCCAAATCCACCAACAACTAGAAAGAAATCCGGCCACAAATCAGAAATACAATCACCAAAATACAACCCCACACGGCTTCAATAGTCGGAAATGAGAAAGGGCCAAGCTATTCACTCACCTTGTGACAAGAGACTTATAGACCGACGAAAATGAACCCAACACCGAGAGAGATCGAGAGTGATTGATCACGGCGGCGAATCGGCCGGTATAATCGACGGAGATCGACGAAAATCGGTGGAAAAGTGGTGGATCCGAGTATAGAGAGAGAGAGATGAAGATTTGTTTTCACCTAATTCTGACTTAAAGTAAATATATACTTGATCAGTGCCTAGGCGCATGTATGACAGCGCCTAAGCTCCATGATGCGAAGCACAAATTGGCCGTTGGGATTCAGTCGGCGCCCGGGCGCGAGATATGTGACGCTTGGGCATAGATCAAACGGCGCCCGGGCGTGGAATTGGTGGCGCTCAGGTGCCATGATGCGAAGCAATGGTGACTTCTGGGCTCCTTCGGCGCCTAGGCGTGGGATGTTGGAGCCGGAGCTTATTCTGGGTCAACGCCCAGGCGTGAGTTAGATGGAGCCTGGGCGCGGATCTGCGAACCAAAATGCCAACTGATGGTGATCGGCACCTAGGAGTGATATACGCGGTGCCCAGGCATGGTTGTGACGCGTGGAGATTTTAGTCCATTTTCTACAAAAATAAAGAAAGACAACAATTAAAACAATGATAAACTCAAACTAAACAAAGACTAAGCACAAGAACATAAAGCAAACTAAACGAGAAACACCACAATACGAGAAAGGAAAGAGAGTTTGGGTTGCCTCCCAAGAAGCGCTAGTTTATAGTCGGTAGCTCGACTTAAGATATGGAATCATAGAGGATCCTCGAGAGGGATGGACACTTTGTCCCTTGGTCCATCAATCCCCATATAGTGCTTCAACCGTTGAGCGTTTGTCATGAAGGTTTGTCCCGTATCTGTTGTGAGTTCAATGGCACCCAATGGATGTACGCGAGATACAAAAAAAGGTTCCGACCATCTTGACTTGAGCTTTCGGGGAAAGAGTCAAAGGCAATAGTTGTATAGGAGAACCCTCTCGCCCACATGAAACTCCCGGGGAATAATGTGCTTGTCATGCCACATTTTTGTTTGTTCCTTGTAAAGTTTGGCATTCTCATAAGCTTGGTGGCGCCATTCCTCAAGCTCATGCAATTGTAGCAATCGATTTGTACCTACAAGTGTAGAGTCAAAATTTAGAAATTTAATAGCCCAAAAGTGCACGATGCTCAAGCTCAACCGTTAGGTGACATGCTTTTCCAAAAATGAGGCGATACAGGGACATGCCAATCGGGGTTTTAAATGCGGTCCTATAAGCCCATAAGGCATCATCTAGCTTTAGAGACCAATCTTTCCTAGATGCATTGACCATTTTTTCAAGAATGCGTTTAATTTCCCAATTAGACACCTCAACTTGCCCACTCGTTTGAGGGTGGTAGGGAGTTGAAATATTATGCCTTACCCTATAGTTGTTCCATAAGTGTTTGAATTGCTTATTGCAAAAATGGGTGCCCCCGTCACTAACGATAGCTCTAGGTGTTCCAAAACGAGTGAAAATTCTTTTCCTTAAAAACTGGAGTAACCACCCGAGCATCGTTAGTGGGAATAGCCTTGGCTTCAACTCATTTTGAGACGTAGTCAACCGCAACAAGAATATACTTATTGGAACAAGAACTAGGGAAGGGTCCCATGAAATCAATACCCCAAACATCAAATAGTTCACATTCAAGCAAGCTATTTGTTGGTCCCAAGTGGCATACGAAAGGGTCTAGAAGGAGGGGGGGGGGTTAAATAGACCCTGAAGTCTTTTTTGACTTCAAAAAGATTCGTATTAAAAATATTTTGGACGCTTGAAAAAGTAGACGCTTCACTAAGCGTTTAGACGCTTAGGCCAGGCATCTGATGAAAACTGTTTTAGAAAGTTAATTTAATTAGACTTTAAGATTACAATACTTTAACCAAATAGGTTTAAGCGTCCAGTTCTTTAATCAGCGTTAGCATAGCGGAATAATTTTAGAGTCCTACTTTTTAAAAGCTTTAGCGTCACAAGAAAAATGTTTTAGTTGCTTAGTGTTCTCTTCAGTTTTACTTAACAGTTTTATACAAAGATATAATAAAATGAAGAATGACTGTAAAGTAAAGAGCAAGATATTTGTAAGGTTCGTTGGGTGGTGTAATCCCAACTACGTCGTTCTTCTTCTCGAACACTTGGAGGCAATCCACTAAGATGGTTCTCAAAGAATCACACAGAAACTTCTACAAATTAGGGAGAGATGGATGTTGATGACTTGAGCTCCTTGATCACACAGATTTCTGCTCCAAATCACTTCTATCCCCTTGCTTCTTTCACCCAGAAATAATGCAAGTATCCAACTTCGACTTCACACAGATTGCGAGGCTTGGATGGGTTTTTCTTAACGGTTTGTTTGATTTTGATGAAGTTCAAACAACTTGTGAATATCTCAATGGTAGTGTGGATTTCTTGGAAGAGAATGTTTGAGATATTGGTTGATTGTCTCGGGAATTTGAAGAAAAGCAAGAAGAATGTTTGCTTGAATATTCTGGCTTTTCTGAGAGTTTAAGGAATGAGACTTCAATGTAACAGCAATTTGGCTTAGAATTGATCGATGTTTTTGGCTTGTTGTTGAAGTCCTATTTATAGACATTCTTGGAAAAAGTGTGTTGGTCCCAAGTGGCATACGAAAGGGTCTAGAAGGGGGAGGGGGTTGAATAGACCCTGAAATCTTTTTCAACTTCAAAAGATTTCGTACTGAAATTGTTTTTTGACACTTGAAAAGGTAGACGCTTGAAGAGTCTAACGCTTGACTTAAGCGTTCACTTAAAATATAGGCGCTTTGGTGAAGTGTTTAATGAAGACAGTTTTTATAAAGTTAACTTAGATTTCAAGAATTGAAAACTTTAACCGAGTAGGTTTGAGCGTTCACTTCTTTGATCAGTGTTAGCACAGCGGAATGATTTTTGTAGCCTTCTTTTAAAAGTTTTAGCGTCACAAAAAGTTTCTCAGTGCTTAGCGTTCGATTGTGTTTTACTTAATCAGTTTATTCAATGATATGATAGATAAAAGAATTGACTGAAAAGTAAATGACACAATATTTGTAAGGTTCGTTGGGTGGTGTAATCCCAACTACGTCTTTCTTCTCTTCGAACACTTGGAGGCAATCCACTAAAATGATTCTCAAAGAATCACACAGAATCTTCTACAAATTAGGGAGAGATGGATGTCGATGACTTGAGCTCTTTGATCACACAGATTTCTGCTCCAAATCACTTCAATCCCCTTGCTTCTTTCACCCAGAAATATGGCAAGTATCCAACTTCGACTTCACACAGATCGCAAGGCTTGGATTGGGGTTTTTCTAAAAGGATTTGTTTGATTTTGATGAAGTTCAAACAACTGAAAATATCTCAGTAGTAGTGTAGTTTCTTCGAAAAGAATGTTTGAGTTATTGGGTTGACTGTCTCAGGATTTGATGAAAAGCAAAGAGAATTTTTTTTGAGTATTCTGGCTTTTCTGAGAGTTTAAGGAATGAGACTTCAATGCAACAGCAATTTGGCTTGATAATTGTTCTCTCTGTGTTTGGCTTGTTGTTGAAGTTCTATTTATAGGCATTCTTGGAAAAAGTGTCCGTTTGACACATGCAAGGGCGCGTGTCTCTCACTTCCGCGAGTGAACAACTTTTGTGTTTTTTCCTGAAAATCTACTGCACAAAAGTTGGTGCTGCAGTCTTTGAATAGTTGACAGTCCAATAGGGTGGCTTCTCCGTACGTCTGAAAGTTCCTATCACATTTAATGCTCTTATCAGCATTTAATGCATTTGAAATAAATGCTTGTTGGTATTTAATGCTCTGAGAATATTTGCATTAAACTCCTTCCGATCTAACGCTTCGGGAGAATGTTTGTCATTTGATAGACGCTTCATTCATGAGCTGAAAGTTCCATTTAATCTGGAGGACTATTTAATGTTTAGACACTTGGAAAAGTCTTCAGACTTCATTTGGAAGTGTAGACGCTTGAGAAGTCTTCAGTCTTCGTTACTTGACACCTCACTCAGAACATGTCAGGCGCTAAGAGTAAACTTCTTCAAACTTCATTCACTATTGATTTCTTGGACGCCAAGCTCCCTCAGAAAGTATCAAACACTTAATCTAACCGACTTCTTGATCAAAGAATGTCAAAAGTAAAAGATAAAATAGAGCCTATACATTTCTAATGTTCAAACACTTATACAAGTATCTATGAAATTTAAGCGTACATAACTTTTGGGTCTAACAAAATTCCTAATTGTCATCATCAAAATATTAACATGAAATTTCCTATCAATTTCCCCCTTTTTGATGATGGCAATACTCACTCTTTTATAGTTCAAGAGTTACGACAGCCAAAGTTAATAAGCGTTATGTTAGTAAGTTAGAGTTAGTTAAGCTTCAACGAGATGTTTCAGCTGAAAAATGTACTTTATATATCTTCGGAGAATTCATACATTTTACAAACTGTGTAGAAACAAAAGAGAAGATTAAATTACAAAGAACTATCATGATCTACTTTCTTCTGGTAAGATTTCGTTGTCTGATCATTTCTGTTCTAATGGCTTCTTCGATGAGATCTTGAAGGGTGATCATTATCTGATGATCTCTGTCAATTACGAAGCGATTTTCCCTTTTTCTCCTTGTTTCATACATTTTATGCTGTCGATCCTATTCGGATGGATTAATACCCATATGCCTAAGCACTGCTCTGAACACTTGAGAGAAGTCAGAGAACTCCATTTCCACAGCCACGTCTTGAGGAGTAGTAGGCACTGGAAGTGGCGCTCGCTCCATCGGTATATTGAATTGTTCAAGTAACGCTTGAGATGGCACAGGTATATCTGCTCTGAAAGCGAAGGGAGGAAAACCGGTTCTTCTACTAGGAATTCCCGTGGCCGCAACCCATGAGGGGTAATTGGATTCGGGCAAAGGAGGAGGAGGTGGCAAGAAGACAAAATCTTGTGGATTTTTCGGTTTTGGACGCTGCACTTCTTGGCGCTTAGAACTTGATTGAGTTCTTGAACTTGCAAGAGCTTTCCTCTTTTGCCCCTTATTGCCATCATCAGCCTTTATTGCATTTTCAGTAAGAATGGCAATTTGAGCGGCCATTTGGGCCATGGATGCAGCCAACGCATCAAATTTTGCTTCAAGAGATTCTTTTAACGCAATCTGATTAGCTGCAAGTCCATCGATCATCGTCTGCATACGAGAAATAGCGGCATCTACAACAGCATCAGTAGCTCCGCGCATATGAGCAGCTTGAGTGCTCATATTCTCCTTCTCGATCTTAGCCAAGTCTTCCTTGATCCAGTGAAGAGATTCTGCATGATTTGACGCTTAAGTGTTCATCTCTTCCAACGCGTCAGTGAGGAGAGGCACAAATGTTTGAAGCACATTCTGAGAGGTAGCTTGTTGTTTAAATTTTGAAGTGTGCTTTAGTGACTCTAGAGATGGTTGTTGAAATTCTGGATCGAATACAGACTGAAGGATTGCCATCCCAGCTGCCTCAAGAACAGTTGAAGTTGAAGCGTCAGGCACAGCCTCTAATTGAGACGCTTGAACCGGTTCCACTATTGGCGCTAAGGCAACTTTTGCATCAGATGTGAAAGGTAAAGAAGGGACAATAGTTAGATAACTAAAGTCAGAGAATCTGAAGTTGAGCCTTCCAAAATCGGAATCAGCATACTCCGTTGAGGAACTGCTGATTAACTCATTTACTCGAGAAACAGGAATGGTCGAGAAATCCCTTAAGGTTTGGCTTGGAGTGTCCAGTACTATGACCCATCCTGGTCCTAAGATCTGAAGCATGTGATTAACAAAGATCTTGCACCGTGGAGCCTTAATAAAGAATAGAGCATCGTCACGTGGAGTGAATGAGAAACGGAGCACTCTATCTTTTGGCATCTCCGATGGACGCTCAGACTCTGATACGTACATTTCCATGTATTCTTCAACGTAAGGCAGGGCTGCACGCGAGATGTCCGGATTTCGCTCGAGTAAACAGAGGACATAATTATAGTGTTCTATCAGTTCCTGTCGGAAAGTGGAGAGCAATGGATACCTAAAAAGAGGTCTGATAATGTATCCATTTGGCTTCCTCAGATTTGCAGTGAAGACGTTGTCGAAATCCCGTAACGGAGGGAGCATCTTCAACATATGTCTGATGTTGTCTTCCTGCTGGCCCGGTGTAAGCGTCAAATCAGAAATAGGCTTTGTTCCGCTTGTTGACGCTTGGCCACAATAATTGATTGGCAAATCTGCAATCCTAGCCAACGCTTCACGCAGAAAGCATTCAATTGGTTGACGGAAAGATGATAAGAGAGCAAGTGGGCCAACTCTTGCTTCTCGGCGCTGTAAGCAATATCGGGCAAACTGTCTTCTTTTATCTACCATGCCAATTGTGAACAGGTGAGGTTCCTTGACCAGTTCTTGAAACCTGTAACGCGGGCCGACGTAGGTTTCACACCAGGTAACCTCATTCATGCAGAAGGTTGTGTCTGCATTCAGAATGGCACGAAAGCCTTCATGATGAATATCTCGGATGGTTTCAAAGCGATGCTTATCAGGCTGATAGTTTGCATTCAGGACGCTTTGTAAGAAGTAATCAGCCTCCTCTTGAATGAGAGCATTTAGAGAGGCAGGATGCTCAATGATATAAGGACTTTTATTCTTCCAAAATCTTAGGGAATTTGGAAGACTCTGATTAGCAGCACTGTGCACAACTGTAGGAAAGTGGGAATAACCTTCTTTGTTTAAAATTTCCTCTTCAGGATTTAAACACTCCACAGGTAGACGCTCATAGGCCCTAATCTTGTAGTTTCTTGGAGCAAAACCTGAAGGCTTACTGCGTCCCATATCCAGAAAGTAAGCTAAGTCCACATCCCCTTGTGGAATTTTATCAGTACCCCGTCTTTCAAAAATCTGTATAGAAGCTGGGGTAGATGGTAGAGGATATCCATTGGCCAGTGCCAAGTTGTATGCAAATTCAACGCTTGTGACTTCATTGCTAAACAGCATTTCCACAAGAGCCCGATCTCTATCAATTATCTTGGCTAAATCATTTTCAGCGACGATGTAGTGTTCTTCATTATAGTCAGCTGGAATGAATTCTTCTTCAGGGACTGGAGGTATGAAGCTGACAGAATGATCAATTGTTCTGGAGGGGTCCAGACTGAAGAAGTGCCTTGGCACAGGAGAACTCTCTATTGATTTTGTAGCATCTTCAGCAATGCTCTGATCTTATGAGATTGCCTCTGGCAGCGCGACGCCGAACCATTTCCAATTTTTTTTTTAATAAAAAAATACCAAAAAATGCAGCCAAATAATTTTAGAGCAAGACCAATCAATAGATCCAAAAATTAGACAGAAAATCCAACACTTTTCAATATGCAATAAAATAGATTTAAAGCACATAAACACGAAAAATAATTTGATCCATATCAAACCTTGGCTCTGATATCACTGTTGGGATTGGTATATTCTCGAGGATGCCAGAGCAGCAGAATTAGATAAATTTATAAAAAAATTGGCATCCCCTAAACAAAGTTAGACAAATATGGTACCATCGGATTCAAAATAATGAGAAAAGATTACTCGTATTTATCTTTTGAGGAACGATTCAACAACTTTCTTTTTAAGCTACTCCCTGCTTCAAAACTCCTGGACAAAATTGCTCAAGTGCCCGAAGTGTTGCTCCTCTACGGTGTATCCACATTCTAGTTCGTACACTCAATTATCTCCACCAATGCTAGCAAGAAGAATATTAACATTTTGACTTTTATGGAATTTTTGAAAAAAACCTTTTTTGACTTACAAGAGCAGTAATGGAAAAGAGAGAAAAACTCTATGTGTGAATGAGGATGATGGGCATGTGATTGGAGAGGAGGATTTTATCGTCTTCATCACACGCCCTAGGGAGGCGTCCCCACTAGGTCTTTTTGACCTAGTGGGCTCTCTCTGGTCTTATCCTTTTACTTTGGGCCCAAGTCAAATATTAAACAAATAAGTCCAATGACTTATCATTTGTCTTGACCCACTTTAATTAATATCCAATTAATTAAATACTCTTTCATCAAAAGAAATTTTAGTTAATTTTATTTCCTAATTTAATATATTATTCAGTATTAAATATAGATTATAATTAATTAAAATTTCTTTTCCCAAATTAATTAATTCTCAATTAATTGATAGGGATAATAGCAGACACCCTCCTCAGTTATGGGGTGATGTGAACTTTGCCCCCCAACTTATTGAATTGTGCGATTTACCCCCTCACTTATCAAAAATGTGCACTTCACTCTTCCGGGCAGCTTGGGCAGTGATATATGCTAGTTTTACACATGATTCACCCCGTTTATCAATTTGATTTTGATTGTTTCCTTGATAATTTGATCATATATGATGCTTTGAACCCCGTTTTCTTTGACTTTTCAGATTAGGTTAACAGTCGGGGCACAAAGCGAGAAACGAAGGCAAAACGAAGCACTTTTGGAGAAAAACAGGGCAACGCCACGGCGTTCACCACTCAACGCCGTGGCGATGATAAGCAGAATGGAACGCCGCGGCATTCGAAGCGGCGGACTTGTCTATAAATAGACCATTCAAGTCATTTCTACCAAAAATATACACTTGAGAGCAGCTAAACACCAAAAGAGAGAAGAGAAACACTTTGGAAAGGAGATCAAAGGTCATAATGTTTCTTTGAAGTCTCGGATTCGCAAGACGTCGGAGAATTCAACGAGGGAACAAAATCATCACGGTTATTCGGGAGTTGTTTTATCTTTATTCATTAAACTTGTCCAACTCTTTACCATGACTTATATGATTCAGATCCATATTTGTGACGTGAACATGAGCTAAACTTGTTTGATTGAGGCCATGGATAGGCCATTTATGTTATTTTGATTGTTGTTTTATTAGTTTTTATTGGATTAATTTTGGTTTTAGTTATGTATTCAATATTTGATCTCAATGCTACATTTTCTTGATCACCAAGTGTTCGATAAAATGCCTACGTTAGAGATCGAGAGATAATAACCTAGGGTAGATATAAATATTGAATACCCTATAGTTAAACTGACTACAGATAGACTCGGTTTCTTTAGGTGGCTTTCCATTCACGTGGGGAATTCCTAGACCTTAAATGCATCTTTGTTAAGCCACGTTTTGATATAGAGATATATAGGAAATCGTTAACAAGGGTAGGGTTGCTACGCCAAGAGATTAGGTAGAACGTACGTTAGGGAATTTTGCCTTAGCTAAATCAATCTAATAATTCAATAGAACCTAAATCACAATCGAAATGCATAATTGGTTGAACCATGTGCCTTGATCGCTTCTCTCTATTGCTTTCTCCCTTTATTTGGTTTGAAGTTGCCTTAGTTTATTTTCTAGTCTTAATTAATTAGTTTAAATCAATCTCTTGTCGACAGACCTAACTTAGAATTGAGTAATACAGTAGTCTCGGTACTTAGATTATAGTTGTCCCTGCGGATACGATAACCCCGGACTTAAACATCCACTTTACAACTTACGCGATCTAGTTCTCTTGCTAGGATTTTGTCGTGTCAAGTTTTTGGCGCCGTTGCCGTGTACAACTGTTTTTATCTAATATTGAGATTCTCTTATTCTTTCTGAGCTTAGATCATTTTTTTTTGTTACTAATTATTTTGTCTTTCTTTGTGCAAGGTTGATCTTGTCTAATGCATGACCTGCACTAATGGGATTGGACTAGCGGAGTTGGACCCTGAAATTGAACAAACACTTACTAGAGAAGTAAGACTACAAAGAGAGGCTCAACAACATCAAGACACAATGGATCTGAATCCTCCTATTCACATAGATCCCGCCATCTTAGAAGAAGCAGTTCGTAGGGAGCTTGCGAATCTTCGCGTCCCTCTAAACCAACCAGAGGCTCCTCCACAACACCCTTTGAGGGATTATACGATGCCAAAAATTCAAGGAGCTGCCGGGTCAATTGTTCTACCACCGGTAGAGGGTAACACCTTTCAAATCCTGTCGGGGTATATCCAGATGATAAGGAACCAAGTTCATTTCTCCGGTCTACGCCATGACGACCCTCACGCTCACATAGCAACGTTCTTGGAGATTATCTATACCTTCAAGAATAACGGAGTCACTGATGACGCAATACGGTTAAGGTTATTCCCATTCTCCCTCAGAGACAAAGCTAAACAATGGTTCAACTCTTCGACGACCGGCTCTATTCATACTTAGGATCAAATGGTGGATAAATTTTTGTCCAAGTATTTTCCACACGGCAAGACAGCGGCCATGAAAAATGAAATCACTAGCTTCTGTCAATTTGAGGGGGAATCACTTTATGAGGCATGGGAGCGTTTTAAGGAATTTCTGAGGAAATGCCCACACCACGGGTTAGCCGTGCCGAAACTTGTGCAAACCTTCTACTTGGGATTGGGTCCTAATCTTCCGTACAAATCTGGATGCTGCCGTAGGAGGAAGTATCATGAACAAGTCACCCAATGAAGCTTGGCCGTTAATTGAGCTAATGGCCGAAAATAACTATCAATGGCCAACTGAACGAATCACATTGCCCAAGAAGCATGCGGGAGTGTGTGAAATTGGAGATAATTCAAGTGTCACTGTTCAATTGGAAGCCTTAAACAAAAGGTTAGACGCTTTCGGACTCATGTAGGGTACAGTGAATCAGGTCAAGGCCACTTGTGAAAGTTGTGGAGGTGATCATACGAACTTTGAGTGTCTGATACTTAACACGGTTGAAAGTGCAAACTTCATGGGAAAATCAAGTCGTCCACAGAACAATCCGTATTCGAACTCTTTCAATCAGGGATGGAGGAATAATCCAAATTTCTCATGGAACCAAAATACGAATATGGCGAGATCACCACCACCCGGTTTTCAGCAAAACCAAGGAGGTTTCCGACAACCTCCATTTCAAAGGCCAGGAGGGTTCCAACAACCACCACTACCCAAGAAGAATAATAATGTGGAAAATGTGTTGCAAAAGTTCATGATGGAAACGACACAAAAATTTCAATCTCGAGAAATGATGTCCAAGAAACAAGAAGCGAGTTTAAAAAATCAAGAAATTGCACTAAAGAACTTAGAAACACAAATTGGGCAAATCGCCAACATGCTTTCAGGACGAACCCAAGGCACGTTACCCAGTGATACCGAGAAAAATCCTAAGGAACAAGTTCAAGTAGTTTCACTTCGTAGCGGAAAGAACCTCGTTGATCCAGAATTGGGAGAGAAAATGGAGGATACACAACAAGGTTCGGATGAAACCAAGGCAGCGTCCAACTCCGGAAAGAAAGTCGCGGTACCATCCCCTGTTTCGGGACAATCCTCACTCGAACCCTCCATGCCCAAACCACGACCTGCTTTTCCACTTGCTTTATAAAAAGGGAAGTTAGATAAGCAATTTGCTAAATTTCTTGATATATTTAAACAATTGCGTATTACCCTTCCTCTTGTAGATGCTTTGTTGCAAATGCCGAGCTACGCTAAATATCTTAAGAATATCCTTTCTAACAAGAGAAAGTTGGAGGAACATGAAACTGTAGCCCTTACTGCAGAATGCTCGGGTATATTGTAAAACCGGATACCTCAAAAGCTTAAGGATCCCGAGATCTTTACAATTCATTGCACTATCGGTTCTATTTCTTTTTCCAAAGTTTTGTGCGATTCTGGTGCAAGTATTAATTTGTTGCCTTTGTCACTTTTTAGGAAATTGGGACTTGGCGAGCCCAAACCTACCACTATATCGTTGCAACTTGCTGATAGGTCCATCAAGTACCCACGAGGAATAGTGGAAGATGTCTTAGTGAAGGTCGAAAAATTTATCATCTCGGTGGACTTTGTAGTTCTAGACATGGAGGAGGATGTCGAGTTACCACTTATTCTTGGTCGACCATTCCTCGCCACTGGACCCGCATTAATTGATATTGCCTCTCTCCTCTCTTTTGGTGTTTGGCTGCTCTCAAGTGTATGTTTTTGGTAGAAATGACCTGAATGGTCTATTTATAGACAAGTCCACCGCCTCAAATGCCGTGGCATTGGGTGTTGAACGCCTCGGCGTTCCATTCTTCTTATCACCGCCGCGGCGTTGCCCTATTTTTCTCCAAAAGTGCTTCGTTTTGCCTTCGTGTCTCACTCTGTGCCCCGACTGTTAACTTAATCTGAAAAGTCAAAGAAAATGGGGTTCAAAGCATCATATATGATCAAATTATCAACGAAACAATCAAAATCAAACTGATAAACGGGGTGAATCGTGTGTAAAACTAGCATATATCTACTACCCCCAAACTTAGCTTTGATCGTCCTCGATCAAATAGAATCAAACGCACCCATAGAGATTTGAAAAGTTCATTTGCCAATTCACACACACAACAGCAAGTATTGTACCCTTGAAGAAGTTTTGGAAGAATTACCAGATGCCTTGAACAGTCAACAATTCGAAAACCGCACAAAATTTTGGCTTTCTTCCCTAATTCATGAACTCCCACTCCGATATTTATGTCAAGAGCACACTTTAGACAGAATTATGCAAACTAATTGGAGAGTAAAGACATTAAGATAATGCAACATTTGTTAACTTATCGGTGTGCTTAAAGTGCAAAAGTCACAATCAAAAGGTCTTTTTGGCTTGTAACGTAAGGCCAGGTGATGGCTAGGACCGGAAGATATGGATAAAGTGACTAAGTCAAGAGAGCCTATAACTCACGATCATCGAGCAAAATTCGCATTTAAGCCATATAAACTTTAACAACTTATCACTTTTCACTCTCTTTTGCCCTTCAACTTACAACCCCCAAACTTGTTTCTTTTTATACCGGGTTGTACAACAATTCCAAAGCCAAACGATCCAAACTGGAGCCAAAATCAAAGCCTAGTCGAGAGCACATTTTTATTGTTTTTTTTTCTTTCTTTTGACATAAAGCATCTTTCTCTCGACTATTTATCCCATTACTCAAGTTTTCATTTCATCCCCTTTTTCACATAATACTTCAAACCTCCAACATCCCAACATAGCCAAACATCACTCTCTAATTCTTATATATTCAAATCAAGACAAGATGACCACCCACTTACAAGCCAAATGATGTGAAGTTCTAAGCTCTCTTGTTTGGGTGATAAGACATTGTTTTTCTTTTAGGCTTAGAAGGTGGTTGTCGTGGCTTATGAAATAAAGGCGAATGGTGGTTTTTAGGGTGCTTAACACACTCCATTCTTATCACTACGGCTCAAATCAAGGTCTAGAGATTATGCAATATAGAGAAGGCCAAAATGTGAGGCTAACGACAATGAAAGATGGCCTAAATCATTTTATGACTTTCACAACATTAATACACACTTCATAGTCAACAAAATTGAAAGTTCAATGTTGGAAAGGAGATCAAAGGTCATAACACTTCTTTGAAGGCTCGGATTCGCAAGACAACGGAGAATTCAACGAGGGATCAAAATCATCACGGTTATTCGGGAATTGTTTTATCTTTATTCATTAAACTTGTCCAACTCTTTACCATGACTTGTATGATTCAGATCCATATTTGTGACGTGAACATGAGCTAAACTTGTTTGATTGAGGCCATGGATAGGCCATTTATGTTATTTTAATTGTTGTTTTATTGGTTTTTATTGGATTAATTTTGGTTTTAGTTATGTATTCCATATTTGATCTCAATGCTACATTTGCTTGATCACCAAGTGTTCGATAAAATGCCTAGGTTAGAGATCAAGAGATAATAACCTAGGGTAGATATAAATATTGAATACCCTATAGTTAAACTGACTAGAGGTATACTCGGTTTCTTTAGGTGGCTTTCCATTCACGTGGGGAATTCCTAGACCTTAAATGCATCTTTGTTAAGCCGGGTTTTCATTTAGAGATATATAGGAAATCGTTAACAAGGGTAGGGTTGCTACGCCAAGAGATTGGGTAGTACGTACGTTAGGGAATTTCGCCTTAGCTAAATCAATCTAATAATTCAATAGAACCTAAATCACAATCGAAATGCATAATTGGTTGAACCATGTGCCTTGATCGCTTCTCTCTATTGCTTTCTCCCTTTATTTGGTTTGAAGTTGCCTTAGTTTATTTTCTAGTCTTAATTAATTAGTTTAAATCAATCTCTTATCGACAGAACTAACTTAGAATTGAGTAATACAGTAGTCTCGGTACTTAGATTATAGTTGTTCCTGCGAATACAATAACCCCGGACTTAAACATCCACTTTACTACTTACGCGATCTAGTTCTCTTGCTAGGATTTTGTTGTGTGAGGCAGATTCAGGCACTTCACTTATCATAAAAATTGGACTTTTGCCCCCTGACTTATGTGTTTTTATAGCACTTTGCCCCCTGACTTATGTGTTTTTATAGCACTTTGCCCCCTGACTTATGTGTTTTGTAGCACTTTGCCCCTGCCCGAGCTGCCCGAGGGAGTGAAGTGCACATTTTTGAAAAGTGAGGGGGTAAATCGCACATTTCAATAAGTGGGGAGGAGGGGGGCAAAGTGCACATCACCCCATAACTGAGGGGGGTGTCTGCTATTATCCCTAATTAATATAATTTATTAATTCTCTGAGAATTGACTAAGCCAATAGGTACTACACTAATTTATGTGTGTGACCTCTCAGGCTGATCAGCAAGCTAGCAATAAATCATATCCTAAAGGCTGAATTAATTATCTAAATAGTTAATTAGATCTCGAATTAATTTCACCAAATTAATTCAAGACACCCATTGGTCCTGGATCAATGTCTAGCAACGTCGCAACAACTACCTAGATGCTAACGATAAAAAACAAACTTATCCAGGTTACGATCTTCATGTGAGTCGAATCCCTTCATCAGTTTCTCGTATATGGTCTAGGGTGTGGTGACGGTCGAACCCTAATAACCTTAGAATATATGGCTATGTTGCGACATCTAATGATCCAGACTTTCAAGTAGGGATCACCAATCCCCCTATTAGACATCTTGCTTTGATCAACAACTTTCATCTATCATTTAGATTCTTGCAACAACATAGGAAATACCGGGTACTTGACCCTGGATGAATCCCATATCTAATGCCATCTGTTCCACTATACAATCAGATTATACAGAACATACATCGTTGTACGATTCTCGTGGAGTGTATGTGTATATCAAAGTATAGTGGGTAGTATCCTTCCCAATCACATCTCATGTTTAAGGACTAATCCCAAACTATGAGACAGAAAGATTCCGAGTTCCAAAGGACCAACAACAAAGCTTTGCGGGGTCGTTCAATTCCATACTCTCTTTAAGTATAAATCTTCGAATGTGTTTTGATCCTTCTAGCCATTAACAATGGAACACGCAAATCTCTATAAGAGTGACATACACAAACAAGTTTTGGCGAGGCCCGTGATATCCCACATCTCACAGCCTCTATGACTTGGAACACGTCTTAGAATAACGGTCTTTGAGAGCATTCTATAGACATCGGGTTGCTCCCGTAACCATAATCTAATCCCTAGGATCTTCATTTGTACTATCACAAGTAAATAACAATAAAGAATCATACCGTAAATAAAATGTTCAATATAATTAAAACAAGACTGGAATAGTGTTTACAATTTTAATGGCCAGGCCTAAACAATGGCACGTCGGGCACATGACACTATCAGTGTTGTGTGAACAGCGTGGTGGGTGGTTAACGATATTGCTCCGATTTGAGGTAGGGAGGTGGCGGCAAGAAGGTTGTTGGGTTGGGCCGAGAGACGGGGGTGGTTAACGGTTGTCGTGGAGGTGTACCTGTGTTGTGGGTTTTGAAAAGGTTGGGACGAAGACGGCAATGGCCGCCTCTTCCCCTTTTTTTCTTTTTCTTTTCTTTTTTTAAAGATTTAAATTCTGAATTAATTATTTATTAATTTTTGAATTATCAAAAATAATTTAAAATAATAGCGTAAATAATATTTATTTATTTTTTGAAGTAAAAAGGAACTTCTAATTTATTTTATTTTTCAAAAATCATAAATTATACAAAAATATTGCATAAATAAATATTTTATTTATAAGTAATATACTATTTAAGCATTTTATATTTAGCTTTAGAAATTAAGTTTATTAGAAGGCAAATTTTAAATGTATTTATAAATTTTACAAATCAATTTAAAATATATAATTTTTAATATTTCCAAAACATCTAAAGTGGAGAATTAGAAGAAAAAACACCAAATTTCATATATTAAACTATTATATATTAATTAATATTAAAAATAATTAAATAAGAATTTATATTTTAATTTATTTTAAACTGAAATTATTTTAAAAAGGTTACTTTTTGGAAAACATTCAAATTCTTTCATTTAGACATCTGTGATATGAAGAACATTACAAATACAATCAACTGTTGTAATTGTCCGAAAAATCAGGGTCTATATTAATTAGGGGTGGTGGTCCCAAGTGGCATACGAAATGGTCTAGAAGGGGGGGGGGGCGGGGTTGAATAGACCCTGAAGTCTCTTTCGACTTCAAAAAATTTGTATCACTTTTAAAGATTTCAACGATTAGAAAGCTGAGCGCTCGGGTCAGGCGCTTCAATAAAGATAACTTAGACTTAGTGATTTTAGCAATTTACCAAAGTAGGGTAACGCTTAGATCGCTTAATCAGGGTTAGCACAGTGGAAATGATTTTTAGCGTTCGATTGGTTAATTAATCGCTTTGCAATTTTACTTGTCTTTTTCAGAATGAATGATGTAATATGAAAATAAGACAATAAAATATAAATGACACAAGATATATACGGTTCACTGGGTGATGTAATCCCAGTTACGTCCTTCTTCTCCTTTTTCACTTGGAAGAATTTTCCTAGGAAGATTATCAAAGAATCACACAGAATCTTCTACAAGACAGTAAAGGATGAAAAAGATCTCGGGCTCCTTGATCACACAGATTTCAGCACCAATGATGATCGTCTTCTACAAGCTTCTCTCACTCAGAAATACTGCTTGAAAAGGGGTTTCAACAACTTTCTCACTCAGATGAAAGGTTGAAGGTTTGTCACAAGGTTTTGTTTGTTTTTGGAATATGTCAATAGAAATTTCGGTTTCTTCTTTGGAAGAGGTTTGAGATATTTGTGACTGTCTGGAATGTATATAAAAAGCTTGAAGGAATTTTAGCTAAGGAGTTTCTAAGCTTTTTCTGAGCAAGTCTTGTGCATGTACGTAGTTTTCTCTTGGAATATTATGTACCGTACTCTTGAGGTTTGTTGAAGGTAAGGTATTTATAGGCAATTCTTGGGATCTGTGTGTTGGACACATGTAGGAGAGTGCCTCTCACGCGGCGCGTGATTCTACCTAAAATCTGACATTCCTAAAAATCTTCTTGCACCGATTGGATGGGAGCAGCTATAAACTCTGAAGTTCTGACAGTCTAGTCAAAAAGGTGGCTTGTCCACAAATCACAGTATCTTATCACATTTAATGCTCTTATCAAGCATTTAATGCATTTTGAATTTATCTTCATGACTTGAGGATTTATTTCAGGTGAATATGACATCGGTCGCTTAAGTGCTTTGAGCGCTTGATCCATAAATCCTGAAAAGAGGTCCTTTAGCGTTTGACGGGCACTAAGAAACAAATCTTCATCTCTAGTTGACTTCAGACGCTGATCTTCAACTTCTTCTCTAATAGACTCACCTAGAATTCTATTAGCGATTCAGTATCTAATACTTAGTCTAAAATCTACAAAGATAAAAATTACAAGCCTAAATAACAATTACAAACTTTCAAACGCTTAAACAATAATCTATGAAAACATAAACTTACATTTTATTTGGGGTCTAACATTGAATCCTATCTTGTCATCATCAAAACATCTAACATGAAATTTCCTAACAATTTTCCCTTTTTGATGATGTCAAGACTTTTAACTCTTATAACTCTTTTATAATTTAAGAGTTACTTAAAAGAAAAGCCCAAATGAATATAAGTTAGCGTTTAAAAAGTTAGTAAAGTTAGCTTTAGTTAGATTAGCTTCAACAAATTGTTTTAGTGATAAATCATTCATATATTGAAAGAATAAGTATACCTGATTTATATTGAAAGTAATATAAATGAAAGCGACAACAAAAATACTTCAAAAATTCATTCACTTTTTCTGTCGCTTTGCTCTTTCTTCGCCTTGGAGAACTTCTAGCGCTAAGTCCATCAGGAGACGATCAATGTCGATCATTGTCGTATGTTGAACTTCATCGTAATCATGCTTATGAAGTCTAGCGCTTTCATTAAGTTCTGACAACCTTTCTGTCCATTCTCTTGGAGAAATTCCAAGTTCACGAATTAAATCGTGATAGATATCTTTTCTTGGATCTTTTGACGATTTCCAATTGATAGGTCGTCTTAGCGGTCCGGCAAAAGGTTGAAATCCCATACTTTCCAAGAAATCGATGTCCAATTTCGGAAGCGGATATCTTCCTAGATAATACCATGGCTTTCTCTTTTTAGTTAACATCTTCTTGATGCACACTAGTTCTTCCAACATTGATCGCCAATTTTTATTATCTATCTTTGATATTGCTTTGGATGCTTGATGCTTTTCTGTATTTTCCCCTTTCTTGGCATCATCAAGAGAGGCTTTCAACTCAGCGACTTCTCTTCGCAAGAGTCGAACTTCGTCAACTAAGAGACCAACTTGTTGAGCGACGCTCTGAGCAGTGGCATCGGTCGAAATATGTCTTTCGGCCTCAGCCGAAGCGCTCTGAGCTAAGTGACGGTTGAATTCGGATGAGAGTTCAGCGACAAGTGGTGATATGCTTTTCATGATTGTAACAGTGTTTTTATTTGCAGCGTTTGCAATATCACGACTCGCGTATCCGACACTATTCGGATATGTCTATCAACAACCTCAAAAATCTTGGAGCAGAAACCTTCAATGTTGGTGAGCGAGTTCCGTACTGCCTGTCTGAAATCTCTAGCTTCTGAATCACTCTCAGAATCCGAATCTGAAGGACGCTCAGGAGACGGAATGAGTTCGTAAGAGCTAGAAACTGCAGCCTTACTTTTGGATTTATCTCTGATAAATGGCTCTTCAGGCTCTTGAGCAATTTCAGGGTGCACTTCTTCAATCACTTGATCCATTGATGGATCTTCGATCACTAGGGGTTCGACTACAGGGGCGCTAAAAGAATCTGGCAAAGAAGCCTCTGAAATTGGAGCGACTTCCTCAGTAGGAGTAGTATCTTCTTCAATTATTTGGATTGGGGGAGAAGGATCTTCAATGGCAATGACCCAGAGTGGGCCACGTGCTTCCATCACATGCGTTGGACTAATCAAGCTTGATTGCGGAATAAAGAATATAGTGTCTCCACACTCTTCTGCACAAAGTGCAAGTTGCACACCTTCCGACAATTCTATTCCTGAAGTATAACACTTAAAAAAGTCCAGAATAAGAGGCATCAGCGCTTGAGCTGCTGTTTGATCCACTGGCCTAATTAGCGAAATTATCTTGGCCACTTGAATGTTCTGTTGACTGAAGAGCACAGGGTGTAGATTGTATCCTCTGAAATTGCTTAACCCTGAGTAATGATTAAAAGAGATGTCCAGCGCTTGGGCATTTTCTATCACTGGTGTCATATCTCTATGGAAGACAGCAAACTCAGCATGCTCATTTGAAACATCAACACGAATTTTACGTTGATCGGGAAGAAGCGGTTGTTTGCTGGATGAGGCTTCTTCATTGAGGTCAGGAAAGACACGATGAACAAATTCTTGACAAGGATACAAGATGTAGCGTCCGCCTTGGCTAAATAAGGCTAGCTGCTGGCGAATGTAGGTTTCTATTGGTTGCCTATAGCATGGTAAGTCGCTGACATTGCCTGCAATGTGCTGACGCTGTTGAAGCAAAAGGTCGCGAATCCTCGGCATCTGTATTCAATTCCAAATTCAAACAAAAATGGATATCTTATGAGTTCATCAAGGGAGTAGAAATGAAGAATGAACTCTTCAGCCCATCTGGCTGTATACATCATCCATCTTTTTCCAAGCTTATCAGCTTTCTTTTGATCTGTTCTAGCAGCTAGGAATTTCTTGAAGCACTTGATCTCTTCGTCATAATCCTCTGCCCATAATCTGGTAAGATATTCTCGGGCTTCATCTTCTATCCATGAATTCACTGGATTAGGACGCTCAGCTACATGAGGTCCTTTGCCTTTCCATAACTTGAGTGGAGTAGGAGAGAGAGCATTCTGAGGAGAGTTGACTACTTTAAGGAGAGCCAAATATCATATTTTGTTTAGATCTTCCTCATCAGAATTTTGGTTCCAATCGCCCATGTGGGGATTCTTGAAGACAATCTTGCTGGCTCGAAGAGGATAGAAAGACTCGTTTGAGCGACCTGTGAAATTAAACCATGCTTGGTTAAAATCTGCTCTATTAAACACTGGTCGACGAATATATTCAAAGCGTGATTGGAGTTGCTCCAAGTTGTAGAGTCCTAAATCGGCAAGGTGCTCAAAGAATTCAAACTTTTGGGTGTTGGAAAGATCAAGCCGATGGAGAGTTGTTTGAAAAGTGATTTCTAGATTTGCAAGCGTCTGGGTGTCTCGCTCTCTAGCAGCATAATAAAATTCAAGATCAGGAGTATATTCGCGAGGAAAGAAATCGATGACACGAGGAGGAGGTCCTATTGGAGTAGGAACAAGGGAAATCGCTTCTGTTGGGATGGGGGCCACTTCTATCGGTGTCTCAACATGTAAAGTCGCTTCACTAGCTGAAGATGGTTCAGCGTCTGGAAGGGCTTGAGATGCTTCTTTTGCAATATCCACAACAGTTGCCATATCCACATCTACTTCAACTGGAATCTCAGAGAGTGGAGGAGCATCAGCGGTAGGTGCATCTTGAGCTGATACATGTAAGCGGTTGAGAAAAGCAAGCAAAATTTCTACTAAGTAGAAATTACAAGGAAAAGACTAAAACGCTTACCCTGCGGAATATCATTGACTGACTTAGTCGCTTCATCTGTTTCTATATTAGGGACAGGTTCCTCAGGCTCTGGGACTTCTTCTTCTGGTTCTAGATCGAGAAAAGAAGCTATTGGATCAGCACGAATGGGAATACGTAGTTCTTCAAGAGTGTTGAGAACATATTCAAAACTTGTTTCACATTGCGCTGAAAGAGATTTTATCCTAGCGTTAGAGACTTAGAAACTACCGAGGAAAGGATAAACTAATTTGCTTAGCAAATACTTAACATGAGCACTAGAAAGCCTCTCAGATTGAGTAGTGGCTTGAGGATCTGAGCTGATTTCGGGAACAACGTCAGAGGGAGGAACGCGCGCTGACTCTTCAAGCGCTGGATTTGATGAAACGCTTGTAGACGCGGATGGAGTAGAGAGAGGAGTACGCCTTCGGGCAAGCGGTACTTCTTCTACTACTGCTCCCTCTTCTTTAGGAACTGAGAAGATAAACGCTGGAGGAGGAGAGGGTGATTTTGGAGAAGGAGATTTTTGTTTCTTCTTGGGCTCCGGCTTCTGCTTCTTCTTTGCGGGCTCTGATTTCTGCTTTTTGGCTGACTTGGCTGGCTCAGCGACTTTGAGAGCGATCTTTCTTTTTGGTCGCTTAACCACCACTTCTTCTTCAGATGAGGACGACGATGAAGAGGAAAACGCTTGCTCTTCATCATCGCTGCGAACAACTCCTTCGGCTTGAAGTCGCTCACGCTCTTCTTTGGGAATCGCTGCAGCACCATGTTTTCGAGGTTTGAGTATCCCTCTAATCATCTTCTTACTATAGAATTTTAACGCTGGGACCTTCTTTCCATCAGAGTTTGTAAAACTGCAGGCGCTTAGAATTCTACTTAACACAATCCCATAAGGCTTGGGATTAACCGACTTGGCCATCGCTGCCTTGAAGCGATTAAAAACATAGAGAGACCAATTAATCTTTAATTTGGTCAGAATGGCCACCACCATCTTGTACTGAACATTCGATCATCTTGGCACAAATGTCCGCGAGAATGACATATTCGCCCTTCATGTCATTTTTCTTGAATTTTGGTTCATAAGCAGCTTCGACTTCATCTTTCTTAATCAGCGCCCAGACCTTGGTAGCATCACCAAGAGTGACGTTCTCGACTTCGGCACCATCATTGGGCAGATTAAGCAATGATGAAAGCAGAGAAGAAGTGAGAGTGAAGGTCTCACGGGCAAAAGGAAAGACGCAGGAAATGGAGTTTCCATTGTCGGAGAATTTTGCATTTTTGAAGAAGAAAAGGGTTTCAGCTTCATGAAGGTTGAAAACGGTAGTAATCATGTCGCCCAAACCAGATTCCTTGACAAGTGGAAGAACAGTCCGAAGGGGAAAATTCTGGTTATCAAAAAGATAATCCCAGTTAACAAGAAATCCGGCGTTAACCGTGACCGATTTTTCAGCGTGGGAAGTTTTTTCGGTAGTAGACTTGGATGATTTGGAAGGTTTTGAAGCTTTGGGTGCCATTGCTGAAAGTTTGAAGCTTTTGAAAGAATAAGAGAAGTTTTTGCCTTGAAAGAGATGAAGATTTTACAGCAGAGACAGTTTTTGTAAGTGATAAAGTCTGACTGTAAAAATCTTGAAGAGTTTATATAGAGGCAAAGAAAGTAACTTCGGAATGGCTTAAATTTTGCCACGTGTTGAATCATTAATTTTGAAATTTGAAAAGATTTAAATCTGAACTGTTTATTTGAAGGTACGGATGTCAAATAGTGCCGAAAAAATAGGTTAACTGTTACAAAATAGAGAATTTTTGAGATCCGCAGTTACCCATTTAATTGAAAGATGTTTGAAAAATTTTGAAATTTTCAGCGTGAAATACACGCGCCTGATAGTACACTGACACGTACTCAGACTCATGCAGTCACTGAACCGCCTAGGTTTAGATAGGAATCATTAACAGTCAGTTTGATTTGATAGGCACCTGTGGGTAGTTATCAATCTAATCTTTTGGACTTATCCATACGTTACTTTTAGCGATGAAAACCATGCATAATCTATTGAAAGAGAATTACTTACCGTTAAAGTGGGAATCTTTTCAATGCTGAAGTCTTTTTATATAAAACAAATTTAATTTGTTAAGGATAAGATCAATCGCTTGGATTTACAAAAGACAGTTTTACGTATTAGAGATTGATTTTGTCATGCATATAAGAAGATAAGCGCTAGTGGTCAATGCATATTTTCAAAGTAAATTTTTTGATCACAGTCCCTTATGAATTGTTACAAGTACAATTTTAAAGTTCCCCTTAAAATTGATAACTTCTTTCAATTTTGAAAGACGCTTTAGATGTATAATTAAAGTGGATTCCCCCTAAAGCGTATGCCTATTAAGATATGATGCTTTTATGATTTAAGCGTTTAAATCAATCATACCTAATTCACTTCTCAAAGTGAGAAAGCGATGTTCGTTGAGCGCTTTGGTGAAGATATCTACCAATTGTTTGTCAATTCCAATGAAGTGCATGGAGATATCTTTCTTTTGGACATGGTTACGCAAGAAATGGTATCTAATGTCAATATGTTTGGTTCTAGAATGAAGGATAGGATTTTGGGTCATAGCTAAAGCGCTTTGATTATCCCAATGGATTGGGGTAGGACCTAAGATTATTCCATAATCTCTAAGTTGTTGCCTCATCCAAAGGATATGTCCACAACAGCTTCCAGCGGCTACGTATTCTGCTTCAACGGTAGAGATAGCTATGGACTGTTGTTTCTTACTATGCCACGAAACTAGTCTATCACCTAGAAATTGACATGTACCACTAGTACTTTTTCTATCTATTTTGCATCCTGCAAAATCTGCGTCTGAATAACCAATTAGTTCAAAAAGAGAGTTCCGTGGATACCATAAGCCCACATTTTGTGTGCCTTTTAGGTATTTAAGGATTCTCTTGGTAGCATTTAAGTGTGATTCTCTAGGATCAACTTGAAAGCGTGCACACATGCATACCCAGAACATAATATCCAGTCTACTAGCGGTAAGATAAAGAAGTGATCCAATGATACCTCTATAGTTAGTGATATCAATCTTCTTCCCACTTTCATCTTTATCTAACTTAAGCGTTTGGCTCATTGGAATTTTGGAAGACGATGCATTTTCCATACCAAATTTCTTAATCATATCGTTTGTATATTTAGCTTGGTTTATAAATATTCCATTAGGGAGTTGTTTAACTTGTAATCCTAAGAAAAAAGTTAATTCACCCATCATGCTCATTTCAAATTCTTCTTGCATCATTTTCGAAAATTTCTCCCACAATAGCTTATTAGTAGAACTAAATATAATATCATCAACATAAATTTGGACTAAGAGAATATCTTCATTATGGGTAATTTTAAATAACGTTGTGTCAACGCTGCCCTTTCAAAAGCCTTTACCTATAAGGAAGATAGAGAGAGTGTCATACCATGCTCTTGGTGCTTGTTTAAGGCCATAGAGTGCCATATCCAATTTGTAGACCATACTTTGGCCATGGTTGTTGATGAATCCTGGAGGTTGCTCCACATAGACTTCTTCTTGGAGTTTACCATTCAAGAATGCACTCTTCACGTCCATTTGGTACACTGTGAATTTGTTGAATGCGGCAAACGCTAGGAACATCCTAATTGCTTCAAGACGGGCTACTGGGGCATACGTCTCATCAAAATCAATACCCTCCTCTTGACAATAACTCTGAGCGACTAATCTAGCTTTGTTTCTTATAACAACGCCATCTTCGTCCATTTTGTTCCTATAAACCCATCTAGTCCCAATAACTCCTTGGTGAGTTGGCCTTGCTACTAGCGTCTAAACCTTATTTCCCTCAAATTGGTTAAGCTCCTCTTACATTGCTTCTACCTAACTTGAATCACTGAGCGCTTCATCCACTTTCTTTGGTTCCATTTGAGATAGAAAACTTGCGAACATGGCCTAATTAATTGTAGATGACCTAGTTCTAACAGGTGCTTCCGTATCTCCAATTACTAGCTCTGGTGGATGGTCTCTACGCCATTTACGGTCTGGTTTGAAAGGGTTGATCCATATTTGTCTCTTGCGCAGTCGCTTCATCATTCACAGTTCCAATTTGCTCTTGATGATCATTCTCTTCATGATCATCAGCGATTCTGACTTTATCATTATTTGTAACCACACGAGTAACTTTAGGAATGGGCACAAAGATCTCATCATCCTCATCATCACAATTATCACCAAGATTAATTTGTGACGCTTGTTGGGCAAGATCTTCAATTCCTACATCATCAGGATTAACCTTACTCGGTTCTTGGTTAGCATCATCAAACACAACATTCTTCAACCTTCGATTTGATCTTATTTAGGATGCGAAAACTCTTTCCATTCTTGGCATAGCCTAGAAAGATTCCCTCATCTGTGGGATCCACTGTTATGAATGAAACATTTTGAACCAAATACATGAAAATATGAAACGTTAGGCTTATGTCCCTTCCACAACTCATATGGAGTCTTCTCATGTTGTTTGTTGATCATATGCCAGTTCTTAGTGTAGCAAGTGGTATTGATGGCTTCGGCCCAAAACTTTTGAGGCATCGTCCTAGCGGTTTCTTTAAGCGTTTTGTTCCGTCGCTCAGCAACTCCATTCTGTTGAGGTGTTTTAGGAGCAGAATATTCATGAAGTATTCCAAGATCTATACAAAACTTCTCAACAAATTGGTTAGTAAATTCAGTTCCTCTATCGCTTCTAATTCTTGTCACCCTTAGATCTTTTGAAGTTTGCAATTGACGGATTAGCGTTGTGAGCTTGACACTAGTTTCATCTTTGGTCTCTAGAAATTCTACCCATGTATAGCGAGAGAAATCATCAACTATTACTGGGGAGTACTTTTTACCACTAACACTCATGATTTGAATAGGACCAAACAAATCTAGATCCAATAGTTCAAGAACTCTAGAAGTAGATAGACATGGTTTCTTCTTAAAAGATGATTTAACTTGTTTACCCATTTGACATGCATCACATAAGCGATTCTTTTGAAAGGAACCCTTAGGTAATCCCTCTAATGGATTTAGTGATATTAACTGAGAGATTTCCTTAAAGTTGAGGTGATTCATTTTTCTATGCCATAACCAACCCAATTCATTTTGACTTTTAGCAACAAAGCATGTGGGTTTGTTATCAAATGTAGAATCCCAATCTACTAAATACACATTTTTTTTCTTTTTCCTCTTAGTTTAGTAGACTTAGTCTTAACGTCGTTGACATAGCAAAAGTCGCTTGAAAAATTTACATCAAAGCCTTTATCACAAAATTGACTAATGCTTAACAAATTATGCGTAAGACCCTCAACATAATATACATCACTAATCATGTTGTTCCCCCTATGCATGATACCTATTCCTTTGGTTTTACCTTTGGATTTATCACCGAATATAACTTGAGGACCATTGGTAGCTCGATAGTTGACTAGAAGATCTTTTGATCCAGTTATGTGCCTTGATGACCCGCTATCGAAATACCAAACTGAAGTATCGGTGCTGGCTCTAGGTACCTGCATTAAGGATAGTTCTAATTCTTCTTAGGTACCCATGTTGCCTTGGGTCCTTCAGTGTTAGTAACTTTGGTTTGAATTAGAACTTTAGGAACCCATATTTGCTTACTCTTCATTGTAGGAATACTGGCCTTCTTGGGTTTCACATCGTGTTGAGTGTGCTTTTTGGGTGTATAATAATATTCTCGATTATAATAGTAGTCATAATCATAATCATCATAGTATCGATAATATGATCTTGACTGTCTTGGATATTGATGCTGGTATTTCCTTGGCGCTGGCTTGGGTTGCATTTTTGGTGCTTGACACTTAGCGCTTGATTCACAGTGTTCAGGCTTACCTTTAGCCTTTTGAGCGTTTGTATGAACCCGTCTTTGTGAATCATTTACTTTAGCCTTACCCTTGCCTGTGTCGACTTTGGTTTTCTCATTTGGCCTCGTACCATTGTCGCTAGGTTTATTTAGCGTTTGGCTTTGTGAACTTTTATCAACAAAGGTAACACCCTTTCCTTTGTTGTTCACCGTAACATTAGATTTATTAGGTTGTTTACCGAATTTATTATATCCTAAACCGGTCTTTTCACCAAATAATCTAGTTACTCAGTCACATTATCCAACTTTCTAGAAGCCTTTGATAATGATGAGACGAGCTGCTCTGATTTAGCAAGTCTAGCGATCAGATCAGCTTCTCTCTTAACTATTATATCAAGATCGCTTTTCAATTGAGTAATTTCACTTTCAAGCGATTGGTTCTTCTCAATGCATTGTTGTTGAACTTGCAACTCTGCTTTGAGCGTTACTTTATCTCTTGTGAGTGATGAGATAATGGCGAGATTGTTTTGATATAATTTGGCGGCCTCTTGACAATCTATATAATATTCATTAACTTTGTCAAGTAATTCATCATAAGAAAGAGGATGAGATAATTCATTGGTTACCTTTGGTAGCGATTCGTCAGACGCTTCATCATCTCTTGCCATGAGAAAAATCAATGCTGAGTCGCTTGTAGGCTCATCATCACTGCTTTCATCTGATGATTCCAAATCCTCTTCAGGTGCGGAGAATGGTTCAGATTCCGCTAGCAAACCTTGTTGGCGAAGGTTGCTCTTGAATTGGTTTCTATCCGCATAGTCTTGCCTTGTGGGCTTAGACATATTTGGATAAGGGAAATTTACCTAGCAGTGCCCTGGTTTCCTGCAATTATAACACAAATTAGTTTTCATTTTCTGTTCAGTGGATAATCGCTTTGAAACTACTGGCACTGAGAGATTCTGAGTAGGGGATGGAGGCGCTTGATAAGGAATTGGCGCTAATGGTTGAGGTGCGGAGTACACTGGCGCTTGATATTGAGGCGCTGGTGCTGGGGGAGGAGTTTGAAATGAAGTTTGTCCAATAGGATTTCTCTTTTCATATCTTAGAAATTTCTTGACTAATAAGGACATTTCCTTTTCTTCATTTGATTCCATAGATTTAACCTCACTAACCGCTTTACCTTATTTTTGGTAGTAGCGATTAACGCTCCTGATTCAATCGCTGAAGTTGCTGTGTCGCTGACTTCACCTAACTCGAATTCAAATGCCTTTAACTCTGAAAACACATGTTTTGGAGTAAGAGTCTCCAAGGTCTGTGATTCTCTCATAGCCGCAGTCTTAATCAAGTATTTACTTAGAAGACTTCTGAAAATCTTATTGACCATTTCCTTATTGCTCAACTCCTTGTCTAATGACGCTAACTCGGTAATGAGCAAAGTAAATCTTGCGTCCAATTGGTCTAGCGTCTCATTGGGCTACATTTTGAAATGCTCAAATCTTTGCATGGCTATAGAGAGCTTGTTCTCCTTCATTTGTGTTGAACCTTCACATACTATAGCTAGCTTATCCCATCTTTGTTTGGAAGTCTTACATTGCTTGATCTTGTTGAATAATGCATCATTATCTCCTAACGCTGAGTAGAGTGTACTTCGTCCAACATTATCCAGATTTGCTTTTTTTCTATCCTCTGGCGTCCATTCTAACTTAGGTTTCTCGACATAGCCATCTGGAGTAGCCTCGGTCGCTCGAGGGGCTTGAGTTACAACTTTCATAATCTGAATGGGGCCATCTGTAATCACGTCACACATTTCATTATCGCAAGAGCATAAATAAGCAAATGCACTAAGTTTCCAAGAATCATAGTTTGATTCTACCAACTTAAGGCATTTTGTTAAAAGCCATAATGAGGTATTTTTAAGATAAAATATAAACGCGACTAAGTTTTAGAAAAATTGATCTAAATAAGCAGTTACGCTCGGATATGCTTAGGTATCTACTTCAACCACTCTGATACCACTTGGTGGTCCCAAGTGGCATACGAAAGGGTTTAGAAGGGGGGGGGGGGGTTGAATAGACCCTGAAGTCTTTTTCGACTTCAAAAAATTCGTATCACTTTTAAAGATTTGAAAGCTTAGAAAGCTGAGCGCTTGGGTCAGGCGCTTCAGTAAAGATAACTTAGACTTAGTGATTTTAGCAATTTACCAAAGTAGGGTAACGCTTAGATCGCTTAATTAGGGTTAGCACAGCGGAAATGATTTTTAGCGTTCGATTGGTTAATTAATTGCATTGTAATTTTACTTGTCCTTTTCAGGATGAATGATGTAGTATGAAAATAAGACAATAAAATATAAATGACACAAGATATATAAGGTTCACTGGGTGATGTAATCCCAGTTACGTCCTTCTTCTCCTTTTTCACTTGGACGAATTTCACTAGGATGATTATCAAAGAATCACACAGAATCTTCTACAAGATAGTAAAGGATGAAAAAGATCTCGGGCTCCTTGATTACACAGATTTCAGCACCAATGAAGATCGTCTTCTACAAGCTTCTCTCACTCAGAAATACTGCTTGAAAAAGGGTTTCAACAACTTTCTCACTCAAATGAAAGGTTGAAGGTTAGTCACAATTTTGTTTATTTTTTGGAAAATCAAACAACTTGGAATATCTCAATAGAAATTTAGGTTTCTTCTTGGGAAGAGGTTTGAGATATTTGTGATTGTCTGGAATGTATATAAAAAGCTTGAAGGAATTTTAGCTATGGAGTTTCTAAGCTTTTTCTAAGCAAGTCTTGTGCATGTACGTAATTTTTCTTGTAATATTATGTACCGTACTCTTGGGGTTTGCTGAAGGTAAGGTATTTATAGGCAATTCTTGGGATCTGTCCGTTGGACACATGTAGGAGAGTGCCTCTCACGCGGTGCATGATTCTACCTGAAACCCGACATTCTTGAAAATCTGCTGGTACCGATTAGATGGGAGCAGCTATAAACTCTGAAGTTCTGACAGTCTAGTAAAAAAGGTGGCTTGTCCACAAGTCACAGTATCTTATCACATTTAATGCTCTTATCAAGCATTTAATGCATTTTGAATTTATTTCCCGTTGGAAATAAATGTCCGTTGAATGATTGCATTTAAGTCCTTCATGACTGGAGGATTTATTTCTGGTGAATCTGACATCGATCGATTAAGTGCTTTGAGCGCTTGATCCATAAATCCGGAGAAGAGGTCCTTTAGTGTTTGACGGGCACTAAGAAACAAATCTTCATCTCTTGTTGACTTCAGACGCTGATCCTCAACTTCTTCTCTAATAGACTCACCTAGAATTCTATTAGCGATTCAGTATCTAATACTTAGTCTAAAATCTACAAAGATAAAAATTACTAGCTTAAATAACAAGTACAAACTTTCAAACGCTTAAACAATAATCTATGAAAACATAAACTTACATTTTATTTGGGGTCTAACATTGAATCCTATCTTGTCATCATCAAAACATCAAACATGAAAGTTCCTAACAATTTCCCCCTTTTTGATGATGTCAAGATTTTTAACTCTTATAACTCTTTTATAATTTAAGAGTTACTTAAAAGAAAAGCCCAAATGAATATAAGTTAGCGTTTAAAAAGTTAGTAAAGTTAGCTTTAGTTAAATTAGCTTCAACAAGTTGTTTCAGCGATAAATCATTCATATATTGAAAGAATAAGCATACATGATTTATACTGAAAGTAATATAAATGAAAGCGATATAGAAATACTTCAAAAATTCATTCACTTTTTCTGTCGCATTGCTCTTTCTTCGCCTTGGAGAACTTCTAGCGCTAAGTTCATCAGGAGACGATCAATGTCGATCATTGTCTTATGTTGAACTTCATCGTAATCATGCCTATGAAGTCTAGCGCTTTCATTAAGTTCTAACAACCTTTCTGTCCATTCTCTTGGAGAAATTCCAAGTTCACGAATTAAATCGTGATAGATATCTTTTCTAGGATCTTTTGACGGTTTCCAATTGATAGGTCGTCTTAGCGGTCCGGCAAAAGGTTGAAATCCCATACTTTCCAAGAAATCGACGTCCAATTTCGGAAGTGGATATCTTCCTAGATAATACCATGGCTTTCTCTTTTTAGTTAACATCTTCTTGATGCGCACTAGTTCTTCAAACATTGATCGCCAATTTTTATTATCTATCTTTGATATTGCTTTGGACGCTTGATGTTTTTCTGTATTTTCCCCCTTCTTGGCATCATCAAGAGAGGTTTTCAACTCAGCGACTTCTCTTCGCAAGAGTCGAACTTCGTCAACTAAGAGACCAACTTGTTGAGCGACGCTCTGAGCAGTGGCATCGGTCGAAATATGTCTTTCAGCATCAGCCGAAGCGCTCTGAGCTAAGTGACGGTTGAATTCGGATGAGAGTTCAGCGACAAGTTGAGAAATATAGGAGTAAAGATGAGAAACACGTAAAGTATTGGACCATAAGTTTAATTTTCTTAAATTTTGAGTCTCATAAGTTGTATAAGTCTCACATTTGGTTCGAATTATAATTTTTATTCAATATTTAATTGATGGTTGTCGTTAGTAAATAGTGCATGAACTATTTGAGAGCTAATTTAAGTGGGGAAATCACATTTGGAGATTCTGCACGAGTTTTTCTTCTTGAGAAGAATAGAGCTGCATCATCATCAAATTAAAGCACATGTTCTTGTTCAATCTCATTAATTCTACCATCAAGAAGGAAAAAATGAAAAACAAAACAAAGAAAAATCAAGGAACTCCTCATCAAAGTAACAAGAATTCGTGAAATGAAAATCAAATCTTAAACTACTAAACAGATAATAGAAATATTGAACTTGTCTTCTCAGCCTTCGCAATACAGACAGAGTTGGATCAATTTTGATACAAATTTATTGGACATTTATAAAGAACTAAAGTTTATTTCTCATATATATATGCATTGCTTGGTGGATAACATCAGGCACTATTTCCAGGTTACCAAGTATATAATCCCCCCTGGTTCGCTTCATAGATTTCATCACTCTTCACTATCCAATTATATTGACGACTAGTTCTCTCTATCCATTTTTCTTCAAAAGCGTTGAAAGTTATTTCCTTTGTTCCCCACCATAGATGACAAATGAATTTAGTAGTCGGAAAAACATTCTGGCAAAATTTCCAGCTAAAGTTCTGTTGTGTGTAAAGTGAATGGTATCCAAGATCATCGTCTCCTGAAAAGCAATGCACCTTCAATGGTGCAGAGTTTGGAGGGAGATTATTGACAATGTGAACCACAATTTTGTATGTGGGAAAACAACTACGCCCATATGCTTGGAGTATATTAACTACTACAAATAGAAATAACAACTGAACTTTTCCCATGTTTATTGTTGGTAATGTGATGGTTGGGGGTTTGCATCTTTGAAGTTTCTTTTATAGACTTCAGATGTGTATAATTTACAATGGAATTGCTATGCAACCAAATAAAAAGTGCATTTGATTAATTGTAATAAAGAAAGACCATTTGGAACATATTAGAAAGACTAGCATGTATAACTATGGGATTCTTATAATCTCGAAATAGAAAGTCAACATACTTAAGTTAAAAGGCAAATTTATGAAATAAAATACAGTCAATGAACCTTGTTAGGGAAGAAAATAACCATGTATGAGTACTCCTGATAATTAGATATGGATTAATAGGACAATTGTAGACAATCCAAAAATACTCATAATATTATTTGAGACCCCAATATTCCTTTGAGATACAAGATAATAAATCCATGTAGAGATAAATACCGATTTTAGAGTTTTTTTTTTTAATAGATGATCGGATTTGGTTATAGTTGAGTACTAGTCCTATGGATATAGGTTATTAAAGTTATATTTGGTTTTGGGTAAGTTTAAAGAGTCATATTAGTTATACAATTGAATAGAATAGTTCCAATCCTTCTAAGATGAGAAAAAACGCTTCTATAAATATAATTTTTTGAGATTGTCACTGTGATTATTATTCAGAATTAATAACAAAATCTTGCGTTTTGCAAATCCCTTTGAGTGCGCTCAATTTATTCCAAGAGTTTTAGAGACCTTTTTTTCTTATTTTTCGAAATCTTTCGCTTCAACTACGTCAACTGGTATTTAGAGCCTTTGTATTCCCAGGACTAGATGGCTAATCACGACAATGGTAGCAAACATATTCTAGTCAAGAGCAACAGGCATTCATGATTGGGATGATTAATTCAATCAGAATGTTGAAGAGTTCTATTGCTGTTCTAGGATTTGGCGAAAACATGAACATTAATCATGGTTGATCTCGCGATGGAGTTGTGCTTCCGATCCAGCCTACCATGGTTGGTGATCATGCAGTGTTCCAAGGGTTGTATGCCTGTGCTGCACCTGACAATAATAAAGATGTAATGCCCGACACTTGTGATAGTAAGATATTCAAGTGAAATTTATATGGAACTTATAGTTAATTTCCACATATATTATTTGGTAACTAAAATTTCAATTGGAAAGAGTTACAAACAATTAAATGGGCATATGATTATATAATTATATGATTTAGTGGGGCCATGTTGCGATTTAGTTAAACTCCAGTAGTCCAATATTTAAAATTATTAAGTCTTAAAAGAAAAAAAAAATCCTAATTTATATATGTACGATAAGGAGTAGTCGGCTGGAATCACAGAAAAGAGAGGACGTTTGAGAACAAGAACCAACTATTTTATTGATGAAGAACATTGTGTAGAAGATTACATCCGAGAGAATGAATTAAACTGAAAACAGAAAAGAAAAGCAAGGGTATTTAAACCCAATGTCTCTTTCCTAAAATACACAACGGCTATTTACTAAAGAAGGAAAATAGCTAACATTCTAACCAACACTTAAAAGTGTTATTCTAAAATACAACTTTAACTTAGTGTTAATATTCTTAACAGACGTGCAACCAAGAGATGAAAGAAAGGACAGAGAGAGGTAGAGACGACTAAAATTCAACAAGAGAAAAAGGGGAAGAAACTGATTTTGGGAGACAGAGACCAGAATTTGTTGAAGAAATTCTTAACCTTCTTTATATCCATATCTTAACGGATTAATAGAAGAACTTGGGATTATTTGGTGAAGAGAAAATTTGTCACTGTCAAGGTGAGCATATTCGATTAGTTATCATATTTTTTCTTGTAACAATTATTGTATAGATTAATTGATGATCAGTTTTCAATAGGTTTAGAAAACTCATAGCACCTAA
This sequence comes from Buddleja alternifolia, assembly GCA_019426215.1. Lineage (NCBI taxonomy): Eukaryota > Viridiplantae > Streptophyta > Magnoliopsida > Lamiales > Scrophulariaceae > Buddleja > Buddleja alternifolia. The sequence goes on from CM033395.1 coordinate 11,495,251, forward strand.
TCGTAACGAGGATACTCACAACACATGGCGAAAACAAATATAGCAGATTGGCATATATATTATAAACAGCAGACTCTGTTTCTATTCGAACGTCTACATGCATGCAAAATTCAAGGTTACAAGTGTAATTGGTCAGATTCAGGTTTTCTTGCAAATTAGATTGTTATGAGATACGGTTCTCAAGAATTTGGCATTATAATGTGATTCTTCAATTTGATTTAAGAAATCAAGTGGGTATTCAGATAGGTTGTTATTGTTAACACCCGTAATAACACGGTATCGACAAATAATAAAGAGTAAGTAAGATTGTCTCCACATGGAAGGTTATCAAGTACCAAACAAAGTTTATCCTATTATTTAGACTATCGATTAGCAAGATTTAAGATTTTAACTAATTAAAAGCATAAATTAATAAAAGCAGAATTAAATAAACGATAAATCAATAAATGGAGAGCCTAAAGATTAAGACTTCATCAAGGTATTTTTATGGATTATGAACATCATTGGATTGTCAATTCTTGCATTCGTTAGAAACCCGAATTTCCTTAATTACATGGATACTCTCCCGAGATCTCCATGAGTACCCAACTAAACTCGTTCTCGTCACTCCCATGATCAATAACTAATCTAGATGAATCCATTAATTTTCATGAAATTCGTTAGCTAGTCTCCTGCACAATTACTAATATCCCTATTAAGTAATTTAAACACGTCTATCAAATCTGAACTAATGAATTAATTCACCTCCCAATACTTCTCAATTCATCTTAAATCATGTATTTGGTGGCCAATCATCTACAAGCATTACACCCTCATTCATAGATTAATTAAAGCAAGAAATAACCCAATGAAAATCAACAATCCATAATAATACTCAAGACTACATCTTAAACCCTAGAAATTATTTAGCTACTCATAATTAAACAAGAGGAAGAAATAATTTGCATAAAATTAAGAATTCTCATGTTTAACAATGGTGGAAAATAATAAGAACAATTGGGGAAGAAGAAAAATTCAAGAAAAAACAAGAAGAACCCTATGTTGCTGGCAAGAATTAAGATTTCTCTTTGTTCTCTTCAATGGCTTCCTTTTCTTTCTCTCCAAGTTTTTTCTCTTTCTCCTTCTCTCTCCCAAAGCGTCTTCTTTCTTTCCAAAGAATCTAGAACTCTCCTATTTTTCTGACTTCTTCTATTTGTATAGGAATTCTAATTACAAAAAGCCCAACAAAAGACCCAAAATCCTAGCCCAGCCAGAATTTCTGATTTCTGCGTGCTGCACAGTGGTGCCGAATATTGGCACCACTGTGCCAATTCTGCTGTCCATTTTTTTCTTTACTTTTTTTTCTTCAACTTAACTCTTTTCGTTTGGACTCTTCTTTGCTCCTCTTCAAGTCTCTTAGTTGACTTCTTCACTTTGCTTAGAAATCCCTTCATTTACTCGCCAAATCAATCGTTTCTTGCCTATAAAAGCATTTAAACGACTTAGAAGCCAAAATACGCAAATACAAATAAAAACAACAGAAAAGATCAACTCAAGGTATGAATTCAAGATAAATGTGAGCTAAAAACATACTAAATCAATGTTACTTTTAAGACCTAACAAACACCCCACACTTAGCCTTTTTTACTCGTCCTCGAGTAAAAATTTAAAACAAACAAAAAAACAACAACAAAATAAAATAACACCACTTTCGTAGGGAACACGATTGCACTTAGCACGTGCAACAAGCCGTTAAACCCCTTTCCCCTAGTGGACGAGTTTTGTCTCGTGAGGGTTTGCAGTGAATATACCCACAAAATTCTCGACATGTACCTACTTGATTCATTGTTTCTCAACCTAGCAACAAGCCACAACAATTGGACATCCCCACAATTATCATACAATATCTAACATGAATGCACAAATTACTATCTTCCACAATATAAATACTTTTGTTCCAAGTTAACACACAAATTCAAACCAAGTTTAATTTAAATATGCATCCACGTGGAAAGATGAATTCAAGCAAGGGAAATTTCTCAACTACATCAAGCAAACACAACCATTCTGCATATCACTGTTTCATTTTCTTCTTTCACGTAACACTCAATAACCTGTGCAATGTTTTGTTCTTTTAGGCTTTCTATGACACCCATTTAACGAGTTTTAGGTCAATAACTCTCAAACCAAACAGTCTTAAGGCATTAGGTGTCAAGACACCCCTAAGAACTTAATCACTCGAGTGACAAAGGCCACAGAACAAAACTAGGTTTTTATTCACTCAATTTCAAGGCATTTGTTCAATTCATTGCCCTTGAAGCTCTTTTTTTCATTCATCTTTTTTTTTCTTTTCTTATAGCAATATATATATTTTTATTTTTTTTGCTTCTTCAGCTTTCTTCACACTTTCATAATGTATCCAAATACTTTGTAATTGTTTTATCTCACCGATCAATTCCCTTTACTAAAACCCGTGTGTAGTGTGCAAGGATGCATATCAAATTTCACAAAATCTAGAACAATTGAGTAACTCGCAAAAAGTATCCATATTACGGAAAATAGGTCTATTTGTTCATTTCAATCTCGAGTTCTAATATGGGAACTAAAGTGTTGCGAACAAGTCACCAAATCAATCAACAATTCAACAAAAATATGTACATGTCTTTTCTTTCACCCATTTTCTCGATCACACCACCCCACACTTGAATCATTCAACAATATAAACACGCACACACCCCACACTTAAAACATGACATTGTCCTCAATGGACTCGCACATAAGTATAGGCATAAGCATAATCATACTGAAATAAAACAAGAGGATGAAAGAGAGACTCCCCTACGGATATGCATGAAGGCCCAATAGTCGATAGGGTGGTGCTTATGTGGAAGGAGATAGTGGTGGATAATGGTTGAGTTAGGTGGCGGTGAATAATGGTTGAGTAAGGTGGCGGTGACCTATGGAAATAAATGTTGACCTCCCAGCAGCCACACCATTTTTTTTTTAAAAGGGCAGGGGATTCGGCACAGTGGTGCCAAATTGCCTGTTTCTTCTTTTTTTTTTTGGGCACCACCATATGCTTGAATTGTCCTGAAAGCATACATAAAAAAAATATTTGAGTGGCAGTAGATAAACAAGAAAATACGAGAAAAATATAACAGAAACAAATATAAAACAAAGACAACGAAACTCAAACGAAAACAAAATGAAAGAAACCCTTGGGTTGCCTCCTAAGCAGCGCTTGTTTAAAGTCATTAGCTCGACTTAACCAAAATCAATGTTGAAGGTCGGTGAGGGAAATCGTTGCCCCTCGAGGAATATCATCGTCTACAAAACACAAAGCATGGTTAATCCTTTTCATATCAAACATTTTCCAACCTATTCCCTCTTTCTTCCATTGCAATTCATTAAGCCATAGGTCCAATTCAGGTGTAAAAAGTGTAGTATTTACAATAACAGATAAAAATTTAATGTTGCCAAGAAGAGCGTACCTGAGATATGGAGGGAGAGGTTTAATTTTTACCTTCGGTATATAGGATATTTCGGGATATGACTCTGATGCATCTCTTTTACCTTGAGAAAAGCTTTCCTTGTGCAAGTTCTCATCATTGTCAAGAGCTAGAGCTACTGTTTCAATCTCTGGATTCTCATCATCTCTAGTTTTCAACTTCTCCAACAGATCCTCGAGAAACTCCCTCTCAAATTCATTCTTGGCTATCTCATCGATCACATCCACTGAATAACAACTTTCATCTAGGACCGGCGACTTCATTACCTTGTTCAAATCAAATTCCACTTTTTCATCTCCGATGTTCAAGGTAAGCTTGCCTCCCCGTACATCAATGTTCGTTCCGGTAGTAGCAAGGAATGGTCTCCCAAGTATAATCGGGACCTCTACATCCCCATCCATCTCTAACACCACAAAATCACACGAACTTTGATTAATACATCTTCGATTATGCCCAAAGGATGTTTGACACTCCGGTCTGCCAACTGTAAGGACATCCATGTGTGTTTGAGTTCTTGAAAACCCAATTTCTTGCAAATAGAAAAGGGCATTAGACTCACACTCACTCCTAAATCACACAATGCCTTAACAAATTGAAATTGACCAATGGTGTAAGGAAGAGAAAAACTCCCTGGATCTTTGAGTTTAGGAGGAATGCTCCTTTCGATTATAGAACTACACTCTTCGTTTAAAGACACTATTTCCACTTCTTCTAATTTTTTTTTGTTGCTCAACAATTCCTTCAGAAATTTCACATAAATTGGCATCTGAGCCAAAGCATCCGCGAATGGTATATTGATACGCAACTGTCGAAAAACTTGAAGGAATTTCTCGTACTGCTTGTCTAACCTCTTATGCTGCAATCTCCGAGGAAATGGAATTGGAGAAACATATGGCTTTACATATGGTTTAGGTTTAACTATCTCTGGTGTAACCTCTTCTGAAGGCTCAGAAACTGGAACCTCAGTTATTCCTTGATCCTCATTAGGTTCCCCCGGTTGTTCAGATTCTCCCACGGTTCTTCCATTTCTCAAAGTTACTGCATTACACTGCCCCTTAGGATTCTGCTCAGTTTGACTTGGCAATGCACCTTTTGGTCTTGAGCTCACAGTACTAGCCAACTGCCCTATTTGTGCTTCTAGATTATTGGTTGCACCTATCATCTGATCAATCTTTGCCTCAAGCTTCTCAATACGGTTCGCAGTTCCGTTAGCTAGCATTTCAATGGCTAATTCCCAAGTTTGTGGTTCTCAAGGTGGTGGTCCTTGTTGACTCGGTTGCTGAAAATTTTGAGGACCCTGTTGTTGGAAACTTGGAGGAAACTGATGCCTAGGAAGAAAGTCTTGAGCCCCTTGGTTTCCTTGACCTCCCCAAGAAAAATTGGGATGATTTCGCCACCCTGAATTCTAAGTGTTGGAGAATGGATTTCCCGACTGGTTGTTCTGATTGTAGATACACTGAGCTTGCTCCATGAGTGGGCAATTTATAGCCATGTGAGGTGCTCCACAAACATCATAGGTTATGGTAGGCTGAGAAACGACACTGATATTGCACTTGAGTCCCTCGAAGTTCTTCACTATCGCATCCATCTTAGCATTGAGCATGGTGAGTTCATCAACATTAGCATACCAACCACTTTCTTTATGGACCGACTGTCACTCGCCCATTGGTAATATTGGATGCCATCTCATCCATGAGCGCAAGTGCATCATCTGGATTCTTTCCCATGAAACTACCTCCTGTAGCTGCATCGATAGTCATCCTGATGTCATATGACAAACCATTGTAAAAGGTTTGTACAAGCATCCAACTTGGAATACCATGATGGGGGCATTTTCTTAGTAGTTCTTTATATCTTTCCCATGCTTTATAAAGTTTTTCTCCATCTCCCTGCATGAATCCTGTGATTGCATTCCTCAACTAAGCTATCTTTGCCGGTGGAAAATATTTGGTGAGAAAGACAGTCGACAAATCTGCCCAAGTGAACTTATTTGCCGGCTGTTTTTTCAACCACTCCTTAGCTCTTTTGGATAGAGAGAAAGGGAACAACCACAGTCGTATGGCATCATCTGTGACTCCGTTCATCTTAAATGTACTGCATATCTCCAAGAAATTCCCTAGATGGGAGTGAGGATCTTTCCTCTCAATGTCTCCTTCAAAAGCATTATTCTGTAGCATCTGAATGATGGCTGGCTTGAACTCAAAAGTATTTGCTTGAAGTAAAACTCTGATATGTCGGCGTAGCATAATCCTTGAGAGTTCTCTGTTCCTCAACCATTCTGAAATAAGAATCTCAAGTATCAAAATTCAAACAGATGAAAAAATCAAAAACTAAATTAAATAAATAAAAAAATATTTAAACTAATAAGAATCAACTTGTTATTGATATTGACTATTTGTTGTCTTCCCCGGAAACGGTATTTTTATGGATTATGAACATCATTGGATTGTCAATTCTTGCATTCGTTAAAGACCCGAATTTCCTTAATTACATGGATACTCTCCCGAGATCTCCATGAGTACCCAACTAAACTAGTTCTAGTCACTCCCATGATCAATAACTAATCTAGATGAATCCATTAATTTCCATGAAATTCGTTAGCTAGCCTCATGCACAATTACTAATATCCCTATTAAGTAATTTAAACACGTCTATCAAATCTGAACTAATGAATTAATTCACCTCCCGGTACTTCTCAATTCATCTTAAATCATGTATTTGGTGGCCAATCATCTACAAGCATTACACCCTCATTCATACATTAATTAAAGCAAGAAATAACCCAATGAAAATCAACAATCCATAATAATACTCAAGACTACTTCTTAAACCCTAGAAAATTATTTTGGCTACTCATAATTAAAGAAGAGGAAGAAATAATTTGCATAAAATTAAGAATTCTCATGTTTAACAATGGTGGAAAATAATAAGAACAATTGGGGAAGAAGAAAAATTCAAGAAAAACCAAGAAGAACCCTATGTTGATGGCAAGAATTAAGATTTCTCTTTGTTCTCTTCAATGGCTTCCTTTTCTTTCTCTCCAAGTTTTCTCTCTTTCTCCTTCTATCTCCCAAAGCATCTTCTTTCTTTCCAAAGAATCTAAAACTCTCCTATTTTTCTGACTTCTTCTATTTATATAGGAATTCTATTTACAAAAAGCCCAACAAAAGACCCAAAATCCGAGCCCAGCCAGAATTTCTGATTTCTGCGCGCTGCGCAGTGGTGCCGAATATTGGCACCACTGTGCCAATTCTGCTGTCCATTTTTTTCTTCAGTTTTTTTTCTTCAACTTAACACTTTTCGTTTGGAATCTTCTTTGCTCCTCTTTAAGTCCCTTAGTTGACTTCTTCACTTTGCTTAGAAATCCCTTCATTTACTCGCCAAATCAATCGTTTCTTGCCTATAAAAGCATTTAAACGACTTAGAAGCCAAAATACGCAAATACAAATAAAAACAACTGAAAAAATCAACTCAAGGTATGAATTCAAGATAAATGTGAGCTAAAAACATACTAAATCAATGTTACTTTTAAGACCTAACAGTTATAAATGGGTTTTCTTGCAGATGGGTAGTTCTTTATCTAATTATCTTTAATTAGAGGTTTTGTTCGAATTTAGATAGAAATAAGTTTGTCATGCTTGATATTACTTGTCATCAGATTGGCCACAGAAGAGGAATCCTTGAGAGTATCTTAAGTAAGGCAAGTTCTTCAGTGTAGAGGTAAGTGATTCTTCACTCTTCTATAAAACTATCTATGTAGTATTTTGGTGCGCGTTTGTGATTTTTAGAACTTGGGTCAAGCATGCTTATATGTATGCATGGATTTGTGGAGAAGGTAAATGATTTGGTTTTATTGAACTTGAGTTTGAAAAGTGATAAACATGTGATTTTCTATGTAATTCGAATGTGGTTTTTTGAATGTGAAATTGAGAAGTGAAAATGTGATATGTGCATAGTTTTGTAAACGTGGTTATTGTGGAATTGATTTCTAAAACCCATTGTAAGACCATTACATCATTGATTATTCCAGAATAGGAGATGGGCAGCCGATTGTTCGATTGTTGATTAGTGGCCCAGTATAGGGGGGTTATGGTCCTCCTTGTGGAATCCATTTAAAAATGCAGTTTTCACATCCATTTTCCAGATTTCATAGTCTAGGTTCGCTACGATGGCAAGCAGGATTCGAATGGACTCGATCATTGCTACGGGCGAAAAGGTTTCCTAATAGTCAATGCCCTCTTTTCGACTATAACCTTTCGCGACAACTCTAGCCTTATAGGTATCTACCTTGGCATCCGGACCAATCTTTCTCTTAGAGATCCATTTACACCCTACCAGCCGTACACCCTCAGGGAGATCATTAAGATTCCAGGCTTGGTTCGAATACATCGAATCCATCTCTGCATTCATGGCTTCCAGCCATTTTGCGGAATCAATATTAGTCGCTGCTCGCTTGTAGCTAGAGAGATCATCTCCATGGCTTCCATTTCCTACAACAAACAAATATTGTTGTTTATGAAGGTAACCATATCTCTCAGGTGGTCGAGATACTCTACTAGAGTGTAGCAGCGACAATTGTGTCTTTTGAGTTTCAGGGTCAGTTCTTTGTACTTGAATAGGTGTCTCTGAAGGGAATTCATTTGGTTCTTCCCGTAGAACTAGTTTCCTACCTGCACCTCCTTCTCTATTGAACTTGTCTTCGAGAAAGAATGCTTGCAAAGCCACGATTATCTGATGATCGTTTGGTAGGTAAAAAAGGTATCCCATGGAGTCAGTGGGAAAACCTATGAATTAACCCTTGAGGGATCTTTCCTATAGTTTGTCTACCTTATTTTTCTCAATATATGCGGGGCAACCCCATAATCTTATGTATTTAAGATTAGGTTTCCTTCCACACCACAACTCATACGGTGTTTTGGGAACAGATTTTGAGGGACACTTATTCAATATGGGTACTGCTGTAAGCAAAGCATGTTCCCACAATGAAATAGGTAAATTGGTGTACCTAAGCATAGATCTTGTCATATCCAATAGAGCACGATTTCTGCGCTTAGCTACTCCATTGAATTGTGGGGTTGCTGGAGGAGTAAGTTGTAACACAATGTCGTGTTCTTTTAAGAACTCATCAAACTCAACACTCATATATTTGTCATCACGATCTGACCGCAGTGCCTTAATACTGTGCCCGATTTTGTTTTCAGTCATAGTCTTTAACTCCTTGAACCATTCAATAGCTTCAAACTTATGTTTCATTAAATACACGAGTCCATATCTACTATGGTCGTAATGTAATGAAGTACTAAAAACCTTCGTAGGCCTCATCCTTGAAGGGCCCACAAACGTTTGTATGAACCAAACCCAAAACTTCCTTAGATCTTTCAAAACGTCCGGTGAAGGGTGACCTAGTCATTTTTCCTTTTAGACAAGATTCTCATGTTAGATATGGATCAGATACAAGTGGGCCGATAAGCCCTCGTTTCTCCAACTCGTGAACCTTGAATTCACCACCATGTCCAACTCTAAGATGCCACATAAGTCTTTGGTTAGTACCATTCATACTACGCTTCTTAGTCATAGTGCTAACCATGCAATGGTTTTGAACATTAATATAATACAATCCATTCAGTAAAGATGCTGAGCCAACATTTTTATTTCTAAAATAAATATCGCAACCTTTATCATTAAAAGTAAACAAGTATCCTTTCGTAACTAATATAGGAATAGAAACAATATTCTTAAGGTCATTGGGCAAAACGAGGCAATTATCTAAAGTAATAGAATGTTCAGACATTAATGTAATAAAAGTGCTTCCAACGCGAGTGGCCGTAACACTGTGCCCGTTTCCCACATTGATCATCACTTCTCTTTCTCTCAGCTTTCTACTTGTTTCCAAATTCTGGTTCAAAACACAGATGTGACCACTAGCTCCTAAATCTAGAATCCATGAAGTAGAGAAAATAGTCATAGAACAAAAGGTTCTATACCTGCTTTTTCAGGTTTCAGCTTAGGACAATGCCGCTTCCAGTGCCCTAGCTCCTTGCAATGGAGGCAGATGTCCATTTTCTTTAGGATCCTACCCTTGAACTTCTTGACCTTTTTGGCTTTGTCATTGCCTGATGATTTGGAGACTTGGTACGTGTCGAATGCACCAAAATATAATTACTGTTCTCACAAGAATTTGTAGTACTCGTAAGTCCAGGTCGAACCCTAGAGATTGGTTGATCAAAATAATATTCAATGGGGAGGTTTGTTTGATGAATTAATAATGACAGGAATTAAATAGGAAGTTCAATAAATGTAAAGCATCGATTCAAAGATAGTTCGTTCTTCAATTCAAGTTGATCATAGACACCTAAAATACTATCTATTCTTTGATTACTTAGCCAAGAACATAAATAACCAGCTATTTATATCCCTATTAACTTCCGTATATCATTAACCAAAGCCCAGCACCCGGTTAAATTCTTATTATCAACTGACTCGGTATTAAGCAATCCTAATCATGTTAATAATAGCATAACGAATTAGAAGCGACTAAGAATAAATAATAGTTTAAGCAAGCGCCAACTATTTAATTTACTCTAATGTTTCCCTTAGGTTATCAACGAAAATTGGGATCCTAATCATGAAAACCTAATTGCTACATGCACAAATCAAACATAACAATTACGGATTATGAAGATTTGTTAGCAATAGATTGTAATAGATAATCAACTAATGTGCACCTTAGATTATTATCTAAACAAGCATGAACATTAAGAATAAGAAACAAAAGATAATCAAACCGTAGATAGATAGATGAAGCTCCGTGTCTCACAACATGTGAATCAAAATGAACTCCCTTGAATCGAAATAAAAACTTAGCTACTCATAATTGTAAGCATAAAACTTGAAAATACTATTTTTTCTAACTCTCTTCTCTTTGTTTTCTTCTTGTTTTTGTTGTTCTTCTTCAACTCTTGCAAGACATATATATAGGCAATGAAAAGATGACATAATCATAGAGAGAATATATTCCCTCTTCCTTTATCAAGACATGGAGAATATATTTTTCCCTTTAACATCAAAGCATGGAGAATATATTCTTCCCTTTAACATCAAAGCATGGAGAATATATTCTTCTCTTTACATTCTGATTTGTCACCTCTAATTCATCGAATCTGACTTTGACTCCTTCTAGACATTTGTAGCTTTATGTGTTAGCTTTCATTTCCAACTAGCCTTGACGGAATCCAATATACATAACTCTAGTTATGAATTTTTCACCAAAGCTGCGCATTCCAGTCCAGTCCAGAACAGAAATCTTCATTAAATTCTTCAACACTTTCGAGCCCTTTAACTTCCGAACTGGGTCTGGACTTCTTCATAAGAAATATAGGCCTTTGTCTTAGCTTTCCAACTAGATAAAATTCAATAGAAACTAATGTCTGCATCTCCAGATATATTAATATTTCCGAAACATTGCCAAATCTGTCATTTTGATTGAAATTGATATTTTGCACTTCAACTCTTGCCTAAATCACAAAATGAGATAAAATCAGTTCCAATGGCCATATAATCACAATAAAATGCTAAAGATAGAGGTAATAAAATATATAAATAATACACTTATCAAATTCCCCCACAGTTAGCTCTTGCACGTCCTCGGGCAAAGATAAAGAGAAACTTGAAAAAAAAAAAAAAACTAAAACTAAAGCCAACCACTTTCGTAGGTAACACGGTTGCATTTAGCATATGCAACAAGCCTTTAAACCCCTAGGTTACCCCTAGTGGACGAGTTTAGTCTCTTGAGGGTTTGCAGAAGATATACCCACAAAATCAATCTCTCAATGTACAAACAAGCAAGTTCATGAAATTTTCTTTCCAAACATCATCGATTCATAACCAAAAATTAACAAAATTCGCTAGAAAGGTTAATCATGTGTCCACCATTACTCTTGCATTCACACAAACTTCTCAAGAATTCATTTCATTTTGTAACCGCAATACTATTAATGCAACGTTTAACTCAACATCATCCCTTTATATTTCCTCAAGCATGAATTAAAACGAGCAATATATTATTATTAAGCACACACTTGTCTTTTGACGCGAATACAAACATTATTCATGAATGCACCCGGTTACTCAACAAGCGGATCATTTCATTCTGGACATACTTTGAATAGCCCTATTAGATTTCCAACACAGTAGCAGGTTTGGGCCGATAGATCCCAGACTAGATAGTCTTAGGTTATCAAGCTTGAAAACTCCTCAGGCTTAATCCCTTCAGTGTAGATAATCCCAGACGCTATATTATATCTTCAACATTACATAGTTTACGCCTCAAGCTTTACACCGAGGAATTTCATCCGTTATTACTTTAAATCACTATCAACCAGATTAACCTTAAGGATTTTGAAGGAATTTCAGTGAGTCAAAAGTCACATACAAAGTTATGCTAAATTACGAATTTACACGAATTTCTCTAAAAGTCTGTACTTCAACAATTATAACAATTTTAACACTACTTAACTTCTCTATTGAATCTAGTCTATTTTTCAATCAACCACTGATGAAGGGAAATAATTTTTCACTACCTTACTTGGCTGCACAATAAAGATTTTTTTTTTTTTAACTCATAAAACAAATAACTAACCATCTCCCCCACACTTAAAAATCTGCATTGTCCTCAATGCAACACAGAATGAAAATAAATAAAAAAAAAATGAACAAACGAAATTAAAAGAGATAGGGAAAAAGAAAGAAAATCTGATGATGGTCGTTCAGCCACTCTTGGGTTGCCTCCCAAGCAGCGCCTTTTTTTAAAGTCGTTGGCTCGACTTTGCAGCCTTTTAATCCAAGTAAGTTGGATTGATCAATGAAACTTCTTCAATTGTATGCTCTTGGAAACCTTCATAGAAAGGTTTAAGTCTATGTCCATTTACCTTGAACAACTTGTTAGTTTCTAAGCTTTGAATCTCTACTGCACCATAAGAAAATACATTAATCACAACAAAAGGTCCAACCCAACGAGAACGTAACTTACCAGGCATTAATTTGAGTCTTGAGTTGTAAAGCAACACTTTTTGTCCAATCACAAATTCTTTCCTAGAGATCATCTTGTCATGAAACCACTTGGTCTTCTCCTTGTAAATTCGGGAATTCTCATATGCATCAAGGCGAATCTCCTCTAACTCTTGTAGTTGCAACTTCCTATGTATACCAGCTTGATCTCTATCTAAATTGCAACTCTTTACAGCCCAAAACGCTTTGTGTTCCAATTCCACCGGAAGATGACACGATTTACCAAAGACTAACCTATATGGAGACATCCCAATAGGTGTTTTATAGGCTGTCCGGTACGCCCATAATGCATCTTCAAGTCGAAGACTCCAATCTTTTCGATTAGGATTTACAGTTTTTTCCAAGATGGACTTGACTTCTCGATTGGACACCTCGGCTTGCCCATTTGTCTGAGGGTTATAAGGTGTGGATGTCTTATGAAACACCCCATATTTTTTTAGCAAAGTATCCACAACTCGATTACAAAAATGGGACCCCTGATCACTTATCAACGCTTTTGGTATGCCAAACCTACTAAAAATGTTAGACTTGAGAAAACCTACAACAGCTTTAGAATCATCAGTTTGGGTGGCTTTAGCTTCCACCCACTTCGAAACATAATCAACCGCAAGTAAGATATAAACAAAACCAGAGGAAGGAAAAGGTCCCATAAAATCAATACCCCATATATCAAAAATCTCACAAACAAGTATGGGCGTTTGAAGCATTTCATTCCTATGACTTAAATTCCCCGTTCTTTGACATTGTTCACAATTTTTACACATGACATAAGCATCACGGAATAAAGTAGGCCAATAGAAACCACTATCTAACACTTTTCTTGCAGTTCTCTTAGGTCCAAAATGACCACCACACGCATAAGCATGACAAAATTTCAAGACAGACTCTAATTCAGAATCAGGCACACATTTCCTAATAATTTGATCAGAACAAAACTTCCACAAGTATGGATCATCCCACACATAATATTTTGCCTCACTCTTAATTTTATCTTTCTTAGCTCTACTCAAATCATCAGGTAATGTTCTAAAAACTAAATAATTCACTAAATCAGCATACCAAGGAACCATACCTTGCAGAGCAAACAATTGCTCATCCGGAAAGAATTCTTGTAGTGGCACCAGATTTTGTTTTCGCACTAATCGACTCAAATGATCTGCCACCAAATTTTCAGCCCCCTTTTTATCTTTAATCTCCAAATCACATTCTTGAAGAAGAAGAATCCATCTCATTAACCTCGGTTTTGATTCTTTCTTCGCCAAAAGATGTCTTAAAGCTGCATGATCAGAAAATACAATCACTTTAGATCCAAGTAGATAAGAACGAAATTTATCTAAAGCAAAAACAATAGACAAAAGTTCTTTTTCAGTAGTTGAATAATTGCACTGAGCCGCGTTAAGGGTCCGGGAAGCATAATGGATCACATGAGGTTGTTTGCCAACTCGTTGTCCTAAAACTGCTCCCATTTCATAATTACTCGCATCACACATTATTTCGAATGGAAGAGACCAATCTGGTGGCTGCATCAAAGGTGCAGTGGTTAACGCTGATTTCAGTTTATCAAAAGCATCCTTGCAGTCTTGGGTGAATTCGAAAATCACATCTTGTTGTAGCAACTTGGATAGAGGCAATGCAATCTTCGAAAAATCCTGGATGAATCTACGATAAAAACCTGCATGGCCAAGGAAAGATCGCACATCCCTCACACATGTGGGGTAGGGTAAGTTCACAATTAAATCTACCTTAGCTTTATCTACCTCAATACCCCTACATGAAATAACATGTCCTAATACAATCCCTTGTTCTACCATAAAATGACATTTTTCAAAATTCAAAACAAGGTTTGTGTCAATGCAACGATCAAGCACACGAGATAAATTTTCAAGACAAGAATCAAATGAATCCCCATGCATAGTAAAATCGTCCATAAAAACTTCAATGTACTTTTTGATTAAATCGGAGAAAATACTTATCATGCAGCGCTGAAAAGTGGCTGGTGCATTGCAAAGTCCAAACGGCATCCTCCGATAAGCAAATGTTCCCAAACGGACACGTGAATGTGGTTTTCTCTTGGTCTTCAGGAGCAATCACAATCTGGTTATAACCTGAGTAGCCATCAAGAAAACAATAATGAGATTTACCGGCTAATCGTTCAAGCATTTGATCAATAAAAGGTAAAGGAAAATGGTCCTTTCTCGTTGCTGCATTCAGCTTGCGGTAATCAATGCAAACACGCCACCCATTTTGAATCCTCGTAGGAACTAGCTCATTATTCTGGTTCTGCACTACCGTCACTCCAGATTTTTTTGGTACAACCTGAACAGGACTGACCCACTTGCTGTCTGAAATTGGGTAAATAACTCCTGCATCCAACAACTTTAGGATTTCTTTCTTTACTACATCCATCATCAATGGATTCAACCTCCTTTGAGCCTCTTTGCTTGGTTTTGAGTCATCCTCTAACAAAATCCGGTGCATGCACATGGAAGGACTAATTCCCTTGATGTCTGCTATAGTCGATCCAATTGCTGTCTTATGATCTCGAAGTATTCTAACAAGTCTTTCCTCTTGCACCATAGTCAAATTCTTTGCAATTATTACTGGCAAGGTCTCAGTCTCCCCTAAATACGCATACTTCAGATGGTCGGGTAAGGGCTTAAGTTCTAAATTCGGTGCCTGCAACACAGATGGCAGCAATTTTGTGTGATTAAATGATAATTCAATTTTTAACACATTATACCTGCTAGGGGCTGGTGGTAAGGACTGCAAAGCCATAATCATCTCTTCAACTTCATCACTAAAATTCAGATGTTCCCCGAATTGCCATAAACCATGACTGAGTACTACTCCAATGCATCCACTTGATTTTTCTCAAAAACCTCCTGGGCTAACACATCAATAATATCAATAGAAAAAACTGAATTCACATCAGGGGGATACCTCATGGATTCGAATATGCTAAATTTGACAATCTGCCCATCGAACTCCATTGACAAAGTGCCATCATGCGCATCAATCTTTGTTCTTGCTGTTTTGAGGAAGGGGCGTCCTAGGAGGATCGGGGCTGGATTTGGGGATCCATTATCTTCCATATTCAGAACGTAAAAATCAGCTGGAAAGATTAATTCATTCACCCGCACTAACACATCCTTAAGCACCCCCTCGGGGTATGCATTAGATCGATCCGCCAATTGTATAATAACACCAGTTTGTTTCAAGGGACCCAAATTAAGAGATGCATAAATTGAATAAGGCATGACGTTAATTGATGCACCTAAATCTAACATGGCACGTTCAAATCTATTATTACCAATCACACAAGGGATAGTAAACGTACCTGGATCCTTACACTTAGGTGGCAGTTTTCGCTGGATTATTGCAGACACATTTTCATCCACTTTAATCTTTTCGTCTCCTCGTAGCTTCCTCTTCGTGGTGCATAGCTCCTTAAGAAATTTCGCATATCTCGGAATCTGACTAATAGCATCAAGCAGTGGAATGTTTACTGCTACCTTCCTGAATGTCTCCAATATCTCCTTCTCTTCATTTTGTTTCTTGGATTTACTTAACCTGCTCGGAAAGGGGATGGAAACAGGAACAATGTTAGTGGAATTATGCATGTTTGAAGGAAAACTAACCTTAGGAGCTTCGAGACTAATTTTAGCTTCTGTGGGTTTTTCTTCTTCCGGCACACTTTAAGTTGGGCTCTGAACTTCTTTTCCACTCCGCAAAGTTAATACACTGGCATTCTCTCTAGGATTTATGATTGTTTGGGAGGGTAATTTGCCCGAACCTTGAGCTTCCATCTTGCTCATCGAAGTTGCTAACTGACTTATCTGTTTCTCTAAATTTTGGATGCTGTTTCTTGTTTCCTATTGAAATTGTTGGGTATTGTTAGCGAGAGCTTTAACAATTTCATCTAAAGCCATACCTGAATTTGAAGATTGATTCGTTTGATGTTGCTGTCGAGGCTGGAAAGAATTTTGATAACGATTTTGTCCAACTTGATTTCCATAACTGAGATTGGGGTGATCTCGCCAGCCTGGATTGTATGAATTGGAATAAGGATCGTACTTTCTTTGTTGCTGACCTGGGAATCCTCCAATGGCATTGGCTTGCTGGTTCGTTTCTTCTTGCAATGTTGGACACGCATCAGTGGGGTGTCCTGTAACCGAACAAATACCACATACCTTCGCTACTTGCATATTTCCTACCGCCATCTGACGAACTAATGACGTTAACTCAGAAATTTGATGCTCAAGGTTAGATGTACTTACCTCATTAACTGCTTTAGGTGTGTGGTTCAACCTCATGCCAAATTGCTGTGAATTTGCCGCCATATTGGAAATCAAATTTCTGGCAGCTGTGGGGGTTTTATCTACTAACGCTCCTCCACTCGCTGCATCAATCATGTTCCTGTCCATATACAGTAAGCCTTCATAAAAATATTGAATTAACAATTGCTCACTTATTTGGTGGTGGGGGCAGCTTGCACACAACTTCTTAAAACGCTCCCAGTATTCGTATAATGACTCTTCATTGTACTGCCTTATGCCACAAATTTCTTTTCTTATGTTGGCAGCCCTTGAAGCTAGGAAGTACTTTTCCAAAAACAGCCTCTTCACTTCATTCCATGTTGTTATCGTCCCCGATGGTAAATAATAGAGCCAATCCTTTGCATCATCAGCTAAGGAGAATGGAAAAGCTCTCAATTTAATCTGCTCCTCGGACACTCCAGTTGGTCTCATGCTTGAACAAACAACATGGAACTCCTTCAGATGTTTATTTGGATCCTCTCCTGCAAGACCACAAAATTTAGGTAATAAGTGAATTAATCCAGATTTCAATTCAAAAGCAACATCTAAAGTAGCGTATTCAATGCATAAAGGTTGTTGATTAAAATTTGGAGCAGCCAACTCCTTTAGAGTCCTATTGTTGGCTGCCATAACTTCCTCTTCGTCTGAATCACTTGAAAACAGGTGCAGAGATTCGGTGCTTCCCTTTGGAGAAGGGATTGACTCTTTCGGTATTGAGTTTTGCTCTTCAATTGCCCGTTTAGCCTCTCTTCTTAATCTGTGGAACGTTCTTTCAATCTCTGGATCAATTTCCTGGCTCTTAGAGGTCATAAAACACAAAAACTAACAAGGTAAAGTATAGAAATATCGTAAACAAATAAAAATAAAACTTAAAAACCGACTGAAAACCCAAAAACGCAAAAAAACAACAACTAGTAAACGATGGAATTTGGGCCCGAGAGGGTGGTGCTCAGCATACTAAATTATGCTGAGTTGTTTTTAAAACGACGTTTCCTTCAAGATTGATATAGAGTTCGTGGCCGAATTCGAAAAACAGTGTTTTGTTTTTGTTTTTTTTTTTCAATGCACAAACTAGTCAATAAAACTTAAAACTAAGAAATATATAAATCTAACAGCCTATATATATTACAATAATAATTAGAATAAAATAAGATTTTGACCGAAAACCAATCCCCGGCAACGGCGCCATTTATATATGACCCCCTAATACCGGAACGGTGCCATATACAAGATACAGCTATGTTGTTCTAAAGTTTGAAACAGAGCCAGGATATCAAATACCCTTTAATTACTTAGTATTATTTGATATAGGGAGATTTAATAACTTTGATAGTTATTATATTTTGGGTCTCACTTTGCACATTAATTTATTAAGCACTATTTATGAAAATGCATAAGAAAAACCCCTAGCAATTTCTAACAACACACACACGTATGGGCTTTCATCTATATTGTCTCAAGCTCACGAGTCAATCGGAGAGGGGTTCTAATGTATTACAAAAGAGATTCTTGACTCCACTCCAAGCTTGCCCCGTTTTCTCCTTTTATTGGACCTATCTAATATTTTTATTACAATGGTACATGTCTATACAATTGATCTAAATAAATACAAAGATAAAAACTGGGGAGGCTCAAACTCCGGACCAATACAACCTAGATAATAAAAAAAAAAACCAATCCTAAGCCCATACGAGGTGTCACCATCACATAATGATAAAAAGAGCATATAATCAAATTAAACACATATGTGATTATTATTGAATCTTATTAAATATTTACTTAAATCCAATTTACCTAATATTTAAAAATAAATCCAATTTATTTTGAACTTTTAAATTTAATGGGCCATCCAATTAAAGTGGACTTTATCAAATACAGCCCAATTATCGGTGAAATAATTTAAAATCGAAACTAAACTATAATCTAAATTAAATTTCAAATTGACTTGGGTCAACCCTATTTAATCCATGAAATAAAACAAGCCCAACAAGCTTTATTTGATCATTTAAATCCAATTTAAATACCAAGGATTAAATTTGATGATTAATTTTGTGTGGTTAATAAATCCAATTTTTTTGGCCTTAGAAAAATCTCATTTTTCAAACAAACTAATTAAAACTAAATTTAATTTAATCTTAATCATAATCTAATTTTAAATAAATTAATGAAAATTGAATCTAATTTGATTCTCAATTAAAATCCAATTTTAAAATTGAAAAAAAATTTATGGGGCTTTTAATTTTAAAATTAGTCCATAAAAATAATTTTAAAAATGCTAATCAAGCTTCAGTCCAATTTTATTTTCAAAATCATCCATTAGGTTCTAAATACATTTAATGAGCTAAACGGGCCAAGCCCCAATTTAAAAAATTAATTTTAAACTTGTAGGATTAATTTTCCAAGGTTCGGGCCCCACCCATCAAAAATTAAAATTACACGTCGAGCCAAGCCCGACGCACGGTGCTGCCCTAGCTGGCAGCACCAGCCATCGCGCACACACACACACATGCATGAGCACGACACAGTGTCGTGCGATTGAACGCACGACGGTGTGTTTGTCGCGCTGTGCGTGGGCCTGTCAAATCACATCACCCTTTTCCAAATCGAATAATTTTATCATAAAAAACGCAATAGTTTAAACATGCAAAAATTAAATCAAAACACCCATTTTTTTTATGTTATTGCATACATTACGAAAAAACATAAAAACTTATATTTATATACGTCTAACATATAACTATTCATATCATGCATTCATATTCATCAAATAACATAAACGCATGTTGGCATGAAGAAATTATCAAAAAACATAGACCTGGCTCTGATACCACTGTTGTGAATCAAACCAGTGGATAATTATTTTTTCTCTGATTCACATAGCCCATATTCAATTCATGTTTTTTGTAATTTTGTAGTACAAAATCAATATCAAGAAAAGGTGGTAATCTAATTACCTTTTCGATGAAATCAAAACGCCTAGCCTTTTGTTGAGAAGCAACGGATCGTTCCTTCCTCTAGATTATCACACGAAAGATGATTTTCAATTGTTGAAGCTCGACCTCCTCTACGTCAGATTCTGTTGGGTGCCTTAGCGTTTATGTGGAGGAAAAATATTTTGTGTTTTACTATTTTTCTCTCTCTAAGATGAAAAATTGACTTGAGTTATTATTTTAGTTAAACACCTTGTGTTTAAATAAAAGATTACTCCTTGACTAAGGAGACTAGGGAGGGCCTCCGAATAGTGACCTTGGGATAGGTGTACTGGGCTTTTTCTAAATCCAATCCCAGTGTTAAGTATTAAATAAATATTCCCAGTCCAATCCAATTGGAAATTAATTAATCACTAATCTCCTTTTATTAATAGTACTTTATTAATTCTAAATTAATAATACCATACTATTAATATTGATTAAATAAAATTAATTTAATTACAATAATTAAATATATTTTTTATAATCAATACATATCCCTTTTGACAATTTCCACTCCAAGTGAAATTACCAAAATACCATTCAAGCAGTAAAACTCCTTTATTATATCATCTTTATATAGCGCAACTCTCTAGGCTCATCTTGATTGGCATTGGGAGGATTCCAAGGATATAGTTATCACCAAGCCATCCTGTGAAGCTATACCGAAACCCAATCAAGTAACAGATGAATATTTCATCACGAACCTTTGTGTTATAAATACCATATGAGTATAAACTCTTCAGTAACGCAACCCGATCAAGTAAGAGTCATGGAACGTCAAACTTATACAACTTGATCCTGTACTTGATAATGTTAGAATTCTAAACCCCGGTAATCATATGATTGATGATGGAAGGTTTATATAGAGTTACAAGAATATAAAACCCTAATGTACATACAAGGAAAGAAATCTAATATAAATTCAAGTAAAGAGATATACAAACTATGGAAACTAATATTTAACACTCCCCCGCAAACTGGAGGTTCCCGAACATTGAGACTGAATCTGAAATCGAGAAATAAAGGTGAAGATAATCCCTTAGTGAAGATATTTGCAAACTGATGAGCAGAGGGCACATGCAACACACAAACTTCACTAAGTGCAACCTTTTCTCTTACAAAATGAATATCTATTTCAATATGTTTGGTACATTGGTGCTGAGTGGGGTTTGAAGAAAGGTAAATGGAGCTGATGTTATCACAATAAACTATAGTGGAAGAAGTGAGAGGACCGTGTAATTCAAGAAGTAAATTGCGAATCCAAGAAGATTCAGCAGTGACATTACCAACACCTCGGTATTCGGCTTCGACAGAGGATTTAGAAACAACATGTTGACATTTAGGAGACAAAGAAATGAGATTATCACCTAAGAAAATACAATAATCGGAGGTAGAACGACGAGTATCCGAGCATCTTAACCAATTAGTATCCAAGTAGGTAACGAGTGGAGAAGAGGAGGAAGGACAAAAGTGGAGACCGTGAGCAATAGTGCCACAAACATAGCGAAGAATACACTTTAAAGCGTGCATGTGTGGTTCACAAGGATCATGCATGAAGAGACAGATTTGGTGAACAATATAAGAGAGATCAGGATGAGTGATGGTGAGATACTGCAAAAATGCGAGATTGCAAAAATGGGTAGGGTCGGAAACAGGAACACCCAACAGAGATAATTTCGAACTAGTGTCAACTGGTGTTTTGCACAGGTTACACGAAGTGATATGGGCGCGATCTAAGATATCGATAGCAAACTTAGATTGAGAAAGAAGGAGACCCAATGAAGAACGCGAGACATGAATGCCTAAAAAATAATGCAATGAACCAATATCGGTCATAGCAATTTCTGATGAGAGGAGGCGAGTGATATCAGAAAGGAGTGAGGGAGATAATGCAGTAAGAATAATGTCGTCCACATAAAGAAGAAGATAGGAAATGGACGTACCACGACGAAAGACAAAAAGGGAGGTGTCTGCTCGACTACTAACAAAGCCTAAGGAGGTAATAAAGGAAGCGAAATGATGGTACCAAGTACGAGGTGCTTGTTTAAGACCATAAATAGCCTTTTAGAGACGACAGACCTGAGTAGGAAAGGTGGAATCGATAAAGCCCGGGGGTTGTTTCATAAAGACAACTTCATTCAGATGGCCATGCAAGAAGGCATTCTTGATATCCAATTGTTGAATAGGCCAAGAACGAGAGAGAACAAGGCTTAGGACAGTACGAATGGTGGCAGGCTCAACAACAGGACTGAAGGTTTCATCATAGTCCAAGCCAGGTTGTTTGGTATATCCTTGAGCAACGAGACGAGCCTTATAATGCTCAAGGGAGCCATCAGAGCTCAATTTATGATGGTAAATCCATTTGGAGCCTACTATATTGGCATTAGGGGGACACGAAATGAGCTCCCATGTAGAATTAGAATGAAGAGCGGAGATTTTGGCTTGCATGGCGGATGTCCAGTTGGGGTAGGATAAAGCTTGAGTGATGTTTCGAGGGATCGGAGAGAGAGAAGATGGAACCAAAAGGTTAAGTAGCTGTCGGGGACGTGTGATGCTGGATTTAGAACGAGTCACCAGGGAAGGAGTGGAAGTTGATGGCGGAGGCGTTGGGTGATGCGCGGCGGGAACAGGTGGGGCGGTTGGAGGAGCTGAAAAAGAATATGGAAGCTAGGGAGGTGGGTCACCGGCTAAGTCAAGGAAAGAGTAGTCAGGAACAGTGGATTGTGTGGTAACTGAGGCATAAGGAAAAGAAAATTAATCAAAAATGACATGACGAGAAAGAATGATTTTATTTGTGGAAAGATCTAAACATCGATATCCACGATGATTTTATGAGAACTCAAGAAAGACACAAGTTGTAGAACGGGGGTCGACTTTGTGTGGGGCGACAGAGGTAAGATTGGGGTAACACAAGCATCCAAAAACATGAAGATGAGAGTAATCGGGTGGAGTGTGGTACAAAAGTTCAAAGGGTGTGCAAAAATCGAGAGTGGTAGTTGGCAGTAAGTTGAGGGGATGAGTCGCCATATGGTGGGCTTCAAGCCAAAAAGTAGGAGAGAGTGAGGCTTGGAAAAGAAGAGTACGCATGATATTGTTAACAGATTGAAGAGGACGTTCGGCCTTGCCGTTTTGTTGAGATGTACGAGGGCAAGAGAAAGGAAAAACTATACCAAGACCACAAAGAAGAGTATGAAATTTTTTATTATCAAACAAAATTAAACGGATTTTTGACATATGCAATAAAATTTAAGAAAACATTAAGATGAAGAGGAAAAACCCATAAAAAATGCGAGAAATCATCCAAAAAAATAACATAATAGTGAAAATAGCACTAGTGCCCGGTGAGGTCCATAAATCCGAATGTATAATTTCAAAAACACGAGAAGTAGTAGAAGCGAAATTTAAAAACGGAAGACATTTGTGTTTGCATAATTGACAAGAATTACATAATGGAAAAAACGATTTTGGACAAGAAATAAAATTCCTAGAAGCCAAAGCTTTGTTTGTTTGTGTTTTCATTATACTTTTTCCATTTCCATTTTCATCTGAAAATGGAAATACACACTAGCTTTACACTGTTTTTAACTGAAAATATTCTCATTTTCATTCTTTTTTTTACGCTCCCGAGAAATTTCAATCATTTATTTAAAATTACATTTCACATCACTTATTTCACATTTTCTCTCTCATCCACCATCACCATCCTCCCTCTCTCTCCTCTCTCATCATTATTCAACATCAAATCCAATACTATTCATCTAATCATTACTTTTCAATCATTTCATACATCACACGCACAAATTTCAACCATTTTCAAAAACACAACCAAACACACCTACTTTTATTATTTTTCTCACACGAAAATCAAAAAACACGTTCTCCCATACATTTTAGAAAATGACGGTTGAAAATAAAATGAAAACACATCCAAACAAAGCCTAAGTACTTAAAAATTGAAGAGCCGGGATGTCCAAGACTACGGTGCAAGAGAGTAGGACTGGCGGCGGTGAGATCGTGTGCAGAAGGGGTAGAGCGAAGAGATGAAGGAAGAACGGGATAGAAGTCGTCTTGACTGTCACTGCGGAAGAGGAGGGTGCCCGTCGGAAGGTCCTTCACAAGAGCCATGGGGGTCAAACTCTATAGAGACATTATTTTCACGAGTAAAAGAACAAATGGAAACGAGATTTTTGATGATGTGGGGAGGGACTAAAACATTAGAGAGAGAAAGGTGGGCGGAGGGAAAAAAGTAGAGCCAATTTGAGAAATAGGTAAAATAGCACCATTACCAACTAATATTGATTTAGAATGATCACAATGTACAGGAGAAGAGAGTGTACTTGATTGAGAGGTCATACGCGCACTAGCCCCCGAGTCCATATACCAATTTTTGTCGGGGTGTGAACAATCATGGTTGAAAAGAGGTGAGCAAGATCCGTGGGCTGGTGTTGGGATGGGTTCTGGTGAGATGGAGCGACCTGGACTGGCTGATGGGCAGGGGCATGTTGGGCGAAATATGGGGCAGCTGCTGGAGCAGGCAAGAAGGGCTGGGCTGCTGGATAGAATTGAAGTGGGCCTGGTGGATAGTGGGCTGAATAGGCATGCCCATAAGCTGAATGTGGAAGGGACGCGGGCTACGGGGCTGGAGGCCCATGATAAAACTACTGAATTGGGCCAGATGGAAGAGGAGAAATCCAATTGGGTGGCTGGCGTGCATAGGAGTTGTTGGGCTGCTGGACGGAATTGGAATGCGGCCCATTGCTATAGGCAGAATTATTTTTGCTAAAGTGTTGATTTTGATTGCTGCCAAAAAAGTTGTTACCACGACCGAATCCGCGGCCAAATTTTTTACCACGTCCTCGACCACCACCATTATCACTACGAAAATTAGGTTGGTTTTGAGAAAATTGAAGGACGGAGGAATCAGAAGGGGGGGGGTGTTTATGAGAATCTCAGGCTTCGTGGAGTAAAACCATGGTACGGGCTTGAGCAAATTTAGGAAACGGACTTTGATTGGTAATAACATCAATAATACTATTATAAGAATTAAGTGAATGGTTAAGAATTTGTAAAACTTATTCCTGATCATTAATGGGAGAATCAACATCACTGAGATTATCTGCAATTCTTTTCATATCACAACAGAAGTCAGAAATTGACAAATTGTCCTTTTTGTAATTGCGAAATTTTTCTTGAAGGTGAAGAAAACGGCATGTTGTATCATTATTAAAAAATGATTCAAGGTTGTCCCAAATTTGTTTGGCGGTGAACCTATCGCCACTAACACTATCAAGAAGACTGGCGTCGACAGAATTGTACATCCAAGTTTTGATTTTAGAATCTAACGAATACCAATCCTCATCATTATCATCTTTAGGGACGGTTTTTCCGTTGATATGACCTAGAACTCGATAACTACAACAAATATGGGAAAAAATTATTTTCCATAATTTGAAACGAGGATCTTCCTCACAAAGTTTAAAATTGAAAAAGTGAAAAACATAAGTAATGGCAAAAGCCGGATGAGAGGTGGGGGTTTGGTTGGTTTCATCTATAGTGATAATGGAGACGATACAAGACATAGAAGATAAGTAAAAAAAAAAAACCGCAAACTTCCCGTGATAGACAATCCGGGAAGAGGAGGCAGCGACGGGGCTAATTTTGGGGGGAACTATTGTGCACCCGAGGCAGCGACTTGGCTAAGGATCGAGTGAGAGAGATGAAAAATTTTCTCTCGTGTTAGGCTGATACCATGTTAGAATTCTAAACCCCGTAAATCATATTATTGATGATGGAATGTTTATATAGAGGTATAGGAATATAAAACCCTAATCTACATACAAGGAAAGAAACCTAATGTAAATACAAGTAAATGATATACAAAATTTGGAAACTAATGTTTAACAATAATCATACTAATGTGAAATTACTAAACTACTTTCATATCCAATATAAGTCTGTCATTTATGCTTTGGCCGAAGACATTAATTTCACAACACCTATGATGTATAGGATGCTTCTCGTTTACTTTCGAGATAGTGAATTTCCTATTGGCAGTCCATTTCCCACTGTCAAACGCACCAATTGAATCGTACTTCGAGGTCGACCCCACCAATGGGTGATTGGGCCTAACTACTCCAATAACTTATTCAACGGTACGACCACAATGTAAATGACTCCTTAGGTCTAAAGTTCACTCATACTATTATAGCGGCAATCCTCATCATTGACTGTCATTGAGTAAAAAACCATGTGATAGGATCACAACGAGTCGTATTCAAATATATTCACTACGTTAACCATATTCATGACACGAGCTCCCACTATCAAATCAGTGTGAGACTAAGCGTTTTCCATTGTCAAAGCAAGTGTCATACGAGTCAAATCTAAACGCCCAATGTAGATTCTTAATTCATGAACCGTCTTTATAAGATCAAGTACTTAACTCCTTATCAAATAAACAATGGTGAGTACACCTTGATCTTAAGGACATATTTGTTCAATACATCAAATGCAACAATTAGATTTATAAGAACAAATTCAATGCGTTTTATTAATCAATAATAATGTTCATACAGTATAAATAAAACGCCCTCTTAAATCTAATTCCTCAATGGCATGGAGGGCATAACACCTATCACTAACCTCTCAATTTTCGAAATCATTTAAAGTACATGATCCCCAACTTTTTCACCTTTTTTCATCTTGACTCCAAAGAGCTCTCTTGATATCTCATATCGAGCAGTACCACTATGCTCACCGTAGAGCTCTACCAGGTGTGCCAAAATAGCCTTCGCCGAGACCATTTTGTCGTGAGATCTCTGCAACTCATTGGTCATTGAGCCCAACATATATTCAAGAACTCGGACATCATCTTTGACCCATTTTTCATAAGCCGCGAGTTCCTCCTCACTAGCACACGTCCTTGCGAGCGCAGGTGGGATATCAATATCCAATACGTATCCCAGTGACTCCATATTGAAGACTATCCTCAGATTTCAGAGCAAGTCCACATAGTTTGGACCAATCTAAGTGTTCTTTTCAAGTAGTACATATAACGGGTTGATAGTCATAGTGTGAGATATAATAAGCAAATAACTGCAGAAAAGTAGAAAAACATATTAGATTTTTATCATAGATGTTGTTCCAAGTTTAAATCAAGGACTTTCCAAATAAACTTGTCCCCCACTACATTTTTCAAAAATCCATACTCCCATTATGGAATACGGAAGTCATCGTTGGAAGATTTCGTAGCGGTGATTGATGTCTTTAGCAAGATTAATAGGTTGGAACCTTTTGCTGGTATGTGGCCTAATTAATCTATTAAAGTGATATCCAACATCAACATATCAAATGGATGATTCAATCCTTTTGTTCATTATTCATCAAACCTCAACCTTGTAACAATCTTATTGATTTAAGAATAATTTAAGTTTAACCACTGACTATCTATTAGTCCAACAATTGAATTTCACCTTGCAACCTTTTACTGGTATGTGGGGTAAAATTTGTTTCTACTGATGGCATTTCATGCACTTAGAAAAATCTAAAATATATTTCAATAAATAACCCCCATTGCTTAGGGACGATATTATATATTTAATATCATTTTAATTTTTCCTATGTTCAGCGGAGGACAGGATACCTAGTACTCTTTACCAACTTAATGTTTTTCAAAGTGGGAGAATTTAATTATTTAGTAGGTCTCACTTTGCACATTGATCCATTAATCCATTTTATACTTAGCATACACAAATGGATCAATAAATAATTGAAAGCAATCCTAGAAAGCTAACAACACATGATTAGTGGACCTTAACCCTAGATTAAGCCAAGCCAATGCCTCAATCACTAATTAAAAAGAAACTAAACTAAAGCTTCCAAAGCTCCTTCTTGTATCTCCTAGGCTTGTCTTGAATTTCTTCTCTGGGCCTATTCTATTTCTAACTATTATATTTTAATATAAGCAACCTATACAAAATTTCTATACAATGAAAATAAACATAGGCTCAAAATGGCCTTTGCAACCCATCGAAAAGAAATACATAGATAAAATGAGCCTAAGTCCATAAATCATGCCTCCCATCACATAACATGCCAAACATGATATATCACATAACACATAAATTAATTTCTAATTAAAATCTAAATTTAATTATTGTTTTCATATTCTCGAGGAAATTAATTTATTTAATTCTATTGCAAAATTCAATTTAATAAACTCTAATTAATTTTACATTAAAATCTAATTTTAATAAAAAAATTAATCTCTAAGTTTATTAAAACTAATTTTGTAATAGAAAGAATCCAATCTTATTCCAAGTCCAACTTTAATCAAATTAGATAAGATGAAATTTAAAAGTCTCATTATTTAAACAAACTATATTTTTTAATTTTGCATTAAAATCCAATTTTAATCTAAAACTAAATCCAATTTTATTTAAACAAACTATATTTTTAATTCAAAAATCAACATGGGTCACCCATGGGTCGACCCGGGTGGGCTCGCACAACGAACCTATTGTTCACCCGATATGGCTCGTTGTGCGGACCATCCTTCTTGACAGCCCAACTACCGAGAAGGATGGGCTCACACAGCAAGCCCATCGTCCACTAGGCCTGTGCACAAAGAAGGGAGAGACGGGTTTGACGTTGAAATTTGCGATTTATATTTCCATCACATTAAAATTACATAAAATCCAATTCTTATTCATTTCTAACGAACGAAGAATAAAAAAAATCCTCAAGAACATAAAAAGTGCGAAATCCATATATTTAATCATGCATCGCGAAAAACTATAAATCATGCATCTAATCACATATTTACACGTAAATTACATACGCCGAACCCCACAATTTGGTTCTGATACCTTTTTGGAAAAAATAAACTAAAGCACAGCGGAAACGATGTAATTAAATTTTTTGGATTTTTCTCAATACAAGATCTATCCCGGGGTTTTATCATGCGTATGTATGATAGAGATATCGACATTTTACCAGTTCAGCGAAGTGGTTGGAAATCAAAAAATTTTGAATTCTTCAATGCTTTCGCGAACTGATCCGGCTGATTGATTGATAATTCGAGCAGTCCAAAAGTGCTGCCTCTAAATTGTATCGCCGGAAAAAACTCAAACAGAAAAAATCTTCTCCTCTTGGCAGAGTGGCCGATGGCTAGAGAGAAGGAGAGGGAGGATTTTTCTTTCTTGTGGATCAAGTGTGTAACTTATGTTATGACCTAGGTATTAAGTAATGTGATATATTTATATCACTTAAGTTATATCCTTTTGCTCAAATTAGCCCATGTAGGACGCCTACTAGGCCACCACACGGTCATGGTGTACGAATTTGAGTTCGGTCCAATTCTTTATTTAATTAATTAATTCATTCCAATTAATGGATATTTAATTAATTTTATTTCTCTAATAAATAATATATTAATTAAAGTATAAATGAATTATCTTCGTTCTTCAAATAACTAATTCTATTTAATTAATTTTAATTATCCAATAATTAAAATATTACCACGAGAAATATACCACATTTTTTTTTGATCTTTTCTTTTTAAGCGTGACTCTTTAGGTTCATCTATATTGGACAATGGGAATATTCCACTGAATGTGGGTTACATCGTATCCCAAATAAGATGAAATGAATGGATCCTTTTACATTTCCTATTGTAAATACCGTATGAATACAAACTCTTCGTTTCCTTATCCCGATCAAGTGAGAGTCATGACTTAGGTCAAACTCATAAACTCGACTCTATGCTATATTATAAGAAGTCTAAATCAGTGAATGTTTTGGCCAAAGACTTTATGATCTAACTTACTTATAAATGCATATGATAATTACTCGTTCACTTTCGAAGGAATGAATCCCATCTTGGCTATCAGTTAAGACTACTACTTGCTCATTAGATTGCAGTTCGAGGTCGACCCCTCCAAAGGGTGAATTGGGTCTAACTACTTTAATGAAAAACGTAATGTCACAAGTATATCTTCAACTCGATTCTTGTAGTCTACAGTTCAGACACACTTATTACAATTTAATCAATTCTGTCATTGACTGTCAAAGAGTGAAAGCCCATGTGACAGAATCGATGCGAGTCATGTTTGAGTGCCACTATTTCTATCAATGCACCTATGATATGAGTTCTTTGCTACTTCCTAGTGATTGAAGGGCACTTCTCTCCTCAAAACTCATATCATACAAGTATTGATGATTTTCAATGCCCAATTGAGAATCCTTGACTTGCAGACCATTTCAGTACACAAGTATTGAATTCCTCTAGTACCGTAGAGAGTTAACTCGTGTGCTCATGGACTTATAGATGATTACAATATATAAATGTCAATAAAATAGTAAACAACTAAAATGCCTTTTATTAAAAGAATAATAAAAACAATTGCAATTTACTAATGTTCTTTCCTCTTATGGCATTTGAGGATATAAACCTAACAAAAGGGTTAGTTATTGTGAAGGAAATAAACTGCAGAAAATCTAAGATTTATGATTAGATGTGTTATTATGTACTTTTAAGTAAAATTGTAAAATCAAGGATTTCAATATATACATGGAGCAACAACCAAGATCCTGAAAAAAGAACTTATTGCAAACTTGATAGGGTGGTAGCAAATTGTGCTTGGTTAACACAGATGGAGGGGTATAGTGTGAATTTTCTTGATAGAGATATCTCTGATCATAGCCCCATGATCCTTAGATTACAGCAGGTGCAGGAAGGAAGGGCTCCTTTTAGATTCTTAAATGGATGGAAGAACCACCCGCAGTATAAAGACATAGTTACAGCAGCTTAGCAAATATCAGTGGATGGATGCAAAATGTACAGAGTGGTTACAAAGAGCAAAAGGGTCAAAGGAAAATTAAAGGAAATGCATAGAGGCCACTACTCTAACATTTCCATTAAGGTTGATGAAGCTCGGGAGAAGATGAGGGAGGTTAGAAGGGGGCTGGTTTTGCAACCTTTTGATCCAGAGTTGGTGAAATTGGAGAAGAGTAATTATATAGAATTGAGGCATCTACTTAAGATGGAGTCTGAGTTCTTGAGACAGAAGGCTAAAGCAGATTTTTACATACATGGAGATGACCGTAATAAATTCTTCTTTGCTAGAATAAAAGAAAGACGATCAAATGGTGTGATTATGACATTAAAGAACAGCAAAGGTGAACAGATTACAGAGAGGGCAGAAATTAAAAGGGAGATTCTTGCAGTGTATCAGAATTTGATGGGTAAGGAGGATAATGAAAGGGTAGAATAGATCAGGGGATTATCTCAATGGGATATGTGTTACAAAATAAAGACAGAGAGGCTATGAGTCACCCTATCACAGAAGAAGAAGTGAAGGGAGCTACTTTTTCTATCCCGGATGATAAGAGCCCTGGGTTGGATGGATTTACAGCTGGATTTTATAAAAGCTCATGGAATATAATTGGTGGGGAGGTAATAGAGGCAGTGATGGATTGTGTTAATAAGGGGAAGTTGTTAAAAGAGGTGAATCAGACGCTGCTTCATCTCATACATAAATGTAAAGCCCCTAATACAGTGAATGATTTCAGGCCTATAGCTTGTTGTTCAGTCCTGTATAAAACTATATCCAAACTCATATGTAATAGACTGAAATTAGTGCTACATAAACTAGTGGATCAAGCACATGGGGCTTTTGTTCAAGGCAGGTCAATTGTGGATGATGTGGTGCTTTTCCATGAACTGGTTAGAGGTTATGGCAGGAAAGGGGTGTCTCCAAGGGTGGTGTTAAAACTTGACATCAAGAAAGCTTATGATACTGTTAGTAGGGATTTTTTAGAACAAATACTACATGCTTATGGGTTTCCCACTGCCTTGGTTAAGCTGATTATGGTTCGTGTTAGGAGTGTAAGATTCTCTATTATGCTCCAGGGAGAGGTATTTGGGAACTTTGAAGGGAAAAGAGGATTAAGGCAAGGTGACCCCATGTCTCCTTACCTTTTTGTCCTTGTAATGGATTATCTGACTAGGGGGTTTAGACAGCTTCCTAGGGACCATGAATATAAATTTCATCCAAAACTAAGCGAATTGGGCTCATCAATCTCTGTTTTGCGGATGATTTGATGATGTTTTGTAAAGGAGAGTTGGGATCAATAGAGAAGGTGAAAGGAGTGTTTGAAAATTTTCAGCTGTATCTGGCTTACATGCAAATCTGGATAAAAGCCAAATAATTTGTGGAGGAGTGAGTGAGGACAGGAAGGGAATGCTATTGAGAGCTACAGGTTTTGTAGAAGGCTCATTACCAATGAGATATCTTGGTGTACCTTTAGTCTCAACAAGATTGAATGTGAAGACATGCCAACCTTTAAAAGAAAAGATTTTGAGTAGGGTGAATTCCTGGACAGTCAGATTTCTGTATTTTGTTGGGAGAGCTTTACTCATCAAAGCTGTTTTCTTTGGAATACAAATGTACTAGGCACAGATATTTCCGATTCCATGTACAGTGCTTCAGGAAATTGAGAAAATTTGTAAGTCATTTTTATGGAGTGGCAAAGCCAATGGAAAGTATCAAGCAGCTGTAAAGTGGAAGGATGTGTGTGGTCCAAAGGAACAAGGAGGCCTAGGTATGATCTCACTGGGCACATGGAATTTGGCAGCTATCTTCAAGCAAGTATGGAACATAGCACAAAAATCAGATTCGATGTGGATAAAATGGGTCAGTGCATATTACTTGAAATCTGAAACAATCTGGACAGTGCAAGGCAAGAGTAGTGATACATGGTTTTGGAGAAGAATGATTGGAATCAGAAACAGTTTCCTGGATGCGATAGACACGGTGCAGAATAAATGGCTCAGAGGTAAGTTCTCAATTCATACAGCATATAAGCATATTTTGGAGCATCGTGATGAAGTGGAATGGAAGACTGTAGTGTGGGGAAAAGGGCCGGTGTCAAGACACAGGTTTATAGTATGGTTGGTTGCACAAAATAGACTTAAAGCTAAGGACATATTAAGCAAATGGATGCAGAACATTGATGAGAAATGTGTGCTATGTTGCATAGCTGTTGGGATAAGATCGGGCTCAAATGCAGAGGTACATCATGGGAAGAGGTTATACAGTGGGTGTGCAAGATAAGTAGAGGGAAAACAAAATTGAGTAGTGTGAAACGAGCTATGTTTGCAGCAATGGTATATTATATATGGCTAGAAAGGAATAGGCGCATTTTTTGTAGGGAAAGAAAGAATGGTAGGGAAATTGTAGATATAATCTGGAAGGTGATGACGAGTAAATTTGAAATTTTAGATAGCCCAGGTATGCCTGGTGTAGTTGTATAGTTGTGAAGATTAATACAAAGCTTATCATTCCAAAAAAAATAAAAAAAATTTACTTGACTCCCACTATTTTTCTCGAAACATTGCACTGCCACTGCAATAATCGGAAACCTCGTTGGATGGGTCTCATAGTGGGTGATTGAGTTCCTCAATGTTCTAAATAAATTGCAACCTTTTTCGATATTGGGCTTGTTAGATCTTTGAGGTGTTTTACACAAATCGGTCTAACCGATGATTCAATCTCCTTTACCTTATGGATCACTGCACCGCAACCTTATTTGATATATAGGTGGTGATCCATCTAAGTCCTTTTTCCAGACAACTCCTTCCAATGTAACAACTTAATCCCGCCTTGCAATCTTTTTCAATATATAGGGTGTTTCGACACGAAGGCATCAAATGCACTAGAGAAGATAGAGTACCACGTCTTGATGCATGAACCCCTTATTCCAGGACGTCTCCATGCATTAGAAGTGAACCCATCTTCGAAAGCTGGATGGAGAGCTAGGACATCCAATCCCCCTTTACGTACTCAATATTATTGTAATGGGAGAATTATGACATTTGAAATGTTAATAGTTTGGTCTCACTTTGCACATTAATTTATTTATCTCGCAATAAAGCAAATGCATAAGAATAAGCCTAGTAATTCTAACAACACACACATGTATGGACTATTCTAAATCAACTCGAGCCAATGAGGGATCGGGGAGGGGTTCTATCTATTACATGGGTTTCCACGTATACAAGATCTAATTTTCTTCTCAAAGACTTCATGCGCCACCATGAATTGCCAATTGGGCCTGTCTATAAACAATTACACAGAAATAACCTATACAAAAATTCTATGAAATTAAAAATACATGCTAGGGGGCTCAAACTCCGGCCCCATACAACCCAAATAAAACAGCAAAGATAAACCCTAAGTCCATACACGGTGTCACTATCACATAAATAAGGAGCACGTAAAACAATTAAACACTTATGCGATATTAAATGTTAAATCAAATTTAATACATTAAATCCAATTTAATCATGTCAAAAATAAATCTAATTTAGTTTTCACTACTTTAATCAAAATAAATTGTTACTATATCAAATAAAGTCATATGAGTAATCTAATCTAAACACATAACAAAGTCATGTAAAAGAAACTAGTTGGTATTTAAATCAAATTTAATAAATCTAATTTATATATAACAACTTATTTTACATCTAATTTAAATCATTTAATAAATCTAATTTAATATGAAAATTTTAAGTTCAATTAAATAATTCTTTAAATCCAATTTAAAATTTGAATACAATTTAAATTATTCACTATATTCAATTTAGAAGTTGTACGAGAAATTTATTTAGGGTTTCGCAATTGATAAATAGTTTGGTCAAACTTTAATAGGGTCAAAACCACATAATTAATTATTTCATAATTGGGTAACTTAATTAGATCGCTGGGCCAAGCTTAGCACTGTTCAACCGCGCTAGGCCTATTAATCTTGTGTTGGGCTCAGCCCAGCTCTATATCTATGGCCCAATCTGTTTCTCATGGTGTTGGGCTTAGCCCAACACAACCCTAATTGTTTTGGGCCAAGCCCAACACCCCCGCCATATAACGGTGCGGGGTGCATAGCACGCACTGCTGCTACAGCAGCGGGGGTGGCATGTGTTGTAGCAACGGCGATAGGGTGGTTTCACCACCAACTTTGAATTCAATTTTATTTTTGTTTTACCTAGTAAATCCAATTCAACATAGAAATCAATCTTTTACATACAATACGTAAAACATGTTTATGCAATTAAAAAAATTAAAACACATAAGCATATATTGTATATCATGAATCACCGGAACTTTGGCTCTGGCACCATTGCTGGGATTCGATCTAGTAAATAAATTTTTTATTCAAATCAAATCCGGGGTTTCATGATATACATTTGCAACAAGAAATTACGAAAGAGGATAATCGAATTACTTCTTGATGACAAAAATTGATTAATCAGCAGCAGCCCCAAACTCATGCCTCTAGATCGAATTATCACATGGAAGAATATCTCCAAGAGTGCTCCGATCTCCTCCACAACAGGTAAGAAGGCAACGGCTAGTTAGGAGAGAGGAGAAGGAATTTTTGTCTTTTCTTATGTTGTAGGTTTGTTTCTCTCTAAGTCAGATTCAGAATAACAACTTATACCAAGTTAAACAAAACCCCTATCACTAATAAGAAGGGCGGCCGCTAGGGCCTTTTAGGAATGGGTTTCTGGGCTTTGTTTCATCTTAGCCCATGTGTAATTAATTAAGTCCAAATTCAAATTCAATTTGACTTTTAATTAATTACTTTAATCCGATTAAACTTAATCTAATTAATTTAATTCAACTTATAAATGAATTCCAATTAATTTAACTTATGAATTAATGATTTAATTAATTTATTTAATATAATTAAATATCTTTAATTAAATCATGCCTTCCACTTTGTCATCTAATGTGAATTTACCAAAATACCTTTAGCATAGAAAATAATTCCTTTTTTTTCACATAGCGCGACTCTCTGGGCTCGATTCAATTGGCAATAGGAGGATACCAAAGGATAAGGTTGTCACCAAGTCAGCATTGTGGAACCAAATCATAGCCCAATCACTACTACAAAAAGAGCCTATTACAGCGCCCCAATTACAGCGATTTTTCGAAAAACCGCTGAACGGAGGGGGCTATACAGCGGTTCATGAAAGAACCGTTGTAATAGGTAAAACGCAGAACCTATTACAGCGGTTCTGTAGAGAACCGCTGTAATAGGCAGTCACCCAAAAAAAAAAATGAAAATACCTATTACAGCGGTTCTTATGTGAACCGCTGTAATAGGTGTACCCTATTACAGCGGTTTTTATAAAAACCGTTGTAATAGGCCAAAACAAAAAAAATTGAAACACTTTTATCTTCCCGCTTCTCTCTCTCATTCTCGAAATTTAAAACCCATTTCAGCTTTTCTCTCTCTCTACTCTCTGTCTCTCTCTCTCGATGCCCTCCCAAAAGCTCGGCACCACCGCCTCTGCCACCATGATATATGTTATTTTTACACTAGTTTTCCCCCGTTTATTGACTTGGTTTTGATTGTTTTCATGATAATTTGATGACATATGATGCTTGGACCCTTGTTTTCTCATATTTTCTAGAATAACATATCATTTGGAGAAAAGAACAAGAATTGAAGATAAATCATGCATAAAGATACAAACTGTCTGCGCAGTGCTAGAGTTTATGGAATAGATTTCTCTACCCATGTCCAAATTACACACTTCTTATACCAATGGAAAGATAAGAGGCAAAGGTACATTTCTTATGTTGAAGACAAAGATCAGATATGTAGGGAAGGAGGTGAAAACGTCATCGGAAGAGACGTCTTACGATGGAGTTTTCTCATTCAGTGACTTGTGAGACAATTTTGTCATCTTTAACGTTTGATTTCGGCCCTAGTGTCTTCTGGAGAGTTGTAGATCTTTGTTTTAGGATTCTACAGCAACTTGAATCAGTGAATTCCGACATCGGTAGAGAAAGTTATGCGAAGTTTACCAAAACTGGCTGGAGCAGCAGGGAACGAACGCCGCGGCGTTCACATGCAGTAGCCAACGCCGCGGCGTTCAACAAGCGAACGCCGCGGCGTTCGAGGCAGCGGGTTGGTCTATAAATACCACTTTTAGCCATTTTTTACCCTAACTCACCTTGGATAGCAGCTGCCACACGAAAATGGAGAGAGAGGGAGCTTAGAAGAGAAGATTGAAGGTCAAAACATGGAGAATTCAACAAGGAATCCACATCTCTACAAGAATTAGGGAGTTTTTACATATTTGTTTCTTGAATTTGTTCAAATCTCCTGTGACTTGTATGATTTATATTTGCACTTTTGACATGAATATGAGCTAAACTTGTTTGATTGAGGCCATGGATAGGCCGTTTATGTTATTTTGATTGTTGATTTGTTGGTGTTTATTGGATTAATTTTGGTTTTAGCTATGTATTCAATATTTGATCTCAATGCTACATTTGCTTGATCACCAAGTGTTTGATAAAATGCCTAGGTTAGAGATCGAGAGATAATAACCTAGGGAAGATATAAACATTGAATACCCTATAGTTAAACCGACTAGAGATAGACTCGGTTTCTTTAGGTGGCTTTCCATTCACGTGGGGAATTCCTAGACCTTAAATGCATCCTCGTTAATCGGGTTTTCATATAGAGATATATAGGAAATCGTTACCAAGGGTAGGGTTGCTATGCCAAGAGATTGGGTAGTACGTACGTTAGGGAATTTCGCCTTAGCTAAATCAATCTAATAATCCAATAGAACCTAAATCACAATCTAAATGCATAATCGGTTGAACCATGTGCCTTGATCGCGTCTCTCTATTGTTTCCTCCCTTTATTTGGTGTGACGTTGCCTTAGTTTATTTTCTAGTATTTATTAATTAGTTAATCAACCTTTCTATCGACCGATTTAACTTAGAATTGAGTAATATAGTAGTCTTGGTACTTAGATTATAGTTGTCCCTGCGGATACGATAACCCCGGACTTAGAAATCCACTTTACTACTTACGCGACCTAGTTCTCTTGCTAGGATTTTGTCGTGTCAAGTTTTTGGCGCCGTTGCCGGGGACAACTATGGTATCTAATATCGAGATTCTCTTATTCGTTCTGAGCTTAAGTCAATTTTTTATTTTGTATATTTCTAGTTCTTGAAGATATGAGTGCTTATAACTTTCAATGGCCATGTCAGGATATGGATTCATCAATCACCACATCAAGCTCAATGCAAATGGAATCCTATGAGCCCACCTACCATACCGGTTGGATAAATCACCCAAGCTCAACATGGAGTTACAACAATGATGCAATGATACTTTCATCGGGGTTTGACCATGCCGGTAGCCTTCCTTACCAACAACATGATAGTTTTCATCAACAGGAGCTAGAGACGAGGTCTAAAATTGAGGCCTTGGGAAATGAATTTAGTGTATGGGTACAAGCTAGCATAAAGGAGGCAGAAGCAAGTTTCGAGGAGTCAGAAGCTCGTCGAAAGGAGTCGGAAGCTCGTAGAAAGGAAGTGGCAAGACTAGTAAATCAAGCAGTCAACTTATGGAAGGAGAGAACGCCTTGCACCATGGAGAGTAGCACCAAAGAGAATGAGGCATCCCTCAATATAGAAATTGAACAAGGTTTTGATTTAGAACATCAATGTCTACACCCTATCACTGAAGAAGAACCACCTCCAGAAATCATGTGTATCAAAATTGAGGTAAAAGCACCTGAGCACCCACGATTGAAGAAAGAGATTTTTGAAACCATTCCCAGACATGGCCAAGGAAGAACATTAGAAATCTTCAAGAACCCAATGTCGCCTACCACCATATCTCTCGAATTCTTACAAAATTGTATCAATAACCAGAGAGATAGAGTGGAGGAGGTTGAAGTCAAGGTTTACAACTCTAGTGATCCATTCGATGCATACTTTGAGAACCCAAGTGATACTACGGTCGAGAATGAGAAAATCAAAGGATATATAAATCACTTGGATGAACCACCATTTGAGTTGTCAAAACCAAGGCTAGGGGAGTATGGGACAACCGCATATGAGTTGCAATCATCCATTGATGATTCTTCGTCACTTCCTCTTAAACTTTCATCTTTACATTTCAATTATGTATTTTTGAATGAGACCTTATGCTCACTTCTAATTCCTTTAGGTTGTGTGATAGAGGTTGGAGAGGAAAAGCCTCTACGTAACTGGAAAAAGCACAAAAAGGCTCGTCCATACAAAGTTGGCATTGCTCCTTATGATCCACCATGAGCAGTGCAAGGGAGTCGAGCTAATGACAATAAACAAGCGCTTCTTGGGAGGCAACCCAAGTTTCTTTTATTGCTTTCTTTCTTTTCTTTTGTGCCCTCATTTTGTTTCCCTCCCCCTTAACTTGTTTTGATATGGTTTCCTTTAAGTTTTCTCTCGTTCAGGTTTTGATCACAGTTTGATCCTGGGATATGAGCCCACCACCGTGCTCCCTCCATTTCTCTCCATTTCAGGGTTGTATCGCTTTTCCTCCTCACCTTGCATTTATTTCATGAACATTGAGGACAATGTTTAATTTAAGTTTGGGGGTACAACCTTGTTGATATAGAATTCATGAATTGGTGCACCCTTGCGTGAGAGCATAATGCGTTTGAATATCTCTACTCTCTCGAAGTCAAAGTCCCTTGTCTGTGGTCAACATGTCATATATTGTGACTTGAAAGCCCTTTTTAGTCATGCTTATGCGAATTATTGCGGTTTTAAAACGTTGAATTTTCAATTTTTTTGACTATGAAGTGTGCATTAATGTCGTGAAGTCACAAAATGATTTAGGCCATCTTTCATTTTTGTTAGCCTTACATTTTGGCCTTCTCTATATTGCATAATCTCTAGACCTTGACTTGAGCCGTATTGATAAGAATGGAGTGTGCTATGCACACTAGAAACCACCATTCGTTTTTCTTTCATAAGACATGACAACCACCTTCTATCCTAAAAGAAAAACAATGTCTTGCACCCAATCAAGAGAGTTTAGAACTTCATATCATTTGACTTGAATATGGGTAGTCACCTTGTTTTGATTTGAATGAATATGAGTTAGATAGTGATGTTTTGGCTATGTTGGGATTTTTGAGGTTTGAAGTATTATGTAAAAAAGGGGATGAAATGAAAACTTGAGCAATGGGCTAAATAGTCGAGAGAGAGATATATATGGAAAAAAAAATTGTGCTCTCGACTAGGCTTGAATCTTGGCACTCAATTGGATCATTTGGCTTGGAATTTTGTGTACAACCCGATATGAAAAGAAACAAGTTTGGGGGTTGTAAGTTGAAAAGCAAAAGAGAATGAAAAAGGGATAAGTGATAAGTTGTGAAAGTTTTTGTAGTCTATTTTCGATTTTAGATTGATGATTTTGAGTTGTAGGCTCTCTTGACTTAGTCACTTTATCCATATCTTCCGGTCCTAGCCATCACCTTGCCTTACATTACAAGCCGGAAAGACCTTTTGATTGTGACTTTTGCACTTTATACACACCGATGAGTTAACGAATATTGAATTGTTTCAATGTCTTTACCTTCCAATTGATTTGCATAATCTTTTCTAAAGTGTGCTCTTGACATGAATATGGATGTGGGAGTTCATGATATAGGGATGGAAACAAAGATTTTGTGAGGTTTTCAAATTGTTGAATGTTCAAAAGCATCGTGTAGTTTTTCAAAATCAATTTTGAAGATATAATGCTTGCTGTTGTGTGTATGAATTGGCAAATGAAAATTTCAATCTTCATGTGTGTGCTTGATTGTATTTGATCGAGGACGATCAAAGCTAAGTTTGGGGGTAGTTGATATATGTTATTTTTACACTAGTTTTCCCCCGTTTATTGACTTGTTTTTGATTGTTTTCATGATAATTTGATGACATATGATGCTTGGACCCTTGTTTTCTCATATTTTCTAGAATAACATATCATTTGGAGAAAAGAACAAGAATTGAAGATAAATCATGCATAAAGATACAAACTGTCTGCGCAGTGCTAGAGTTTATGGAATAGATTTCTCTACCCATGTCCAAATTACACACTTCTTATACCAATGGAAAGATAAGAGGCAAAGGTACATTTCTTATGTTGAAGACAAAGATCAGATATGTAGGGAAGGAGGTGAAAACGTCATCGGAAGAGACGTCTTACGATGGAGTTTTCTCATTCAGTGACTTGTGAGACAATTTTGTCATCTTTAACGTTTGATTTCGGCCCTAGTGTCTTCTGGAGAGTTGTAGATCTTTGTTTTAGGATTCTACAGCAACTTGAAGCAGTGAATTCCGACATCGGTAGAGAAAGTTATGCAAAGTTTACCAAAACTGGCTGGAGCAGCAGGGAACGAACGCCGCGGCGTTCAACAAGCGAACGCCGCGGCGTTCACATGCAGTAGCCAACGCCGCGGCGTTCAACAAGCGAACACCGCGGCGTTCGAGGCAGCGGGTTGGTCTATAAATACCCCTTTTAGCCATTTTTTACCCTAACTCACCTTGGATAGCAGCTGCCACACGAAAATGGAGAGAGAGGGAGCTTAGAAGAGAAGATTGAAGGTCAAAACATGGAGAATTCAACAAGGAATCCACATCTCTACAAGAATTAGGGAGTTTTTACATATTTGTTTCTTGAATTTGTTCAAATCTCCTATGACTTGTATGATTTATATTTGCACTTTTGACATGAATATGAGCTAAACTTGTTTGATTGAGGCCATGGATAGGCCGTTTATGTTATTTTGATTGTTGATTTGTTGGTGTTTATTGGATTAATTTTGGTTTTAGCTATGTATTCAATATTTGATCTCAATGCTACATTTGCTTGATCACCAAGTGTTTGATAAAATGCCTAGGTTAGAGATCGAGAGATAATAACCTAGGGAAGATATAAACATTGAATACCCTATAGTTAAACCGACTAGAGATAGACTCGGTTTCATTAGGTGGCTTTCCATTCACGTGGGGAATTCCTAGACCTTAAATGCATCCTCGTTAATCGGGTTTTCATATAGAGATATATAGGAAATCGTTACCAAGGGTAGGGTTGCTATGCCAAGAGATTGGGTAGTACGTACGTTAGGGAATTTCGCCTTAGCTAAATCAATCTAATAATCCAATAGAACCTAAATCACAATCTAAATGCATAATCGGTTGAACCATGTGCCTTGATCGCGTCTCTCTATTGTTTCCTCCCTTTATTTGGTGTGACGTTGCCTTAGTTTATTTTCTAGTATTTATTAATTAGTTAATCAACCTTTCTATCGACCGATTTAACTTAGAATTGAGTAATATAGTAGTCTTGGTACTTAGATTATAGTTGTCCCTGCGGATACGATAACCCCGGACTTAGAAATCCACTTTACTACTTACGCGACCTAGTTCTCTTGCTAGGATTTTGTCGTGTCACACCACCACCATCACCACTTACCGGCGGCGCCGCCACCACCACCACAATCGTAAGATTCTTCTCTTTCGCTCTCTTTCCCTCTATATATATATATGTATATGTATATTTGTATATGTGTGGGTGTATGTATATTTGTGTATGTGTGGGTGTATTTATTTTGTGTATATGTGTATATTTGTGTATGTGCGGGTGTATGTATATTTGTATATATGTGGATGGGTGTGTGTATATTTGTGTATATGTGGATGGGTGTATGTATATTTGTGTATATGTGGATGGGTGTATGTATATTTGTGTATATGTTGATGGGTGTATGTATATTTGTGTATGTGTGGATGGGTGTATGTATATTTGTGTATGTGTGGATGGGTGTATGTATATTTGTGTATGTGTGGATGGGTGTATGTATATTTGTGTATGTGCGGGTGTATGTATATTTGTATATATGTGGATGGGTGTGTGTATATTTGTGTATATGTGGATGGGTGTATGTATATTTGTGTATATGTGGATGGGTGTATGTATATTTGTGTATATGTTGATGGGTGTATGTATATTTGTGTATGTGTGGATGGGTGTATGTATATTTGTGTATGTGTGGATGGGTGTATGTATATTTGTGTATGTGTGGATGGGTGTATGTATATTTGTGTATGTGTCGATGGGTGTATGTATATTTGTGTATGTGTCGATGGGTGTATGTATACTTGTGTATGTATATTTGTGTATTTACGAAAATATTTCTTGGTTGAAATATTGCGGCATTGGAATGACACGAAATTCGTACAGTCCTAGCAAAACGGTATTCTAAACAAAACGCATGACAAAGTCATGCGATCTCGGGATTTTAGCCAACTGAGATCGTTTAAGGCCTCAAATTTGCGTTTTTTTTACGAAAATAGGATATTTTTGTAATAAAATGCAAATTTGAGGCCTTAAACGATCTCAAATGGCTAAAATCCCGAGATCGCAATATATTGCGTTTTGTTCAGAACCGTTTTTCTATGACCGTGTGAATTTCGTGTCATTCTGACACGGTGAAACTATAAACGCGAAAATAATTTAAAAAAACACTACCTATTACAGCGGTTTTTTCCACAACCGCTGTAATAGGCCCCAAAAAAAATATATTTTTTTTTTTAACAGCGGTTATTTGTATAACCGCTGTAATAGGGTATACCTATTACATCGGTTATAAAAATGACCGTTGTAATAGGTGTCTATTACAGCGGTTTTTAACCGCTGTAATTGGCCAAAAAAACCCGCCGTAATAGCTCATTTCTGTAGTAATGAATTGAATACAAGATGAATACGTCATCACAAACCTTGATCGATTACCATTGTTGTGATCGGGTCTAGCGGATAAATTTTTTAATCTGAATCACTCCATGAATCGAATTCGGGGTTTCATGATATTATCTTGCGATAAGAAAAATTACGAAAGAGGATAATCAAATTACCTGTTGACAACAAAAACTCAAACAATCAGCAGCAGCCCCAGATTCCTGCCTTTAGATTATCACGCGGAAGAAAAATCTCTAAGATGTTAGAATTATGCCCGCAGATGCCATAGAAGATAAAATGATAGGGCATCTATCTTGTAATTAACTTATTTCGATATTATTCATAAATGCTTTATTTAGTTTTCACTTAATCTTATTTGCATCTATAAATAGTGTAAAACGTTTTGTCCATGTTTTCAGTGCAATCCCGCTACTTCCTGTGGGATAGGAAGAGTTGTACTAAAGAGATCGATCTTGATTACTAAAACAAGTTCACAAGTTAAATTGAAGTCTTTAATGGAGAAATAAAGACTTAGAACACTTGTACAATCTTATCTCTGATAGATGCCCTATCATTGTAGGCACATCAGTGGAACTAATATGCTCGAACACGACTCGCATCAGTTCTGTCACATGGGTTTTCTCTCTGTGACTGTCAAAGACAACTGATTATGCATAATAGGTATAAGTGGACCTTTGACCTGAAATATCATGCTGAAGATGCATTTGTGACGTCAAGTATTTCATTAAAGTAGTTAGACCCAATTCACCTGTTGGTGAGGTTGACCTCGAAATGTGGCTTGATGGGAAAATGGTAGTCTTAGCTGATACGTAAATGGGATTTGTTATCTCATAAGTGAGTGAGAAAGTACCCTATGTGATTATAGATAAATAGAGATCAAAGTCTTTGGCCAAAGCAAAAAGAGACGATTGTGTTAGGCACTAAATCGATCTTAATGATCTCGTATTATTATAATTAATACATATGGTCAAGTCCAGTGAGTTTGATATAACCATGACTCTCACTTGAATGGGGTACACGAACAAAGGGTTTATACTTATATGGTATTTGCGATTGGAAGGTTGTGGAAGTGATCCAATCATTCGATTTCGTTTGGGCTACGAAGTGGGCCACGTGACTAGCTAGGTTTTACCCAACTTCCTTTGGTTTCCTCTCATTGCCAAACGAAACGAACCTAAAGAGTCGCGCTAAAAGGATTGATAAAGAAAAATGAAAAAGGAGTTTCTATTTTTCTTCTAGGAGTTTTAATTTATTGAATAAATTAAATAATTAATTATTCATTAGATGAAATAATTAATTATTAGGGTAAGATTAATTATTAATTAATTTCCTGTGGAAATATATTAATAA
The DNA here is from genome assembly GCA_019426215.1 of Buddleja alternifolia. Classification (NCBI taxonomy): domain Eukaryota; kingdom Viridiplantae; phylum Streptophyta; class Magnoliopsida; order Lamiales; family Scrophulariaceae; genus Buddleja; species Buddleja alternifolia. The sequence goes on from CM033395.1 coordinate 11,540,050, forward strand.
ATTAATTTATCTAATTAATTTGATTATTTAATTATTTAATTTATTTATTGAATATAATAAATCATTAATTGAATAAGAAATTAATTAAAACAAAAGAATCCCGAGGCTTCAAGAAGGCATCTAAATGGACACCTATTAAGCCTTATAGGGCGTCCATGAGGATACCCAATTTACAAGGGGTCTTTTGTTTGTCTTGGTCAATAAGTCATGAGATATAAAAGGAGTCTTTCACCTAGAACAAGACATAAACTTTCATAACTCTCCTAGAAAGAAAAGAAGAAAAAATCCTCCTCCCTCTCTCTATACTAGTTGTCGCCCCTCAAAGAAAATTAGCAGGAATTTTTCGTCAATCAATCCATGCGTGATAATTTAGAGACAACGTAATTTCGTCGTTCAGATCAAATTCAAGAATTGAAGATTATACATGGATTGAAGAAATCAAGAATTCATTAATCAAGTTTCAAGTTTCAAGTGAAGAATAAGATTTTTCAACCACTTCGCTTCAATGGGTAAGTAGTTATTCATTAAGCGAAATTGTCAATTTGAATATGCGATCAAAGAAATTAAAGTTTGGGTTTGTAATTTAATTTTTGAAATCCTTCCGCTGAGTTTATATGATTTTTCGCGAAACCCAACAGTGGTATCAGAGCGAATCTCTGATTCACATAATTAATTGTGTTTATGTGATTTATGATATGCATAATATGTGTTTTTGAAGCATGCAATTATGTGTTAATTAAATATGCGTTTTTATGGTTTTAAGCATGGGTTTTGATTTTTTATATTTATTGTAAATCTGGAAATTTTTGTGATTATGTAAAAAATCAAGAAACGAGGAAAAACGAGGCTCTAAGAGCCCCGAACAGAATGCGCACAGCAGCTGTGTGCGTGCTGGGCACGCGTGCACGCTATGCATGCAGCATGCTGTTGCACGCTGCACACAGCCTGGCCACACTTCCCAACGGGTTGTGTGTTCTAACACACAACCCGCTGATTTAGGTCCGGGATCCGGGTCGCTAAATGGGCTATGTATTGGGTTGAAATTGGAATTTGGGTTTGGGTAAATTTAATTATCCAGGTGGGTCGAAAGGATGATGACCCAACATAATTTCAATTAAGCCCAACAGGAAATTTAATTAATTTCGATCTATGAATTAGTTTGGGCTTAATTTATTTAATTCCAAATGGGTCATTGGATAGGTGATTTGGATTTTAATTAAAATTAGCCCAATAGAAATTAATAAAGTGTGCATGTTTTACCTAATTAAATAATTTGAGCCCAATTGAATTAAATCTAAGTAGACCAAAAGGATGGTAACTTGGGTTTGATGAAATCGAGCCCAAGAAGATTAATTGGAATAAAATATTTAATTAAAACAATTAATTAGTTTTCTTGGAGATTAATGGAATAAATATTATTAATTTTTCCTCAACTTGGAAATTACTTGAATATTTGAATATAGAATATATATTATTTTTCTTGGATGATTAATAATTAATTTTTTAATCAAATAAAAGGTGTTTCCATTTAATGATTGCTTTAAATCATAATAAAATAGAATTCTATATTTTATGTATTTATTTAGTTGGACTAATATTATTTTAATTAAAGGTAGATATACTTAATTTATAGTTTTGTATATCTAAGTCATCTAGTAGGATTAGAATGATTTTAATTGAAATAGATAATATATAAAAGTTGAGAATTTTATAAAGGACTTTTTAGTTGGACTAAAATTTTATAATATCAACATAAGTGTTTTAATATTGCGAGCATGTATTAAATGTTGCGAGCATGTATTAATTGATGCGAGCATGTCTTATGTGATGGAAACACCGATCATGGACTTAGTTTATATTCGATTTACTTTTCTTTCCATGGGCTTATGTAGTAAAATAATTTAGAATTATTTAAGCCCGTAAAATTTTGTTTTTCCGCTTTACCTTTCCATGTGATGGCCTATTGGCTCAGGCCCTCTAGAAAAGTCCATGATCCAGTGTAAATGGATTTATTTATTTATTTCCATGTTAATATTGATAGGCATATTTATTAGTAGTATAAATTATGCATGTACAATATATGATAGTTGCGTTATATAAATTCATTAATGTGCAAAGTGAGACCAAACATTTGACAATTTAAATTCTCCCAAATAAATAATACCGAGTTAAAAAAGGATGAGTGACAGCCTCGCCCTCCACTAAACTTTCTAAAATTAAAATTACTATAAATGTGTAATGCTTCCGAGTTATGGGGGTTATGTATTTATAAATAATTTGAAATTTTATTAATTGCATGGAATGCCTTAATCGAAACATATTTCACCCCAGAAACCGGTAAGGTTGCTAGGTGAAATTCAAATGTTAGATTATAGAAGTTAGTGGGAATGAACTCGGATAGTTCACGAGCTTAGAAATCGATTAGGCGAGTTAGGTTGCGGTTCGGTGAACTATGGGGAAAGATATTAAAATATTTATTGGATAAATTGATGTTAGACATCATTTCAACTAATTAATGGGCCAGAAATCGGCTAGGTTGCAACCCATGTAATTGATGGAGGACCTCAATGCTCGCTGTGGAATCAATGCCAATGATGATTCTCGATTTTCACATGGGAGTGTGGGATTCAAAAAATGCAGTGGGAGCCAAGATAAATTTTTAGTCCTTAATTTTTCTTGGTTAAGTCAAATAGAAGTAATCTAATTTAATCTTGTTTATTTCTGCAGTTATTTTCTCGTTAACCTCTCTCAAAAATGACAAACCCACTTTCAATACTACTCGAAAATAATACTCTTACTGGACCCAATTATGTGGACTGGCTTAGAAATTTGAGGATTGTCCTCTATATGGAATCTCTGGGATACGTCTTGGAGGCTGATATCCTGACGGATCCCGTTAGAACGTGTGCTAGTGAGGAAGAGGTCCAAGCCCATAAAAAATGGGTCAAGGACGACATCCGGGTGAGAGGATACATGCTGGGATCTATGACCAATGAGCTTCAAAGGTCACATGATAAGATGCCCACTGCAAGAGCTATTTTAGATCACCTGGTAGAGCTCTATGGTGAGCATAGTCGAACTGCAAGATATGAGATATCAAAAGAGCTCTTTGGAGCCAAGATGAAAGAAAGTGAGAAGGTTGGTGATCATGTCCTCAAAATGATTTTGAGGATTGAGAAATTGGAAGCTCTCGACTTCACCATGAACGCCACCCTTCAAACTGACTTAATCATGCAGTCTCTTCCTAATTCCTTCTCCCAATTTGTGGTTAACTTTAACTGCAATGAGATAGAGTGCTATTTAGATGGGTTAATGAACAAGTTGGTTACAGCACAATCTCAAATGAAAGCAAAGGGAAAGGACATTGCCTTAGTCATTTCTTCTAGACCTAAAAAGTCTATGTCTAAGAAGAAGAACAACAAGAAGAAGTCTAGCAAGCTTGGAGCTGAAGGGGGTGTTCAAAAGGGTAAGGGAAAGGCTCAAGGGTTTTATAAGAGCAAAGAACCTAAGAAGACGGACAGATGTCTCGAGTACGGTGAGCTTGGCCACGGGAAGAGGAACTGTCCTAAATTAGGCAAAGGCACAAAAGTTATGGAACTGTTTATTTTTTAAACTAATTGTTCTATGACCGTTTTTTCTACTTCATGGATTATGGACTCAGGGGCTAGTGCCCATGTTTGTTGTTTGGAATAGGATCTGCAGAGAAGTAGAAAGTTGGGCCGAGAAGAAGTGATGATCAAAGTAGGCAGTCGGGAAAGCATCGCAGCTACTAGGATTGGATTTACTTCTTTATATTTGAATTTTGGACATTTATTGTTTTTAGATAATGTTTTAGTTTTGCTCAAGGGGCTTATGAACATTGTTTCTATTTCTATCTTAGTTAAGATTGGATATACATTACGTTTTTCTAAATTAAATTGCGACATTTATTATGGAAATAAATTAGCTGGCAATGCTTCTTTAGTTAATGGTTTGTATTATTTAAATGTCCGTAATTCATCTGATGTGAATTTTGTAACTAATAAACGTGGTAGGCAAGAATCTAATTTAAGACTCAAGTGGCATCTAAGACTAGGCCATGCTGGAGAGCACAAGATCCACAAAATGGAAAAAGATGGGCTTTTAAGCTCACTAGGTCGGATCCCTATCCAACATGTGAATCATGTTTCTTAGGAAAGATGGCTAGATCACCCTTCACCAGGACTTTTGAAAGAGCCACGCAAGTCTTAGGAATAGTGCACATCGATGTTTGCGGATCATTTGGAGAAATGGCTCGTGGGGGTTTCTACTACTTCATCACGTTCATAGACGATCATTCAAGATATGGTATAGTGTATCTGATGAAGCAAAAGTCTGACTCATTTGAAAGGTTTAAAGAATTCAAAGCTTTGGTAGAAAATCAAACTGGGCAGAATATAAAAACTCTGTGATCGGATAGTGAAGGAGAATATATGAGTGCCGAGTTTGATGAATTCCTTAGAGAAAAAGGAATAATGTTACAACTAACACCACCAGCAACCCCTCAACTAAATGGAGTAGCCGAGCGAAGGAACCGAACTCTATTGGACATGGTTCGTTCCATTCTTAGTTACACTGATTTACTCATTTTGTTGTGGGGACACACGCTCCTTACTGCTGCTTATATATTGAATAGATGTCCCTCCAAATCCGTTCCTAAAACTCTGCATGAGATGTGGAATAAGAGGAAACCAAGTCCTAATCACATTAAGATTTGGGGATGTCCTGCTTATGTCAAAAAGACTAAAGTGGAGAAATTGGAGACAACATCCCTCATGGGATGTTTTATTGGTTATCCTGAAGATTCCATGGGATTCTTCTTTTACCTACATGATGATCAGAGAATCATTGTGGTCCTACAAGCCCACTTCCTAGGAGAAGAATTCATCTTGGAAGGGTGCAAAGGTAGAAAGATTGTTCTAGAAGAACAAAATGAAACTCCCTTTGAGACATATGTCCAAAAACCAAGGCCTAACCGAATAGTAGCACAACCACCACGTAGATCTGGTAGAATACCACATGAACCTGAGAGGTATGGGTATCTACTGCAGGGGGAGCTTGTGCTTCACAGTGTAGTACAAGAGGGTCTTGAAGATGATCCTTGTACCTATGATCAAGCAATGGTGGATGTCGATGCTTCAAGATGGCAAGAAGCGATGGAAACAGAGATGGACTCTATGCAATCGAACCAAGTCTGGACTTTAGTAGATTGTCCTGAAGGTATCAACCTATAGGATGTAAGTGGATCTACAAAAGAAAGATAGGTAGCGATGGCAAGATTGACACCTTTAAAGCCAGGCTCGTAGCGAAAGGGTATAGTCAAAGAGAAGGAATTGACTATCAAGAAACTTTTTCGCCTGTGGCCATGATTAAGTCCATCCGAATACTGTTATCCATAACTTCATATTTAGATTATGAGATATGGCAGATGAATGTCACAACGTCTTTCCTAAATGGATTCCTCGAAGAGGATATCTATATGGAACAGCCAAAGGGTTTTGTATCCGAGACCAATATCCATAAAGTATGTAAACTTGAGAGGTCCATATACGGTCTCAAGCAAGCATCTAGAAGCTGGAATCTCCGTTTGATGAAGTAGTAAAGGGATATAGCTTCTTCAAGAATGAAGATGAACCTGTCTCTACAAGAAGACTAGTGGGAGCAAAATCTTTTTCTTAGTACTATATGTGGATGACATTCTACTTATAAGAAATGATGTGGGAATGCTCACTACAGTCAAGAAATGGCTTTCGAGTACGTTTTCCATGAAAGACTTCGGAGAAGCGACTTCCATTCTAGGAATTCGTATCTATAGAGATAGAACGAACAGAATGATAGGTCACTCCCAAGACCTTTACTTAGAAATGGTCCTAAAGAGGTTTAGGTTGAATAATTCAAAGAAAGGGTTTCTTTCCATGAGGCATGAAGTACACTTGTCCAAATCTATGTGTCTTTAAAGTGAGGAAGATAGAGAGGAGATGAGTAATGTACCTTATGCTTCTACAGTTGGTAGCCTAATGTATGCAATGTTATGTACGAGACCTGACATTGCCTATGTTATAAGCGTGGTGAGTCAATTTCAGGAAAACCTGGGAAAGGAACATTGGATAGCTGTGAATAATATCCTGAAGTATCTCAAAAGAAATATGGATATGATTCTCATCTATCGAGGTGAGAACTGAAGATGTAAGGTTACACTGACTCGGATCTCCAGTCTGATGTGAATGACCGTAAATCCACTTCAGGGTTTGTTTCCACGCTTAATGGTGGGGCGGTGTCTTGGAAAAGTTCCTATCAAAGCATAACCACAGATTCCACTACTAAAGCTGAATATGTGGTAGCCTCAGAGGCAGCTAAAGAAGCTGTTTGGATGAGAAAGTTCCTTTGAGAACATGAAGTGGTTCCTAGTTCACATCTCTCGTTGGCACTTTATTGTGATAACAATGGAGCAATAGTGCAAGCTAAGGAACCAAGGTCTCATAACAAGTCTAAACACATTGAGAGAAGATTTTGTTGGGTTTCGTTCGAAAAAGCATAAACGCAGCGGAAGGGATTTCAAAAATTAAAACGAAAACCTAATTGGTACTCTAATTCGCATAATTGAATCTAAAAACGTATAACGAATAAAACTTACTCGTTAATATGAATATGATGATGGAGAAAAACTTCTTCTTCTCCAAACTCGAAATATTGAAGCTTCCAAATCTTCAATCCTTTGGTTTGATTCTTCAAACTTGAACTTGATCCGAACAACGAAAATACGTCGTCTCTAAATCGTCACGCCCGGATCAACAAACGAAAAATCCCCTTTCTTCTTTCTCTATGGTCGACGGCTAGGTATAGAGGAGGGGAGAAATATTTTTCTTTCTTTTTGAGAGTTATGAGAGTTGTGTATTCTTCTTCTTTCTTGTTCTAAGTCAAAGAGTCCTTATATACTTCAGGACTTATTAAACAAGTCAAAACAAAAGAGCCCTAATATGTGGACTCTCAAAGACGCCAATTTGAGGCCTCATAGGCATCCTATTGGACTCCTTATTTAGCTCCGGGATTTGTTTTGTTTAATTAATTTCATATTTCAATTAATAATTTATTATATCCAATAAATAAATTAATTAATTAAATAACCAAATTAATTAGATATTCATTAATATATTTCACAAGGAAATTAATTAATAATTAATCTTATCATTATAATTAATTTTTTCATCTAATGAATAACTAATTATTTAATTTATCCAATAAATTAAAACTCCCAAAAGAAATAATAGAAATTCCTTTTTCTTCATTTTTCTTTGTCAATCCTTTAGCGCGACTCTTTAGGTTCATTTCGTTTGGAATTGAGAGGAAACCAAAGGAAGTGGGTAACACCTAGCCAGTCACGTGGCCCACTTCGTAACCCAAACAAAAACGAATAATAGGATCATTCCGAAACCTTCCAATCGTAAATACCGTATATGTATAAACCCTTTGTTCACGTTCCCCGGTCAAGTGAGAGTCATGGTTATGTCAAACTCACTGGACTTGACCATATGTATAAATCATAATAAATACGACATCATTGAGATCGATTTAGTGCCAAGCACAATCATCTCGTTTGCTTTGGCCAAAGACTTTGATCTCTATTTATCTATAATTACATAGGGTACATACTCATTCACTTGTGAGAGAAGAAATCCCATATTAGATATCTGCTAAGATTACCACCAAAGGGTGAATTGGGTCTAACTACTCTAGTGAAAGACTTGACGTCACAAGTGCATCTTCAGCCTGATACTTCAGGTCAAAGGTTCACATATACCTATTACGCATAATCAGTTCTGTCATTGACAGTCACAGAGTGAAAACCCATGTGACAGAACCGATGCAAGTCGTGTTTGAACATATCAGTTCCACTGATGTGTCTACAATCTTAATCTCCTATCATCCCATGATACCAGATAGGCACTGCCATGTCGGAGCTAAGATTGTACAAGTATTGAAAGTCTTTATTTGTCCACTAAAGACTTCATATTACTTGCGAACTTATTTTAGTAATCAAGATTGATCTCTCTAGTGCCAATCTTCCTATCCCATAAGATGTAGAGGGATGGCAGTGAAAACATGGACAAAACGTTTTACACAACTTGTAGATGCAGATAAGAATTAAGTGAAAGGTCAATAATGCCTTTTATTTAAGAAGAGTTTAAGTTCAATACAAGATATATGCCCATACATTCTATCCTCTATGGCATCTGAGGGCATAATCCTAACAATCTCTCACTTGCACTCAATGGCACTCATTGTGGTATCTAATACCCATCCTTTCCAGGTGTTGGTCCAAAACAGCCGTTTGGTGAACGGGTCAGCTATATTGTCAGCTGAGGCTATTTTCTGCATTGCTATCTCTCCTCTGCCAACGATCTCCCTGATGATGTGAAATCTTCTCTCGACATGTTTGGACTTGTTATGAGACCTCGGTTTCTTGGCTTGCGCTATCGCTCCATTGTTATCACAATAAAGTGGCAACGGGAGCTGAGCACTAGGGACAGTTCCAAGTTCTCCAAGAAACTTTCTCATCCAAACAGATTCTTTCGCTGCCTTTGAGGCTGCTACATACTCTGCTTCAGTGGTGGAATGCTTTGCTTGGAGCTCTTCCAGGACACCGCTCCACCATTGAGAGTAAAAACAAACCCTGAAGTGGATTTTCGGTCATCAACATCAGACTGAAAGTCTGAATCAGAATAACCTTCCATCTTCAGGTCTCCACCTCCATAGATGAGAATCATATCCTTAGTTTTTTTCAGATACTTTAGGATATTCTTCACAGCTATCCAATGTTCCTTTCCCGGGTTTTCCAGAAATCGACTCACCACACTCACAGCATAGGCAATGTCGGGTCTAGTACACAGCATTGCATACATCAGGCTACCAAACGCAGAAGCATTGGGTACATTAATCATCTCTTTTCTATCTTCCTCACTTTGAGGACACATAGACTTGGATAAGTGTACTCCATGCCTCATGGGAAGAAACCCTTTATTAGAGTTGTCCATCCTAAACCTCTTTAGGACCTTTTCTAAGTAAAGGGCTTGAGAGAGGCCTATCATTCTGTTCGTTCTATCCCTGTAGATACGAATTCCTAGAATGTATGTTACTCATCTCTTTTCTATCTTCCTCACTTTGAGGACACATAGACTTGGATAAGTGTACTCCATGCCTCATGGGAAGAAACCCTTTCTTAGAGTTGTCCATCCTAAACCTCTTTAGGAGCTTTTCTAAGTAAAGGGCTTGAGAGAGGCCTATCATTTTGTTCGTTCTATCCCTGTAGATACGAATTCCTAGAATGTATGTGGCTTCTCCCAAGTCTTTCATGGAAAACGTACTCGAAAGCCATTTCTTGACAGTGGTGAGCATTCCTACGTCATTTCCTATAAGTAGAATGTCATCCACATATAGTACTAAGAACGAGAGTTTGCTCCCACTAGTCTTCTTGTAGACACATGGTTCATCTTCGTTCTTGATGAAGCCATATCCCTTAACTTCTTCATCAAAATGGAGAATCCAGCTTCTAGATGTTTACATACTTTATGGATATCGGACTCGAACACTAAACCCTTTGGTTGTTCCTGTTGGTCCCAAGTGGCATACGAAAGGGTCTAGAAGGGGGGGGGAGGTTGAATAGACCCTGAAATCTTTTTCGACTTCAAAAGATTTCGTACTAAAATGATTTTTGGACGCTTGAAAAAGTAGACGCTTGAATTGTCTAACGCTTGACTTAAGCGTTCACTTAAAATATAGGCGCTTTGGTGATGCGTCTAACGAAGACTGTTTTTATAAAGTTAACTTAGATATCAAGAATTGAATACTTTAACCGAGTAGGTTTGAGGGTTCACTTCTTTGATCAGTGTTAGCACAGCGGAATGATTTTTGTAGTCTTCTTTTAAAAGCTTTAGCGTCACAAGAAGTTTCTTAGTTGCTTAGCGTTCAATTGTGTTTTACTTAATCAGTTTATGCAATGATATGATAGATAAAAGAATTGATTGAAAAGTAAATGACACAATATTTGTAAGGTTCGTTGGGTGGTGTAATCCCAACTACGTCCTTATTCTCCTCGAACACTTGGAGGCAATCCACTAAAATGATTCTCAAAGAATCACACAGAATCTTCTACAAATTATGGAGAGATGGATGTCGATGACTTGAGCTCCTTGATCACACAAATTTCTGCTCCAAATCACTTCAATCCCCTTGCTTCTTTCACCCAGAAATATGGCAAGTATCCAACTTCGACTTCACACAGATCGCGAGGCTTGGATAGGGGTTTTTCTAAAAGGGTTTGTTTGATTTTGATGAAGTTCAAACAACTGGAAATATCTCAGTAGTAATGTAGTTTCTTCGAAAATAATGTTTGAGATATTGGGTTGACTGTCTCAAGATTTGAAGAAAAGCAAAGAGAATAATTTCTTGAAAGTTTGGCTTTTCTGAGATTGTAAGGAATGAGACTTCAATGCATCAGCAATTCGACTTGATAATTGTTCTCTATGTTTGGCTTGTTGTTGAAGTCCTATTTATAGGCATTCTTGGAAAAAGTGTCCGTTTGACACATGCAAGGGCGCGTGTCTCTCACTTTCGCGAGTGAACAACTTTTGTCTTTTTTCCTGGAAATCTGTTGCACAAAAGTTGGTGCTGCAGTCTTTGAATAGTTGACAGTCCAATATGGTGGCTTCTCCGTACGTCTGAAAGTGCTTTTAATGCTCTTATCAGCATTTAATGCATTTGAATTATATGCTCGTTGGTATTTAATGCTTTGAGAATATTTGCATTAAAACTCCTTCTGGACTTAGAAATAAATTCAGGTGAAATTACTTCTGTCCTATAAGGTAACGCTTGATATAGCTAGTCAATTGGACGCTTGGAGACTTTATCTTCATTCAGAATTCAGGCGCTTGAGTCTTCGAACTTTACCATGATAAACTCACTCAGAAATTATCAGACGCTCAGCCTAAGAAAACTTAGCCTAACAATCTAGAATAAAAATAAAACAAAGCCTATTACAAATCTAACACTTCAAAGCTGAAAAACAAACTTACATAATTTTGGGGTCTAACAAAGGTCCTAATTGTCATCATCAAAACATCTAACATGAAATTCCTAACAATTTCCCCCTTTTTGTTGATGGCAATACTTACTCTTTTATAGTTCAAGAGTTAGACGGCCAAAATAAAAGTTAGCTTTGATTAGATATGGTTAGTTAAAGTTAGTTACGCTTCAACGAGATGTTTCAGCTGAAAAATGCATTTTATATATATCGAGAGTTACAAGCATTTTTACAACTTAAAAAAAATATGAGAGACAAGAATATAGATAATGTAAATCAAAAAGCTTTAATGACTTGATCTAACTTTGTATCGCTTGGGCATTTCAGCTCGGATAGCTTCAGTCAGATTATCTTCCAAGGTCATCATCGCTTCATGATCTTTGTTGATTATGAGCTTGTTTTCTTCTTGTTGTCTCTTCTTGAAGGCGGTAAAGTGTTTGTCCCAATCCGTTGGATCGATACCAATATACCATAGACAAATTCTGAAAGTTCGGACAAATTCAGACATCTGCCTCTCTTCAGCTAAATTTTAGGATCTGAAGGTTCTGGAATGGATGTTCTTTGAAGAGGGATGTCGAACTGTTCCAACATTGCTCTTGTAGGTATTGGTAGATTTGGATATAGTGCTCTTGGAGGTTCCCTTAGCGTTCTACTAGGCGCTCCAGAGTCACTTACTTTTAAAGCAGTTATCCAGGATGAGAGACTTAGCGCTGAAGGAGAGGTTAGAACTTGACGCTTGAGAGGCGTGGGTTCTTGAGCTCTTGAACTCGACGTTTTCCTCTTTTTTCCTTTCTTCTTCTCTTCCCCCTTATTGCCATCATCAGACTTCAGAAAGTGATCTGTGAGTAAACTGACCTGATGAGCAATCTAAGACATAGAATCTGTGATGTCGTCTAGACGCTTGTCGAAACGTTCCTGCAGGGCGAGGAGCTTGGCGCAGGTAGCATCATTCAGAGAAGTCTCAAGGGTTTCGAGGCGCTTTTCAAGCTCTTCTCTCATGGCAAGTTGGGTTGCTTGAGTGGCATCATGCATTTCTTGAAAATCTTGTTTGCACTCACCAACAGCCGCTTGAGCTGAACTACGCATATGAGCAATCTGAGCGCTCATAACGTGAGTCTCAATCTTTGCCAAATCATCCTTAATCCAGTGAAGGGATTCTTCATTTTGAGCAGCATGGGCACAGATATTCTCCAAAATGGATTTGAGCAAAGGACCGAAGGATTGACTCTCATCTGATTGAACCGTTTGAGGAGCCGGTCGCTTGAACCTTGATGAGTGTTTGAGAGAGTCAATAGGAACTTGATATGCAGGATCAAAGACAGTACCTCGTATGTCAAGAGAAAGATCCTCAGCAATATCATCTGCCACGGGTTCAGGAGCTTCAGGAATATCCTCTGGTGGAGACACTTGAACAGGTTCTTCAGCAGGCGCTTGAATATTGGTGACTTCCGATGTGAACACTTCAACTGACTTAGCAGGCGCTTCCTCAAGCGCTAACTCAGGTTGACGAAAGTCATCGAATTGGAAGTTCCAATTTGCTAAATTGGCATAGGAAGTGGACGCAGCTTCCAAAAGTTCATCAAGTCTGGTTCTAGTCACACACACTACTACAAAAATGACCTATGACAGCGGTTTTTTTGGGCCTATGACAGCGGTTTTAACCGCTGTCATAGGTACCGCTGTTATAGGGGTCGACCTATTACAGCGGTTTTTGACCGTTGTCATAGGTCCACCTATGACAGCGGTTCCCTGAACACCGCTGTCATAGGGGGACCCTATGACAGCGGTTTTCAGGAAACCGCTATGGAAAAACCAAAAAAAATAAAAAATAAAGGACCTGTGGAAGCGGTTCTCGCAGAACCGCTGCCACAGGTGCGAACTGTGGCAGCGGTTCTGCTGTCATTTTTTCTGTTTTTTTTTTAATTATTTATTACCCTGTCATGATAGTACCTATACAGTAATATGCAATGATCCAACCAACAAATTTCAACTAACAACAAAACATATTCAACATAAACAAACATCACCCCAAACTTCAATATTACCATCTTTTTCCTCCAATAATAAAATATTATAATCTCCAACAAAATGTACAATCAACTAATTAAATTACTAATGACCTTACGAAATACAATAAATCATTTGATCTCAATTTACAACAAGTCACAATGTACAAAAACTACATTACCTAATTTCTAAGGAGCTGCTAAGAAAATGTAACGTGCAACTTCGCAGCGTACTTCATCAATTTGCTCATCAGTATAGAAGGATTGACAATCCTTAAAGTACTGCAAGATATATGTATATATATAGAGATTAATTGCAAAGTGAAATAACATTTCAATTACCTACCAAAGGTTTAATCATTTCAAAAGTAATAGAATTAAGTATATATAAGGATTATGTATACCGCTGTTGGGATTATAGATAGTCCATGGCTAATAATCTCTTTCATGAATCTCATAACGAAATAGCCACAATCCACCTCGTTGGTCTGCCGGGGGCACTACAAAAGCAATCAAAATTACGTTGTATTAGAAGACGAACTTCTATACGAATATATAATCTCATGAAACTAGAAAACGCTAACCTTTATAGTAAACCATTTACAGACCGAGTTTTTGGATTTGTTGGATTGGTTGTTGCAGTTTGCACGAAATATGTGCACAGCTCTATAAAAAAATATAAAAAACAAGAAAATATGTTAAAAACAAGAAATTATGTGAAATAAATACAATTTAAAAAATATTAAATATAATGGATACATTGATTGAATGAAAAACTTACTGATTGAATTTTAGTATCATATCATCTCGGTATTGCGGCTCACCATGCACAGAATCCAGATAGTAAACAATCTCTTTAAATGGATCAATTGCAAGCAACAACCAATGACCCCTATAAAGCATTCAAAAGATAAGTTGAAAATTTGTTTTGCGTAGCTAGTTTTACAAGTTAAAGTCGAGTCTTTAGTAGCTCACCCGGTGTTGTAAGGTGCAAGAAATAACTTATTCTATTGTGCACTATGTATCATAGCACGTGCTATGTACTGCACTTGTTGAACTGACGGGTCTGTTTGAGCAGTTATGGAATGTGGGCTAAGGAACCCGAAACTTGCTTCTTTCCCTTCGGGGATCACGTAGTTAAACCACAAACACCTAAATTGAGCATAAAAAATGAATTTCGAGTAACGAAAATAATCGTAGTTTAGATGTAATAAAATAATTAAAAAACTTACTTTATGTACGCTGTAATGATAGAGGCTCCTATCTCTTTTCTACACAGAAGGTGACAGATCTCCTCCTTTCCAATGAACTCTGGGAATGAAAAATTCATAATGGCTTCGTCCATGTTTTTTTTTTATCTGGGCACCAATCTTCATCATCTTCGTGTACTTTCCCAGAAATACAAGGTCATTAGGGAGTCCATCTAGTTGAAGATCTGCACATATGTCTACTTCACCTGCAGGCTCGGCCACTTGAGATTTTCCTTTGACAGCTGACTGCTTCGACGTCCCTGACTTACGGTTTCCAGATGATTTGGACTGTTTAAGCAAGAAAATAAAATATAAATGTTACACATCAAAGTATATTTAGTAACCTCAAACAAATTGTTATAATTTATTAATGACTAGCTATTAATTACATACCGGTGCAGCAGTGACAATGACAAGACTCGCTGGCCAAGTAACAAAGGTACCTAGAGCATGAGAAATGGAGAATATTTCATCATTGAGAGGGACGGGCAAGAGTGTATTAGCCTCAACTACAGTGTCAATGCGCACTTTCACATTGTTGGTGGCTAATTGACAGTTGTGAAGTGTTCTATCAGTCTCTGATCAATTGTATAGTTGTCCTTTAGCCACCACACGATATGATGGAGATGAAAGTGCTAATTGACATGGAGTGATACCCTACACACACACACACACACATATATATATATATACACAACATTATATTAGAAAGTTTTATATGATTTACAGAAATAGAGAGTCGCAAGTTGTATGATTAATAAACAAGTTCAAATTTTTACCTCAGGAAGCGTCTTATAACCAGGTTCTGGGCTGCTATCTTTCAAAGAAATCACGTCATCTTCATGTGGCTGACGCGAGTTAGGGGCTTCCAAAACATCAATTCGTTGTTGCATGGCAACCATAGTTTCGGAGAGGTTTTTCACTAAGTTTCTCAAGTTTTCCACCTCCTTTTCTGAAGCAGGCTTTGGATCCTTAAAATAGTCTCTTTGTGAGACCCCAAAGATAACACCCCTAACGCGACCCGGATGCTCTTTCCTTTTAATAGCTTTAGCCAATAGGTCATCTCGACTCATCTCATTTCCACTATGGCTAGTGCCCTCTTGTGAAATGCTCTCCTGTAATGATATATTTTTAAAAATTAAAAAAAATAGTGAACCTTGTGCTTTCAATAGTATTTCAAAACAAACATAAAACAATTAATAGAGCTAAAATTGCCAATAACTCACCATTTCATTCACCACTCTTCTAACATTTTCGTTATCAATTTGATTTGTCGCATCGGAACGCGCAACCCTCCACACGAGTGCTCGTGTCGCATCTGTACAATCGAATCCAGCATCCCTTCTTTTATTTATCTATATTTTCATTAAAAAATATATGTATGCATTAACATAGAATTATTATTAAAAAAATTGTAAGGATTCACTGCTAAATGAACTACATACCTCCATTTGCTCCACAACAGCATGTCCAAGACTCCCTTTCCGGTAAGGATATTCAGGGTCCTTTGCTCTTTCCTGATTGTCCATACTTATTTTCTGTTTATTACATTATCAAATTATTAGCTAAATATAAACGCAATAACCAACAAATGAAACTGTAAATTAAAATGACTAGCTACCTGCCAAGGTTCACCTAAGCGAACCTCTAAAAATGCCGCCCAATCGGCTTGGGATATCTCATATTGTGGAGGTGGGTTGACATTAACGTTTCCATCATCATCTCGCACATACTTTCTGCTTATGTAGCTCCTGAAGTTACGTGCTAGCCTCCCAGCTTCTGCTAGTACGTACTTTTGTCGACTTTCGTCAATATCAAACGCCAACTACAAAAAACAAACAATAAAGTATATATAATATTATAATTTAGAGAATATGATAATACATTAACACTTACAAATATGATAATATCCAAATTACCTTCATCTCATCCCAAATGTTTTTTTTTGTTGCTGACGGGACTTTGCGCCAATTACTCATGGCAATCGACACCTTCTGCCGAACCTGCACGCCTATATACCCAACAAATATTGATTTGTTGGGGTTAACTGCCTGACCTCTGTCATTCCAGCCGACAGGTAGCCTTATGCCTTTACTTCTGGCATTGATAACTTTTTTCATAGCCGTGATACCTCTCTGTATCTCCTTCTCATGACCGCTATTTGATCCATATACATCATCGTCGGGAAAACTACCATCAGGATTTGAAGCCATCGACCTACAAAAGACAAATAATACAAAAGTTAGATTCATATAAATTTGGCAGATTCATTTGGCAATAATAATTTTCAAATAGAAGTAATAAATACAGAAGTTAGATTCATATAAATTTGGCAGATTCATTTGGCAATAATAATTTTCAAATAGAAGTAATAAATCACAAAATAAACAAAATTATCCTAAACCACAAAATAAACAAAATTTAATCCTCAATTAAACATAATTAACCCTCAGCTAAACCAAATTAACCTTAAAATCAATCAACCCCCTATTTCCCTTAAATTTTCCACAAAAATTGGCAAATCTCAAGAATATAAATTTTCTAGCAACTAAGTATAAATATTGAAATAAGTCTATCATACAATTATGAAATAAATTCAAATACCTTTCATCGTTTTCTTTTTGTCATTGGCTTAGCAGTCTTTTGCTTCCCATCAGTACGACCATTTTTTTTAGTACGGCAACGAACTGACGGATTAATCCATATCCCCTCTTGGTGATCTTGTCGCATATACAATTCATCATCACTTATATCCAAGTCATCATCACTATCAATTGATTGTGAATCACCTAATGAGATAGGGTTTTCTCCATCATCTTCACTTTCTTCATAATCACCATCAATACATGTATTTTTGTTTGCCGATAAAACAATGGACCACCTCTTATCAATAGGATCGGTAACAAAAAATACTTGTTTAGCTTGTGACGCTAAAATGAAAGGTTCATCTTTGTATCCCACCCTTTCCAGGTCTACTCGAGTGAAGCCTATTTCACTATTATCGACACCATGTTTATTGTCAACCCACCTACACCCAAATACAGGCACCCGAAACCAACTATAATCAAGCTCCCATATACGTTCAATCACCCCGTAATATGATAAATCGGCATAGATAGGATTATTATCTTTCGCACTTGAGATATGCATTGCTTGAGCTACAAGACTCACACCACTATTCCGCATTGTACTTCATTCGTCTTGGTCTTTTGTATAGAATGTGCGACCATTTATACGATAACCTGAATAACAAAATACTAGTCTGTCCGGACCCATCGACAGTCGTGTCAATTTATCTGAAACTGAAAGTTGTGGATTCTCTTTCTGTTTTTCTTCAAAATGCTTTCGGAACCAATCGATGAAACTCTTATTATGCTCTCTTGAAATCCAACTCTCATTTTTAATTGGATTGAATCTCCTAAGTTGGTTCTTATGCTCTTCAACATATGGGTCAACCTCATCGGTGTTGTGGAGCACATATAGGTGTGCCTTATCCCTTTGTGTAATATGAACACTAACTAATTGCTTTCCCATTAATCCGACTCCTTCTGTTCCCCCTCCCACAACATGAGACTTTGGAAGCTCTGCAACATTAGAATCTGTCAGATACTCTGTGCAAAATGTAATGGCTTCATCAACTATGTACCGTTCAACAATGCAACCTTCCGGTCGACTACGATTTTTCACGTAGCCTTTCAATACCTTCATATAACGCTCAGCCGGATACATAGATCTCATAAAAACCGGTCCACATAGTTGAGTCTCTCTAACCAAGTGAATGGGTAGATGAGTCATTATATCAAAAAAAGCAGGTGGAAAATACATTTCAAGCTCACACAAAGTGATGACTTCTGAAGTGCAGGAAATTGCTCAGGATCAAACACCTTGCTCCACATTGCTTTGAAGAAGAAACACAATTTAGTTATCGTGTCTCTCACCTTTTTTGGCAAAATGGCCCGTATAGCAATTGGTAGCAAATGATCCATGATTACATGACAATCGTGAGTCTTCAAGTGCTTTAGCTTCAAATCCTTCATTGATACAAGACTGCTAATGTTTGAAGAATACCCTTCTGGAACTTTCACTCCATTAAGAAACTCACATAATGCAATTTTTTCTTTCCTGGCTAGAGTGTGAGCTGCTGGAGGCAAATAAGTATGTTTCCCCTTCTTTGTTGGTGTCAATTTTCCTCTTATCTTCATTTCAACCAAGTCTAACCGTGCCTTTACGCCATCTTTTGTCTTTCCGGGCACATTTAGAAGTGTTCCAATGACGCTATCAAATACATTTTTCTCAATATGCATTATATCGAGAAAATGTCTAACATGTAAAGACGTCCAATACGGCAACTCAAAGAAAATTGACTTTTTTTTCCACCCAGTTTTTGCAAGGCCACATGCAAAAGTCTTTCCAAATTTAACCTCCAAGTCTCTTACATTTTCAAACACTTCTTCACCAGTTAAGCACTTAGGAGCTCGGCCTTCTTCTATATTTCCATTGAAAGCTTTCTTCCATCGACGATATCGATGGTTCCGATTTAGCCATCTTCGATGCCCTTGGAATGCATATTTCTGGGAGTGTGTCAATCGATATTGATCTGTACTCTTGACACATATGGGGCATCCACATTGGCCATGTACACCATATCCCTCGAGGTTTGCTCTTGCCGGAAAATCATTGATTGTTCCAAATAACATGACTCTGAGATTAAAATTTTCTTCTCTCAACCTGTCATATACTTGAACACCGGTGTCCCACAACACCTTCAAATCCTCAATTAAAGGAGCCAAGTAGACATCTATATCATTTCCAGGTTGTTTCGGCCCAGAAATGAGTATAGGCATCATTATATGCTCTCGCTTCATGCATCGCGATGGGGGAAGGTTGTAGATCATCAAAATCACCTGCCATGTACTATGTGAGCTACTTTGCAAGCCATGAGGGTTCATGCCATCTGTAGCCAATACAAGGCGCAGGTTTCTTGATTCTTCACCAAATTCAGGGAAATCATCATCAATCTTTTTCCATTGAGGAGAATCTGAGGGATGTCGAATCTTATCATCTTCAATCCTTTCTTCAAGCCTTCTATCAGCATGCCATGTCAAGTCCTTGGCTAACTCTTTACTACTGTACATACGCTTAAATCGTGGTATTATAGGCAAATACCACATGGTTTTGACAGGCGTAGATCCATTCTTCTTGTACCGTGAGGCGCCACATTTTGGACAGGCCTTCAATGATGCATAGTCAATTCTAAATAATACGCAATCATTGAGACAGGCATGTATCCTCTCATATCCCATGCCAATTGAGGTTAACATCCGTTTAGCCTCATAAGTACGATTAGGTAACACATTATCCTCAGGTAGCATGCTTTTTAATAAACCAAGCAACTCTGTGAAACTCTTATCACTCCACCCATTGTTGGCTTTTAACTTGTATAGGTTAAGAACTGCTTTCAATCTCGTGAATTTACTACCACTATACAGTGGTGTCTTTGAATCACTTGTCAAATTGTCAAACATTTTAGGACAATTTCGCAAATCCTCCTCAATCACATTTGTCATCTCCTCCAAACGATCAGGCTCATAATCATTCATGTTGAAATCGTGTGATGGATATGATGTACCACCCAAATCATCCAACGGGACACTGCTTTCACCGTGTCTTGTCCAACGTTTGTAGCTTTTATCAATTCCATTACACACCAAATGATCTTCCAACTCACGTGGACTAATTCTCTTTCCAAAACAACAACGTAAACACGGGCAAGTGATCCTAGTTCGATCTGGTGCATGGTCAACCGCAAACTTTATGAACTCTTTCACACCTTTCTCATACTGTTCCGACATACGATCTGCTAAAATCCAACTTCGATCCATTTTGATTATGAATTAATCAAATTAAACAATTTTATCATCAGTTGATAGTTAAATTAATTAATAATTTTTATTTTAATTTATTTCCCATTATTCAAGAAAAAATTCGGCAGAGTAACAACGCAAAAATTACTACCAAGTTCTCGACTTAATCTTCACCCGGGTAGGTTGAATCCAACAAAATTCGGATCTTACGATCCGCTAAAATCCAATTTCAATCTTAATTAATTAAATTAAACAATTTTAACATCAGTTTAGTCAAATTATTTAAACTATTTTCATTTTAATTTATTTCACGTTATCCTAGAAAAAATTCGGCAGAGTACCGACACAAAAATTTCTACCAAGTTCTCGACTTAATATTCCCCCAAACTTGCAACCAACAAAATTCGTATATTTCAACCACAACAAACCCAATATTATAATCTTCTACCCACAACAAACCCAAAATGCCGATCTTACTATACGAAAATATTGATCACCAGTTGGATCACATAAAACATCATATTTCTACAAATATTGATCACCAGTTGGATCAAATAAATCACATAAAAATAAAAATAAAACACCATTTTATAAAAATATATTGATCACCAGTTGAATCACATAAAGCATCATATTTCCAACAACTACAAATATTGATCACCAGTCGGATCACATAAATCACATAAAACTATAAATAAAACATCATATTTTTAGCAACTAAGTATAAATATAGATCACCAGTTGGGTCAATGTACCCTAAACCACCAAATAACCACAATTTAATCTCAAATCAAACGGAATTAACACCCGACTAACTAAAATTAATACTAAATTCAGTCAAATTCCTAGTTCCCTTAAATTTTTTAATAAATAGGCAAATTTCAAAAATATATACAAATATATACATACACCCACACATACACAAATATATACATACACCCACACATACACAAATATATACATACACCCACACATACACAAATATATATACATATACACCCACATATACACAAATATACGCACACATACACAAATATATATACATACACCCATGTATACACAAATACACTCACACATACACAAATATATATACATACACCCATATATACACAAATACACGCACACATACACAAATATATATACATACACCCACATATACATACATCTATACATACTATATGTATGTGTATATATATATATATATATATATTTATATTTATCTAAAAGAAAATACCAAAACTAAATGGACCACGGCGGCGGAAACGGAGGTGGGCGGCGGCGGACGGTTGGCGGCGGCGGACGGTGGGGGCGGCGGCACTATCTATATATATATATAGAGAGAGAGAGAGTTAATTTTATATATATAGAGAATATATACATATATATGCACACATATATATATATATATATATATATATATATTTAGCAAGAGAAAGAGAGAGAGAGATACTACCGGAGTGACGGCGGCGGACGGCGGAGGAGCGGCAACCGGCGGCGCGAGAGAGAAGTAGATCGAGAGAAACAGAGAGAGAGAGAAGTAGATGTAGAAATAGAGAGAGAAACTGAGAGAGAGAGGTAGATTTAGAGATAGAGAGAGAAAAAGAGAGGGACGGCGGACGGTGGGGGCGGCGGAGGTGGGCGGCGGACGGTGGTAGTGGTGGTGGTGGTGAGAGAGTTGAGAGAGAGAGAGAGTGAGTGAGTGAGAGTGAGAGAGAGGGGGGGCCGGGTTGTAGAAAACCCGGCCCCTGTGCCAGCGATTCGGCCGAACCGCTGGCACATGTTCGTTTGTGCCGAACCGCTGCCACAAGTGCACTTTGTGGCAGCGGTTCTGGCTGAACCGCTGTTGCGTTCAGATTTTTTATTTATTTTTTATTTTTTCTGACACCTATGATAGCGTTTTGGCTCGAACCGCTGTCATAGGTCCGAACCGAGTACCCCTTATGACAGCATTTTTCAAAACCGCTGTCATAGGTACGCTGTAATAGGACTTTTTTGTGGTAGTGACAAGTTTCGGAAATGAATGTGCGAAGGGGACTATCAATGGCCCTGATGTGCATTGGACCAATGATATCTAGCACATGATGCGGAAAGAGTTTGGACGGTGCTTGACATATGGAAAAGATTGAGTCTGGGTAATAATTTCTGGAAAATCCAATCAAGCAGTCAGAAGGAAGAAACTTGAGACGCTGATCCTTAGGCACATAAGTAGCGTAGTACTCTTCTAAGTATGGATAGAGCGCTTGAGCTAGTCCCTGATTTCTTTCAAGCAGTGAGAGGACAAACTCATAATGATTGAGTACCTCTGTCCGGATAGAAGGGAGCAAAGGATATCCTTGGAAAGAGTTGATTATGGAGCCGTTCCATTGTCGGAGATTTGCAGTGAAGATTTTGTTGAACAGAGATAGTGGAGTCATAATCTTCACCATCATATTGAAGTTATCCTCGCAGTGGCTCGGAGCAAAATTCAAGCATGATACAGAAGAGGTAACTGGAAGATGTTTGAGCGTTGAAGAGTAGAGGAGTATTGGACAGTCGGTAAAGCTCTTGACGCAGACACTGCTCAATTTGATGTCTAACGAGTGGAAGCTTCAGAACAGGTCCAACTCTCTGTTGACGCTTCTTCAGACAATACTTGGCAAACTTAAATCTGTCAATGATTCTAGACGCTCACCGGCATGAACTGCTTTATTCTTCCACAGGCGAAGTGGAATGACTGAAGATAGATTTTCAATACTATTAGCAGTCTGAGGAAAGTGTGTGTAGCCTTCTCTGTTCAATACTGCTTCGGATGGATTGAGAAAGCTAGGACAAAGAGACTCATACACCCGAATGTTGTAATCTCTTAGGGCGAAGCCTGTACTCCTGCTGTGGCCATAATCAAGATAATATGCCAAATCCTCATCACATCTAGGAGTCCTTCCTCCTTGTCTGTCTTGTTGAAGAATAAGAGAAGACGGTATTTGACCAGTGGTTTTTCCAAGTTCAATGGCTCTATAGAACTTTCGCTCAATTTCTGTCAACTCCGTGTTAAACACGATATCCCTGATTTTATTGTCGTCGTCAATCAATAGGGCAATTTCATTCTCAGCAGCAATGTATCTTTCTTCATTGTATCCTGTAGGAATGAAATCTTCTTTGAGTGCTGGAGGCATGTAGTTGATCAAATGATCAATCGTCTTCAGCGGGTCCAGTTGGAAGAAGTGCCTAGGCGCTAAAACGTCTTCAGCAACGCTCTGACCTTCTGAGCATGCCTCTGTTATCGCCTGAATAGGGATTGATGTTTGAACCTCTTTAGTAGCAGGTTCCTCAGCGTCAATTGCAGCAACTTCTGCGGCAACATCTTTAGCGATAACCACAACTTCTGTCATCTCAACGTCTAGGAGGACATCTGTTGATGCTTCAACGGCGACTGGAACAATAGCTGTAACAAAAGAACTATCCTCTATAAGAGCAGGATCTTCTACAGATGTAGGAACAGAAATGCTGTGGGAAGAAATAAACTTACCCGGAGAACTTGTCTCAATAGCAATACTCTGAGAGCTTGGCTCAGCAGCAACTTGAGCGCTTGGCTCAACAGCGACTTGAGCGCTTGGCTCAACAGTCTCAGGCTCTTCAGGAACAGGAGCGGCCCGAAGCTTGCTTGTCCTGGAGCGCTTGAATAATTTCTTCACGTTGACTCCTTCAACGAGCTTAAGGGCTTGAGCAGGAGGAGCAGCAACTGGTTCATCAAATTCGATTTGTTTGATGATTCCTTCCAGCTTCCTCCGCTTTAGAGGTAACTTATCTTGTGCATCCTCATCAGTTTCCTCATCATCTTTCTGAGGAGCAGGAACAACTTGTACCTTGGGCTTTCTTGGAGCCCTCTTCTTGGTAACAGCCGGACACTTCACGGCTTCTTCTGGCACTGGAAGCTCCACTTCCTCATCGGACGCTTGACGTACTTCCAGACGCTCAGACAGTGGTTTAGCAGCACCACCAATTTTGGGAGGATTAAAAAGATTATTCAGAATCCTTCGTCCCAGTAGCTTGGTCTTATTCAAAGGGAGACCAAACGAGTATACACACTTTGATCTGTACAGCAGGTCACTTAGAACAAGCCCATAAAGTTTATTCGAGGCTCTTAGACAGTCCCGAAACCTTCCCAAAATGTACTCACTCTAGTTGATCTTGATGTTGAGGAGTATAGCAGTCATCATCTGGAATTGTACTGGGTTCACCTTATCAAAGGTTCCCACTCGGCATTCTATGATCTTGCTGCAAAAATCAGCCAACAGTCGGTATTTGGATACCAATTCTTTCTTTTCAAAATACTAAGTGTAGAGTACATCGTCGTACGCACTCATGGTTGTCCATGCTTCCTTGATTTGTTTTAAAGTAACACAATCCAATGCCTCGCCCTCATTTGGAAGATTGAAGTTCTCGGCAATGGAGACAGCAGACAGAATAAATTCCTTGGGACTCGCCTTTTTGGATAAGGGAATTAGACAAGAGATAGACTTCTTGTCCTCTGAAAGTTTAGCAGATTTCTAGAAGGTGTCGACTTCAGTCGGAAACAGATAGGAGTATTGGGTCAAGAACGGTTTAAGCCCAACTTTGACGACCATGTCCATCATGTCTGTTAGATTGATCTGAGGTTGTTCATAGAGGAATTTCCAGTCGACAACAAGGCCTTCAGTAACCTTGATGGTAAGTTCGGCAGAAGTAGACGAAGATTTCTTTGGTGCCATTTTTAGTGAAAGAGATGAACTGAGATTTTCTTTTGCTTTGAGAGTGAGAGAATAAATTTTGCAGATATGTTTGAGTAAAAGTGAATTGTCTTTCTGCAGAAATTGTATTTTAAATGACACAGTAAAGAATTTTTGAAACTTGTGTTCTCTAGTCTCTGTAGGATTTAGACACGTGTAACGACTTTTGAATCTCAGCCATAAATTCATTAACTGCGGACGCGAGTTTTGTGTAATAGAGAGAAGTTACATTTGGTAATTCTCATATAAAGATTTGACATCCGAGTTAAAAGTTTAAAAACGTTTGGCATTTTCAGAGTGTAACGTACGCGCCTGTTTGTACACTGACACGTACACAAACACGTACTATCTCTGAACCGTCATTTTGAAAAAGGAACTTTTGATTACCCGCCAGTTTGATGTGATAGAAGCGTGCGAGTAGAGTACAAAATAGACTTGTGAGTCTACCCACTACTTCGAAAGAAGATTGTAAACTTTATGCATGGCTTGTAAAGAAAATATTTTTATATTAAGAGTTAATTGGAATTGATTCAACGCTTAACTGATACCACTTGTTGGTATATGAAAATTAGACGCTTAGGATTGAAAAGACTTTTATATTTGAGCGTCCAATATTTTATGCATAAGTAATACTGAGCGTTGATGATCATGCATCTGAAAGTTTTGATCATTGACGCTTGAAGTTATGGTCAAGTACAATTTTAAGGTTCCCCCTAAATTTGATATCTTGTACCAGTTAGGAAAATCTTTTTCGACACAAATTAAGTGGATTCCCCCTAAATTATATGTCTAATAAATCATGATGCAAAATGATTAAGCGTTTAAATCAATCATACCTAATTCACTTCTCAAAGTGAGAATACGTTGTTCGTTGAGTGCTTTGGTGAAGATATCTGCCAATTGTTTGTCAGTTCCAATGAAGTGCATGGAGATATCTTTCTTTTGAACGTGGTCACGAAGAAAATGGTATCTGATGTCAATGTGTTTGGTTCTGGGATGAAGAACAGGGTTTTGAGTCATGGCTAGAGCGCTTTGGTTATCACAATGAATGGGGGTTGGACCTAGGATTATTCCATAATCTCTAAGTTGTTGCCTCATCCATAATACTTGTGCACAACAACTTCTTGCAGCTACATATTCAGCTTCGGCTGTAGAGGTAGCTATGGATTGTTGTTTCTTGCTATGCCATGAAACTAACCTATCACCTAGAAATTGACAAGTACCACTAGTGCTTTTACAATCTGTTTTGCAACCTGCAAAATCTGCATCTGAGTAACCAATTAGTTCAAAAGGAGAATCCCTAGGATACCATAAGCCCACATTCTGTGTGCCTTTAAGGTATTTAAGGATCTTCTTGGCAGCAATTAAGTGTGACTCTTTAGGATCGGCTTGAAATCGTGCACACATGCATACCGAAAACATAATATCAGGTCTACTGGCAGTAAGATAAAGAAGTGAACCGATGATACCTCTATAATTAGTAATATCAATTTTCTTTCCACTTTCATCTTTATCTAACTTAAGCGTTTGGCTCATTGGAATTTTTGAACATGATGCATTCTCCATACCAAATTTCTTAATCATATCTCTTGTATATTTAGTTTGGTTAATAAATATTCCATTAGGGAATTGTTTAACTTGTAATCCAAAGAAGAAAGTTAATTCACCCATCATGCTCATTTCAAATTGTTCTTGCATCATTTTCGAAAATTTTTCACACAGACGCTTGTTAGTAGAGCCAAATATGATATCTTCAACATAAATTTGGACTAAGAGAATATCTTCGTTATTGGTAATTTTAAATAACGTTGTATCAACGCTGCCTTTTGAAAAGCCTTTACCAATAAGAAAGATAGAGAGAGTGTCATACCATGCTCGGGGTGCTTGCTTAAGCCCATAAAGTGCTTTGTCTAGCTTGTAAACCATACCCTTACCATGATTATTGATGAATCCTGGTGGCTGCTCCACATATACTTCTTCTTGGAGTTTACCATTCAGGAAGGCACTCTTCACGTCCATCTGATACACCATGAACTTGTTGAACGCTGCATATGCTAGAAACATGCGGATTGCTTCAAGACGAGTGACAGGAGCGTATGTCTCATCAAAGTCAATACCCTCCTCTTGGCAATATCCTTGAGCTACGAGTCTGGCCTTGTTTCTTATCACAATGCCATTCTCATCCATCTTGTTTCTATATACCCATCTAGTTCCAATAACTCCTTGGTGAGTTGGCCTTGGTACTAGCATCCAAACCTTATTTTGTTCAAACTGATTAAGCTCTTCTTGCATAGCTTCAATCCAACTTGGTTCGCTTAGCGCTTCATCCACTTTCTTAGGTTCCATTTGAGATAGAAAGCTTGTGAACATAGCCTCATTGAACGTAGCGGCTCTAGTCCTTACAGACGCTTAAATATCTCCAATAATCTGCTCAGGTGGATGATCACGCAGCCATAGTCTGTCTGGTTGGAAGGGGTTAAGGGGTTGAACAGGCGCTTAAGGATTATACGCTTGACTACCTTCTTGCGTAGGCGCTCCAAGTTCACAATTCCTTGTGTGCTCTTGATGATCACTCTCTTCATGATCATCAGCATTTCTTACATGATTATCTAGAGTAATCTTAGGAGGTGGCACTGAGATCTCATCATCGTCGTCAGTATCTTCATCAATAGTAATCTTAGACGCTTGATGACATAGATCTTCAACTCCTACATCATTTATATTAACCTTACTCGGTTCTTGGTTAGCATCATAAAAAACAACATGAATAGATTCCTCAACCTTCAATTTGATCTTATTGAGGTTGCGAAAATTCTTTCCATTCTTGGCGTAGCCTAGAAAGATTCCCTCATCCGCTTTAGGATCAAAAGTCTTTAGGCTTTGGGATCCATTATTATGAATAAAGCACTTAGAACCAAAGACGTGAAAATATGAAACATTTGGCTTACGTCCCTTCCACAATTCATATGGAGTTTTCCCATGCTGTTTGTTGATCATGCAACGGTTTTGAGTGTAACAGGCAGTGTTGATTGCTTCAGCCCAAAACCTAGGAGCGAGCTTGGATTCTGCTAACATAGTCCTAGCGGCTTCCTTAAGCGTTCGGTTCCGGCGCTCAACAACACCATTTTGTTGGGGAGTTCTGGGAGCTAAATACTCACGATGTATTCCATTTTCTGCACAAAACTTCTCAACAATCTTGTTAGTAAACTCAGTACCGTGATCGCTTCTTATTCTTGCAACCTTAAGATTTTTCAATATTTGAAGTTGTCGAATAAGAGTTGTTAACTTGTCACATGTCTCATCTTTGGATGAAAGAAATTCCACCCAAGTAAATCGAGAGAAATCATCTACTATCACCAAAGTATACTTTTTACCACTTACACTGATCGTTTGAACAGGTCCAAACAAATCCATGTGAAGTAGTTCAAGTATTCTAGAGGTAGATAGATGAGGTTTTCTCTTGAACGAAGACTTAACTTGTTTACCCATTTGACAAGCGTCACAAAGGCGATCCTTATGAAATGGTCCACTTGGTAATCCCTCTACAAGATTTTGACTTATAAGTTGAGAGATTGTTTTGAAGTTGAAGTGATTCATTTTTCTATGCCATAACCAACCCATTTTAGATTCATTTTTAGCAACAAAACATGTTGGGTTGTTATCAAGTGTTGAACCCCAATCTACCAAATATACGTTGTTAGTTCTTTTTCCTTTCAATTTAGTAGACTTTGTCTTAGCGTCATTTATATAGAAACAGTCACTTGAGAATATAACTTCAAAGCCTTTATCACAAAATTGACTTATGCTTAATAAATTGTGCTTCAGACCCTCAACATAATAAACATCACTTATCATGATGTTCCCCCTATGCACAGTACCTATACCTTTGGTTTTACCTTTGGAATTGTCACCAAATACAACCTGAGGACCATTGGCAGCTTGATAGTTGATCAGAAGATCTTTGGAACCAGTCATGTGCCTTGACGATCCACTATCAAAGTACCATACAGATGTATCGGCTCTAGCTCTAGGTACCTGCAATCAAAAGGGAAGTTCTATTTCCGTTTAGGTACCCATTGTTGCTTGGGTCTTTTAACATTAGTAACATTATTAGTTTGAATTAGAACTTCAGGAACCCATATTTGCCTAGTCTTCATTGTAGGAATACTAGTCTTTTTGGGTTTCACAATGTGTTGTGTGTGCTTTTTGGGTGTATGATAATAATATCCTTGATTATAATGGTAGTCATAATCATAATCATCATAGTATCGATAATATGATCTTGATTGTCTTGGATATTGACGCTGGTATTTCCTTGGCGCTGGCTTGGGTTGCACTTTTGGTGCTGGACGCTTAGCGCTTGATTCACAGTGGTCAGTCTTATCTTTAGCCTTTTGAGCATTTGGATAAACCCGTCTTTGTTAATCATTTGCCTTAGCCTTACCCTTGCTTGAGTTAGCTTTGACTTTCTCATTTGGCATCTTACCATTGTCACTGGGTTCATTTTGTGTTTGACCTTGTGAACCTTTTTCAACAAAGATAACACCCTTTCCTTTGTTGTTTGCCGTAACATTAGATTTATTGGGTTGTTTACCAAGTTTATCGCATCCTAAACCGGTCTTCTCACCAAATAATCTAGTTACTTCAGTCACATTATCCAACTTTCTAGAAGCTTTTGATAATGATGAGATAAGCTGCTCTGATTTAGCAAGTTCAGCGATCAAATCAGCTTCTCTCTTGACTATTATATAAAGATCGCTTTTTAATTGAATGATTTCACTCTCAAGTGATTGGTTCTTCTCAATGCACTGCTGCCAAACTCGCAACTCTGCTTTGAGCGTCACTTTATCTCTTGTGAGTGATGAGATAATAGCGAGATCATTTTGATATATTTTGGCAGCTTCTTGACATTCATTGTAGCATTCTTTGACTTTGTCAAGTAATTCATCATAAGAAAGAGGAATAGATAATTCATTGATTACCTCAGGAGACGCTTCATTATCTCTGGCCATGAGATATATGAGCGCTGAGTCATCTAATGGCTCATCATCATCGCTACTTTCTTCTGATGATTCTAAATCTTCAGGTGCGGATGCTGGTTCTGATTCCGCTAGCAAACCTTGTTGACGAAGGTTGCTCCTGAATTGGTTTCTATCCAAGTAATCCTGCCTTGAGGGCTTGGATACGTTTGGATAAGGGCAATTTACCTGGTAGTGCCCTGGTTTCCTGCAATTGTAACAAAGATTAGTTTTCATCTTTTGTTCATTTGTTAACCTTGGAATGTGTGGTTTTGAGACCACTGGAGCTGGGAGATTTTGAGTAGACGCTTGGTACTGAACAGGCGCTCGGGGTGAAGGAACAGAATATTGAGGCGCTTGAAGCTGTTGTTGCATCGGAGAAGGTGCTTGATATGAACTTTGTCCTTGATTATTGAAACCTTTTCCTTTCTTTTCATATCTCAAGAACTTTCTGAATCTATTTAGCAAGGCTAATTCCTCTTCTTCATTGATATCTAAATTCTTTCCTTTATTCCCCGATCTGCCTTTGATTGATGCTATAAGCGCTCCAGATTCAATCACCGGACTACTCACAACATCACTAGCAGAATTCAACTCGAACTCAAATGCCTTGAGCTCTGAAAAGGCGTCTTCTGGAGTTAGGGGATCCAGCATATTTGATTCTCTCATAGCGGTCGTCTTCATCAAGAATTTACTTGGTAAACTTCTAAAGATCTTAACCACCATTTCTCGATTCTACAAATCCATTCCCAACAATCTAAGTTCTGTAACTAGAGCTGTAAATCTTATATCTAATTGCTCTAAAGTTTCATTGGGTAGCATCTTAAATCCGTTAAACTTTTCCTTGGCAATGGAAAGTTTGTTTTCTTTGATCTGAGCTGAACCACCACAAATTGTAGCCAACTTATCCCATATTTCTTTAGTGGTTTTGCAAGACTTGATCTTGTTGAATAAGTTGTCATTATCACCAATAGCCGTATAGAGAGCGTTACGACCAACATTGTCCAAATTAGCTCTTCGACGCTCATCTGGAGACCATTCTTGTTTTGGTTTCTCAACGTAACCATCGGGAGTTTCTTCCGTGGCTCCAGGCGCTCTTGTGATAACTTTATATATTTTGATTGGCCCATCTGAAATAATATCACACATGTCATCATCGCATAAACAGAGATATGTAAATGCTTTGACTTTCCATGTGTCAAAATTTGACTCAGTCAGTTTGGGAACTTTAGCAAATGCCATGACGACAATTTTAAAAGCAACTAGATTTTGAAAAAGGATCTAAACAAGCAGTTATGCTTGGAAATTTTAAAACTTCAATTTTAACCACTCTGATACCACTTGTTGGTCCCAAGTGGCATACGAAAGGGTCTAGAAGGGGGGGGGGTTGAATAGACCCTGAAGTCTTTTTCGACTTCAAAAGATTTCGTACTAAAATGGTTTTTGGACGCTTGAAAAAGTAAACGCTTGAATTGTCTAACGCTTGACTTAAGCGTTCACTTAAAATATAGGCGCTTTAGTGAAGCGTCTAACGAAGACTGTTTTTATAAAGTTAACTTAGATTTCAAGAATTGAATACTTTAACCGAGTAGGTTTGAGCGTTCACTTCTTTGATCAGTGTTAGCACAGCGGAATGATTTTTGTAGTCTTCTTTTAAAAGCTTTAGCGTCACAAGAAGTTTCTTAGTTGCTTAGCATTCAATTGTGTTTTACTTAATCAGTTTATGCAATGATATGATAGATAAAAGAATTGACTGAAAAGTAAATGACACAATACTTGTAAAGTTCGTTGGGTGGTGTAATCCCAACTACGTCCCTCTTCTCCTCGAACACTTGGAGGCAATCCACTAAAATGATTCTCAAAGAATCACACAGAATCTTCTACAAATTAGGGAGAGATGGATGTCGATGACTTGAGCTCCTTGATCACACAGATTTCTGCTCCAAATCACTTCAATCCTAAAAATCTGTTGCACAAAAGTTGGTGCTGCAGTCTTTGAATAGTTGACAGTCCAATAGGGTGGCTTCTCCGTACGTCTGAAAGTGCTTATCACATTTAATGCTCTTATCAGCATTTAATGCATTTGAATTAAATGCCTGTTGGTATTTAATGCTTTGAGAATATTTGCATTAAAACTCCTTCTGGACATAGAAATAAATTCAGGTGAAATTACTTCTGTCCTATAAGGTAATGCTTGGAGACTTTATCTTCATTCAGAATTCAGGCGCTTGAGTCTTCGAACTTTACCACTGATAAACTCACTCAGAAATTATCAGACGCTCAGCCTAAGAAAACTTAGCCTAACAATCTAGAATAAAAATAAAACAAAGCCTATTACAAATCTAACACTTCAAAGATGAAAAACAAACTTACATAATTTTGGGGTCTAACAAAGGTCCTAATTGTCATCATCAAAACATCTAACATGAAATTCCTAATAGTTCCATATAGATATCCTCCTCAAGGAATCCATTTGGAAAGGCCGTTTTGACATCCATTTGGAAAGGCCGTTTTGACATCCATTTGCCATATCTCATAATCTAAGTATGCAGCTATGGATAACAGAATTCATATGGACTTTATCATAGCCACGGGCGAAAAGGTTTCTTGATAGTAAATTCCTTCTCTTTAACTATACCCTTTCACTACGAGCCTTGCTTTAAAGGTGTCAATCTTGCCATCGCTACCTATCTTTCTTTTGTAGATCCACTTACATCCTATAGGTTTTATACCTTTAGGACGATCTACCAAAGTCCAGACATGGTTCGATTACATAGAGTCCATTTCTATTTCCATGGCTTCTTGCCATCTTGAAGCGTCGACATCCACGATCGCTTGATCATAGGTACAAGGATCATCTTCATGACCTTCTTGTATTACAGTGTGAAGCTCTCGCTCCCCCTGCAGTAGATACCCATACCTCTCAGGTTCATGCGGTATTCTACCAGATCTACGTGGTGGTTGTTCTACTAAGGGTTCAGGCGTCAGTTCTTGAACATATGTATTTGAGGGAGTTTCATTTTGTTCTTCTAGAACAATTTTCCTACCTTGGCCCCCTTCCAAGATGAACTCATCCTCAAGGAAGTGAGCTTGTAGGGCCACGATGATTCTTTGATCATCATGCAGGTAAAAGAAGAATCCCATGGAATCTTCAGGATAACCAATGAAACGTCCCATTAAGGATCTTGCCTCCAATTTCTCTACTTTAGTCTTCTTGACATAAGCGGGGCATCCCCAAATCTTAATATGATTAAGACTCGGTTTCCTATTATTCCACATCTCATGCGTAGTTTTAGGAATGGATTTGGAGGAACATCTGTCCAAAACATGAGCAGCGGTAAGGAGCGTGTATCCCCACAACGAAATGGGTAAATCAGTGTAACTAAGCATGGAACGAACCATGTCCAACAGTGTTCGATTCCTTCGCTCGGCTACTCCATTCAGTTGAGGAGTTGCTGGTGGTGTTAGTTGTAACATTATTCCTTGTTGTCGTAGGAATTCATCAAACTCGGCACTCATATATTCTCCTCCACGATCCGATTGTAGAGTTTTTATATTTTGCCCAGTTTGATTTTCTACTAAGGCCTTGAACTCTTTGAATCTGTCAAAGGATTCAAACTTTTGCTTCATCAGATACACTAGACCAAATCTTGAATGGTCGTCAATTAAAGTGATGAAGTAGTAGAAACCTCCACGAGCCATTTCTCCAAATAGTCCGCAGACGTCGGCATGCACTAATCCTAAGACTTGCGTAGCCCTTTCAAAAGTCCCTGTGAAGGGGGATCTAGCCATCTTGCCTAAGAGACATGATTCACATGTAGGAAAAGGGTCCGACCCTAGTGAGCTTAAAAGCCCATCTTTTTCCATTTTGTGGATCTTGTGCTCTCCGGGATGGCCTAGTCTAAGATGCCACTTGAGTCTTAAGTTAGTTTCTTTCCTACCACGTTTACGTGTTACAACATTAACATCAGATGAATTACAGACATTTAAATAATACAAACCATTAACTAAACATGCATTGCCAACTAATTTATTTCCCTAATAAATGTCGCAATTTAATTTAGAAAAACGGAATGTATATTTAATCTTAACTAAGATAGGAATAGATACAATGTTCTTAAGCCCCTTGGGCAAAACCAAAACATTATCTAAAAACATTAAATGTCTAGAATTAAAATAAAGAGAAGTAGATCTGATCCTAGTAGCTGCGACGCTTTCCCCGCTGCCTACTTTGATCATCACTTCTTCTCGGCCCAACTTTCTACTTCTCTGTAGATCCTGATCCAAACAACAAACATGGGCACTAGCCCCTAAGTCCAGAATCCACGA
Source organism: Buddleja alternifolia (assembly GCA_019426215.1). Classification (NCBI taxonomy): domain Eukaryota; kingdom Viridiplantae; phylum Streptophyta; class Magnoliopsida; order Lamiales; family Scrophulariaceae; genus Buddleja; species Buddleja alternifolia. Next base: position 11,574,357 of record CM033395.1, read on the forward strand.
AGTAGAAAATACGGTCATAAAACAGTTAGTTTCAAAAACTAATAGTTTCATACTTTGTGCGCCTTTGCCTAAGTTGGGACAGTTTCTCTTCCAGTGGCCAAGCTCACCGCACTCAAGACATCTATCCATTTTCTTAGGTCCTTTGCTCTTACGGCCATGTCCTAACTTCTTTGTAGTTCTTATGGATACCTTTTTTTTGCCTTTTCCTCTTTCCATCACGTTGATCATCAAATGTATCATTCGTTAAATAGATAGAAGAATCCCTCTTCTTGTTCGTCCTAATACGAGCTTGTTTGATTTCAAGCTTCTTAGTCAACCCAGCTAATGGACAATCGATATCATTGATATCAAAGTTCATGACGAAGTAGTAGAAGGAGTCAGGGAGCGATTGTAAGATGAGATCAACTTGAAGATGAATATCCATATAGAAATGCATTGACCGAAGTCTTTCCATTAGGGTCATCATCGTGAGAACATGGTCTCCCACATTCTCTTCCTCTCTCATCCTCGCTCTGAAGAGTTCTTTTGATATAAAATATCTTACGGTCCTACCGTGCTCTCCAAACATTTCTTCCAGGTGAAGAATTATGTCCCTTGCATTGCTCATTGTGTCATGTGAACTTTGCAGCTCACTACACATTGAGCAAAGAATGTATCCTCTAGCTTTATAATTGTCACAAGTCCAATTAAAGTGAGCCAGTTGAACCTCTTCATCCTCATTCCTCTCAGGAATTACAGGACAATTTGTTTCCAACACATATTCAATCGACTCTTCACTCAGGATATTCCTTAAGATCGCGAGCCATTGTATATAGATGGGACCAGTCAGAACATTTCTTTCGAGTAATTTCATAAGTGGATTTGTCATATTTGAGAGAGATAAACGAGAAAATAACTGCAGAAATAAACCAGATTTATAGATTACTTGTTTTGACTTAACAAGAAAAATTAAGAACTTAAAATTTATCTTGGCTCCCACTGCATTATTCGAATCCCACACTCCCATGTGAAAATCGGGAATCATCATTGGCATCAATTTCACAACAGTTATTGAGGTCCTCAATTAATTAAATAGGTTGCAACCTAACCGGTTTCTGGCCTATTAATTATTTGAAGTGATATCTAAAATCAATTTATCCAATAAATGTTTCAATACGTTTCCCCATACTTCACCAAACCGCAACCGATTCGATTTCTAGGTTCGTGAACTACCCGAGTTTATCCCACTAACTCCTATAATCTAGCATTTGAATTTCACCTTGCAACCGAACAGGTTTCTGGGGTGAAATATGTTTCGATTAAGGCATTTGCATGCACTTTATAAAATTTCAAATTATTTCTAAATGTATAACCCCCATAACTGGGAAGCATTACATTTTTATAGTAATTCTAATTTTAGAAAGCTTAGTGGAGGGTGAGGATGTCAAACATCCTTTTCTAACTCGGTATAATTTATTTGGGAGAATTTAATTCGTCAAAAGATTTTGGTCTCACTTTGCACATTATTCAATTTATATAGTGCTTTACTTGATCACGGACTTTTACTTGAGGGCCCGAGCCAATGGGCCATCACAAAAGGCATAGATTAAACCTATAAAACATTCATGGGCCTTTTGACTTTATCAACTTTGAACTATTTTATCTCGATTCCTAAAACAACACATGCATTATTTCTAAGAATATAATAAATAGCTTCAAATTTGATAACCCATAAAATTAAAGGTAAAACATACAATCCTAAGTCCATGATTAGTGTTTTAATCACATAAGACTTGCTCGCATCAATTAATACATGCTCGCAATATTAAATCACTTATGTTGATCATTAAAATTTTAGTCCAACTAAAAAGTCCTGTATCAAATTCCTTATGATTTCACATATTCACTATTTCAATTAAAATCATTCTAGTCCAACTAGATGACTTAGATATACGAAATTAAGAATTAAGTTCACCTACCGTTAATTAAAATAATATGAACACATAAATTATGGAATTCTATATTTTATTTTATTATGATTTAAAGCCATCAAAAATTGGAAATACTTTTATTTGATCAAAGAATTAATTATTAATCTCTAAGAAAAATAATTTATATTCCTTATTCAAACTGAAGTAATTTCCAAGTCGAGGAAAAAATAATAATATTTAACCCATAAATCAATTATTAATCTCCAAGAAAAATAATTAATTAGTTCTAATTAAATATTATATTCCAATTAATCTCATTGGGCTCGATTTCATCAAACCCAAGTCACCATCCTTTTGGTCCACTTGGATTCAATTTAATTGGGCTCAAAATAATTAATTAGAACAACATTCACGTTTATTAATTTCTTATTGGGCTAAATTTAATTTAAGTCCAAATCACCAATCTAATTGGACCATTTAGATTTAATTAGATTAAGTCCAAACTAATTAATAAATTGAAATCGGATAATTTTCAATTGGGTTTGATTTAAATTATTCGGGTCATCATCCTTTTGATCCACAAAATTAATTAAAATCACCCAAAATTCAAAAACAATTTCGACCCAAACATAGCCCGTTCTTCCTTGGTATTTTTCGATTTTCAATATCATCAAATATCCTCAGATTTACAATAACTAAAAATCAAAAAACTAGACAAAAAACCATAAAATGCAGATTTCAGAAAAACATACAAACATACTTCAAAAACACATAACATGCAATTCTCAAATCACGTAAACAAGATCAAATATGCAAATCAGAGATTGGCTCTGATACCACTGTTGGGTTTCGTTCGAAAAAGCATAAACACAGCGGAAGGAATTTCAAAAATTAAAACGAAAACCCAATTGGTACTCTAATTCGCATAATTGAATCAAAAAACGTATAACGAATAAAATTTACTCGTTAATATGAATATGAGGATGGAGAAAAACTTCTTTTTCTCCAAACTCTAAATATTGAAGCTTCCAAATCTTCAATCCTTCGGTTTGATTCTTCAAACTTGAACTTGATCCGAACAACGAAAATACGTCGTCTCTAAATCGTCAAGCACGGATCAACAAATGAAAAATCCCCTTTCTTCTTTCTCTATGGTCGATGACTAGGTATAGAGGAGGGGAGGCATATTTTTCTTTCTTTTTGAGAGTTATGAGTGTTGTGTATTCTTCTTCTTTCTTGTTCTAAGTCAAAGAGTCCTTATATACCTCATGACTTATTGAACAAGTCAAAGCAAAAGAGCCCTAATATGTGGCCTCTCAAAGATGCCACTTTGAGTCCTCATAGGCATCCAATTGGACTCCTTATTTAGCTCCGGGATTTATTTTGTTTAATTAATTTCTTATTTCAATTAATAATTTATTATATCCAATAAATAAATTAATTAATTAAATAACCAAATTAGTTAGATAAATTAATTCATTAATATATTTTATAAGGAAATTAATTAATAATTAATCTTATCATTATAATTAATTTTTTCATCTAATGAATAATTAATTATTTAATTTATCCAATAAATTAAAACTCCCAGAAGAAATAATAGAAATTCCTTTTTCTTCATTTTTCTTTGTCAATCCTTTAGCGCGACTCTTTAGGTTCGTTTCGTTTGGCATTGAAAGGAAAACAAAGGAATATGCATCTTCACTTGACGCGGACACGTCTTTCACTTGACGTCACAAATGCATCTTCAGCCTGATACTTCAGGTCAAAGGTTCACATATACCTATTACGCATAATCAGTTCTGTCATTGACTGTCACAGAGTGAAAACCCATGTGACAGAACCGATACGAGTCGTGTTTGAACATATAAGTTCCACTGACGTGTCTACAATCTTAATCTCCTATCATCCCATGATACCAGACAGGCACTGCCATGTCGGAGCTAAGATTGTACAAGTATTCAAAGTCTTTATTTGTCCATTAAAGACTTCATATTACTTGCGAACTTATTTTGGTAATCAAGATCGATCTCTCTAGTGCCAATCTTCCTATCCCATAGGAAGTAGAGGGATCGCACTGAAAACATGGACAAAACGTTTTACACAACTTATAGATGCAGATAAGAATTAAGTGAAAATTCAATAATGCCTTTTATTTAAGAAGAGTTTAAGTTCAATACAAGATATATGCCTTATAGATACAAAAACTGCTCTATCTGTTGGCGAACTCGAGGTAGTTTGATAACAGGCCCAACTCTCTATTGACGTTTCTTTAGGCAATACTTGGCGAATTGACGCTTCTTGTCATGCATGCCTATGCCAAAAAGATGGGAGAGCTTTGACCAAGTCTTGGAAAGTGTATCTATTGCCCATGTATTCTTCAACCAAATTAACCTCTGCCATGCAATAATCAGCACCTGCATTGCTATAGCTCGGATGCCTTCATGCTGAGTGTCCCTGATGGATTCAAAGCGGTATCTATCGGTTTGATAGCTGGCATTCCAGATACTGTCAAAGTACGCATCAGCTTCTTCTTGAATCACATCCGTTAGAGACACTAGACGGTCACCGGCATGAACTCCTTTATTTTTCCAAAGACGAAGTGGGTTGGCTGAATGTATATTTGCATTACTGTGCACCACATCTGGAAAGTGAGAATAGTCTTCTCTGTTTAAGAGTTCCTCTATTGGATTGAGAAATTCAACAGGTATACGCCCATAGACTCTTATGTTGTAGTCTCCTGGGGTAAAACTAGTTGGTTTGTTGTGCCCCACGTCCCGATAATAAGCTAAGTCGACATCAAATCTTGGAGTCATACCACCTTGCCTTTCTTCTCGGATGGCAACAGACGCAGAAATCTGACCAATAGGTCTACCACGCTCAACAACCAAATAATATGCTTTCTTGATCTCTGTTGATTCTGTGTTAAATAATGTGTCGCGGATAGTCCGATCAATGTCAATTAGCAAGACTACTTCATTCTCCGCAATGATGTGTCTTTCTTCATTGTAGCCTGCGGGGATGAAATCTTCTTTAAGCGCTGCAGGCATTTAATTGATCGAATCATCAATGTTCTTTAGTGGATCCAGCTTGAAAAAGTGTCTGGGTGTTGTAACGTCTTTGCAAAGCTCTGACCATCTGAGCATGCCTCTGTTATCACCTTTAATGATTGAATTTCTGCTATCATAAAATCTTCAGCGTCCACTGCTGCGGCAACACCTTGAGCTATGGCCACCACTTTTGTCATATCAACATCCAGATGGATGTCGATTGGTGCTTCAGCAGTAGCTGGAACAATAGTTGTAGCACAAGAACTGTCCTCTATAAGAGCAGGATCTTCTACAGATGTAGGAAAATAAACGCTGCGGAAAGAAATAAACTTACCCTAAGAGCTTGTCTCAACAACAACTTTTTGAGCGCTTGGCTCAAAGGTCTCAGGCTCTTCAGGAACAAGAGCAGCTTGACGCTTGCTTGTCCTGGAACGCTTGAAGATTTTCTTTACGTTGACTCCTTCAATGAGCTTAAGCGTTTGGGGGGGGAGGAGCAACAGTTGGTTCCTCGAAGTCCATTTGTTTGATAATACCCTCCAACTTCCTCCGCCCAATCAAAGGAATCTTGTTCTCCTCATCTTCATCAGTTTCCTCATCGTCCTTGGGAGGAGATGGAATAGCTTAAGCTTTGGGCTTTCTACGAGCCCTCTTCTTTGTAACATCCGGACGGTTCACGGCTTCTACTTGAGCTGGACACTCAGCTTCTTTGTCTGACGCTTCACGTACCTCTTGATGCTTAGACAGTGGTCTTGCAGCACCACCAACTCTGGGAGGATGGAGAAGATTAGTCAGATTTCTCTTCCCCAACAACTTGGCCTTGGCCAACAGGAGCCCAGACGAGTAGACACAGCCTGATGAATACAGCAGGTCACTCAGAATAATCCCATAGGGTTTGTTTTTGGCTCTCAAACAGCCCCTAAATCTTCCGAACAAATACTTACTTCAATTTATCTTGATGTTGAGGAGTATGGCAGTCATCAACTGAAATTGCATCGGATTGACCTTATCAAAGGTTCCTACCCTGCATTCGATTATCTTGCTGCAGAAATTAGCCATTAATCGATACTTCAGCACTATTTCTTTCTTCTCAAAGTACAGTTTGTATGGTACACCATCATATGCACTCATAGTCGTCCATGCTTCTTGAATTTGTTCTCGAGTAACACAGTCCAATGCTTGACCCTCATTTGGCAGATTAAGTTCTTGGCAATGGAAGCAGCAGAAAGAATGAATTCCTTCGGAGACTCATTTGATAAAGAAAAGAGGCAAGAGATAGACTTCTCGTCCTCTGAAAGTTTAGCAGTCTTCCAGAAAGTGTCCACTTCATGTGCAAACACAGAAGACTACTTCGTCAAGAACGTCTGAAGCCCCGACTTAGCCACAGCGTCCATCATATCCGTCATGTTTAGCTGGTTCTGGTCAAACAAAAATTTCCAGTCCACCACAAGGCCTTAGTAACCTTGATAGTGACTTCAGTAGTGTTTGAAGATTTCTTGGGTGCCATTTGAATGGTTTGAAAGGAGATGAACTGAGATTTGCTTTTAAAAGAGAGAGAGAGAGAGAGAGAGAGAGAGACTAATTTTGCAGATAGTTTGGGGGAAAGTAAATGATTTCTCTGCAAAAGTTATGTTTTAAATGACACAGTAAGAAAATTTTGAAACTTGTGTTCTCTCGTCTCAGTAGGATTTAGACACGTGTAAGGTTATGAAATCTCAGCTATGAATGTTTTTAACTGCGGACACGAATTTTGGGTAAGAGAGAGAAGTTACATTTGGTAACTCCCATATATATGGATTTGATGTCCGAGTTAAAGTTTTAAAATGTTTGGTATTTTCAGAGTGTAATGCACGCGCCTGATGGTACACAGACACGTACTAACTCTGAACCGTCATTTTGAAAAGTTTTTGATTACCCGCCAGTTTGATGTGATAGAAACGTGTGAATAGAGTTCAAAATGAACTTTTGAGTCTATCCATCACATCATTAACCGTGTAAAATTTATGCATGAATTTTATAAACAATTTATATGAAGTGTTGAATGGAATAAGTTCAATGCTTAACATAAACCACTTGTAAGATTTTAGTTGACACTTAAGATTAAATTCCTTTTATGTTTGAGCGTCCAACATATCATGCTGAAATAATACTTAGAGTTGATGATCTATTCATATGAAAATTTTTTTATCATTGACGCTTATAAGTGTGTACAAGCATAATTTTAAGGTTCCCCTTAAATTTGATAACTTGTAATAACTTTTCAAAAATCTTTTGGACATAAATAAGGTGGATTTCCCCTAAATCGTATGTCTAATAAAACATAATGCATAATGATTAAGCGTTTAAATCAATCATACTTACTTCACTTCTTAAAGTGAGAAAAGCGTTGTTCATTGAGATCTTTGGTGAAGATATCTGCCAATTGTTTGTCAGTTCCAATAAAGTGCATGGAGATATCTTTCTTTTGAACATGGTCATGAAAGAAATAGTATCTAATGTCAATATGTTTGGTTCTGGAATGAAGAACAGGATTTTAAGTCATGGCTAGGTCGCTTTGGTTATCACAATGAATGGGAGTTGGACCTAGGATTATTCCATAATCTCTAAGTTGTTGCCTCATCCATAACACTTGTGCACAACAAATTCCTGCAGCTACATACTCGACTTCAGCTGTAGAAGTAGCTATAAATTGTTGTTTCTTACTATGCCATGATACTAACCTATCACCTAGAAATTGACATGTACCATTAGTACTCTTTCGATCTATTTTGCAATCTGCAAAATCTGCATCTGAGTAACCAATTAGTTTAAAAGGAGAGTCCCTTGGATACCATAAGCCCACATTTTGTGTGCCTTTTAGGTACTTAAGGATTCTCTTTGCAGCAGTTAAGTGTGACTCGTTAGGATCAGCTTGAAAGCGTGCACACATGTATACCAAAAACATAGCAGTAAGATAAAGAAGTGATCCAATGATACCTCTATAATTAGTGATATCAACTTTCTCAATGCATTTTTGAAGATAATGCATTTTCCATACCAAGTTTCTTAATCATATCACGTGTATATTTAGCTTGGTTAATAAATATGTCATTAGGGAGTTGTTTAACTTGTAATCCTAAGAAGAAAGTTAATTCACCCATCATGCTCATTTCAAATTATTTTTGCATCGTTTTCAAAAATTTCTCACACAGACGCTTGTTAGTAAAACCAAATATATTATCATCAACATAAATCTGGACTAACAGAGTATCTTCGTTATTGGTAATTTTAAATAACGTTGTATCAACGCTGCCTTTTGAAAAGCCTTTGCCAATAAGGAAAATAGAGAGAGTGTCATACCATGCTCGGGGTGCTTGATTAAGCCTTAAGGTGCATTATCTAGCTTGTAGACCATACCCTTACCATGGCTGTTGATGAATCCTGGTGGGTGCTCCACATATACCTCTTCTTGGAGTTTACCATTTAGGAAAGCACTCTTCACGTCCATCTGATACACTGTAAACTTGTTGAACACTGCATACGCTAGAAACATGCGGATTGCTTCAAGACGGGCGATAGAAGCATATGTCTCATCAAAATCAATACCCTCTTCTTGGCAATAACCTAGAACAACAAGTCTAGCCTTGTTCCTTATCATAGTGCCATTCTCATCCATCTTGTTTCTATAGGCCCATCTAGTCCTAATAACTCCTTGGTGAGTTGGCCTTGGTACTAACATCCAAACCTTACTACGCTCAAACTCATTAAGCTCTTCTTGCATGGCTTCAATCCAACTAGGATCACATACTTCATCGACTTTCTTAGGTTCCATTTGAGATAGATAGCTTTCGAACATGGCCACATTGAATGTAGCGGCCCTAGTCCTAACAGGCGCTTCAATATCTCCAATAATCTGCTCAGGTGGATGATCACGCAACCATAGTCTATCAGGCTGGAAAGGGTTAAAAGGTTGAACAGGCACTGGATTCACTTGCTCAGATGCTTGATTCTCCTCTTGCGTAGGCGCTTCAAGTTCACAGATCGTTTTTTGCTCTTGATGATCAATTTCTTCATCATCATCAGCAAATCTTACATTGTTATCCAAAATAACCTCTCGAGTAATCTTAGGAGGGGGCACTAAGCTCTCATCATCTTCATCACTGTCATCATCAATGGTAATCTTAGACACTTGATGACACAGATCTTCAACTCCTACATCATTCACATTTACCTTACTCGATTCTTGGTTAGCATCATCAAAAACAACATGAATAGATTCCTATACCTTCGATTTGATCTTGTTTAGGATGCAAAAATTCTTTCCATTCTTGACGTAGCCTAGAAAGATTCCCTCATCCGCTTTAGGATCAAATGTCTTTAGGCTTTGGGATCCATTATTGTGGATAAAACATTTAGAACCAAAAACGTGAAAGTATGAAACATTTAACTTACATCCCTTCCATAGTTCGTATGGAATTTTCCCATGCTATTTGTTGATCATGCAACGATTTTGAGTGTAACATGCAGTGTTGATCGTTTCGGCCCAAAACCTAGAAGGCAGCTTGGACTCTACTAACATCGTCCGAGCAGCTTCCTCGAGCATTCTGTTTTGGCGCTCAGCCACACCATTCTCTTGAGGAGTTTTGGGAGCTGAATACTCATGATGTATCTCATTCTCTGCACAAAACTTTTCAACAACCTTGTTAGTGAACTCAGTACCGTGATCGCTTCTTATTCTTATTCTTGCAACCTTGAGATTTTTCAATGTTTGAAGTTGCCAAATAAGTATTGTTAACTTGTCACATGTCTCATCTTTGGATGAAAGAAATTCCATCCAAGTAAATCGAGAGAAATCGTCAACTATTACCAAAGTATACTTTTTACCGCTCACACTAATTGTTTGAACAGGTCCAAATAGATCCAGGTGAAGTAGTTCAAGTATTCTATAGGTAGATAGATGAGGCTTTCTCTTGAAAGATGATTTAACTTGTTTTCCCATTTGACAAGCTTCACAAAGGCGATCCTTGTGAAATGGTCCATTTGGTAATCCCTCTACAAGATTTAGATTTATAAGCTGAGAGATTGTCTTACAATTGAGGTGATTCATTTATCTATGCCATAACCAACCCGTTTTAGGTTCACTTTTAGCAACAAAACATGTTGGGTTGTTATCAATTGTTGAACCCCAATATACTAGATACACATTGTTGTTTCTTTTACATTCCAATTTAGTAGATTTAGTCTTAGAGTCATTTATATAGCAACAGTCGCTTGAGAATTTGACTTCAAAGCCTTTATCACAAAATTGACTTATGCTTGATAAATTATGCTTAAGACCCTCAACATAATGAACATCACTTATCATGATGTTCCCTTATGCACAGTACCTATACCTTTGGTTTTACCATTAGAGTTGTCTCCAAATACAACCTGAGGACCATTGGCAGCTCGATAGTTGATCAAAAGATCCTTGGCGCTGGCTTTGGGTGCACTTTTGGTGCTAGAAGCTTAACGCTTGATTCACAGTGGTTAAATTTATCCTTAGGTTTTTGAGCGTTTGGATGAACCTTTCTTTGTGAATCATTTGCTTTCGCCTTTCCCGTGCATGAGTCAGCTTTGGCTTTCTCATTTGGTGTCGTACCATTGTCGCTTGGTTCATTTGGTGTTTGACTTTGTGAACCTTTTTCAACAAAGAAAACACTCTTTCCTTTGTTGTTTGCCATAACAATAGATTTGTTTGGTTGTTTACTAAGTTTATTGCATCCTAAACCGGTCTTTTCACCAAATAACCTTGTTACCTCAGTCACATTGTCTAGCTTTCTTCACGCTTTAGACAATGATGAGACGAGCTATTCTGATTTAGCAGGTCTAGCAATCAGCTCAACTTCTCTCTTGACTATTATATCAAGATCCCTTTTCTGATTGGTTATATCACTTTTCAAGTGGTTTGTTCTCAATGCATTGTTGCTGAACTTGCAACTCTGCCTTGAGCGTCACATTATCACTCTTGAGTGATGAAATGACTTCGAAGTGATTTTGAAATAATTTGGCAGCATCTTGACAATCAATGTAATATTCTTTGACTTTGTCAAGTAGTTCTTCATAAGAGAGAGGGTAAGATATCTTAGTGTTTACCTCAGGGAATGCTTCATCATCTCTGGCCATGAGATAAATAAGCGTTGAGTCATCCACTGGCTCATCATCATCACTACTCTCCTCTGAAAACTCCAAATCTTCAGATGCGGACGCTGGTTTTGATTTCGATAGCAAACCTTGTTGACGAAGGTTGCTCCTGGATTAGTTTCTAACCAAGTAATCCTGCCTTGAAGGCTTAGATACATTTGGATAATGGCAATTTACCTGGTAGTGCCCTGGTTTCCTGCAATTATAACAGAGATTAGTTTTCATCTTTTGTTCATTTGTTAACCTTGCAGTGTGTGATTTTGAGACCATGGGTATTGAGAGATTTTGTTGATTAGACTCTTGGTACTGAATCGGCGTTGAAGAAGAAGGTGTAAAATATTGAGGTGCTTGATACTGTTGTTGTATTGGGGCAGGCACTTGATATGAACTCTGTCCTTGATACTTAGGACTATTTCCTTTCTTTTCATATCTTAAGAACTTTCTAAATCTATTTAGAAGTGCTAGTTTCTCATCCTCACTGATATCCGAAATCTTTCCCTTGTTACCCAATTTACCCTTGATTGATGCTATAAGTGCTCCAGACTCAATTAACGGATTGCTCACAACATCGCTGGCTGAGGTTAACTCGAACTCAAAGGCTTTGAGCTCTGAAAAGGCATCTTTTGGACTTAAGCGATCCAAATTGTTAGACTCTCTCATTGTAGTTGTCTTCATCAAAAATCTACTAGGTAGACTTATAAAGATTTTGACCACCATTTCTCAATTCTGTAAATTCATACCCAAACATGTTAATTCTATAGTAAGATCTGTAAATCTTATGTTCAACTGCTCTAGAGTTTCATTGGGCAACATCTTAAAAACGTTAAACTTTTCTTTGGCAATTGAAAGTTTATTTTCCATGGTTGTATTGCAAAATTTGATCTTGTTGAATAAGTTGTCGTTATCACAAATGGCATTATATAAAGCGTTCTGACCAACATTGTCTAAATTAAATCTTTGACGCTCATCTGTGGACCATTCCTGTTTAAGTTTCTCAACATAGCGATCTGAGGTCTCTTCTGTGGCTTTGTAAATCTGAATAGGTCCATCTGAAATGACACCACACATTTCATCATCACAGGAACACAAGTAAAGGCTTTGACCTTCCATGAGTCATAATTTGACTCGGTCAACTTAGGAACTTTAGAAAATGCTATAAACATTTGAAGGAGGATCTAAACGACTAGATTTTGCTATGAAAATGCCATGAAAAGCAACTAGATTTTGAAGGAGGATCTCAACAAGTAGTTATGCTTGGAAATTTTAAAATTTCAATTATAACCGCTCTGATACCACTTGTTGGTCCCAAGTGACATACGAAAAGGTCTAGAAGGGGGGTTGAATAGACCCTGAAGTCCTTTTTGACTTTAAGAATATTGGTATTAAAATTGGTTTGGACGCTTAAAAATGTAGGCACTTGGCTGAGCGTCTACTCGAAGACTGTTTTATAAAGTTAACTCAGACTTCAAGATTTGAGTACTATAACCAGTTACGTGTAAGCGTTCAGTTCTTTAATCAGTGTTAGCATAGCGGAATGATTTTGGAGTCTTCTTTTTAAAAGCTTTGTCGTCACAAAATGTATCTTAGTTGTTTAGCTTTTGATTGTGTTTACTTAACAGATTTATGCAATGATATAATAATGATAGAATTGACTGTAAAGTAAAGAACACAATATTTGTAAGGTTCGTTGGGTGGTGTAATCCCAATTACGTCCTTCTTCTCCTTGAACACTCGGAGGCAATCCACTAAAATGATTCTCAAAGAATCATACAGAATCTTCTACAAAAATAGGGAGAGATGGATATTGATGGCTTGAGCTCCTTGGTCACACAGATTTCAACTCCAAGACACTTCTTTCACCCAGAAATATTGCAAGTATCCAACTTCGACTTCACACAGATCGCGAGGCTTGGATAAGGTTTTTCTAACGGTTTGTTTGATTTTGATAAAGTTCAAACAACTAGGGATATCTCAATAGTAATGTAGGTTTCTTTGAAAAGAATGTTTGAGATAGTGGTTGACTGTCTCAGGAATTGAAGAAAAGCAAGAAGAATGTATGCTCGAATATTATGGCTTTTCTGAGAGTTTTAGTACTTGAGTCTTCGATGCAACAACAATTTGGCTTGTAAAACTATGTGTTTGGCTTGTTGTTGAAGTCTTATTTATTGGCATTTTTGAAAAAAGTGTCCGTTTGACACATGCACAGGCGCGTGTCTCTCACTTCCGCTAGTGAACAACCTTTGTCCTTTTTCTTGAAAATCTGCTGCACAAAAGTTATTGCTGCAGTCTGTGAATGGTGACAGTCCAATAGGGTGTGTTAGGAATTTCATGTTAGATGTTTTGATGATGACAATTAGGATTTTGTGTTAGACCCCAAAATATGTAAGTTTGATTTTAGTAGAAAATTTGTATAAGCCTTGAAGCGTTGGTTTTGTAATAGGCTTATTAGGCTTTGTTTTATTTTGCTTTAGATTGTTAGGCTAAGTAGTCTTAGGCTGAGCGTCAGATAATTTCTGAGTGAGTTTATCAGTGGTAAAGTTCGAAGACTCAAGCGCCTGATTTCTGAAAGAAGATAAAAGTCTCCAAGCGTCCAATTGACCAACTACATCAAGCGTTTCCTTATGGGACAGAAGTAATGTCACCTGAATTTATTTCTAAGTCCAGAAGGAGTTTAATGCAAATATTCCCGAAGCATTAAATACCAACGGATATTTAATTCAAATGCATTAAATGCTGATAAGAGCATTAAATGTGATAAGCTCTTTCAGACGTACGGAGAAGCCACCCTATTGGACTGTCAACTATCTCAGACTGCAGCACCAACTTTTGTGCAGCAGATTTTCAGGAAAAAGGACAAAAGTTGTTCACTCGCGGAAGTGAGAGACACGCGCCTGTGCATGTGTCAAACGAACACTTTCTCCAAGAATGCCTATAAATAGGACTTCAACAACAAGCCAAACAGAGAACAATTAATCTTCAAGTCGAATTGCTGTTGCATTGAAGTCTCATTCCTTAAACTCTCAGAAAAGCCAGAATATTCAAGAAAACATTCCCTTTGCTTTTCTTCAATCCTGAGACAGTCAACAAATATCTCAAACATTCTTTTCGAAGAAACCACTTTCCTACGGAGATATTTCCAAGTTGTTTGAACTTCATCAAAATCAAACAAACCGATTTAGAAAAACCCATCCAAGCCTCGCGATCTGTGTGAAGTCGAAGTTGGATACTTGCATCATTTCTGGGTGAAAGAAGCAAGGAGATTGAAGTGATTTGGAGCAGAAATCTGTGTGATCAAGGAGCTCAAGTCATCGACATCTATCTCTCCCTATTGTGTAGAAGATTCTGTGTGATTCTTTGAGAATCACTTTAGTGGATTGCCTCCAAGTGTTCAAGGAGAAGAAGGACGTAGTTGGGATTACATCACCCAACGAACCTTACAAATATTGTGTTATTTACTTTTCAGTCAATCATATCATATCATATCATTGCATAAATTGACTAAGTAAAATACAATCAAACGCTAAGCAACTAAGAAACTTCTGGTGACGCTAAAGCTTTTTCCGCTGTGCTAACAATCTGAACGCTATTCACTTGAAAAGTTATTGCTGCAGTCTGTGAATGGTTGACAGTATAATAGGGTGGCTTCTCCGTACGTCCGAAAGACCTTATCACATTCAATGCTCTTATCAGCATTTAATGCAATTGAAATAAATGCTCGTTGGCAATTAATGATCTGGGAATATTTGCATTAAACTCCTTCTGGATTTAGAAAAAATTCAGGTGACATTTAGTCATTGATAGACGCTCAATCACTTACTGAATGATTTATGTCCTTACTTAATGCTTGATATAGCTTGATTCTTGGACGCTTGGAATCTTAATCTTCATTTAAACTTCAGGCGCTTGAGTCTTCAAACTTAACAACTGATAAGCTCACTCAGAAATTATCGGATGCTCAATCTAAGACTTCTTAGCCTAACAATCTAGAATAAAAATAAAATAAAGCCTATTTCAAATCCAACGCTCAAAGCTTATAAATGATTTGTAATAGAATCAAACTTACATCTTTTGGATCTAATAAGAATCCTAATTGTCATCATCAAAACGTCTAACATGAAATTTCCTAACAAATGCTCATGTCAACACTAAGTGCCATCTCAGATTAGACACTGCGTCTCACCGACAAGGTCGCTGCTCTTGTAGAAGAATTTAAAATCATGAATGAACACATGGCTACCATTCAAGAATCTCTTACTGATGATGTCAAAAGGGAGGGGGGAATGAAGTCTGAGAGCAAACGCTCAGAAGATAAGTGCTTGGATGAAATTCAATCAGTTGTTTCTCTAATCTAGCAAGTTGTTCTAAAGAAACTCAAGCCATGTTTCTACAGAGGCCATCCCATCCCTAAGTCAATATAGATTTGTTAAAAGCACTAGGTCTCCCACTTTACGGAGAATACGTACTAGCTTTGCCTCACACTAGGATTCCAGTGACAAGAACTCATTATATCTTTAGTGAGCTTCTATGCATTCTAGGAATCGATCCATATGTCTGCAACAAGCGTGTGTTGAGTTTTGAAGACATGGCCTAAAAAATGAACAACGTAAAATATGCTAACAAAACTCATAAGCAAATAATGAAAGCTAACAATACTTTGTGGAAGTTTGTGGAAATGCTCGCTGAGCATGAAGAGAATGATTGAAAAGAAGAAAACAAACCTCCACCTCCTCCAAAGAGGAAATTCTAAGTTGTTCATATTTTATTATTCGCGTTTCTTGCATGCATACGCTGCTTAACTCATTGCACCCTAATGTTAGGATTATGCCTTTAGATGCCATAGAGGAGCACCTTAATGAACTTAACGCTTTGTCCATGTTTTCAGTCCAATCCCTCTACTTCCTATGGGATAGGAAGATTGGCAGTAGAGAGATCGATCTTGATTACTTATGTTGGGTTTCGTGTAAAAACACATAAACGCAGCGGAAGAATTTCAAAAATTTAATTCAAAACCAAAAAGTGTACTCAAATTCGCATAATTGAATCTCAAACATGCATTAAAGAGTAAATTTCATTTACCCGTTGAAGCGAGGTGGTAGGAGAAACCAATTCTTCTTTTAAACTTTAGATTGATGAACTTCTTGAATTCTTCAACCCTCGTGTTCTTCAATTGTTGAAGTTGTAGATGAATCCAACAACGAATCACGTTGCCTCTAAATTATCACGCGCGAATTGATGACGAAAAACTCCCTTCTTTTTCTCTATAGGGGCGACTGCTTTGGTGTATAGAGAGGGAGGATATTTTTCTGCTTCTATTATTTGAAAAGTTACAAGTCATGTAATGTATTCACTTTTTTTACGTTAAAGTCAAGAGAGCCCTTTTATAACTCAATGACTTGTTGACCAAGACAAAACAAAAGAGACCAATTTGATAATCCAACCTAGCCCCATATAGGGCCTGGAATTCTTTTGTTTGGTTAATTTCTTTATTCCATTAATTAGTTATTTTACCCAAAAAATAAATATATGAATTAAATAATAAAATTAATTAGATAAATTATTTCAATGATATATTTCTCCAATAAATTAATTAAAAATTAATCGTATCCAATAATTAAATTAAATATTTTATACAATAAACAATTAATTACTTAACTTATCAAATAAATTAAATCTCTCCAAAAAAAAATATTGGAAATTGGAAATCTCTTTTTCAATTTTCTCCATTAATTCTTTAACGCAACTCTTTAGGTTCGTTTCATTTGGCAATGAGAGGAAACCGAAAGAAGTGGGTAACACTTAGCCAGTCATGTGGACCACTTCGTAGCCCAAATGAAATACAAATGAATTGATCATTCCATAACCTTTCAATCGTAAGTACTGTGTATGTATAAACCCTTCGTTCACGTTCCCCGATCAAGTGAGAGTCATGGTTATGTCAAACTCACTGGACTTAACCATATGAATAAATTATAATAATATGAGATCATTGAAAACGATTTGGTGCCTAGCACAATCGTCTCGTTTGCTTTGGCCAAAGACTTTGATCTCTATTTATCTATAATTACATAGGGTACATTCTCATTCACTTATGGGAGAAGAAATCCCTCTTACATATCTGCTAAGACTACCACTTGCCCATCAAGTCAGCATTTCGAGGTTGACCCCACCAACGGGTGAGTTGGGTCTAACTACTCTAGTGAAAGACTTAACGTCACAAGTGCATCTTCAGCCTGATACTTCAGGTCAAAGGTTGACATATACCTATGACGCATAATCTGTTTTGTCATTGACAGTCACTGAGTGAAAACCCATATGACAGAACCGATACAAGTTGTGTTCGAGCATATCAGTTCCACTGATGTGCCTACAATCTTAATATCCTATCGTCCCACGATACTAGACAGGCACTCCCATGTCGGAGTTAAGATTGTACAAGTATTCGATGTCTTTATTTGTCCATTAAAGACTTCATATTACTTGCGAACTTGTTTTAGTAATCAAGATCGATCTCTCTAGTGCCACTCTTCCTATCCCATAGGAAGTAGAGGGATCGCACTGAAAACATGGACAAAATGTTTTACATAACTTATAAATACATATAAGAATTAAGTGAAAACTTAAATGATGCCTTTTATTATAAATAATATTTAAGTTCAATACAAGAAAGATGCCCTATTCATACTATCCTCTATGGCATCTGAAGGCATAATCCTAACATTCTCCCACTTGCGCTCAATGCCACTCATTGTGGTATCTAATACCCATCCTTTCCCGGTGTCTGTTCAGAAAAGCCTGAGGTAGTGGTTGGTGAATGGGTCAGCTACATTGTCAGCTGAGGCTATTTTCTACACTGCTATTTCTCCTCTGCCAATGATCTCCTTGATGATGTGAAATCTTCTCTCAATGTGTTTGGATTTCTACAATGCTATTTCCAAGACATCGCTCCACCATTGAGGGTAAAAACAAACCCCAAAGTGGATTTTTGCCCGTCAACATCAGATTGAAAGTCTGAATCAGAATAACCTTCCATCTTCAGGTCTCCACCTCCATAGATGAGAATCATATCCTCAGTTCTTTTTACGTACTTTAGGATATTTTTCACAGCTATCCAATGTTCCTTTCCCGAGTTTGCCTGAAATCGACTCACCACGCTCACAACATAGGCAATGTCGGGTCTTGTACACAACATTGCATACTTTAGGCTACCCACTGCAAAAGCATAGGGTACATGACTCATCTCCTACCTATCTTCCTCGCTATGAGGGTACATAGACTTGGACAAGTGTACTCCATGCCTCTTAGGAAGAAACCCTTTCTTAAAAATGTTCATCCTAAGCATCTTTAGGACCTTTTCTAAGTAAAGGGCTTGAGAGAGACCTATGACTCTATTCGTTCTAGCCCTGTAGATAAGAATTCCTAGAATGTATGTCGCTTCTCGCAAGCCTTTCATGGAAAACGTACGTGAAAGCTATTTCTTGACTGTGGTGAGCATTCTTACGTCATTTCCTATAAGAAGAATGTCATCCACATATAGTACTAAGATTAAGAGTTTGTTCCCACTAGTCTTCTTCTAGACACAGGGTTCATCTTCGTTCTTGATGTAGCCATATCCCTTTACTACATCATCAAAACGGAGATTCCATCTTCTAGATGCTTGCTTGAGACCATATATGGACCTCTCAAGTTTACATACTTTATAGCTATCGGGCTCGGATACAAAACCCTCTGGCTGTTCCATATAGATATCCTCCTCGAGGAATCCATTCAAAAAAGCCATTTTGACAACCATCTGCCATATCTGATATCTCATAATCTAAGTATGCAGTTATGGATAACAGTATTCGTATGGACTTTATCATGGCCACGTGCGAAAGGGTTTCTTGATAGTTAATTCCTTCTCTTTGACTATACCCTTTCGCTACAAGCCTGACTTTAAAGGTGTCAAGCTTACCATCGCTACCTATCTTTCCTTTGTAGATCCACTTACATCCTATAGGTTTGATACCTTTGGGATGATCTACCAAAGTCCAGACTTGGTTAAATTGCATAGAGTCCATTTCTGTTTCCATGGCTTCTCGCCATCTTGAAGCATCGACTTCCACCATCGCTTGATCATAGGTACAAGGATCATCTTCATGACCTTCTTGTACTACAGTGTGAAGCTCTAGCTCCCCGTGCAGTAGATACCCATACCTCTCAAGTTCATGTGGTATTCAACAAGATCTACGTTGTGGTTGTGCTACTATTGGTTCAGGCCTTGGTTGTTGGCTAGATGTCTCTGAGTGTGTTTCATTTTGTTCTTGTAGAACAATTTTCCTACCTTTGGCCCCTTCCAAGATGAACTCATCTTCAAGGAAGTGAGCTTGTAGGGCCACAATGATTCTCTGATCATCATGCAGGTAAAAGAATAATCCCATGGAATCCTCAGGATAACCAATGAAACTTCCCATGAGGGATCTTGTCTCCAATTTCTCCACATTAGTCTTCTTGACATAAGCGGGACATCCCCAAATCTTAAAGTGATTAAGACTCGCTTTTCTATTATTCCACATATCATGCGAAGTCTAGGAACGGATTTGGAGGGACATCTGTTCAAGACATGAGCAGCAGTAAGGAGCGCGTGTCCCCACAACAAAATGGGTAAATCAGTGTAACTAAGCATGGAACGAACAACGTCCAACAATGTTCGGTTCCTTCGCTCGACTACACCATTTAGTGAGGAGTTGCTGGTGGTGTTAGTTGTAATATTATTCCTTGTTGTTAAAGGAATTCATCAAACTCGGCACTCATATACTCTCCTCCACGATCCGATCGTAGAGGTTTTATGTTTTCCCCAGTTTGATTTTCTACCAAGGCTTTGAACTCCATGAACCTTTTAAAGGATTCAGACTTTTACTTCATCAGATACACTAGACCATATCTTGAATGATCGTTTGTGAAAGTGATGAAGTAGTAGAAACCTCGGCGAGCCATTTCTCTAAATGGTCCGCAGACGTCGATATGCACTAACCTTAAAACTTGAGTATCTCTTTCAAAAGTCCCAGTGAAGGGAGATCTAGCCATCTTGCCTAAGAGACATGATTCACATGTTGGAATGGGATCCAACCCAGTGAGCTTAATAGCCCATCTTCTTCCATTTGTGGATCTTGTGCTCTCCGACATGGCCTAGTCTAAGAAGCCACATGAGTCTTAGGTTAGCTTCTTGCCTACCACGTTTACGTGTTACAACATTCACATCAGATGAATTACGGACATTCAAATACAAACCATTAACTAAACAAGCACTGCTAACTAATTTATTTCCATAATAAATGTCGCAATTTAATTTAGAAAAACGGAATGTATATCCAATCTTAACTAAGATAGGAATAGATACAATGTTCTTAAGCCCCTCGGGCAAAACTAAAACATTATCTAAAAATAATAAATGTCCAGAATTCAAATAAGGGGAAGTAGATCCAATCCTAGTAGCTGCGACGCTTTCCTAGCTGCCTACTTTGATCATCACTTCTTCTTGGCCCAGCTTTCTACTTCTCTGCAGATCCTGATCCAAACAACATACATGGGCACTAGCCCCTGAGTCCAGAATCCACGAAGTAGAAAATACAGTCATAGAACAGTTAGTTTAAAAAATAAGTAGTTCTATTCCATGTGCACCTTTGCCTAACTTGGAACAGTTCCTCTTCCAGTGGTCAAGTTCATCGCATTCGAGACATCTATCCGTTTTCTTACGCCCTTTGCTCTTCTAAAACCCTTGAGTCTTTCTCTTACCCTTCTTGACACCCACTTCAGCTCCAAACTCGCCAGATTTTTTCTTGTTCTTCTTCTTCTTAGACTCAGACTTTTTAGGTCCAGAAGAGATGAGCAAGGCAGTTTCTTTTCCCTTTGGTTTCATTTGAGATTGTATAGTAACCAATTTTTTCATTAGCCCAGGTAAATTGCACTCTATCTCATTGCAATTACAGTTAACCACAAATTGGGAAAAGGAATCAGGAAGAGACTGCAAGATTAAGTCAGTTTGAAGGGTGGCGTTCATGGTGAATTCGTGAGCTTCCAATTTCTCGACCCTTGAAATCATTTTGTAGACATGATCACCAACCTTCTCACTTTCTTTCATCTTGGCTCCAAAGAGCTCTTTCGATATCTCATATTGAGTAGTTCGACTATGCTCTCCATAGAGCTCTACCAGGTGCGCTAGGACAGCTCTTATAGTGGACATATTATCATGTGACCTTTGAAGATCATTAGTCATAGATCCCACCATGTATCCTCTCACCCGGAGGTCGTCCTTAACCCATTTTTCATAGGCTTGGACCTCTTCCTCGTAAGCACGTGTTCTAGCATAAGCTGTCGGGATATTAGCCTCCAAGACGTATCCCAAAGATTCCATATTGAGGACAATCCTCAAATTTCTAAGCCAATCCACATAATTGGGTCTAGTCAGGGTATTCTTTTCGAGTAGAATTGAAAGTGAGCTTGTCATATTTGAGAGAGATAAACGAGAAAATAACTGCAGAAATAAACCTAATTTATTAGATTACTTGTTATGACTTAACTAAGAAAAATTAAGGACTTAAAATTTATCTTATGTCTCACTGCATTTTACAAATCCCACACTCCCATGTGAAAATCGGGAAGCATCATTGCCATCGATTCCACAACAGGTATTGAGGTCCTCAATTAACTAAATGGGTTGCAACCTAACCGGCTTCGGGCCCATTAATTATTTGAGGTGATATCTAATATTAATTTATTTAATAAACATTTCAATAGCTTTCTCCATAGTTCACCAAACCGCAACCGAACAGGTTTCTAATCTCGTGAATTACCCGAGTTTATTCCCACTAACTCCTATAATCTAACATTTGAATTTCACCTTCCAATCGAACATGTTTCTGGGGTGAAAAATGCTTTGATTAAGGCATTTCATGCACTTAGTAAAATTTCAAATTATTTCTAAATGCATAACCCCCATAACTAGGAAGCACTATACATTTATAGTAATTTTAATTTTAGAAAGCTTAGTGGAGGGAGAGGATGTCACACATCCTTTTCTAACTCGGTATTATTTATTTGGGATAGTTTAATTCGTCAAAAGATTTTGGTCTCACTTTGCACATTATTCAATTTATATAGCGCTTTTATTCTATATTGATCATGCATAAAAATACTACTAATAATCATGTCTTTCAATCTACATAATTATAGAATTTAAATAAATAAATTCACCACTTGATCATGGACTTTTACTAGAGGGCCCGAGCCAATGGGCCATCAAAAAAAGGCATAGATTAAACCTATTAAACATTAATGGGCCTTTTGACTTTATCAATTTTGAACCATTTTATCTCAATTCCTAAAACAACTCCTACATTATTGCTAAGAATATAATAAATAGCTTCAAATTTGATAACCCATAAAATTAAAGGTGAAACATATAAACCTAAGTCCATGATTAGTGTTGCAATCACATAAAACATGCTCGCATCAATTAATACATGCTCACAATATTTAATACATGCTCGCAATATTATATCACTTATATTGATTATTAAAATTTTAGTCCAACTAAAAAGTCCTTTATAATGTTCCCAATGTTTTATACATTCACTATTTCAATTAAAATCATTCTAGTCCAACTAGATGACTTAGATGTACGAAATTAAAATTAAATTCATCTATCTTTAATTAAAATAATATTAGTCCTACTAATAGAATACATAAAATATGAAATTCTATTTTATTTTATTATGATTTAAAGCCATCTATTATTGGAAATACTTTTATTTGACCAAAGAATTAATTATTAATCTCTACGAAAAATAATTTATATTCCTTATTCAAAATTAAGTAATTTCCAAGTCGAGGAAATATAATAATATTTAATCCATAAATTAATTATTAATCTCTGAAAAAAATAATTAATTAAGTCTAATTAAATATTATATTCCAATTAATCTTATTGGGCTTGATTTCATCAAACCCAAGTCACCATGCTTTTGGTCCACTTGGATTCAATTTAATTGAGCTTAAAATAATTAATTAGAATAACATGCACGCTTCATTAATTTTTTATTAGGTTAAATTTAATTTAAGTCCAAATCACCAATCTAATTGGCTCATTTAGATTTAATTAGATTAAATCCAAACTAATTAACAAATCGAAATTGAATAATTTTCAATTGGGCTTGATTTAAATTATTCGGGTCATCATCCTTTTGATCCACCTAATTAATTCAAATCACCCAAAACCCCAATATCAATTTCGTCCCAAACATAGCCCGTTTGAAGACCCGAATCTAAGACCCAGTTCAACGAATTGGGTGTCAAACACCCGACCCGTCAAGCCACGCAGACGGCCCGATGGGCTGTGACTGGGCGTGGTCTGGCCACGTGAACAGCTGCTTCGCGCAGCTATGCGTGCAACTGTTCACGCGTGAACAGTGCATGCGCAATGTTGCGCGCGTTTCTTTCGGGGCTTTCGAGCCCCATTTTTTCTTGGTATTTTTCGATTTTCAATATCATCAAATATTTACAGATTTACAATAACTAAAAACTGAAAAATTCTAGGCAAAAAGCAGAAAACGCAGATTTAAGAAAACATACAAACATGCTTCAAAAACACATAACTTGCAATTCTTAAATCACGTAAAGGAGATCAAATATGCAAATCAGAGATTGGCTCTGATACCACTGATGGGTTTCGCGTAAAAATATATAAACGCAGCAGAAGGATTTTAAAAATTTAATTAAAAACCCAAAAGTGTACTCTAATTCGCATAATTGAATCTCAAACATGAATTAACGAGTAAATCCGACTTACCCGTTGAAGCGAGGTGGTAGAAGAATCGAATTCTTCTTTTAAACTTTAGATTGATGAACTTCTTGAATTCTTCAACCCACGTGTTCTTCGATTCTTGAAGTTGTAGATGATTCCAACAACGAATCTTGTTGCCTCTAAATTATCACGCGCGAATTGATGACGAAAAATTCCCTTCTGGTTCTCTATAGGGGCGACGACTTTGGTGTATAGAGAGGGAGGATATTTTTCTTCTCCTATTCTTCGGAGAGTTACAATTCATTTAATGTATTCACTTTTTTTTAGGTTAAAGTCAAGAGAGCTCTTTTATAACCCAATGACTTGTTGACCAAGACAAAACAAAAGAAACCAATTTGATCATCCAACCTAGACTAATAGGGCCCGGAATTCTTTTGTTTGGTTAATTTTTTTATTCAATTAATTATTTATTTGATCCAACAAATAAATAGATTAATTAAATAATAAAATTAATTAGACAAATTAATTCATTAATATATTTCTCTAAGAAATGAATTAATAATTAATCTTATCCAATAAGCAATTAATTATTTAACTTATCCAATAAATTAAATCTCTCCAAAATAAAATAGAAAATAGAATATCTCTTTTTCAATTTTCTTCATCAATTCTTTAGCGCAACTCTTTAGGTTCGTTTCATTTGGCAATGAGAGGAAACCAAAGGATGTGGGTAACACTTAGCTAGTCATGTGGCCCACTTCGTAGCCCAAATAAAATACGAATGAATGAATCATTCCACAACCTTTCAATCGTAAGTACCGTGTATGTATAAACCCTTCGTTCACGTTCCCCGGTCAAGTGAGAGTAATGGTTATGTCAAACTCACTGGACTTGACCATATGTATAAATTATAATAATACGAGATCATTGAGATCGATTTGGTGCTTAGCACAATCGTCTCGTTTGCTTTGGCTAAAGACTTTGATCTCTATTTATCTATAATTACATAGGGTACATTCTCATTCATTTATGAAAGAAGAAATCCCTCTTAGATATCAGCTAAGAATACCACTTGCCCATCAAGTCCCCATTTCGAGGTTGACCCCACCAATGGGTGAATTGGGTCTAACTACTCCAGTGAAAGGCTTGACGTCACAAGTACATCTTCAGCCTGATACTTCAGGTCAAAGGTTTATATATACCTATTATGCATAATAAGTTCTGTCATTGACAGTCACAGAGTGAAAACCCATGTACAGAACCGATGCGAGTCGTGTTCGAGCATATCAGTTCCACTTATGTGCCTACAATCTTAATCTCCTAGCATCCCATGATACTAGATAGGCACTCCCATATTGGAGTTAAGATTGTACAAGTATTCGGAGTCTTTATTTGTCTATTAAAGACTTCATATTACTTTCGAACTTGTTTTAGTAATCAGGATCGATCTCTCTAGTGCCACTCTTTCTATCCCATAGGAAGTAGAAGGATCGCACTGAAAACATGGACAAAATGTTTTACACAACTTATAGATGCAGATAAGAATTAAGTGAAACTTAAATGATGCCTTTTATTATAAATAATATTTAACTTCAATACAAGATAGATGAAGTCGTTCACAAGTAATATGAAGTCTTTAATGCACAAATAAAGACTTAGAACACTTGTACAATCTTAGCTCTGACATGGGAGTGCTAGTCGAACACCATGTGATGGTAGGAGCTTAAGACTATAGGCACATCAGTGGAACTGATATGCTCAAACACAACTCGCATCGGTTCGACCACATGGGTTTTCACTCTGGCTCTGTCAATGACATAACTAATTATGTGTAATAGGTATAAGTGAACCTTTGACCTGAAGTATCAGGCTGAAGATGCACTTGTGACGTCAAGTATTTCACTAGTGTAGTTAGACCATTCACCCGTTGGTGGGGTCGACCTTGAAATGCGGCTTGATGGGAAAATGGTAGTGATATCTAATATGGGATTTGTTCTTTCATAAGTGAATGAGAAAGAACCCTATGTAATTATACATAAATAGAGATCAAAGTCTTTAGCCAAAGCAATAGAGATGATTGTGCTATGCACTAAATTCATCTCAATAATCTTGTATTATTATAATTAATACATATGGTCAAGTCCAGTGAGTTGGACATAACCATGACTCTCACATGATTAGGGCACATGAACAAAGGATTTATACTTATACAGTATTTACGATTGGAAGGTTGTGGAATGATCCAATTATTTGATTTCGTTTGGGCTATAAAGGGGGCCACATGACTGGCTAGATGTTACCCACTTTCTTTGGTTTGCTCTCATTGAGAAACAGAATGAACCTAAAGAGTCGCGTTAAAGGATTGATAAAGAAAAATGAAGGAGGACTTTCTATATTTTTCCTAGGAGATTTAATTTATTGGATAAATTTAATAATTTATTAATTGCTCATTAGATGAAATAATTAATTAAAAAGATAAGATTAATTATTAATTAATTTCCTATGGAAATAAATTAATGAATTGATTTATCTAATTAAGTTAGTTATTTAATTAATACATTATTTATTGGATATAATAAATTATTAATTAAATAGATAATTAATTAAAACAAAAGAAATCTCGGGCCTAGAATGGCCATCCATGAGGACGCCTATTAGGGCTAAGTCAAGAGGTTATAAAAGGACTTCTTGGCCTAAAACAAGATAGACGAAATTATAACTCTCCTAGAAAAGAAAAGAAGAAAAAACTCCTCCCTCTCTCTATGCACTAGCCGTCGGTCATCATAGGGTAAAAGAGGGAATTTTTCGTCAATCAATTCGCGCGTGATAATTTAGAGACAACGTTGTTCGTTGTTCAAATCAAACCTCAAGAATTCAAGAAGAGTAGATCACATGAGGATTGAAGGAATCAAGATTTCATCAACTCTAAATTTAGAGGCGGAATCGAATTCTCCTACCACTTCGCTTCAGCGGGTAAGTCGTTATTCGTTATGCGATTTAATTGGTTCATATATGCCAACGGAGAAATCGCGTTGGGTTTAATTTCATAACTTCCGCTGCATGTATTCGTTTTTTTGCGAAACCTAACACTTAAATCTTATTATATGAATAAAATGAGTTTTTTGCTGAAACACCTTGTTGAAGCTAATTGTGCTTTAGCTAACAATTCTAACTAATTAAATGCTAACTTAATTTAATCTTTTTATCTGAACTAGCTCTTGAACTGTAAAAGAGTTAAGGTTTTAACATCATTCAAAAGGGAGAAATTCTTATAAAATTTCATGTTAGATTTTTTGATGATGACAAGATAAGCTTTTTAGAAATTATGTATAAGCATTTAAAAGTTATTGAATTGTAATTTTATCTGAGGCTTTTTAGATTTATAGTTTCTAGACAAAGTATCTGAACGATTGAGCAATGATAACGATTGAGCAATGATAGAATTCTAGGTGAGACTATGAAGTTGAAGTTGAAAATCAGCGTTTGAAGACAACTAAAGATAGGGATCGAGCAAGTAATTGCTAACGCTAGAAATTGCTAACGCTAGAAATAGCATTTACCAAGCGCTTAAGATCATTCAGGATGATGAGCGTCCAAAAGATAAGATTCCCCTAAAATAATTCTGAAGTCTAGAGGAACTTAAATGCAATCAATAATGGCATTTATTTCCAGTGGGAATTTAATTCAAACGCATTTAATGCCTAGTAAGAGCATTAAATGTGATAAGGACCACTGACGTACGGATAAGCCTTTGTCATCGGGCTATCAGAGTTCAAAGTCTGCCGCACCCAATCCTTATAGCAGAATTTCTGAGATTTCAGTATGGAAATAGTTCACTTGCCCGAGTGAAAGGCACGCGCCTGCATGTGTGTCCAACAGACATTTTTTCCAAGATTTGCCTATATATAAGACTTATTAGCAAACCTTAATACACGTACACAAGAAAGATACATACACCCAAGCTTATTAAAAGATCTTGCTGATTTAATCCTAGTCCAAATACTTCCAAAAGAATGCTCTCAATCTCGATATTCAAAATCCTTAAAGCTTTTGTTTAATTTCAAAAACAGTCACAATATCTTAAATATCTTCCCTGGAAGAAACTAGCTTTACTATTGAGATATTCCAAGTTATTAAAATTTCGAAAAATCAAACAAAATCTAGTGACAAAAAAAAAAAATCCTCCAACCCTTCATCTAGCAGTATTTCTGGGTGAAAAATTTTTGGTAGTGAACATATTTTAAAGAGCTGAAGTTTGTGTGATCAAGGAGTTTAAGATCATCTTCTTGTTATTCACCATCCGTAGAAACTATCTGTTTAAAGGCTTTGATTTTATGAATTTCTCAGAGTGCAAAAGGAGAATAAGGACATAGCTGAGATTACATCAACCAGTGAACCTTGAAATTCTTGTTTCATTTACCTTATTGTCTTACTACTTTTATTCTCGTTTTATAACATTCATCAAAAACATATAAACAAGCTAAGTGACCAATTGGTAAAACTGAATGCTAAGTAAATCAAAATATTTTTCACCGTGCTAACCCTGATATAAGAGACTCAAGTGTTAACCCTAATTTGATGATCGCTAAATCTCTGTGTCTAAGAGTTCAAAACATATGTGGCATGAAAATTTTTGAAGTTCAAAAGAACTTCAGGGTCTATTCCACCCGCCCTCCTTCTAGACCCCATCCTTGTGCCACTTGAGACCAACAAGAACAAATACTACTATCTCAACTCTCTCCTAGTAGATTGCCTCCTTGATAGATGAGCTTCCAAAGATAAACAACTTCAATGAAGAGTCAAGGCCTGATATCAAGAAGGGATAAGAGGAAAATGACAAGCGATGGAAGTTGTTGTTCAAGAAATTAGACAACATGTCAAAGAAGTCATCCTCTCAAGAGCCTACACCGAACAAGAAAAAATTAAGACACCAATACAGACCATGTTCTTCTAGATCTTGACATCGACATTCTTGAGCAATTGGGCTTTGCTCTGTTTGTTGTTCCCATTGCTTGACATTATAATTTGAGACCAAGTAATAATCAAGTGAGGGGCATATTTGAAGATATCCTCAAAAAAATGGGCCTCATTCCAAGAGAATTGATATCAAGGTTGTTTGCCTATTCTAGGCAAGCAAATCAAAATGGAGAAGATTTCGTTGATCAACTCCATGAATGGATGTCTCCTATTGACTGAATCATAAAAGATGTTGCAAATGAGATTTATACAGCCACGCAACAACTTAAAGCCCATCGTCAAGAAGGGTCTTCTAAGAATAAGCCACAAAGCTCCAATCTGAAGCCTCTGCCTAAGAAATAGATCATTTTCTTCTTATCTTATATTTTTTTTGTTTGTCCCAAGTGGCGTATTAAATAGACCATGAAGATTTCTCAAACTTCAAAAAATTTTGTACGCACAATTTATTTTGAACGCTTAGATAGACTAGAAGCTTTGACGAGCATATACATGAAGAGAGTTTTAGAAAGTTAACTTAGATTCAAGGTTAGTGCTTAACCATATTAAGGTAAAGTTTTCAGCACTTATATCAGCATTAGCATAGCGAAAAAGATTTTTGTCTTCTTTGAAAAGATTTAAGCATCTCAAATTTTACTTAGTTGGTTTTGCTTAGGTTTAAGCGTCAATGTGTTATGCAAATGATTTTATGTACGATAAGATAAAGTAAAAATCAATAAATGCTAAAGTAAATAACACAAAGTTTGTAAGGTTCATTGGGTGATGTAATACCAACTTGGAGGAATCCACTAAATAATCTTGAAGAAGCTTTACACAAAAAACTTATACAAACTAGAGGATAAATGAACAAAGAATGGTTTGAGCTCCATGGTCACATAGAATTTTTCTTCAAGGTTTTTTAATATACATGCTTCTTTCACCCACAAAAGTCTTCAACTTTATCTTTACACAAAATTGCGAGGTTGGATCATTTTTGTCAATGGTTATGTTTGATAAAATCATACTAATGAATATCTCAATATATACTAATGCAAAGTTCTTCTTGAAAAAGGGTTTTGAGATATATTTGACTATCATAGGAATTGATGGAAAGCTTGAGGAATGTTGGCTATGAATTTTGAGTTTTTTGGAAAGTTTAAGATTGAGGACTTCAATGGAGTTTCGATTTGAATGCTACTTGTTGCTTTTTTGGCTTGTTTCTGAGGTCTTATTTGTAGGCATTCTAGGATAAAGTGTATGTTTGATGCTAAGTAAAGTGCACGCCCTTCACTTCGCGAGTGAACAACTTTCTATCATTTTATCAGTCTCTTCCTTATGTCTTGGAATATTTATCACATGTAATGATTTTCTCAGTACTTAATTCTTATGAATGTAATGTCCATTGGAAACTAATGCTCTGACAAAATTCACATTTAACCTTTTGTGGACTTAAGAATAAATTCACGTAAATTCTGTCTTGGTAGACACTTATTCAACCTTGAATGATCTTTAGTTTGTATCTTTACATCAACATTTGAAGTAGCTTTGACGCTCAGATAGTTTCTTGCAGATCTTCATCTTCATTCAGACTTTAGGCACTTGATATTCAGACATGACTATGACAGACTCACTCAGAATTCTATCAAACGCTCAAGCGTTTAGACACTTAGCCTGACAATCTAAATTAAATGAAAAGGCCTTATACAAATCTAATGCTCTCTATATATAATTTTTAATGAAACTTAACTTACATAATTAGGGGTCTAACAAAAATCCTAATTTTCATCATCAAAACGCCTAACAAAAAATTTTCTAACATTTTTATTTGTCATTGAAAAACTCTTTTACAACTGTAAATGAATGAAAGTGAGCTTTATGCTGAAACCTCACATTGAAGCTTATCTAATTAAGCTAGTATTTAATCTAACTTTTCAAAGATAACTTTTATAATTTTGATTGCTTCTCCAACTCTTGTTTTGAATAATTAAGGTCTTCACATAATCAAAAAGAGGAAAATTGTTAGGAATCAATTTTATATTTGTTAGAAGTTTTAATGATGACAAATACATTTTGTGTTATTGACACGGTAGAACTCTACGTGTTTTCACAGCAAGAGGAGACTTGTATTTTAGTTTTATGAGATTAAAGCAAGCAAGAACTTAAACTAAAACAAAAGATTCAAAGATTTTGAAAGCGATAAAATAATCTAAAACAAGAATTAACTAAAATATTATGGAAGACAAATAAAAGAAAACAAGATGTTGAAATCAAGATAGCAATGGAAGAGAGCAACTAAGACACGTGTGTTGGCATAAATCAATCAATTCTTGTTAAAATCACGTTTTCATATTATTAGATTAATGTTGCTAAGGTGGAAAATCCCTTAAAATTATTATCACACAGATTCCTCGCTCATGATAACCTATACAAGATTGGGTGTAACAATCTCTCTTCTATGCATTAAAAACTAGAATTTTCCCCAAATTTGTTCAAATTTATCCCTCCAAATAAACCCGGCTAACAACATCCGGTGTTGTACAACGAACTTAGAAGATGTTATTAATCCTTTTTGCACCTTAATTTACTTTCTCCCGAACAGATAATTTAAGCATGAATTCATACATATTTTAATTACTCATATGAAGCACTAAGAATAAGATTATATCACAAAGCAACAAAAGAATTAATATAAAAAATGCAATTTATAACTCAAATCTCATAATTTATTAGCCTAAATATGGCCTTAGTTTGAAGAATCTAATTTATCAACAAATATAAAAGATAGAAAAACAAACAAAGAGTCATATTCATAGACAAATATAAATATAATCTAAGAAAACTCCCTATTAAATTTGATGATTGAACTTCGATCTTCATCCCTTCCATGCTTCTTGATTTCTTCCCCTTCAAGGGTTTGTGTAGATCTTCTTGAATATGTAAAAACTAAATTTAAACCCTAATAGGGCTCTATTCTATGTGTATTTCGAGTATGTAACCCTAAAGAACTGATCTACTATATATAAGGGTGGAAAGGGAAGACTACTGTTAGGAAATTTCATGTAAGTTGTTTTGAAGATGACAAGATAGGATTTTATGTTAGACCCCAAATATAATGTAAGTTTCTGTTTTAATAGATCTATGTATAAGCGTTTGAAAGTATGTAATTTTTTATTAGGCTTGTAATTTTTATCTTTATAGATTTTAGACTAAGTATTAGATACTGAATCGCTAATAGAATTCTGGGTGAGTCTATTAGAGAAGAAGTTGAAGATCAGCGTCCGAAGTCAACTGAAGATGAAGATTTGTTCTTAGCACCTGTCAAACGATAAAGGACTATTTCAGGATCCATGAATCAAGCGCTCAAAGCATTATAGCGATATGTATCAGATTCACCTGAACTAAATCCTCAAGTAATGAAGGACTTAAATGCAATCATTCAACGGACATTTATTTCCAACGGGAAATAAGTTCAAATGCATTAAATGCCTGATAAAAGCATTAAATACGACAAGCTATTATGACTTGTGGACAAGCCACCTTTTTTACCAGAATGTTAGAACTTCAGAGTTTATAGCTGCTCCCCGTCCAATCAGAACCAACAAATTTTCAGGAATGTCAGAGAAAAGGTAGAATCACGCGCTGCGTGATAGGCACGCTCCCACATGTGTCCAACGGACAGATCCGAAGAATTGCCTATAAATACCCTACCTTCAGCAAACCAAAAAAAAGAGATACAATAGAGATATACATACATGCACAAGAAACTCTACTGAAATTCTTGTTCAAAGAAAAAGCTTAGAAACTCCATAGCCAAAATCTTTCAAGCTTTTTATATACATTCCAGACAGTCACAAATATCTCAAACCTCTTCCAAAGAAGAAACTTAAATTCTTACAGAGATATTCCAAGTCATTTGATCTTCCCAAAAAACAAACAAACCCTTTTGACAAAACCTTCAACCTTTCATCTGAGTGAGAAAGCTGTTGAAACCTATTACAGGCAGTATTTCCGAGTGAGAGAAGCTTGTAGAAGACGATCTTCATTGGTGCTGAAATCTATGTGATCAAGGAGCCCGAGATCATTTTCACCTATTTACTATCTTGTAGAAGATTCTATGTTATTCTTTGATAATCATCTTAGTAAAATTCCTCCGAGTGAAAAGGAGAAGAAGGACGTAGCTGGGATCACATCACCCAGTGAACCTTACAATTTCTTGTGTCATTTACTTTAATTATTGTCTTGTTTTACATTATATTATATTCTTTGACAAAGACAAGCTAATCTGATAAGTGACTATTTAACCAAAACGAACGCTGAAGCTTTAAAATCATTTCCGCTGTGCTAATCCTGATTAAGTGATTTAAGCATTACCCTACTTTGGTAAATTGCTAAAATCACTAAGTCTAAGTTATCTTTATTGAAGCGTCTGACCCAAGCGTTCAGTTGCCTAAGCGTTCTAACCTTTAAAAGTGATACGAAATTTTTGAAGTCGAAAAAGACTTAAGGGTCTATTCAACCCCCCCCCCCTTCTAGACCCTTTCGTATGCCACTTGGGACCACCAAGTGCTATCAGCGCGGTTGAATTAGAAACCTAAGCATTTTTTAGCGTAACTGCTTGTTCAGATCCATTGTTTTTAAACTTAGTCACTTTAAATTTTCTCTTAAATTATTTTTTTCATTATGGCTTTTAACAAAATGCCTAAGTTGGTAGAATCAAACTATGATTCTTAGAAACTTAGAGCATTCGCTTATTTATGCTTTTGTGATAATGAAATGTGTGATGTGATTACAGATGGCCCCATTCAAATTATGAAAGTTGTAACTCGAGCCCCTGGAGCAACCGAGGCTACTCCAGATGGTTACGCCGAGAAACCTAAGTTAGAATGGACGCCAGAGGATAGAAAAAGAGCGAATTTGGATAATGTTGGATGAAGTGCACTCTACTCAGCATTAGGAGATAATGATGCATTGTTCAACAAGATCAAGCAATGTAAGACTTCCAAAGAAATATGGGATAAGCTGGCTATAGTATGTGAAGGTTAGGCATAAATGAAGGAGAACAAGTTCTCCATAGTCATGCAAAGATTTGAGCATTTCAAGATGCAGCCCAATGAGACGCTAGAACAATTGGACGCAATGTTCGCTTTGCTCATTACAGAGTTAGCATCATTAGACAAGGAGTTGACCAACAAAGAAATGGTCAATAAGATTTTCAGAAGTCTTCCAAGCAAGTATTTGATTAAAACTGTTGCTATGAGAGAATCACAGACATTGGAGACTCTTACTCCAGAACATGTGTTTTCAGAATTAAAGGCATTTAAGTTCGAATTAGGTGAAGTCAGCGACACATCGACTTCAGCGACTGAATTAGGAGCTTTAATCGCTACTACCAAGAGTAAGGGAAAAGCAGTTAGTGAGGTTATATCAATGAAATCAAATGAAGAAAAGGAAATGACCTTATTAGTCAAGAAATTCAAGAAATTTCTAAGATATGAAAAGAGAAACCCTATTGGACAAACTTCATTTAAAACTCCTTCCCCAGCACCAGCGCCTCAGTATCAAGCGCTAGTATATTCTGCACCTCAGCTATTAGCGCCAGTTCCTTATCAAGCGGCTACAACTCCTACTCAGAATCTCTCAGCGCCAGTTGGAACAAAGCGATTAACCACTGAACAGATAATGAAAACTAATTTGTGCTATAATTGGAGGAAACCAGGGCACTACCAGGTAAATTGCCCTTATCCAAATGTGTCTAAGCCCACAAGGCAAGACTATGTGGATAGAAACCAATTTAGGAGCAACCTTCGTCAACAAGGTTTGCTAGCGGAATCTGAACTATTCTCCGCACCTGAAGAGGACTTGAAATCATCAGATGAAAGCAGTGATGATGAGCCTACAAGCGACTCAGCGTTGATTTATCTTATGGCAAGAGATGATGAAGCATTTGAAGATTCGCTACCAGAGGTAACCAATGAATTATCTCATCCTCTTTGTTATGATGAATTGCTTAACAAAGTCAATGAATATTATAAAGCTTGTCAAGATGCCACCAAAATATATCAAAATAACTTCGGTATTATCTCATCACTCACAAGTGATACAGTAACGCTCAAACCAGAGTTGCAAGTTCAGCAATAATGCATTGAGAAGAACCAATCGCTTGAGAGTGAGATTACTTAATTGAAAAGCGTTCTTGATATAATAGTCAAGAGAGAATCTAATCTGATCGCTAGACTTGCCAAATCAGAGCAGCTCATCTCATCATTATTAAAAGCTTCAAGAAAGTTGGATAATGTGACTGAGGTAACAGGAATGTTTGGTGAAAAGACCAGTTTAGGATGCAATAAATTTGGTAAACAACCAAATAAATCTAATGTTACGGCAAACAACAAAGGAAAGAGTGTTTTCTTTGTTGAGAAAGGTTCATAAAGTTAAATGCTGAATGAACCAAGTGACAATGGTACTAGGCCAAATGAGAAAGCCAAAGCTGGCTCAGTCAAGAGAAAGACAAAGGCAAATGATTCACAAAGAAAGGTTCATCCAAACGCTCAAAAGGCTAAGGATAAACCTAACCACTGTGAATCAAGCGCTAAGCGTCCAGCACCAAAAGTGCAACCCAAGCCAGCGCCAAGGAAATGAGCGTCAATATCCAAGACAGTCAAGATCATATTATCGATACTATGATTATGACTATTATTATAATCAAGGATATTATTATACACCCAAAAGGCACACACAACATGATGTGAAACCCAAGAAGGCCAACATTCCTACAATGAAGACTAGGCAAATATGGGTTCCTAAAGTTCTAATTCAAACCAAAGTTACTAATGCTGAAGGACCCAAGACAACATGGGTACCTAAGAAGAATTAGAATTGTCCTTTAAATGCAGGTACCTAGAGCCAACACCGATACTTCAGTTTGGTACATCGATAGTGGATCGTCAAGACACATGATGGGTTCCAAAGATCTCCTAATCAACTATCAAGCTACCAACAGGTCCTCAAGTTATATTCGGTGATAACTCAAAAGGTAAAACCAAAGGTATAGGTATCATGCATAAGGGGAAGATCATGATTAGTGATGTATATTATGTTGAGGGTCTTGAGCATAATTTGTTAAGCATTAGTCAATTTTGTGATAAAGGCTTTGAAGTAAAATTTTCAAGCGACTTCCGCTATGTTAACGACGCTAAGAATAAGTCTACTAAATTAAGAGGAAAAAGAACAAACAATGTGTATTTAGTAGATTGGGATTCTACAATTGATAACAACCCCACATGCTTTGTAGGCAAAAGTCAAAATGAATTAGGTAGGTTATGGCATAGAAAAATGAATCACCTCAACTTTAAGGCAATCACTCAGTTAATATCATTAAATCTAGTGGAGGGATTACCTAAGGGTTCCTTTCAGAAGAATCGCTTAGGTGATGCATGTCAAATGGGCAAACAAGTTAAATCATCTTTTAAAAAGAAACCATTCCTATCTACTTCTAGAGTTCTTGAACTATTACATCTAGATTTGTTTGGTCCTATTCAAATCACGAGTGTTAGTGGTAAGAAGTACTCGATAGTAATAGTTGATGATTTCTCTCGCTATACATGGGTAGAATTCCTAGCGACCAAAGATGAGACTAGTATCAAGCTCACATCGCTAATTTGTCAATTGCAAACTTATAAAGATTTAAAGGTGACAAGATTTAGAAGCGATAGAGGAACTGAATTTACTAACCAATGTGTTGAGAAATTTTGTACAGACTTTGGAATACTTCATAAGTATTCTGCTCCTAGAACACCTCAACAGAATGGAGTTGCCGAGCGATGGAACAGAACGCTTAAAGAAGCTACTAGGACTATGCTTGCAAAGTCTAAGCTGCGTCAAAGGTTTTAGGCCGAAGCCATCAACACCGCTTGCTACACTCAGAACCGGTGTATGATCAACAAGACATGAGAAGACTCCATATGAGTTGTGGAAGGGACGTAAGCCTAACGTTTCCTATTTTCATGTATTTGGTTCAAAATGTTTCATTCATAACAATGGATCCCAAAGCCTAAAGACATTTGATCCCAAAGCCGATGAGGGAATCTTTCTTGGCTATGCCAAGAATGGAAAGAGTTTTCGCATCCTAAATAAGATCAAATCGAAGGTTGAAGAGTCCATTCATGTTGTGTTTGATGATGCTAACCAAGAACCGAGTAAGGTTAATCCTGATGATCTAGGAATTGAATATCTCACCCAACAAGCGTCACAAATCAATCTTGGTGATGATAGTGATGATGAAGATGACGAGATTCGTGTACCTATTCGTAAGGATACTCGTGAGGTTAACAATGGTGATAATGTCATAATTGCTGATGATCAAGAAGAGAATGATCATCAGGAGCAAATTGGAACTGTGAATGATGAAGCGACTGCGCAAGAGACAAATGAGGGTCAAGCGATTGACAACCAAGAGTCTCTGAACCTGTTCCAACCAGACCGCGAACGGCTTAGAGATCATCCAACAGAGCTAGGAATTGGAGACGTTGAAGCACCTGTTAGAACTAGGTCCGCTACAAGTAATGAGTCCATGTTCGCAAGCTTCCTATCTCAAATGGAACCAAAGAAAATGGATGAAGCACTCAGTGATTCAAGTTTACCAAGACCAACTCACCAGGGAGTTATTGGGACTAGATGGGTGTTTAGGAACAAGATGGATGAAGATGGCATTGTTATAAGAAACAAAGCCAGATTAGTCACTCAGGGTTATTGTCAAGAAGAGGGTATTGAGACGTATGCCCCAGTAGCCCGTCTTAAAGTGATTAGGTTGTTCCTAGCGTTTGCCGGATTCAACAAGATCACAGTATACCAAATGGACGTGTAGAGTGCTTTCCTGAATGGTAAACTCCAAGAAGAAGTCTATGTGGAGCAACCTCCAGGACTCATCAACAACCATGGCAAAAGTATGGTCTACAAATTGGATAAGGCACTCTATGGCCTCAAACAAGCACCAAGAGCATGGTATGACACTCTCTCTATCTTCCTTATAGGTAAAGGCTTTTCAAACGGCAGCGTTGATACAATGTTATTTAAAATTACCCATAATGAAGATATTCTCTTAGTCCAAATTTATGTTGATGATATTATATTTGGTTCTACTAATAAGTGATTGTGTGAGAAATTTTTGAAAATGATGCAAGAACAATTTGAAATGAGCATAATGGGTGAATTAACTTTCTTCTTAGGATTACAAGTTAAACAACTCCTTAATGGAATATTGATAAACCAAGCTAAATATATAAGAGATATGATTAAGAAATTTGGTATGGAAAATGCATCATCTTCAAAAATTCCAATGAGCCAAACACTTAGATAAAGATGAAAGTGGGAAAAAAGTTGATATCACTAACTATAGAGGTATCATTGGATCACTCCTTTATCTTACCGCTAGTAGACCTGATATTATGTTTTCAGTATGCATGTGTGCACGCTTTCATGCTGATCTTACGGAGTCACACTTAAGTGCTACCAAAAGAATCCTTGAATACCTAAAAGGCATACAAAATGTGAGCTTATGGTATCCAAGGGACTCTCCTTTTGAACTAATTGGTTATTCAGACCCAGATTTTGCAGGATGCAAAATAGATAGAGAAAGTACTAGTGGTACATGTCAATTTCTAGGTGATAGACTAATTTCGTGGCATAGTAAGAAACAACAATCCATAGAGACTTCTACCGCTGAGGCAGAATACGTAGCCGCTGGGAGCTGTTGTGCACAAATCCTTTGGATGAGGCAACAACTTAGAGATTATGGAACAATCTTAGGTCCTACCCCAATCCATTGTGATAACCAAAGCACTTTTGCTATGACCCAAAATCCTGTCCTTCATTCTAGAAAGATATTGACCCAAACACATCGACACGATACCATTTCTTGCGTGATCATGTTCAAAAGAAAGATATCTCCATCCACTTCATTGGAACTGACAAACAGTTGGCAGATATCTTCACCAAAGCGCTTAACGAACAACGCTTTCTCACTTTGAGAAGTGAATTAGGTATGATCGATTTAAACGCTTAAATCATAAAACATCATATTTATAGGCATATAATTTAGGGGGAATCCACTTTATGTTTATGTCTAAAGCGTTTATCAAAATCTGAAATAAGTCATCACTTTTAAGGGGAACTTTAAAATTGTACTTGTCTCAATATATAAAGCGACTGTGATCAAAAATGACTTTTAAAATTTTATGCATTGATCACTAACACTTATCTTTATGCATGACAAAAATCAATCTTCAATAAATGAAAATGTCTTTTATAAATTCAAGCGATTGATTTTATCTCAAATTTTAAGAAATTAAATTCTGCTCTCAAAAAGACTTCAGCGTTAAAAAGATTCCCACTTTAACGCTTAGTAAATTTCTCTAAGAATCATGCATAGTTTTCATCGCTAAAAGTAACGTGTGGATAAGTCCAAAAGATTAGATTTGACAACTGCTCACACGTGCTTATCAAGTCAAACTGACGGTTAATGATTCCTATCTAAAAACTAGGCAGTTTTGTAACTGCACATGTCTGAGTACGTGTCAGTGTACTATCAGGCACGTGCATTTCACGCTGAAAAATTTAAAATTCAAACGTTTTCAAAAAGTAACTGCTGATCCGAAAAACTTTATATTTCACAGCAGTTAACCTATTTTACCGTACTTTTTGACATTCGTATTTATGTGTGAACGGCTTAGATTTCTTTTTGTTATCTTTCAACATTAACTCTTGTACACGTGTCATTCATCTACCAGTTGAGAAGTTACTTTTACCTCCTATTTACAGTAAAACTTTATCACTTCCAAATTCCTCTACTGTAAAAGTTCTTTTTCTCTAAAGGCAAAAATAACATCTTTTCCTCTCCTCAACCGAAGTTTTCTCTCGTTCTTCAATGGCACCGAAGTCTTCAAAATCTGCTGCTGGAAAATCTTACAAACCAGAGAAACCAGTCACTATTAATGCCAGTTTTCTTGTTAACTAGGACTATCTATTCGATAACCAGAATTTCCCTCTGAGGATTGTTCTTCCACTCGTCCAGGAGTCTGGTTTATATGATATGCTAACTACTATTTTCAACTTCTTTGAGGAAGAAACCTATTTTTCTTCAAGAATGCAAAAATCTCCGACGATGGAAACTCCATTTCCTGCGTCTTTCCTTTTGCCCGTGAGACCTTCATTCTCACTCTTTCTCTAATTTCATCTTTACTGAACTTACCAAACGATGGTGCCGAAGTTGAAAATGTTACTCTTGGAGATGCTACCAAGGTTTGGGCATTGATCAAGAAAGATGAAGTTGTAGCTGCCTATGAACCCAATTTCAAGAAAAACAACATGAAGGGTGTGTTTGGTTGACTCATTCCCTCGGGTGGCTCGTGGCAGCGGAAATTAAAATTTTACAAAAGTAAACGTACAACCACCTGAAAACAGGAATATGGAATTGGTTCGATTGAATTTGATAAGGAGGTAAATGAAATAATACCTTTTGAAAATTTCGTTTCACCTCATACTTTGGATTTCAGCAACACTGTGGTGCAAATCCACACAATTTCCCTTGGGTGAGAAATTGCACATCGTTTTTCGTATCTCCCGATTTAGAGTGCTCCAAGCGTCGCACCTCTAAGATGTATCCACACCTCGTTCAAGTCCCCAATCATCTTGCCTTGCGTGCTAGACAACAAAACAATTCTAAGCTTAACTTAGGCTTGATTATGTGAAAGGTAGAAATATTTTCTAAGTCGTTTAATTCAACATATGAATAGAACGACGTCTTGTTGGAAAGAGGAGCGAGGTGGCCGATTTTAGGTCTAAGAGAGGGGGGCGGATTTTTCAGCTTTTTCATCATCTATTTTAGTATCCTTCATCTCTTATTTATAGGTGAAGATTACCTAGAGTCCTATTAGGAAAAGGAAACTTCCTTTCTCCCAAACTCTCTAGTAACCCTTATCCTATGAAGACTTGGAGGAGGGAAAAACTCTTTTCCTCTTCCATCACACATAAAATCGCCCCCTCCCTTATTTACACTCATAAATCGGTCAACCCCATTTAATTGGACTTTAGGATTTAATTTTGACTTCTAAATTTAATTATAGGTGCAACCCATCAATTAAATACAAGTCAAATTAAATCCAACCAACTAATTCCAACATTTATTTATTTAACTTGGGCTCCACCCAATTAAATAAAATACTTGGACTCTACTAGGTCCATCAATTTAATTAATTCTACAAGATTAATTAAAAAAAGTAAAATTAATTGAATCCTTCAATTAATTTATATTCCATATTAGGAAAGTACTAAACTTTCCTAATTCCCTCAATTTCCTTGAAATTGATTAATCACATCTATTCAAGCAGTGACTCTCTCGAGTTAGTGTGTGACCCCTTAGGGTCGTTTCTATCTAGTAGTAAGTACACCTTCCCACAGTGCTAGTGTACCTTCCTAAAATGGAAAGTATTAGATTAAATCAAGCCTTTGATTTAATCAAGCCTCGAATTATGCACCAAGCTAATTCTTGGCACTTACAAATAGCGGTTGCCCATCTAGCATTGGGTCCCGAAGACCTAGATAAAACGAAAGTAAAGATACGCCTTTTGCGATATTGATCCTCGCATAAGTAAGATTTCTCTATCTAATCTCCCGATTGAATCTAGATCATTGGCTAAGGTTGAAGCTCTATTAATTCAATACTATGTTTCCCACGTTATGTGAAATCGACTTCGACTATCTAAACGACGAAACCCTACGCCTCTTTAGATATCATACTTCGGCCAAAGAGTCCTCAAGTCGATTCACTATGTAACCATAGGAGATTAACCGACTGGTTAATGTCAGAGATAGATTCCTCTTGATTCTCACGTGCCTTACTACGTAAGATTTGCATGTTTGAGTTTGCCCATATTCGATCATCTAAAGTGATCATGTAACAAATTAAGAACATGCGTGGTTACGCATAAGACATCCAATGGAAGCTTAGGTCCTTAAGGATTACTCTTATACTACAAGACCACTGGAAGTTCCACATTCGACTCGGAATCCATATCAGGAACTTCCATGGGGTTGTTCAGGTCGCCCATTACCACAATGACAACCCTCATATATGCGTTGGCTTTCACCATGCCAGTATCTATGGAACGAGATACACTTCTACCAGAGTATGCATCATATGAGCAAGTCTTTTGGGTTGCATCGATATCCCTTTATCTCGATGAACCCTTTCATGACTTCGAACAATATTTAAAGATTACAGCCTTCGGGACTTTATTCTAAGCCAAAGTAAAAACTAATTTAAGAAAAAAAACATGCCACACATAAAAAAGAGATTGACTTTATTTATAAGAAAACGATTGTTCAACTCTAGAGTTACTATTACAAAGAATGGCGCCCAATAATTGGTGCGCCGGGCACTAACTCTAACAATCTCCCACTTGGCCTAGCGCCAATTGCCCATGTACTTAAGGCCCATTCTTCCCAGATGCCCTTCAAATACTTTTTGGCTAAGGGGTTTGGTGAGTGGGTCCGCTATGTTGTCCGCTGTATCCACGCGCTCCATTCGCACGTCGCCTCTTCTAATGATTTCTCGTATCAATCGGAATTTTCTCAGAACATGTTTGGATTTTTGATGTGACCTCAGCTCTTTTGCTTGCGCAATAGCCCCGTTGTTGTCACAGTATACCGTTACAGGATCCCCAACAGATGGAACGACACCCAATTCTTGGATGAATTTACTCATCCAAACAGCTTCTTTTGCAGCCTCATTTGCTGCAATGAATTCTGCTTCAGTGGTGGAGTCGGCAATGGTTGCTTGCTTGGAACTCTTCCAGCTAACCGATGCGCCACTAAGCAGAAATACAAAACCAGAGACCGACTTTGAGTCATCCTTGTCAGATTGGAAACTCGAATCAGTAAACCGCTCTAATTCCAATTCTCCTCGTCCGTAGATCAAGAACAATTCCTTAGTTCTCCTTAGATATTTAAGGATTATTTTAACCGAACTCCAGTGTGCCATGCCTGGATTCGCTTGATATCAACTACACGCACTCAATGCATAAGCTACATCGGGTCTTGCGCATATCATCGCGTACATTATACTACCTATCGCAGAAGCAAAGGTAGTTTTGGACATTTTCACTCTTTCTTCCTTAGTCTTTGGGCACATAAACTTGGAAAGTGTGATGCCATGTCCTATTGGCAAGAATCCCTTCTTGGACTCTTCAATTTCAAATCTTTGAGTACGCAATCGACATATGCAGATTGGGAGAGACCTAGAATCCTTTTTGATCTATCCCTATAGATCTTCATACCGAGTATGTAGGAAGCCTCTCCCATATCTTTCATGGAGAATTTATTAGTGAGCCATACTTTAGTTGACTGCATCATCCCTACATCATTTCCAATTAGTAAGATGTCATCGACATAAAGTAGGATGAACGTGACTGCGCTCCCACTGTCTTTCTTATACACACATGCCTCTTCAACATTTTGAACGTATCCATACTCTTGTGTGACAGTGTCAAAACGTTTGTTCCAACTTCGAGAAGCTTGCTTAAGTCCATAGATGGACCTTTGAAGTTTACACACTTTGTGTTCGCTCTCTTTGGATGTAAAGCCCTTTGGCTGTTGCATGTAAATCTCTTCCTCAATTTCTCCGTTGAGGAATGCAGTCTTTACATCCATCTGCCATATTTCATAATCAAAATATGCAGATATTGCGAGCATAATCCTAATGGATTTCAGCATAGCCACTGGCGAGAAGGTTTCCTCACAGTCAATCCCTGGTCTTTGAGAAAATCCTTTTGCCATGAGGCGAGCCTTATAGGTGACTACCTCTCCATCGACTCCAAGCTTTCGCTTGTAGACCCA
This sequence comes from Buddleja alternifolia, assembly GCA_019426215.1. Taxonomy (NCBI): domain Eukaryota; kingdom Viridiplantae; phylum Streptophyta; class Magnoliopsida; order Lamiales; family Scrophulariaceae; genus Buddleja; species Buddleja alternifolia. Next base: position 11,618,096 of record CM033395.1, read on the forward strand.
CTTACAGCCAATAGGCTTGATGCCCTCAGGTGGGTCAACCAAGGTCCATACATTGTTGGAGTACATGGAGTCCATTTCTGATGTCATGGCCTCTAGCCATTTAATTTCTCGAATCAATGTCAGACATTGCACTCTTAAAACTCTTCGGATCAGAGTCTAGATGAGGATCTTGAGTGCCCTCCTCTTGCAATAGGCCTAGCCATCTTTCAGGATCTTTTGGGATCCTCTTTGATCTCCTCAAAGTTTGTGTGTTTTCAGTGGGTGTCTCTGATGTAGCCTCGTTGATGTCGGGTGGGTTAATTTGTATCTCTTGACTTGATCCATTCTCATGGACCTCATTGACACGCTAATACTTAATGTGTTTTGATAGCAAGTGTACTAGTCGCGGTAGTAATAAAGTGGACTAAAAGTCTGGGTTGTCGAACCACAGGGACTTGAATTTTTAGCTTTTGATTAATGAAAATGGACGAAAGTAAATTGCACTATAACGAGAAACAAGCGAAGAACAAAGAGAAACAGACTATAGATTAAAACTCAAGAGCGATAAACGACTAAGGCACATGCTACAACCTAATCTACGCATCAATATACGTGAGCTACTCTTCGAATTATTAGACTCCTATTGCTTTGGTGGAAACTCCTTAATTAACTATTACCCGATGTCTCGGCACATAACAATCCTCTGATTGATTGACGGTTCTCTAAATATGTCTATCTAAGAATCTAATCAATAACCACGCATTAACGTTCTAAGGCTTCCCGGGATAAATCCGGCTAACAGCACCCGGAAATCTTTACCTATTTCTAGGAGCAATTCCACATTAGTTTCGGATGATGTGTTGATTTCTTTGAACCCTAACCTATCTTCTCTCAAATGACTAGATTAGGCACAATAGCAAGCATATGGTGATCAAACACATGATTGGAATAAAAGCACAAAATCAACACACAAAGCAATAGGAGAATTAATACGAAAATTAACTTCACATATAATGATTTGTAAATTAGGCCTTCACATGGCCTTAGTTCTACAAGATTAGCTCATATTCAATAGCTCAAGAAGGTCTAAAACAATCATATACATAGTTATTAACATAAACATGTAAATGAAATGCAAAAGAAACTCCCTAAGTCATGAATGATGATGAATCCTTGCTTGTAGCTTCAATCTCTAGCTCAATCCCCCTTCTTCCCCTTCAATTGTTGATGAAATTGTGGCTCAAAAACCCAGCAAAGTGTCTCCAATTCCCAGATTTTCGAACCCCCTTTCCTCTCTGAAATTTGGCTTTAAACAATTCAAAAACGGTTACGCCGGCGCCTAGGCGCGGCCTACGTGGCGTATTTTTCTTGGGGGAGAAGTCCGGCGGCGCCCAGGCGTGGAAAGTACGGCGTTCGGGAGCGGGAATAACGGCGCCTAGGCGCGGGTAGTGCGGCGTCTAGGCGCGATCAACGGGGATCAAGTTTGTTGTTCTTGATCGGTGCCCGAGCGTGGTCAGATCGGCGCCTGGGCGTGGTCGACAGGCTTCAAAAAGTGTCGTGCACCGTTTTTCGCCTTTTTCTTCGTGTGCTCTCGTTTATCACCCGAAATCACTTAACACCCTAATTAAACGCAACTATGGCATGATTTAGGCAATAAATAACTCCAACAATATCAGATCATAGGCTTAAAAACACGTAAAAACGCCTCTTATCACTCATCAAGTTCTGCAGCCTCGCCTTTCCTATCTAGAAGGTGACCCCTCTTAAAGAAATTGGAGTTTCTCGAAATAATAACCTTTTGTTCCGTTGGGCTGTAGAATTAAAATCCAACAGTTTCCTTTGGATATCTTACAAAATAGCACAAAGAGGACTTGGGGTCCAATTTGTCTCCCACTAAGTGCTTTACATAAGCTGGACACCCCCATATTCTGAAATGATTATATGAGGGCGTCTTTCCACACCAACTTTCACATGGGGTTTTGGGCACCATCTTGCTAGGCAATCTATTCAACAGATAGACATTAAAGGCTAGACCATGTGCAAAGTTCGGTTCTCTTAGGCTTTCTATGACACCCTTGTAACGAGCTTTGAGCCAATAACTCCTAAACCGGAAGGTTTTAGGGTACTAAGTGTAAAGACACCCCTAATGGCTTAATCGCTCGAGTGTCAAAGGCCACAAAACCAAACTAGGTCCTTATTCACTTAACACTTGCATTGGCTATTGCTTAGCTCAAATTAGCTTAATAGTACAGTATTGTATGCATGGTGCTCTTCGCCCCCAGTATCTATTAAGCCTGACTTTTTCAGTTATACCAATGTTCAACCTCTTTTATTCTTTCTAAGCAAACAAAGACTTTCTCAACTCATAACACATGTGAAACATCTAAGTTGATATTTCCGGGATCAAGCCTTTAAGTGTTTCAAAATGGGTATCCACTCAACTCCTCTACCCTCGACTTATGTGCGCATGTGAATCATCTCAGGGACAATTTAATCTCGTTTAGGGTCCCTTGAGCAAGGAAACAATGTGTATAGTTCATTTAAGTCCAAATTGATAGAGAAAAGATGCCATTGATTTAACTTAATCACTCTCAATGCGTTAATTGAAGGGTTTGCAATCCTTAAAAAAAAAAATTTAAGATGCTTAAAAAAAAAATGCACATTATCCCTGTAGAGATACAACTCTCTCTCCCCCCCCCCCCCAAACTTGGAACAAACATTGTCCCCAATGTTCGAAAATAAGAGAGGAGAGTACACGTCACCATAATGGGATGCTGAAAAGCAAACCCAAGTTGTCCAATCAGAGTCTGTCCAAAGTTTGGCAACAGCTACTCGGAAGAAAGAAAACCTCACACGCGGGTATCCACTACAAAGTGAAAATGTGCTAGCCATACAAAACGGGTAAGCATAGCATATATTCGATAAATGCAACATGCAACACAATGTATATCGACAATAAACCGAGCAGGCATCGAATATATAAAAGACTCAACGCTTGAAACAACATCCAAAAATAAAACACCAAATCAAACAGCTAAACAACACAACAAAAGATACTAAAACATGCACCGAAAAGATAAAGCGGATAAGACATGCGTAAGAAAACAACCTCAAGATACAAACCAAATAAAAGTAAACAAGATAAGAATGAAAGGGAAAGGAAAGCAAAACTTACAAACTTGGGTTGCCTCCCAAGAAGCGCTCGTTTATAGTCATTATCTTGACTTTGTGCTATGTGAGGGTCATATAGGTGGCCCATTCAACACGACGATATCACGGTCATGCCTCCTTTTGTCTTCATGGTCTACTTGCTTCCACTAATATCGCGGGGTTTTGCAATAAGCCCTTTTTTTCGGATGAGTCTTGTCGATCTCACGAACACGGCGATTGGGTGGAATGTATTTCATGCATAAATCTTCTTTTCACACTTTGTTTTGTTCATCCTTGGGACCCTCATCCCCCAACTCTAGTGTGCTCTTAGCCTTGCCACTTTCACATTTCTCATCAAGCAACGGATTAATAACATCGACATTGAAACAAGTAAGATCATCCATAGGTGGTTTCTTGTCATTATAAGCATCGAATATCACTTTTACATCTCCGACCTTCAATGTCAACTTACCCTTTCCCATGTCTATCTTGGCATTGCTAGTGGCTAGGAAAGGTCTTCCTAGAATCAAGGGAATCTCAACATCTTCCTCCATATCAAGGACCACGAAGTCAACCGGATAGAAGAACTTGTCGACTTGTACAATGACATCCTCGATAACGCCATTTGGTTTCTTGATAGAGAAATCCGCCAATTGCACGGACATGGATGTTGGCGTAGGATCTCCAAGGCCTAGCTTCTTAAAAATCGAGTAGGGAACAAGGTTGTTACTTGCTCCCGAATCACACAGAACTTTGTCGAACTTGAGATGGCTAATAGTGCACGGTATTGTGAGACGCCCCAGGTCCTTGAGCTTGCGAGGTATTTTGTTAAGTAATGCGGCGGAGCATTCCTCGGTTAGACAAACCGTTTCGTTCTCCTCCCACTTACGCTTGTTGGATAGCATTTCCTTGAAGAACTTAGCATAATTTGGCATTTGTAGGATGGCATCAATGAAAGGAATATTGATTCTCACCTCCCGAAGAATCGCCAAAATCCGAAGGAAACTTGGATCTATCTCCTTCTTTTTCTGTGCATTTGGAAAGGGAAGACGGATCTCAATGGGGGGAGGAGGCGTTGGAGTCGAAGAACTAGGACCGGAAGGAACAGGAGGCGGCGCCTGGGCGCGGTTGGTTCGGCGCCTGGGCGTGGACATGACGGCGCTCGGGCGCGGCAGTCAGTGGCACATGTTCCTGACTTGGTGTGGACGGCGCCTGAGCGTGGTCTGACTCGCGCCTAGGCGTGGAAGACAGTGTTGCATCATTTTCCAACTGCTTCACACTCCTTAAAGTAATTGCATAGCATTGTTCTTTCGGGTTCTTCTCCGTGTCACTTGGTAGAGTACCCGGGGCTCTACCATTTACCGTGGAGGAGATTTGCCCTATATGTGTCCTCATATCCTTAAGTTCCATGAACATATCCTTCATCATACTCCGAAGTTCATTGAACGACGCATCGGATTTCTTCATGTGGGCATCGAGTCTCTCATCGGTTGTAGGAGGTCGCATTTGCACTTGACCTTGACCTTGTCCATTGAAGTTGCCTTGCCTCGGGGGTGGGTTATTGAAAGGTGGTCGTGGAGCTTGATAGATCCTTGGTTGTGCGTTTTGTGCGGGGTTGGGCCTTTTTGGAAAATTTTCGGGTATATGAAAGTCCAACCGTTGTCGATTTTATTTCCCAACATAATTAACGTCTTCAACCTCCGGTTCCAAAGCCACTACTCCCCCAACCACTTCCGCAACATAAGCAACCTTTTTAGAAGATGAGGTCTCTTCATCGTCGGGGTAAAGCTCATCTTCTCGGGCCAACTGTTCTATTTTGTCCCATACACTTTGACAGTCTAACCCAAGGAGATCTCCTCCCGCGCCCGCGTTGAGTCTATTCCTTATACGTGACCGAACCCCATCATAGAAATGGAGTACTTGTTCATTCAACCCCAAATTATGATCGGGGCATTTTCGGAGCATGCCCTTATATCTAGCCCAAGTCTCGGCTAACGACTCATTAGTCCTTTGCCTAAACCCCTTGATATTACTCCGGAGCTCATTGATTTTGGAGGGTGGGATGAATTTATTTGAAAAGGCATCGACCAACTCACCCCATGTCGTAATAGATTGTGGAGGTAAGGATTTGTACCATGTTGTCGCCCTATCCTTCAATGAGAAATGGAAGACTCTTAGACGAATCGCATCAAGATCCCGTGGGTGATATTGAATGGTCACAAGAGCATTGTCTATGGTTTCCAAATGAGCGTGAGGTGATTCGTGCGGTTCTCCATAGAAAGAATCTCCTTTCACCATATTAAAGATATGAGCCGGAATGTGGTAGTTGGGTGCAAAGAAGTTAGGCACGACCACGGGCCCCGGAATGGTAGGGACCCTAGGTGGTAAGCTACCCCGAACCGACGGAAGTTGTGGAGGAGGTGCCCCTCGCATGGCTTGTAGAACACCTTGTAACCACTCCCTATTTTCCGGTAAGTTCATATCCAAATTATTGGCCATTTCTCTTGCTCGCCTATTAGTCCGAAACACTCGTTCAATTTCGGGCTCCAACTCGTATAGAGGCTCGTTTGAGGAACGGGTCATACACCACACAAGAATCTAGCAATTAAACACAAGAACGAAATTAGACTAGTACGAAAAATAAAAGGAAACAAGAAAATAAACAACAAACTAGGAATTATGAAAACGTAAAACGAAAATCAAAAACTAAAATAAACCAAGTCCCCGGCAACGGCGCCAAAAACTTGACACGCTAATACTTAACGTGCTTTGATAGCAAGTGTACTAGTCGCGGTAGTAATAAAGTGGACTAAAAGTTCGGGTTGTCGAACCACAGGGACTTGAATTTTTAGCTTTTGATTAATGAAAATGGACGAAAGTAAATTGCACTATAACGAGAAACAAGCGAAGAACAAAGAGAAACAGACTATAGATTAAAACTCAAGAGCGATAAACGACTAAGGCACATGCTACAACCTAATCTACGCATCAATATACGTGAGCTACTCTTCGAATTATTAGACTCCTATTTCTTTGGTGGAAACTCCTTAATTAACTATTACCCGATGTCTCGGCACATAACAATCCTATGATTGATTGACGGTTCTCTAAATATGTCTATCCGAGAATCTAATCAATAACCATGCATTAACGTTCTAGCGCTTCCCCGGATAAATCCGGCTAACAGCACCCGAAAATCTTTACCTATTTCTAGGAGCAATTCCACATTAGTTTCGGATGATGTGTTGATTTCTTTGAACCTTAACCTATCTTTTCTCGAATGACTAGATTAGGCACAATAGCAAGCATATGGTGATCAAACACATGATTGGAATAAAAGCGCAAAATCAACACAAAAATCAATAGGAGAATTAATACGAAAATTAACTTCACATATAATGATTTGTAAATTAGGCTTTCACATGGCCTTAGTTCTACAAGATTAGCTCATATTCAATAGCTCAAGAAGGTCTAAAACAATCATATACATAGTTATTAACATAAACATGTAAATGAAATGCAAAAGAAACTCCCTAAGTCTTGAATGATGATGAATCCTTGCTTGTAGCTTCAATCTCTAGCTCAATCCCCCTTCTTCCCCTTCAATTGTTGATGAAATTGTGGCTCAAAAACCCAGCAAAGTGTCTCCAATTCCCAGATTTTCGAACCCCCTTTCCTCTTTGAAATTTGGCTTTTAAACAATTCAAAAATGGTTACGCCGGCGCCTAGGCGCGGCCTACGTGGCGTACTTTTCTTGGGGGAGAAGTCCGGCGGCGCCCAGGCGTGGAAAGTAAGGCGTTCAGGCGCGGGAATAACGGCGCCTAGGCGTGGGTAATGCGGCGCCTAGGCGCGGGAATAACGGCGCCTAGGCGTGGGTAGTGCGGCGCCTAGGCGCGGTCAACAGGATCAAGTTTGTTGTTCTTGATCGGTGCCCGAGCGTGGTCAGATCGGCGCCTGGGCGTGGTCGACAGGCTTCAAAAAGTGTCGTGCACCGTTTTTCGCCTTTTTCTTCGTGTGCTCTCGTTTATCACCCGAAATCACTTAACACCCTAATTAAACGCAACTATAGCATGATTTAGGCAATAAATAACTCCAACAATATCAGATCATAGGCTTAAAAACGCCTCTTATCACTCATCAAGTTCTGCAGCCTCGCCTCTCCTATCTAGAAGGTGACCCCTCTTAAAGAAATTGGAGTTTCTCGAAATAATAACCTTTTGTTCCGTTGGGCTGTATAATTAATATCCAACAGTTTCCTTTGGATATCTTACAAAATAGCACAAAGAGGACTTGGGGTCCAATTTGTCTCCCACTAAGTGCTTTACATAAGCTGGACACCCCCATATTCTGAAATGATTATATGAGGGCGTCTTTCCACACCAACTTTCATATGGGGTTTTGGGCACCGTCTTGCTAGGCAATCTATTCAACAGATAGACAGCCGTTTCAAGAGCATAGCCCCACATGAACTTAGGAACTTTAGTGAAACCCATCATGGATCGAACCATATCTAGCAATGTTCGATTCCTACGCTCGGCTACCCTGTTATGTTGAGGCGTGCCGGGCGGTGTCCACTGTGAGAGAATTCCATTCTCTCTAAGATAATCAAGAAACTCGGTAGACAAGTATTCTCCTCATCAATCCGATCGAAGCGCCTAAATACTTCTACCAAGTTGTTTCTCTACTGCATTTCTGAACTCCTTAAACCTCTCAAAGGATTCAGATTTATATCTCATAAGATATAAGTAACCATACCGTGAACAATCATCGGTAAAAGTTATGAAGTAGCTTTGGCCACCATGAGTGCTCACACTCATTGGCCCACACAAGTCCGTATGGACCAAGTCCAATGGTTTTGTGGCTCGTTCCGCTTTCCCCAAAAATGGTAACTTGGTCATTTTTCCTTTAAGACATGATTCGCAACTTGACAATTCATCTAAGTCATTTACACCTCAATGTTTTGCCATTGTTCGAATTCTTTCTTTGGAAATATGTCCAAGTCTTTCGTGCCACATTTGTGCGTTTACTTGATTACCTTGTTTACGTTTGTTACTTTGTTGAATATTGAGATTGGAAATTATTGGGGATATAGTATACATTCCATCCTTCATTTTCGATTCCATAACAAGAGACGATTCATAAAATAAAAGCAAACTTTTATTACGAATCTCAAAGCAATATCCTTCTCTATCCAAAACCGGAATCGAGATAATATTTCTTATTAGTTCAGGAACAAAATAAACGGAATGTAAAACTAATTTCCTATCTCCTAACTCTAAGTAGATTGTCCCCACGGCTTTGGCAGCAACCAATGCTCCATTCCCCATCCGCAGGGTCATATCTTCTCTACTTAGCTCCTTGGTTCTTTTCATCACCTGCAAATCATTGCAGATATGAACACCGCATCCAGTGTCAAAAACCCAAGAAGAATCGTTAACAGTGAAGTTAACTTCAACAAAGAACATACCTTGAGCCAGAGGCTCTTTGCAGTTCTTTTGCCAGTGCCCAACTTTCCCACATTTGAAGCACTCATCAGAATTTTTAAACTTGGACTTCTTACCCTTCTTCACACCACCATTACCATTCAGCTTCTTAGTCTTATTCTTCTTCATGTTGCCCTTCTTGGCTTTTGATGAAGAATTCATAAAAAGCACCGGTTTATCCTTCTTGATGTGCTTTCAGCAGTCTTCAACATGTTCAAGAGCTCAGGAAGCTTTGCTTCAAGTTGGTTCATGTTGAAATTGACCACAAATTGATCATAAGTGTTAGGCAATGACTGTAAGACCAAATCCATAGAAAGCTCATTGTCAAGTGCCATGCCCAGACCAGCCAATTTTTCAATTAGCCCGATCATTTTAAGTACGTGCGCACTTATATCAGAGTTTTCAGTCATTTGAGCTTTGAGGAGCTCCTTGGAGATAGCATATCTTTCTCGCCTAGTTCTAGTTCCATACAGCTCTTGCAAATGAAGGAGGATCGACGCATCATTCTCGATCGTCTCATGTTGTCTCTGGAACTCGTTGCTCATAGAGGCCAACATGAGACATTGCACTTGCATGTCATCTTCCTTCCATTGTAGGTACTAGAAATTTTCATCATCAGATGAATCCTCTTCCGGCTCATCTTGCACCGGTATGTCAAGCACATTGATATATGTTATTTTTACACTAGTTTTCCCCCGTTTATTGACTTGGTTTTGATTGTTTTCATGATAATTTGATGACATATGATGCTTGGACCCTTGTTATCTCATATCTTCTAGAATAACATATCATTTGGAGGAAAAACAAGGATTGAAGGTAAATCATGCAAAAAGATACAACACAAGGTAAAATGATGTCTGCGCAGTGCTGGAGTTTTTGGAATCAATTTCTCTAACCAATGGAAAGATAAGAGGAAAAGGTACATTTCTTATGTTGAAGACAAAGATCAGATATGTAGGGAAGGAAGTGAAAACGTCATCGGAAGAGACGTCTTACGACGGAGTTTTCTCATTCAGTAACTTGTGAGACACGTTTATCCCATATAACGTTTTATTTAGGCCTTGGTGTCTTCTTGAGCGTTTTAGATCTTTGTTTGAGGATTCTATAGCAACTTGAATCAGCTTATTCCGATATCGGTAGATAAAGCTATGCAAATTTTACCAAAACTGGTCAGAGGCAGAAATTGAACGCCGCGGCGTTCGAGACAGAATGGTGACCACCGCGGCGTTCGAGGCAGCGGGTTGGTCTATAAATACCCCTTTTAGCCATTTTTTACCCTAACTCACCATAGATAGCAACAGCCACGCCAAAAGAGAAGGAGAGGGAGCTTGGGAGAGTGATTTTGAAGGTCAAAACGTCTACTTGAAGGCCCGGATTCGTGAGAAGACGGAGAATTCAACGAGGGATCCACATCTCTACAAGAATTAGGGAGTTTTTACATATTTATTTCTTGAATTTGTTCAAACCTCTTATGACTTGTATGATTTATATTTGCACTTTTGACATGAATATGAGCTAAACTTGTTTGATTGAGGCCATGGATAGGCCATTTATGTTATTTTGATTGTTGATTTGTTGGTGTTTATTGGATTAATTTTGGTTTTAGCTATGTATTCAATAGTTGAGCTCAATGTTTCGCTTGTTTGATCACCAAGTGTTCGATAAAATGCCTAGGTTAGAGATCGAGAGAAAATAACCTAGGGAAGATATAAACATTGAATACCCTATAGTTAAACCGACTAGAGATGGACTCGGTTTCTTTAGGTGGCTTTCCATTCACGTGGGGAATTTCTAGACCTTAAATGCATCTTTGTTAAGACGGGTTTTCATATAGAGATATATAGGAAATCGTTAACTAAGGTAGGGTTGCTATGCCAAGAGATTGGGTAGTACGTATGTTAGGGAATTTCGCCTTGGTTAAATCCATCTAATAATCCAATAGAACCTTAATCAAAATCAAAATACATAAATGGTTGAACCATGTGCCTTAATCGCTTCTCTTCTATCGTTACTTCCACTTATTTGGTTATAAACTATTTTAGTAATTAACTTAAGTAATTAGTGAATCAACCTTTTATAGACCGATTTAACTTAGAATTGAGTAATATAGTAGTCTTGGTACTTAGATTATAGTTGTCCCTGCGGATACGATAACCCCGGACTTAACCATCCACTTTACTACTTACGCGACCTAGTTCTCTTGCTAGGATTTTGTCGTGTCAAGTTTTTGGCGCCGTTGCCGGGGACAACTATGGTATCTAATATCGAGATTCTCTTATTCATTCTGAGTTTAGGTCATTTTCTTTTAATTTTGTTTATTTTTAATTTTTGAAGATATGAGTGCTTATAACTTTCAATAGCCATGTCAGGATATGGATTGATCAATCACCACATCAAGCTCAATGCAAATGGAATCCTATGAGCCCTCCTACCATCCCGGTTGGATAAATCACCCAAGCTCAACATGTCAAAATAACATGATACATCCCGTTTGGATAAATCATCCAAGCTCAACATGGAGTTACAATAATGATGCAATGATACTCTCATCGGGGTTTGACCATGCCGGTAGCCTTCCTTACCAACAACATGATAGTTTTCATCAACAAGAGCTAGAGACGAGGTCTAAAATTGAGGCCTTGGGGAATGAATTTAGTGTATGGGTACAAGCTAGCATGAAGGAGGCAGAAGCAAGTTTGGAGGAGTTAGAAGCTCAAAGAAAGGAGTCAGAAGCTCATAGAAAGAAAGTGGCAAGATTAGTAAATCAAGCAGTCAACTTATGGAAGGAGAGAGCGCCTTGCACCTTGGAGAGTAGCACCAAAGAGAATGAGGCATCCCTCAATATAGAAGTTGAACAAGGTTTTGATTTAGAACTACAATGTCTACATCCTATCACTAAAGAAGAACCACCTCCCGAATCCATGTGTGTCAAAATAGAGGCAAAAACAACTGAGCATACACAAATGAAGAAAGAGATTTTTAAATCCATTTCACGACATGGCCAAGAAAGAACATTAGAAATCTTCAAGAACCCAATGCCACCTACCATCATATCCCTTGAATTCTTAAGAGAATCCATCAATCACCGGAGGAATATAGTGGAAGATGGTCAAGTCAAAGTATGCAACTTCAATGATTCATCCGAGACATACACCATGAAATCAAGTGATACTACGGATGAGAATGACAAAATCATAGGGTATATAAATCACTTGGAGATTTCACCATTGAGGTTGCCAACGACAAGACTAGGGGAGTTTGAGACAGTCACACACCAATTGTATCCATCAATTGATGATCCCCCTCTTCTAGAATTTACACTTTACTCTTTGCATTTCAATTACATATTTATAGAAGAGAATTTGTGCTCACTTTTTATTATTCCAGATTTTATGATAAAGATTGGAGGGGATATGCCATTACGCAATTGGAAAAAGCATAAGAAAACTCGTCCCTACAAAGTTGGCATTGCTCCTTACAATCCACCGTGAGCAATGCAAGGAGTCGAGCTAATGACGTTAAACAAGCGCTTCTTGGGAGGCAACCCAAGTTTCTTTTATTGCTTTCTTTCTTTTCTTTTGTGCCCTTGTCTTGTTTCCCTCCCCCTTAACTCGTTTTGATATGGTTTCCTTTGAGTTTTCTCTCGTTCAAGTTTTGATCACAATTTGATCATGGGATATGAGTCCACCACCATGCTCCCTCCGTTTCTCTCCATTTCAGGGTTGTATCGCTTATCCCTCTTACATTGCATTTATTTCATGAACAATGAGGACAATGTTTAATTTAAGTTTGGAGGTACAACCTTGTTGATATAGAATTCATTAATTGGTGCACCCTTGCATAAGAGCATAATTTGTTTGAATATCTCCACTCTCTCGAAGTCAAAGTTTCTTATCTGTGGTCAACATGTCATATGTTGTGACTTGAAAGCCCTTTTTAGTTATGCTTATGCGATTTTTTTGAGGATTTAAAACTTTGAACTTTCAATTTTGTTGACTTTGAAGTGTGTTTTAATGTTGTGAAGTCATAAAATGATTTAGGCCATCTTTCATTGTTGTTAGCCTTACATTTTGGCCTTCTCTATATTGCATAATCTCTAGACCTTGATTTGAGCCGTATTGATAAGAATGGAGTGTGCTAAGAACACTAGAAACCACCATTCGACTTTATTTCATAAGCCACGACAACCACATTCTACCCTAAAAGAAAAACAATGTCTTGCACCCAATCAAGAGAGTTAAGAACTTCATATCATTTGACTTGAATATGGGTAGTCACCTTGTTTTGATTTGAATGTATATGAGTTAGATACTGATGTTTTGGCCATGTTGGGATATTTGAGGTTTGAAGTATTATGTAAAAAAGGGGATGAAATGAAAACTTGAGCAATGGGCTAAATAGTCGAGAGAGAGATAGATATATATATGAAAAAAAATTGTCCTCTCGACTAGGCTTGAATCTTGGCACTCATTTTGATCATTTGGCTTGGAATTCTGTGTACAACCCGATATTGAAAGAAACAAGTTTGGGGGTTGTAAGTTGAAAGGCAAAAGAGAATGAAAAAGGGATAAGTGATAAGTTGTGAAAGTTTGTGTAGTCTATTTGCGAATTTAGATTGATGATTTTGAGTTATAGGCTCTCTTGACTTAGTCACTTTATCCATATCTTCCGGTCCTAGCCACCACCTAGCCTTACGTTACAAACCGGAAAGACCTTTTGATTGTGACTTTTGCACTTTATACACACCGATGGGTTAATGAATGTTGAATTGTTTCAATGTCTTTACTTTCCAATTGATTTGCATAATCTTGTCTAAAGTGTGCTCTTGACATGAACATGGGCGTGAGAGTTCATGATTTAGGAATGGAAACTAAGATTTTGTGAGGTTTTCGCATTGTTGAATGTTCAAAAGCATCGTGTAGTTTTTCATAATCAATTTTGAAGATATAATGCTTGCTGTTGTGTGTATGAATTGGCAAATGAAAATTTCAATCTTCATGTGTGTGCTTGATTGTATTTGATCGAGGACGATCAAAGCTAAGTTTGGGGGTAGTTGATATATGTTATTTTAACACTAGTTTTCCCCCGTTTATTGACTTGGTTTTGATTGTTTTCATGATAATTTGATGACATATGATGCTTGGACCCTTGTTTTCTCATATTTTCTAGAATAACATATCATTTGGAGGAAAAACAAGGATTGAAGGTAAATCATGCAAAAAGATACAACACAAGGTAAAATGCTGTCTGCGCAGTGCTGGAGTTTTTGGAATCAATTTCTCTAACCATGTCCAAATTACACACTTGGTTTACCAATGGAAAGATAAGAGGCAAAGGTACATTTCTTATGTTGCACACAAAGATCAGATATGTAGGGAAGGAAGTGAAAACGTCATTGGAAGAGACGTCTTACGACGGAGTTTTCTCATTCAGTAACTTGTGAGACATGTTTATCCCCTATAACGTTTGATTTAGGCCTTGGTATCTTCTTGAGCGTTGTAGATCTTTCTTTGAGGATTCTATAGCAACTTGAATCTGCTTATTCGAACATCGGTAGAGAAAGCTATGCAAATTTTACCAAAACTAGTCAGACGCAGAAATTGAACGCCGCGCCGTTCACCATCCAACGCCGCGGCGTTCGAGACAGAATGGTGACCACCGCGGCGTTCAACAAGCGAACGCCGCGGCATTCGAGGCAGCGGGTTGGTCTATAAATACCCCTTTTAGCCATTTTTTACCCTAACTCACCATAGATAGCAGCAGCCACGCCAAAAGAGAGGGAGAGGGAGCTTGGGAGAGTGATTTTGAAGGTCAAAACGTCTACTTGAAGGCCCGGATTCATGAGAAGACGGAGAATTCAACGAGGAATCCACATCTCTACAAGAATTAGGGAGTTTTTACATATTTATTTCTTGAATTTGTTCAAACCTCTTATGACTTGTATGATTTATATTTGCACTTTTGACATGAATATGAGCTAAACTTGTTTGATTGAGGCCATGGATAGGCCATTTATGTTATTTTGATTGTTGATTTGTTGGTGTTTATTAGATTAATTTTGGTTTTAGCTATGTATTCAATAGTTGAGCTCAATGCTTCGCTTGTTTGATCACCAAGTGTTCGATAAAATGCCTAGATTAGAGATCGAGAGATAATAACCTAGAGAAGATATAAACATTGAATACCCTATAGTTAAACCGACTAGAGATAGACTCGGTTTCTTTAGGTGGCTTTCCATTCACGTGGGGAATTCCTAGACCTTAAATGCATCTTTGTTAAGACGGGTTTTCATATAGAGATATATAGGAAATCGTTAACTAAGGTAGGGTTGCTATGCCAAGAGATTGGGTAGTACGTATGTTAGGAAATTTCGCCTTGGCTAAATCCATCTAATAATCCAATAGAACCTTAATCAAAATCAAAATACATAAATGGTTGAACCATGTGCCTTAATCGCTTCTCTTCTATCGTTACTTCCACTTATTTGGTTATAAACTATTTTAGTAATTAACTTAAGTAATTAGTGAATCAACCTTTTATAGACCGATTTAACTTGGAATTGAGTAATATAGTAGTCTTGGTACTTAGATTATAGTTGTCCCTGCGGATGCGATAACCCCGGACTTATCCATCCACTTTACTACTTACGCGACCTAGTTCTCTTGCTAGGATTTTGTCGTGTTAAGTTTTTGGCGCCGTTGCCGGGGACAACTATGGTATCTAATATCGAGATTCTCTTATTCATTCTGAGATTAGGTCATTTTCTTTTAATTTTGTTTATTTTTAATTTTTGAAGATATGAGTGCTTATAACTTTCAATGGCCATGTCAGGATATGGATTGATCAATCACCACATCAAACTCAATGCAAATGGAATCCTATGAGCCCTCCTACCATCCCGGTTGGATAAATCACCCAAGCTCAACATGTCAAAATAACATGATACATCCCGTTTGGATAAATCATCCAAGCTCAACATGGAGTTACAATAATGTTGCAATGATACTCTCATCGGGGTTTGACCAAGCCAGTAGCCTTCCTTACCAACAACATGATAGTTTTCATCATCAAGAGCTAGAGACGAGGTCTAAAATTGAGGCCTTGGGGAATGAATTTAGTGTATGGGTACAAGCTAGCATGAAGGAGGCAGAAGCAAGTTTCGAGGAGTTAGAAGCTCGAAGAAAGGAGTTAGAAGCTCATAGAAAGGAAGTGGCAAGATTAGTAAATCAAGCAGTCAACTTATGGAAGGAGAGAGCGCCTTGCACCATGGAGAGTAGCACCAAAGAGAATGAGGCATCCCTCAATATAGAAGTTGAACAAGGTTTTGATTTAGAACTACAATGTCTACATTCTATCACTAAAGAAGAACCACCTCCAGAATCCATGTGTGTCAAAATAGAGGCAAAAACAACTGAGCATACACGAATGAAGAAAGAGATTTTTAAATCCATTTCACGACATGGCCAAGAAAGAACATTAGAAATCTTCAAGAACCCAATGCCACCTACCATCATATCCCTTGAATTCTTAAGAGAATCCATCAATCACCTGAGGGATATAGTGGAAGATGGTCAAGTCAAAGCATGCAACTTCAATGATTCATCCGAGACATACACCATGAAATCAAGTGATACTACGGATGAGAATGACAAAATCATAGGGTATATAAATCACTTGGAGATTTCACCATTGAGGTTGCCAACGACAAGACTAGGGAGTTTGAGACAGTCACACACCAATTGTATCCATCAATTGATGATCCCCCTCCTCTAGAATTTACACTTTACTCTTTGCATTTCAATTACATATTTATAGAAGAGAATTTGTGCTCACTTTTTATTATTCCAGATTTTATGATAAAGATTGGAGGGGATATGCCATTACGCAATTAGAAAAAGCATAAGAAAACTCGTCCCTACAAACTTGGCATTGCTCCTTACAATCCACCGTGAGCAATGCAAGGAGTCGAGCTAATGACGTTAAACAAGCGCTTCTTGGGAGGCAACCCAAGTTTCTTTTGTTGCTTTCTTTTTTTTCTTTTGTGCCCTTATCTTGTTTCCCTCCCCCTTAACTCGTTTTGATATGGTTTCCTTTGAGTTTTCTCTCGTTCAAGTTTTGATCACAGTTTGATCATGGGATATGAGCCCACCACCATGCTCCCTCCGTTTCTCTCCATTTCAGGGTTGTATCGCTTATCCCTCTTACATTGCATTTATTTCATGAACATTGAGGACAATGTTTAATTTAAGTTTGGGGGTACAACCTTGTTGATATAGAATTCATTAATTGGTGCACCCTTGCATAAGAGCATAATGCGTTTGAATATCTCCACTCTCTCGAAGTCAAAGTTTCTTATCTGTGGTCAACATGTCATATGTTGTGACTTGAAAGCCCTTTTAGTTATGCTTATGCGATTTTTTTGAGGATTTAAAACTTTGGACTTTCAATTTTGTTGACTTTGAAGTGTGTTTTAATGTTGTGAAGTCATAAAATGATTTAGGCCTTACATTTTGGCCTTCTCTATATTGCATAATCTCTAGACCTTGATTTGAGCCGTATTGATAAGAATGGAGTGTGCTAAGAACACTAGAAACCACCATTCCACTTTATTTCATAAGCCACGACAACCACCTTCTACCCTAAAAGAAAAACAATGTCTTGCACCCAATCAAGAGAGTTTAGAACTTCATATCATTTGATTTGAATATGGGTAGTCACCTTGTTTTGATTTGAATGTATATGAGTTAGATACGGATGTTTTGGCCATGTTGGGATATTTGAGGTTTGAAGTATTATGTAAAAAAGGGGATGAAACGAAAACTTGAGCAATGGGCTAAATAGTCGAGAGAGAGATAGATATATATATGAAAAAAAATTGTGCTCTCGACTAGGCTTGAATCTTGGCACTCATTTTGATCATTTGGCTTGGAATTCTGTGTACAACCCGATATGAAAAGAAACAAGTTTGGGGGTTGTAAGTTGAAAGGCAAAAGAGAATGAAAAAGTGATAAGTGATAAGTTGTGAAAGTTTATGTAGTCTATTTGCGAATTTAGATTGATGATTTTGAGTTATAGGCTCTCTTGACTTAGTCACTTTATCCATATCTTCCGGTCCTAGCCACCAACTAGCCTTACGTTACGAACCGGAAAGACCTTTTGATTGTGACTTTTGCACTATATACACACCGATGGGTTAATGAATGTTGAATTGTTTCAATGTCTTTACTTTCCAATTGATTTGCATAATCTTGTCTAAAGTGTGTTCTTGACATGAACATGGGCGTGGGAGTTCATGATTTAGGGATGGAAACTAAGATTTTGTGAGGTTTTCACATTGTTCAATGTTCAAAAGCATCGTGTAGTTTTTCATAATCAATTTTGAAGATATAATGCTTGTTGTTGTGTGTATGAATTGGCAAATGAAAATTTCAATCTTCATGTGTGTGCTTGATTGTATTTGATCGAGGACGATCAAAGCTAAGTTTGGGGGTAGTTGATATATGTTATTTTTACACTAGTTTTCCCCCGTTTATTGACTTGGTTTTGGTTGTTTTCATGATAATTTGATGACATATGATGCTTGGATCCTTGTTTTCTCATATTTTCTAGAATAACATATCATTTGGAGGAAAAACAAGGATTGAAGGTAAATCATGCAAAAAGATACAACACAAGGTAAAATGCTGTCTGCGCAGTGCTGGAGTTTTTGGAATCAATTTCTCTAACCATGTCCAAATTACACACTTGGTTTACCAATGGAAACATAAGAGGCAAAGGTACATTTCTTATGTTGAAGACAAAGATCAGATATGTAGGGAAGGAAGTGAAAACGTCATCGGAAGAGACGTCTTACAACGGAGTTTTCTCATTCAGTAACTTGTGAGACATGTTTATCCCCTATAACGTTTGATTTAGGCCTTGGTGTCTTCTTGAGAGTTGTAGATCTTTCTTTGAGGATTCTATAGCAACTTGAATCAGTTTATTCCGACATCGGTAGAGAAAGCTATGCAAATTTTACCAAAACTAGTCAGAGGCAGAAATTGAACGCCGCGCCGTTCACCATCCAACGCCGCGCCGTTCACTATCCAACGCCGCGCCGTTCGAGACAGAATGGTGACCACCGCGGCGTTCAACAAGCGAATGCCCCGGCATTCGAGGCAGCGGGTTGGTATATAAATACCCCTTTTAGCCATTTTTTACCCTAACTCACCATAAACAGCAGCAGCCACGCCAAAAGAGAGGGAGAGGGAGCTTGGGAGAGTGATTTTGAAGGTCAAAACGTCTACTTGAAGGCCCGGATTCGTGAGAAGACGGAGAATTCAACGAGGAATCCACATCTCTACAAAAATTAGGGAGTTTTTACATATTTATTTCTTGAATTTGTTCAAACCTCTTATGACTTGTATGATTTATATTTGCACGTTTGACATGAATATGAGCTAAACTTGTTTGATTGAGGCCATGGATAGGCCATTTATGTTATTTTGATTGTTGATTTGTTGGTGTTTATTGGATTAATTTTGGTTTTAGCTATGTATTCAATAGTTGAGCTCAATGCTTCGCTTGTTTGATCACCAAGTGTTCGATAAAATGCCTAGGTTAGAGATCGAGAGATAATAACCTAGGGAAGATATAAACATTGAATACCCTATAGTTAAACCGACTAGAGATAGACTCGGTTTCTTTAGGTGGCTTTCCATTCACGTGGGGAATTCCTAGACCTTAAATGCATCTTTGTTAAGACGGGTTTTCATATAGAGATATATAGGAAATCGTTAACTAAGGTAGGGTTGCTATGCCAAGAGATTGGGTAGTACGTATGTTAGGGAATTTCGCCTTGGCTAAATCCATCTAATAATCCAATAGAACCTTAATCAAAATCAAAATACATAAATGGTTGAACCATGTGCCTTAATCGCTTCTCTTCTATCGTTACTTCCACTTATTTGGTTATAAACTATTTTAGTAATTAGTGAATCAACCTTTTATCGACCGATTTAACTTAGAATTGAGTAATATAGTAGTCTTGGTACTTAGATTATAGTTGTCCCTGCGGATACGATAACCCCGGACTTAACCATCCACTTTACTACTTACGCGACCTAGTTCTCTTGCTAGGATTTTGTCGTGTCACACATATTGTCTTCTTTCAGACGAAAGGATAATCTTAAGGTTAAGAAGCCAATCTTCAAAGTTTGATCCAGTCAGTTTGTTTGTTTCAATTTGGGTTTTGAAAGGATTATTGGCCATTTTCGTTTATCTACAAAAATGCATAACAGACAATCAATAACGGATGTTCAAATAAAGTCCTTATACAATTTGGTCTTTATTTGCACAAGTCTCCCACTATTTTTTCTCAAATCACACCACCCTCTTGACATGATTCGAAGAAATGTTAGTTTCTTTAGTGGGCTTGAGATCCATTCTCACTTCATCTTATGCCCCATTTTCTGAGCTAACATACGATGATTTTGAATAGTAACCTTACCGGACCTTCTATCTTTTTAGATAGTTCTCAAGATGGTTTTCCTTCTCCCACATGTGCCCCATTTTCTGAGGTAACACATGAGGGACAATGTTAGGCTCGACCCATCAAGTATCCTATGTACAACCATCAATTTCATTGCCCCCATTTTTTTAGCAAAGCAATGAAACCGATCGATTTCCACGGGGCACCGTAGTGCTTAGTAAACACTCACAGCCTACCTCGGATCCAATCCACCCCATTTTCTAAGCAAAAGGATTGAGTGTATACTTATGATGGAAGGCATGATAATAGAATTCCATTCTTAATATCATATAAGCATAATATTTTCACATGAGGGAATTATAACATGCTTATTGGGGGGTCTCATCAGATTTAATTATCTTGTTCTAATTCTCTATCCTATGCATGCATTACATCACATAATCATCATAGACAGATAAGTAAAACATCCATAAAGCGGTAAAATTGAGGATGAACCACCTCGGGCCCTAACCTAGCAACCCACTCGAGCCAAAGTGGGTTTGGACATTTTAGAAAATAAAAGCACAGCCTAGACTATTACAATGGTATCATCTCAGCATACAAGTCTTCAAGTCTTGGTTCCGTCTTCGATTACACAGAATATCAAAAACTACTAATCTACTATACGAAAAGGAAAGAGCCAAACCGGCTATTATTTACAACTCTAGAATAATTATATACATAGAAAACCAACACTACGACTAGGCTCGTGGTTCATCCTTTTATCACATAAACATGCCAAGCAACAAGCATACATGTGATAAAGTAAATTTTACCCATTCATCATTCAAACTAGATTGCAAATATCATTGGAATAAGTTCGATATTGATTTCTAAAACCTTTCTCAGAGTTTACAAGTCTAAAACATCATAAGTAAGGTCTTTGGGTCAAGCACCTTCAGAAAGTACGAAGAAAGGAATTTTTTTATTTTTTTTATTTAACTTTCTGTTGACCACGCCTGGGCGTGGGTTACCCCATGCCTGGGAGCCGCGTGCAGCGGCTGTTGCTGTTCGCGATTTTCAAATTAGTTTTTCGCACGTTCGTGATTCTTTCGAGTTTCGATTAACGAATCGGAATTCTCCTAAGGTCTGAGTTTTATTACTTGATGATTAAACCTTCGGTTCAACCATCTCGCAACACCCCACCAAAGGTGATTTCATAAAACTAGATCAGATTTCATGATTTTTAAAACCAATGACTTTTAAACATTAAAATCATAAAAATCAAACAACATCCCAAATCAAAATCAATCCTAGTCTAACAATGAATATATTGATTATCATGCTTTCGATTTTATAATTAAAACGTAAAAACAAACATGCATAATCACATAAAAATTCGATCGAGCCAAACCATGGCTCTGATAACACTGTTTGGTTGACTCATTCCCTCGGGTGGCTCGTGGCATTGGAAATTAAAATTTTACAAAAGTAAACGTACAACCACCCGAAAACAGGAATATGGAATTGGTTCGATTGAATTTGATAAGGAGGTAAACAAAATAATACCTTTCGAAAATTTTGTTTCACCTCGTACTTTGGATTTCAGCAACCCTGTGGTGAGAAATTGCACGTCGTTTTTCGTATCTCCCGATTTAGAGTGCTCCAAGCGTCGCACCTCTAAGATGTATCCACACCTCGTTCAAGTCACCAATCGTCTTACCTTGCGTGTTAGACAACAAAACGATTCTAAGCTTAACTTAGGCTTGATTATGTGAAAGGTAGGAATATTTGCTAGTCGTTTAATCCAACACATGAATAGAACGACGTCTTGTTGGAAAGAGGAGAGAGGTGGCCGATTTTAGGTCTAAGAGAGGGGGGCGGATTTTTCAGCTGTTTCATAATCTATTTTAATCCCGTTCATATCTTATTTATAGGTGAAGATTACCTAGAGTCCTATTAGGAAAAGGAAACTTCCTTTCTCCCAAACTCTCTAGTAATCCTTATCCTATGAAGACTTGGAGGAGGGGAAAACTCTTTTCCTCTTCCACCACACATAAAATCGCCCCCCTCCCTTATTTACACTCACAAATCGGTCAACTCCATTTAATTGGACTTTCGGATTTAATTTTGACTTTTCAATTTAATTATAGGTGCAACCCATCAATTAAATACAAGTCAAATTAAATCCAACCAACTAATTCCAACATTTATTTATTTAACTTGGGCTCCACCCAATTAAATAAAATACTTGGACTCTACTAGGTCCATTAATTTAATTCATTCTACAAGATTAATTAAAATAGTAAAATTAATTGAATCCTTCAATTAATTTATATTTCATATTAGGAAAGTACTAAACTTTCCTAATTCCCTCAATTTCCTCGAAATTGATTAATCACATCTATTCAAGCAGTGACTCTCTCGAGTTAGTGTATGACCCCTTAGGCTCGTTTCTATCTAGTAGTAAGTATACCCTTCCCACAGTGCTAGTGTACCTTCCTAAAATGGAAAGTATTAGATGAAAGCAATCCTTTGATTTAATCAAGCCTCGAATTAGTCACCAAGCTAATTCTCGGCACTTACAAATCGTGGTTGCCCACCGAGCATAGGGTCCCGAAGACGTAGATAAAACGAAAGTAAAGATACGCCTTTTGTGATCTTGAGCGAAAGTAAAGATACGCCTTTCTGAGCGTCAGACTGTATGTGAAGCGTCTGATGAAGAGGCTGAGCGTCCTGTTCAAAAGGAAGCCGTGAAGCGTCCGGCTACTACCTAGAAGAGGGCTCCTAGAAAGCCCAAGGCACAAGATGTTCCTGCTCCTCAAAAAGATGATGAGGACACTGATGAGGATGCACAGGACAAGTTACCTCTCAAGCGGAGGAAGCTGGAAGGAATTATTAAACAAATTGAATTTGATGAACCAGCTGCTGCTCATCCCGCTCAAACTCGTTGAAGGAGTCAACGTGAAGAAAATTTTCAAGCGTTCCAGGACAAGCAAGCGTCGAGCTGCTCCTGTTCCTGAAGAGCCTGAGACTGTTGAGCTAAGCGCTCAAGTTGCTGTTGAGCCAAGCGCTCAAAGTATTGCTGATGAGACAAGTTCTCAGGGTAAGTTTATTTCTTCCCACAACATTTCTATTCCTGCATCTATAGAAGATCCTGCTCTTATAGAGGATACTTCATGTGCTACAGCTTTAGTTCCAACTGCTGCTGAAGCGACGACCGACATCAACCTAGATGTTGAGATGACAGAAGTTGTGGCTATTGCCAAAGATATTGCTGCAGAAGTTGCTGCAATTGAAACTGAGGAACCTGCTCTCAAAGAGGTTCAAACATCAATTCCTGTTCTGACTATAATAGAGGCACGCTCAGCAGGTCAGAGCATTGCTGAAGACGTTACGAAGCCAAGGCACTTCTTCCAACTGGACACGCTGAAGACGATTGATCATTCAATCAACTTCATGCCCCCAGCGCTCGAAGAAGATTTCATTCCTGCAGGCTATAATGAAGACAGAGATATTGCTGCTGAGAATGAGATTGCCCTGCTGATTGGCATCGACAGTAAAATCAGGGATATAGTGTTTAACACTGAGATGATAGAAATTGAGAGGAAGTACTATATGGCCATTCAACTACAAAAAATCCTGGTCAAATACCATCCACTCTCATTCTTCAACAAGACAGACAAGGAGGAACAACTCCTAGATGTGATGTGGATCTGGTGTATTACCTCAACTATGGCCACAGCAAGCCTACAGGTTTTGCTCTCAGAGACTACAATATTCGTGTGTATGAGCCACTTCGTCCTAGCTTTCTCAATCCATCATAGGCAGTCTTGAACTGAGAAGGCTACACACACTTTCCTCACATTCCCAATAGTCTTGAAAATCTAACTTTGGTTAATCCACTTCGCCTATGGAAAAATAAAGCAGTTCATGCCGATGAGCGTCTCGAATCTCTCACACATCTGATCCAGACTGAAGCTGATGCATATTTTGATAGCGTCTAGAATGCTAACTATCAGATCGATAGATATCGCTTTGAATCTATCAGAGATATTCACCATGAAGGCATTAGAGCTATTGTCGACACTGGCACAGACTACTGTATGAATGAAGTAAATTGGGTTGAAGCGTATATGGGTCATCAATATACCTTCACAAAGTTAGTTCAAGCTTCCCATTTATTTGGCATAGGCATGCATGATAAGAAGCGTCATTTCGCCAAGTATTTCTTGAAGAAGCGTCAACAGAGAGTTGGACCTGTTCTCAAGCTCCAAATCATTAGACATCAGATTGAGCAATGTCTACGTCAAGAGCTTCACAGATTGTCCATTACTCCTCTACGTTTCAACGCTCAAGCGTTTACCAGTGGCAGTACTCACATTACTAGCTTAAATTTTGCTCCAAGCCACTGCGAAGATAATTTTAACTTGATGGTGAAGATTATGACTCCATTATCTCATTTCGACAAAATCTTCACTGCCAATCTCAGACAATGGAACGGCTCAGTCATCAATTCATTTCGAGGATATCCACTGCTCCCTTCTATCCGCAAAGAGGTACTCAGTCATTATGAATTTGTCCTCTCACTCCTAGAAAGAAATCAGGTACTAGCTCAAGCGATCTATCCATATTTAGAAGAGTACTATGCTGCTTATGTGCCTGAAGATCAGTGTCTCAAGTCTCTTCCCTCTGACTGCTTGATTGGATTTTCTAGAAATTACTCCCCATATTCCATTTTCTCTATCTGTCAAGCACCGTCCAAAGTCTTTCCGTATCATGTGCTTGATATCCTTGGTCCCATGCACATCAGGGCCATTGATAGTCCCCTTCGCACATTCATTTCCGGTACTTGCTTTTCAAAAACCAGACTCTCTGAACTTTTGGAAGCTGCGTCCATTTCTTATGCCGATTTAGCAAATTGGAATTTCCATGTTGGTCCCAAGTGGCATACGAAAGGGTCTAGAAGGGGGGGGTTGAATAGACCCTTCAAGTCTTTTTCAACTTCAAAAGATTTCGTATTAAAAGGCTTTTGGACGCTTGAAAAGATAGACGCTTGAAGTGTCTAACGCTTGACTTAAGCGTTCACTTAAAATATTGGTGCTTTGGCGAAGCGTCTGATGAAGACTATTTTATAAAGTTAACTCAGACTTCAAGAATTGAATACTTTGACCAAGTAGGTTAAGCGTTCAGTTCTTTTAAACAGTGTTAGCACAGCGGAAAGATTTTTGGAGTCTTCTCTTTGAAAGTTTTAGCGTCACAAGAGTTTTGTTAGTTGCTTAGCTTTTGATTGTTTTTTTACTTATGCAATGATATGATAGATGAAGGAATTGACTGAAAAGTAAATGACGCAAAGTTTGTCAGGTTCGTTGGATGGTGTAATCCCAACTACGTCCTTCTTCTCCTTTGCAATCGGAGGCAATCCACTAAAATGATTCTCAAAGAATCACACAGAATCTTCTACAAATTAGGGAGAGATGGATGTGGATGACTTGAGCTCCTTGATCACACAGATTTCTGCTCCAAATGACTTCAATCCCCTTGCTTCTTTCACCCAGAAATAATGCAAGTATCCAACTTCGACTTCACACAGATCGCGAGGCTTGGATGGAGTTTTCTAAAACGGTTTGTTTGATTTTGATGAAGTTCAAACAAATTGGGAATATCTCAGTAGGAAAGTGGTTTCTTCGAAAAGACTGTTTGAGATATTTGTTGACTATCTCAGGATTTAAAGAAAAGCAAGTGGAATGTTTTTCTTGAATATTTTGGCTTTTCTGAGAATTTAAGGAATGAGACTTCAATGCAACAGCAATTCGACTTGATAAATTGTTCTCTCTTTGGCTTGTTGTTGAAGTTCTATTTATAGGCATTCTTGGAGAAAGTGTCCGTTTGACACATGCACTGGCGCGTGTCTCTCACTTTCGCGAGTAAACAACTTTTGTCCTTTTTCCTGAAAATCTGCTGCACAAAAGTTGGTGCTGCAGTCTGAGATAGTTGACAGTCCAATAGGGTGGCTTCTCCGTACGTCTGAAAGTGCTTATCACATTTAATGCTCTTATCAACATTTAATGCATTTGAATTAAATACCCGTTGGTACTTAATGCTTTGAGAATATTTGCATTAAACTCCTTCTGGACTTGGAAATAAATTCAGGTGAAATCACTTCTTTCCCATAAGGTAACGCTTGATATAGCTGGTCAATTGAACACTTGGAGACTGTATCTTCTTTCAGAGATCAGGCGCTTGAGTCTTCGAACTTTACCACTGATAAAATCACTCAGAAATTATCAGACGCTCAGCCTAAGACTACGTTGCCTAACAATCTAAAATAAAATAAAGCAAAGCCTAATAAGCCTATTACAAATCTGACGCTTCAAAGCTTATACAAATTTTTCTACCAAAATAAAACTTACATATTTTTGGGGTCTAACAAAAAGTCCTAATTGTCATCATCAAAACTTTTAACATGAAATTCCTAACAATTTCCCCTTTTTTGATGATGGCAATACTTACTCTTTTATAGTTCAAGAGTTAGACAGCCAAAAGTAAAATTTAGCTTTGATTAGATAACGTTAGTTAAAGTTAGTTACGCTTCAACGAGATGTTTCAGCTAAAAACAATGCATTTTATATATATTGAGAATTACAAGTATTTTTACAACTGAACAGGTAAAGATATAAAAGACAAGAATATAGATAATGTAAAATTAGAAAGTTTTAACGTCTTGGTCTGACTTTGTATCGCTTGGCCATTTCAGCTCGGATAGCTTCAGTCAGATTGTCTTCCAAGGTCATCATTGCTTCATGATCTTTGTTGATTATGAGCTTATTTTCTTCTTGTTGTCTCTTTTTGAAGGCAGTAAAATGATTGTCCCAGTCAGTTGGGTCAATACCAATATACCTTAGGCAGATTCGAAAAGCTTGGATAAAGTCAGTCGTCTTCCTCTCTTCAGCTAAGATTTTTGGATCTGTAGGTTCTGGAATGGACGTTCTTTGAAGAGGGATGTCAAACTGTTCAAGCAGTGCTCTTGTAGATATTGATAGATTTGGATACAACGCTCTTGGAGGTTCCCTTAGTGTACTACTGGGCGCTCCAGATGTACTTCGTTTCAGAGCAGTTATCCAAGACGGAAGACTAAGCACAGAATGAGAAGGAAGCACTTGACTCTTAGGAGACGGAGGCTCTTCAGCTCTTGAACTAGACTCTTTCCTCTTTTCTCCTTTCTTCTTCTTTTCCCCCTTATTGCCATCATCAGATTTTAAGAAATGGTCTGTGAGTACACTGACCTGATGAGCAATCTGAGATACAGACGCTGTGATGTCATCCAGACGCTTGTCGAAGCGTTCCTGCAGAGCGAGAAGCTTGGCGCTGGTAGCATCATTTACAGGGGTCTCAATGGTTTCAAGGCGCTTTTCAAGCTCTTCTTTCATGGCAAGTTGGGTTGCTTGAGTGGCATCATGCATTTCTTGAAAATTTTGTTTGCACTCACCAACAACTGCTTGAGCTGAACTACGCATATGAGCAATTTGAGCGCTCATTACGTGAGTTTCAATCTTTGCCAGATCGTCTTTAATCCAATGGAGAGATTCTGCATTCTGAGTAGCGTGGTCGCTAATAGTCTCCAAGACAGATTAGAGCAAAGGACCAAAGGATTGACTCTCATCTGATTGAACCGCTTGAGGAGTCGGTCACTTGAACCTTGATGAGTGTTTGAGAGAGTCAAAGGAAACTTGATAGGCTGGGTCAAAAACAGTACCTCGAAGAGCAACGGAAAGATCCTCAGCACTATCATCAGTAACATGTTCAGGAGCGTCAGGAATATCCTCCGGGGAGACGCTTGAACACGGTCTTCAGTAGGCACTGGAATACTTATAACTGTAGACGTGAACGCTTCAGCTGATTTAGCAGGTGCTTCTTCAAGCGTTGACTCAGGTTGACGAAAGTCATCGAATTGGAAGTTCCAGCTTGCTAACTCGGCATAAGAAGCGGATGCAGAGTCCAAAAGTTCAGTGAGTCTGGTTTGGGAAACACAAGTAACAGAGATGAATGTGCGAAGAGGACTATCAATGGCCCTGATGTGCATTGGACCAATGATATCGAGCACAGATTCACATCCAAAGCATTCGGAGGGAAGTGACGTAGGACGCCGATGTCTAGGTACACAGTCAGCATAGTACTCTTCAAGATATGGATAAATTGCTTGAGCCAGCTCTTGATTCCTTTTAAGCAGGGAGAGGACAAACTCATAGTGATCGAGTACTCCGCTGCGGATTGAAGGGAGCAGTGGATATCTTTTGAATGGACTGATTACTGAGCCGTTCCAAGGTCTGAGATTGGCAGTGAAGATCTTATCGAAAAGAGAGATAGGAGTTAAAATCTTCACCATCAGATTGAATTTTCTTCACAGTGGCTTGGAGCAAAATTCAAGCACAATACACCAGATGTACCACTGTAAGAGGCTTGAGCGTTGAACAAAAGAGGAGTAGAGGATAATCTGTGAAGCTCTTGACGCAGACACTGTTCTATTTGATGGCTAACAATTGGGAGCTTGAGAACAGGTCCGACTCTCTGTTGACGCTGCTTAAGGCAATACTTGGCGAACTGACGCTTCTTGTCATGCATGCATATGCCAAAAAGATGGGGAGCTTGGACTAACTTTGAGAAAGTATATTTATGTCCCATATACGCTTCAACCCAGTTGACTTCATTTATGCAGTAGTCTGTGCCAGCAGTCACCATAGCGCGAATGCCTTCAAGATGAATGTATCTGATAGCTTCAAAGCGGTGTCTATCAGGCTGATAGTTTGCATTCCAGACGCTATCAAAATATACATCAGCTTGAGTCTGAAGCAAGTCTATCAACGATTCAAGACGCTCACTGGCATGAACAACTTTATTCTTCCACAGACGAAGTGGATGGACCGACGCAAGATTTTCAGGGCTATGAGCAGTCTGAGGGAAATGTGTGTAGCCTTCTCTGTTCAATACTGACTCTAAAGGATTGAGAAAGTTAGGACGTAGAGGCTCATACACACGAATGCTGTAATCCCTTAGAGCGAACCCGGTTGGCTTGCTGTGCCCATAATCCAGATAGTATGCCAAGTCCACGTCACATCTAGGAGTTCTGCCTCCTTGTCTGTCTTGTTGAAGAATAAGAGAAGACGGTATTTGGCGAGGAGTCTTTCCCAGTTGAACTGCCAAATAGTACTTTCGCTCTATCTCTGTTAGAGCAGCATTGAATATGGTGGCTTTGATTCGACTGTCAAAATCAATCAGTCGGGCAACATCAGTCTCTACAACAATATATCTTTCTTCATTGTATCCTGGAGGAATGAAATCTTCTTCGAGCGCTGGGGGCATGAAGTTAATTGAATGATCAATTGTCTTCAGCGGATCAAGTTGGAAAAAGTGACGAGGAACTGGAACGTCTTCAGCATCGCTCTGACCTTCTGAGCGTGCCTCTATTATAGCAGCAGGTTCCTCAGCTTCAATTGCAGCAACTTCTGCGGTAACATCTTTAGCGATAGTAACGACTTCGGTCAAATCAATATCCAAGAGGATATCTGTGGACGCTTCAGTAGCAGCTGGTACTATAGCTGAAATACAAGAGCTATCCTCTATAAGAGCAAGATCTTCTACAGATGTAGGAATAGAAATGTTGTGGGAAGAAATAAACATACCCTGAGAGCTAGTCTCAACAGCAATTCTTTGAGCGCTTGGCGCAACAACGACTTGAGCGCTTGGCTCAACAGCGACTTGAACGCTTGGCTCAACAGTCTCAAGCTCTTCAGGATCAACTCGACGCTTGCTAGTCCTGGAACGCTTGAAGATTTTCTTTATGTTGACTCCTTCAACGAGTTTAGACGGTGGACGGGAGGATCAGAAGCTGGTTCTGCAAAGTCTATTTGTTTGATGATCCCTTCCAGCTTCCTTCTTTTGAGAGGTAGCCTGTCCTCGGCATCCTCATCGGTTTCCTCACCAACCTTTTGAGAGGAGGCGGCAAATTGAACTTTTGACTTTCTGGGAACCCTCTTCTTTGTTGCAGCTGGACGCTTCACAACTTCTTCTGGCACTGGACGCTCCGCTTCTTTATCGAACGCTTGACGTACTTCCAGATGCTCAGATAGTGGTTTAGCCGCACCACCAATTTTTGGAGGATTGAACAGATTGTTCAGAATCCTTTTTCCCAACAACTTGGACTTATTCAACGGAAGTCCAGACGAGTATACACATTTCGATTTGTACAATAGGTCGCTTAGAACGAGTCCATAAGGCTTATTCGAAGTGCTTAGACTATCCCGAAACCTTCGAAAGATGTACTCACTCCAGTTGATTTTGATGTTGAGGAGTATAGCAGTCATCATCTGAAATTGTACAGGGTTAACCTTATCAAAGGTTCCCACTCGGCATTCTATGATCTTGTGCAGAAATCAGCCAATAACCGGTATTTGGACACCAGGTCTTTCTTTTCGAAGTATTGAGTGTAGGCACATCGTCGTACGCACTCATGGTTGTCCATGCTTCCTTGACCTGTTTCAATGTAACGCAATCCAATGCCTCACCGTCATTTGGAATATTGAAGTTCTTGGCAATGGTGGAAGCAGATAAGAGAAATATCTTTGGAGACTCCTTCTTGGATAAAGAGATGAGACAAGAAATAGACTTCTTGTCCTCTGAAAGTGTAGCCGTCTTCCAAAAGGTATCAACTTCAGTTGGAAACATATAAGAGTATTGGGTCAAGAATGGTTTGAGCCCAGCTTTGACGACCATGTCCATCATGTTCGTCAGGTTGATCTGAGGTTGTTCATAGAAAAATTTCCAGTCGACAACAAGGCCTTCAGTCACCTTGATGGTAAGTTCAGCAGAAGTAGACGATGATTTCTTTGGTGCCATTTTTGTGAAGGAGATGAACTGAGATTTTCTTTTGCTTTGAGAGAGAGACTAAGTTTTGCAGATATGTTTTGAGTAAAAGTGAATTATCATTCTGCAGAATTTGTGTTTTAAATGATACAGTGAAGAAGTTTTGAAACTTGTGTTTTCTAGTCTCTGTAGGATTTAGACACGTGTATCAATTGTTGAATCTCAGCCATAAATTCATTAACTGCGGATGCGAGTTTTGTGTAATAGAGAGATGTTACATTTGGTAATTCTCAGATATAAAGATTTGACATCCGAGTTAAATTTTTTTTTTTTTTTAAACGTTTGGCATTTTCAGAGTGTAACGCACGCGCTCGTTTGTACATTGACACGTGCTATCTCTGAACCGTCATTTTGAAAAGAAACTTTTGATTACCCGCCAGTTTGATGTGATAGAAGCGTGCGAGTAGAGTACAACATAGACTGTTGAGTCTACCCACTACTTCGAAAGAAGTTTGGAAAATTTATGCATGGCTTGTAAAGAAAATTATATTTTTATATTAAGAGTTGATTGGACTTGATTCAATGCTTAACTGATACCATTGGTTGGTATTCATTATTCATTATAACTGTTGTAATATAGATGCTTAAAGTCAAAGTCCTTTCTATGTTTGAGCGTCCAATATTTTATGCAAAGATAATACTGAGCGTTGATGATCATGCATCTGAAAATTTTGATCATTGACGCTTACAGGTATGTTCAAGTACAATTTTAAGGTTCCCCCAAAATTTGATAACTTGTACCAATTTTTGTTTTTCAAAGAAGGTTGTTAGACATAAATCAAGTGGATTTATGTGAGAAAACGTATGTTCATTGAGTGCTTTGGTAAAGTTATATGTCTGATAAAGTATGATGCTTGATGATTTAAGCGTTTAAATCAATCATACCTAGTTCACTTCTCAAAGTGAGAAAACGTTGTTCATTGAGTGCTTTAGTAAAGGTATCTGCCAATTGTTTGTCAGTTGCAATGAAGTGCATGGAGATGTCTTTCTTTTGAACATGGTCATGAAGAAAATGGTATCTAATGTCAATGTGTTTGGTTCTGGAATGAAGAACAGGGTTTTGAGTAATGGCTAGAGCGCTTTGGTTCTCACAATGAATGGGGGTTGGACCTAAGATTATTCCGTAATCTCTGAGTTGTTGCCTCATCCATAGAACTTGTGCACAACAACTTCCTGCAGCTACATACTCAACTTCGGCTGTAGAGGTAGCTATGGATTGTTGTTTCTTGGTATGCCATGAAACTAACCTATCACCTAGGAATTGACAAGTACCACTAGTGCTTTTACAATCTATTTTGCAACCTGCAAAATCTGCATCTGAGTAACCGATTAGTTCAAAAAGAGAATCCCTAGGATACCATAAGCCCACATTTTGTGTGCTTTTTAGGTATTTAAGGATCTTCTTGGCAGCAATTAAGTGTAACTCTTTAGAATCAGCTTGAAATCGTGCACACATGCATACCGAAAATATAATATCAGGTCTACTGGCAGTGAGATAAAGAAGTGATCCAATGATACCTCTATAATTAGTGATATCAACTTTCTTTACACTTTCATCTTTATCTAACTTAAGCGTTTGGCTCATTGGAATTTTTGAATATGATGCATTTTCCATACCAAATTTCTTAATCATATCTCGTGTATATTTAGCTTGGTTAATAAATATGCCATTGGGGAGTTATTTAACTTGTAGTCCTAAGAATAAAGTTAATTCACCCATCATGCTCATTTCAAATTGTTCTTGCATCATTTTCGAAAAATTTTCACACAGACGCTTGTTAGTAGAACCAAATATAATATCATCAACGTAAATTTGAACTAAGAGAATATCTTTGTTATTGGTAATTTTAAATAACGTTGTGTCAACGCTGCCTTTTGAAAAGCCTTTACCAATAAGAAAGATAGAGAGAGTGTCATACCATGCTCGGGGTGCTTGCTTAAGCCCGTAAAGTGCTTTTTCTAGCTTGTAAACCATACCCTTACCATGATTGTTGATGAATCTTGGTGGTTGCTCCACATATACTTCTTCTTGGAGTTTACCATTCAGGAAGGCACTCTTTACGTCCATTTGATATACTGTAAACTTGTTAAACGCTGCATACGCTAGAAACATGTGGATTGCTTTAAGACGAGCGACAGGAGCGTATGTCTCATCAAAGTCAATACCCTCCTCTTGGCAATATCCTTGAGCTACGAGTCTGGCCTTATTTCTTACAACAATGCCGTTCTCATTCATCTTGTTTCTATATACCCATCTAGTTCCAATAACTCATTGGTGAGTTGGTCTTGGTACTAGCATCCAAACCTTATTTCGTTCGAACTGATTGAGCTCTTCTTGCATGGCTTCAATCCAACTTGGGTCACTTAGCGCTTCATCCACTTTCTTAGGTTCCATTTGAGATAGAAAGCTTGCGAACATGGCCTCATTGAATGTAGCGGCTCTAGTTCTAACTGGTGCTCCAATATCTCCAATAATTTGCTCAGGTGGATGGTCACGCAGCCATAGTCTATCTGGTTGGAAGGGATTAAGAGGTTGAACAGGCGCTTGAGAATCATACGCTTGACCACCCTCTTGCGTAGGCGTTTCAAGTTCACAATTCCTTGTTTGCTCTTGATGATCACTCTCTTCATGATCATCAGCATTTCTTATATGATACTTTAGAGTAATCTCACGAGTATTCTTAGGAGGTGGCACTGAGATCTCATCATCGTCGTCAGTATCTTCATCCATAGTAATCTTAGACGCTTGATGATATAGATCTTCAACTCCTACATCATTTAAATTAACCTTACTCGGCTCTTGGTTGGCATCATCAAAAACAACATGAATAGATTCCTCAACCTTCGATTTGATCTTATTGAGAATGCGAAAATTCTTTCCATTTTTGGCGTTGCTTAGAAAGATTCCCTCATCCGCTTTAGGATCAAAAGTCTTTAGGCTTTGGGATCCATTATTGTGGATAAAACATTTAGAACCAAAGACGTGAAAGTATGAAACATTTGGCTTGCGTCCCTTTCACAGTTCATATGAAGTTTTTCCATGCTGTTTGTTGATCATGCAGCAGTTTTGAGTGTAACAGGCAGTGTTGATCGCTTCGGCCCAAAATCTAGAAGCAAGCTTGGATTCTGCTAACATAGTCCTAGCGGCTTCCTTAAGCGTTCGGTTCCGGCGCTCAGCAACACCATTTTGTTGGGGAGTTCTGGGAGCTGAATACTCATGGTGTATTCCATTTTCTGCACAAAACTTCTCAACAACCTTGTTAGTAAACTCAGTACGGTGATCGCTTCTTATTCATGCAACCTTAAGATTTTTCAATGTTTGAAGTTGCCGAATAAGCGTTGTTAACTTGTCACATGTTTCATCTTTGGATGAAAGAAATTCCACCCAAATAAATTTAGAGAAATCGTCTACTATCACCAAAGTATACTTTTTTCCGCTTACACTGATCGTTTGAACAGGTCCAAACAAATCCATGTGAAGTAGTTCAAGTATTCTAGAAGTAGATAGATAAGGTTTTCTCTTGAACGATGACTTAACTTGTTTACCCATTTGACAAGCGTCACAAAGGCGATCCTTGTGAAATGGTCCATTTGGTAATCCCTCTACAAGATTTTGATTTAAAAGCTGAGAGATTGACTTAAAGTTGAGGTGATTCATTTTTCTATGCCATAACCAACCCATTTTAGATTCATTTTTAGCAACAAAACATGTTAAGTTGTTATCAAGTGTTGAACCTCAATCTACTAAATATACGTTGTTAGTTCTTTTTCCTTTCAATTTGGTAGAATTAGTCTTAGCGTTGTTTATATAGCAATAGTCACTTGAGAATATAACTTCAAAGCCTTTATCACAGAATTGACTTATGCTTAATAAATTATGCTTCAGACCCTCAACAAAATAAACATCACTTATCATGATGTTCCCCCTATGCACAGTACCTATACCTTTGGTTTTACCTTTGGAGTTGTCACCAAATACAACCTGAGGACCATTGGCAGCTTGATAGTTGATCAGAAGATCTTTGGAACCTGTCATGTGCGTTGACGATCCACTATCAAAGTACCACACAGATGTATCGGCTTAAGCTCTAGGTACCTGCAATCAAAAAGGGAAGTTCTATTTATGTTTAGGTACCCATTGTTGCTTGGGTCCTTCAACATTAGTATCCTTGTTAGTTTGAATTAGAACTTTAGGAACCCATATTTGCCTCGTCTTCATTGTTGGAATACTGGCCTTTTTGGGTTTCACATTGTGTTGTGTGTGATTTTTGGATGCATAATAATATCCGCGATTATAATAATAGTCATAATCATAATCATCATAGTATTGATAATATGATCTTGACTGTCTTGATATTGACGCTGGTATTTCCTTGGCACTGGCTTGGGTTGCACTTTTGGTGCTGGACGCTTAGCGCTTGATTCACAGTTGTCAGTCTTATCTTTAGCCTTTTGAGCGTTTGGATAAACCCGTCTTTATGAATCATTTACCTTAGCCTTACCCTTGCCTGAGTTAGTTTTGACTTTCTCATTTGGCCTCTTACCATTGTCACTAGGTTCATTTTGTGTTTGATCCTGTGAATCTTTTTCAACTAAGATAACACCCTTTCCTTTGTTGTTTGCGGTAACATCAAATTTATTTGTTTGTTTACCGAGTTTATCGCATCATAAACCGGTCTTCTCACCAAATAATCTGGTTACTTCAGTCACATTATCCAGTTGTCTAGAAGCTTTTGATAATGATGAGATGAGCTGCTCTGATTTAGCAAGTCTAGCGATCAAATCAGCTTCTCTCTTGACTATTATATCAAGATCACCTTTCAATTGAATGACTTCACTCTCAAGCGATTGATTCTTCTCAATGCACTGTTGCTGAACTCGCAACTCTACTCTGAGCGTTACTTTATCTCTTATGAGTGATGAGATAATAGCGAGATCATTTTGATATATTTTGGCAGCTTCTTGACATTCATTGTAGTATTCTTTAACTTTGTCAAGTAATTCATCGTAAGAAAGAGGAATTGATAATTCATTGATTACCTCAAGAGATGCTTCATCATCTCTGGCCATGAGACATATGAGCGCTGAGTCATCTAATGACACTAGTACAGAAAAGGCCTGTTACAGCGGTTTTTTTTGGCCAATTACAGCGGTTTTTAACCGCTATAATAGGTACCGCTTTAATTGATTCAGGCCAATTACAGCGGTTAAAAACCGCTGTAATAGATACCTATTACAGCGGTTATAAAAATAACCGCTATTAAAAAAAAAAAAAAATTTTTAAGAGGCCTATTACAGCGGTTTTTTCCTAAACCGCTGTAATAGTGTAGCCTATTACAGCGGTTGTTTCCAAAACCGCTGTAATAGTGCCCTGAAATTAAAAAAAAAAAAAATTTTGACCGTGTCGGAATGACACGAAATTCGCACGGTCATAGCGAAACGGCATTCCGAACAAAACGCAAGACATCGTCTTGCGATCTCTTGATTTTAGCCATCCGAGATCGTTTAAGGCCTAAAATACGCATTTTATTATAAAAATACGTATTTTCGTTCGGAATGCCGTTTCGCTATGACCGTGCGAATTTCGTGTCATTCCGACATGGTCAAATTATAAACGAAAAATATTTTCGTAAATACACAAATATACATAAACATACACAAATATACATATACACCCACATATACACAAAATAAATATACTCACACATACACAAATATACATACACCCATATATATAGGTGGTGTCGGCGGCGTTGATGGAGGTGGTAGTGTCGACGGCGTTAGTGAAAGAGAAAGAGAGAGGAGGGAGAGAGGAGGGAGAGAGGAGAGAGAGAGAGAGAGGAGTGAGAGATAAAGAGGAAATGAAGAAGATGAAATTTGAAATTTTAAATGAAGAAGAGAAAGAGGAGTGAGAGATATAAAGAGGATTTTTATTTTCGGTCAAAGCCTATTATAGCGGTTCTTTGAATAACCGCTGTAATAGGTCCGAAAAGTTTTGGGCGGGAAAAATGGGGGGGAATTTTTTTTAAATATTTTGACCTATTACAGCGGTTCTTCAAAGAACCGCTGTAATAGGTCTTTGATTTTATTTTTTTAGGTCCGAAAAATTTTGGGAGGGAAAATTGGGGGGGAATTTTTTTTAAAATTTTTTTTTTTTTTTTGAAAATATACCTATTACAGCGGTTCTTTTCAGAACCGCTGTAATAGGTCGGATGCTATTACCGCGGTTCTGAAAAGAACCGCTGTAATAGCATCCGACCTATTACAGCGGTTCTTTTCAGAACCGCTGTAATAGGTATATTTTCAAAAAAAAAAAAAATTTAAATTTTTTTTTTTTACTATTACAGCGGTTCACATAAGAACCGCTGTAAAAGGTTCCTCCGTTCAGCGGTTTTCAAAAAACTGCTGTAATAGGTGCGCTGTAATAGACCATTTTTGTAGTAGTGTGACTCATCATCATCACTACTTTCTTCTGATGATTCTAAATCTTCAGGTGCAGATGTTGGTTCTGATTCTGCTAGCAAGCCTTGTTAACGAAGGTTGCTCCTGAATTAGTTTCTATCCAAGTAATCCTGCCTTGAGGGCTTGGATACGTTTGGATAAGGGCAATTTACCTAGTAGTGCCCTGGTTTTCTGCAATTATAACAAAGATTAGTTTTCATCTTTTGTTCATTTGTTAACCTTGCAATCTGTGGTTTTGAGACCACTGGAGCTGGGAGACTTTGAGTAGACGCTTGGTATTAAGCAGGCGCTTGGGGTGAAGGAACAAAATATTGAGGCGCTTGAAACTGTTATTGCACACGAGAAGGCGCTTGATATGAACTTTGTCCTTGATTATTGAAACCCTTTCCTTTCTTTTCATATTTCAAGAACTTCCTAAATCTATTTAGCAATGCCAACTCTTCTTCCTCATTGATCTCTGAATTCTTTCCTTTGTTACCCGATTTACCTTTGATTGATGCAATGAGCGCTCCAGATTCAATCACTGGATTACTCACAATATCACTAGCAGAGTTCAACTCGAACTCAAATGCTTTTAGCTCTGAAAAGGCGTCTTCTGGAGTTAGGAGATCCAACATATTTCATTCTCTCATAGCGGTTGTCTTCATCAAGAATTTACTTGGTAAGCTTCTAAAGATTTTAACCACCATTTCTCGGTTCTGTAAGTCCATTCCCAACGATGTAAGTTCTGTAACTAGAGCTGTAAATCTTATATCCAATTGCTCTAACGTTTCATTGGGTAGCATCTTAAATCCGTTAAACTTTTCCTTGGCAATGGAAAGTTTGTTTTCTTTGATTTGGGCTGAACCACCACAAATCGTAGCCAACTTATCCCATATTTCTTGAAGCGTTCCCTTCTGAAGTTGCAAGTATTCCAGCGTCTGCTGAAGAACCAGTTCAAGCGTCTCAACCAGAGGATATTCCTGACGCTCCTGAACTCGTTACTGATGATATTGTTGAGGATCTTTCTCTTGACGTACGAGGTAATGTCTTCGATCCCGCGTATCAAGTTCCCATTGACTCTCTTAAACACTCATCCAGGTCCAAGCGACCGTCTCCTCAAGCGGTTTAATCAGATGCGAGTTAATCTTTTGGTCCTTTGCTCAAATCCGTTTTGGAGGATATCAGTGCTCATGCTAATCAGAACGAAGAATCTCTCCACTGGATTAAAAATGATTTAGCAAAGATTGAGTCTCACGTGATGAGCGCTCAGATTGCTCATATGCGTAGTTCAGCTCAAGCGGCTGTTGGTGAGTGCAGACAAGCTTTTCAATAAATGCATGTTGCTACTCAAGCCAACCAACTTGCCATAAAAGAAGAGTTTGAAAAGCACCTCGAAACCCTAGTGACATCTCTGAATGATGCTACCAGCACCAAGCTTCTCGCACTGCAGGAACGCTTTGACAAGCGTCTGGACGACAATACAGACTCTATGTCTCAGATTGCTCATCAGGTCAGTTTACTTACAGAACATTTTCTAAAGTCTGATGATGACAATAAGGGGAAAGAGAAGAAGAAGAAAGGAGAAAAGAGGAAAGCGTCTAGTTTAAGAGCTCAATAGCCTCCGCGTCAAGTTTCACCTTCTGCGCTAAGTCTCCCTTTTTGGATAACTGTTGCTGGAGTAAGTGATTCTGCTGGAGCGCCTAGTAGAACGCTAAGAGAACCTCCACGAGCACTGTATCCAAATCTAACAATACCTTCTCGGGCACTGCTTGAACAGTTTGACATCCCTCTTCAAAGAGCATCTATTCTAGAACCTTCAGATCCAAGAATTTTAGCTGAAGAGAGGCAGATGTCTGACTTCATCCGAACTTTCAGAATTTGCCTGAGGTATATTGGTATTGACCCAACTGATTGGGATAAACACTTTACTGCTTTCAAAAGAGACAACAAGAAGAAAATAAGCTCATAATCAACAAAGATCATGAAGCGATGGTGACCTTGGAAGATAATCTGACTGAAGTTATCCGAGCTGAAATGCCCAAGTGATACAAAGTTAGATCAAGTCGTTAAAGTTTTTTGATTTGCATTATCTATATTCTTATCTCTTATATTTTGTTTGTTTAGTTGTAAAAATGCTTGTAATCTTTGGTATATATAAAATGCATTTTTCAGCTGAAACATCTCGTTGAAGCGTAACTAACTTTAACTAACCTTATCTAATCAAAGCTAACTTTTATTTTGGCTGTCTAACCCTTGAACTATAAAAGAGTAAGTATTGCCATCATCAAAAAGGGGGAAATTGTTAGGAATTTCATGTTAAATGTTTTGATGATGACAATTAGGACTTTTTGTTAGACCCCAAAATATGTAAGTTTGTTTTTAGCTTTGAAGCGTTAGATTTGTAATAGGCTTTGTTTTATTTATTCTAGATTGTTAGGTTAAGTTGTCTTAGACTGAGCGTCTGATATGTTCTGAGTGAGTTTATCATAAGTAAAGTTTGAAGACTCAAGCGCCTGAAGTCTGAATAAAGATGAAGATTCCAAGCGTCTAGAATGACCAGCTACACCAAGCGTCACCTTATAGGATAGAAGTAATTCAGGGATGAACAAGCGTCTATCAATGGCTGATTTCATCTAAATTTATTTCTATCAATGGCTGATTTCATCTAAATTTATTTCTAAGTCCAGAAGGAGTTTAATGCAAATATTCTCAATGCATTAAGTGCCAACGGGCATTTAATTCAAATGCATTAAATGCTGATAAGAGCATTAAATGTGTTAAGCACTTTCAGACGTACGGAGAAGCCACCCTATTGGACTGTCAACATTTCATAGACTGCAGCACCAACTTTGTGAAGTAGATTTTCAGGAAAAAGGACAAAAGTTGTTCACTCGCGGAAGTGAGAAACACGCGCTTGTGCATGTATCAAACGGACACTTTCTCCAAGAATGCCTATAAATAGGACTTCAACAACAAGCCAAACATAGAACACGGTTAATTTCCAAGCCAAATTGCTGTTGCATTGAAGTCTCATTCCTTAAACTCTTAGAAAAGCCAGAATTTTCAAGAAAACATTCTCTTTGCTTTTCTTCAATTCCTGAGACAGTCAACCATTATCTCAAACATTCTTTTCAGAGAAACCCACAATACTACTGAGATTAAAGTATTCAAATCTTGAAGTCTAAGTTAACTTTCTAAAAACAGTCTTCATCAGACGCTTAGCCTAAGCGTCTATATTTTAAGTAAACGCTCAGTCAAGCGTCTACATTTCAAGCGCCCAAAATCATTTTAATACGAATTTTTTTGAAATCGAAAAAGACTTTAGGGTCTATTCAACACGCCCCCCCCCCCCCCCCCCCCTTTCTAAACCCTTTCGTATGCCACTTGAGACCAACACTTAATAACCTCAATTCTTATACGATATTCGATATGTAGAAGACACTTAAAAGAGGGTCTTACTATGCCCCATAGATACTTAACAATGTCATGCTTCTTTTTATTACTCAAGATTTTTGATTGTTTTGATTAGATTAAGGATGAATTCACAAAATCATGTTTGGACTTGAATTTTTTGATACGATCTTGTAGTATCAATATACCTTACAACACTAAACCACTACATTCAGAAACAAAGAAGTTGATTAATTTGAAAGAATGGTCAAATATAGAATCTAAAGTTTGCTTATTCTTATTAATCACTTACAATTACATTGCTGGATAGATAGCGTCATGTGCTATTTCTAATTTTTCCAATCGTACTTTTTCAATGAGGATTTTGGCGAACTAAAGTGAGAAAAATAAATGCCGTCACTCTTTGCAAACCAGTAAAATTGACCATGGTATTTCTCCACAATTTTTTCCCTATAAACATCAAAAGCTGCTTCCTTATTCCCCCACCAGAGATGACAAAAATATTGAGTATTAGGAATAACAAAATTTTCGCAA
The DNA here is from genome assembly GCA_019426215.1 of Buddleja alternifolia. Classification (NCBI taxonomy): domain Eukaryota; kingdom Viridiplantae; phylum Streptophyta; class Magnoliopsida; order Lamiales; family Scrophulariaceae; genus Buddleja; species Buddleja alternifolia. The sequence goes on from CM033395.1 coordinate 11,659,466, forward strand.
AAACTCCAGCTGAGATCTTGATTGATCTTGAGTGTATGAAATCCAAGATCATCATTCCCAGATGCACAATGCACATTTAATGATGGGGACTTTGGCGGAAGATTATTAACGAGATGAACCTCATCTTTAAATGAGAAAATACATTTGGTTGCAAATGCTTGGATGATGTTAACTATTATAAAGAGAAGAAACAACACGATTTTTCGCATGGTATACCACATTGATTGTATGAAAAAATTAATTGAGATGGTTGAAGATGTTAAGTTTATAGTTTTGACATGCCTTTTATAGACTAGGACCTTTAGTACAATCCGGAATAAATTGATATTAAAAGTTTCGAGATTCTACGAATAGCATATACAAATTATATAATCAAAAGGATGTAGCCATCCAGAAAATAGAAGGGCTTATTTGTGCCATGAACTATATATAGGAAATCAATTACTTCGCTTGGGATAGCAAATAAAAAAAAAATGTCGATAACTGTACATAGATTAACAAAACAAGTGGTGGAAATGAGATATAATACATATTTATAGAATCATATCTATTTGAGATCCCTAAATTTGATTTCACACTACAGTATGTAAATGTTTGATAATTTAGTAAAAATAAACAAAGTTATAAGCCAAGTAAATTAGTCTTTGATTTTGATAATTGTGGACCAAAGAGAATTGGCCTAGAGAACAGATCAAACAAAAAGTACCAGTATTGTTCAAAGAAATAGAACTTTATTTCATCAAATTTATTATGTAATATATAAAAATTTTGTTCGAGATCTCCCAATTTGATTTGACGATATTGTATGTAAATGTTTGATAATTTAGTAGAAATAAACAATATAAAGGCAAGTATACAAGTCTTTGAATTTGATAATTGCTGACCAATCACAATTGACCTAGAGATATGATTAAACAAGCAGTACCAGTTTTGTTCGAAGATAGAATTTTCTTTCATCAAATTTAGTATGTACTATGTTAATGTGTTGTTCAAGATCCCCAAATTTGATTTGATGATGTAGTGTGTAAAAATTTGATAATTTAGTAGAAATAAACAAAATTATAAGGCAAGCAACTATTCTTTGATTTTGATAATTGCTAACCAAAGACAACTGACCTAGAGAATTGTTTAAACAAAAAGTACCAGTTTTGTTCAAAAAGCTAAATTTTCTTTCATCAAATTTAGCATGTAGTATGTAACTGTTTTCTTCGAGGTCCCCAAATTTGATTTGACGATGTAGTATGCAAATGTTGGATAATTTAGTGGAAACAATCAAAATTTTAAGGAAAGTATACTAGCCTTTGATTTTGATAAATGTTGACCAAAGATTATTTGCCTAGAGATATGATGAAATAAAAATTACCAATTTTGTTTGAAAAAATAGAATTTTCTTTCACCAAATTTAGAATCTGTAAATGGTTTGTTCAAGATCTTCAAATTTGATTAGATGATATAGTATGTAAATGTTTGATAATTTAGTAGAAATAAACAAAACTATAAAGCAAGTATATCAATCTTTGATTTTGATAGTTGCTGACCAAAGACAACTGGCTTTGAGATATAATTAAACAAAAATTACCTGTTTTGTTCGAAAAAATGGAATTTTATTTAATCAAATTCAGTATGTAAATATTCTGTTCTAGATCCCCAAATTTGATTTCACGATATAATATCTATATTTTTGATAATCTAGTAGAAATAAACAACATTATAAGGCAAGTATACTAGTCTTTGATTTTGATAATTGATGATCAAAGACAATTGACCTACTGATATGATTAAACCAAGAATATCAATTTTGTTCAAAGAAATAGAATTTTCCTCCATCAAATTTAGTGTATGTAAATATTTTGTTCAAAATTCCCAAATTTGATTTGACGATATAGTATGTAAATGTTTGATAATTTAGTAGAAAAAAATAAAATTATTAGGCAAATATTCTAGTCTCTGATTTTGATAATTGTTGACCAAAGACAATTGACATAGAGATAGGATTAAGCAAAAAGTACTAGTTTTGTTTGAAAAAATAGAATTTTCTTTCATCAAATTTAGTATGTAGTATGTAAATTTTTTGTTCTAGATCCAAAATTTGATTTGACGATTTAGTATGTAACTGTTTGGTAATTTAGAAGAAATAAAAAAATTATACCGCAAGTATAATAGTCTTTGATTTTGATAATTGCTAACCAAAGACAATTGGCCTAGAGATATGATAAAAAAAAAAAAAAAAGCACCAGTTTTGTTCGAAAAGATAGAATTTTCTTTCATGAAATTTAGTATGTAGTATGTAAACGTTTTGTTCAAGATCCCCAAATATGATTTGACGTTATATTATGTAAATGTTAGATAATTTAGTAGAAATAAGTAAAATTATATCGCAAGTGTAAGTCTTTGATTTGATAATTTTCTGTTGGTCCCAAGTGGCATATGAAGGAGTCTAGAGGGGGGGCTGAATAGACTTTGAAGTCTTTTTCGACTTCAAAAAGTTTCATATTAAAATTGAGTTTGGGAGCTTGGCTGAGCGTCTACTTGAAGACTGTTTTTGATAAAGTTAACTTAGACTCAAGATTTGGAAACTATAACCAAGTAGGTTTAAGCATTCAGTTCTTTAATCAGGGTTATCACAGTCGAGTGATTTTAATGTCTTCCTTTTGAAGGTTTTAGCGTCACAAAGTTTTCTTTAGTTGCTTAGCTTTGAATGATTTTATGAATGTGTTTACTTAATCGATTTATGTAATGATATGACAATAATAAAATGACATTAAAGTAAGGAACACAATGTTTGAAAGATTCATTGGGTGGTGTAATCCCAATTACGTTATTCTTCTCCTTGAAAACTTGGAGGCAATCCACTAAAATGATTCGTGAAGAATCACACAAAAACTTCTACACAATAGGGAGAGATGGATATTGATGACTTGAGCTCCTTGATCATACAGATTTCTGCTACAAAACACTTCTATCCTCTTGCTTCTTTCACCCAGAAATAATGCAAATATCCAACTTCGACTTCACACAGATTGCGAGGTTTGGATGAGGTTTTTCTAATAGTTTGTTTGATTTTGGGAAAGTTTAAACAACTTTGAAATATCTCACTAATAATGTGAGGTTTATCTATGAAGAGGTTTGAGATATTTTCGACTGTCTTAGAATGTATAGAAAAGGTTTGAGGAATTTTGGCTATGAAAAATTGTAAAGCTATGTTTGTTTTTATTTTGGGGGTTTTTTTTGGTGAAAAAGTTTATTAGGAGTTGTGTATTTTGATGAAAATGTGTTTTGTTTTGTGTTTGATTTTATTTTCAGAAGAGACAAAAGTTATTGTAGCAGTCAAATCATGTAAGTTTTTGTCTGAAAAGTTATATTTATAATTACTTAATGATTGATAAATATAATATAAGTTTTAAATAATTATAATATATATATATATATATTGTAGTTGATGTAATTAGTAGGCACCCTAAAGTAGACACAAATAAGGAGACAATAGCTGATAAATTCTGACCAAAAAAGTTCATTTTGGTCAAAAATACATAAAGTAACAAGTTTTGGCCAAAATGTGTTTGAAAACAAAAACAAACACAGCCTAAGCTTTTCTCTCAAGTAATCTCAGCAAAATTCTGGATTTATGTGCATGAACGTTGGTAATTAGGGTTTGTTGAGAGGTAATATTTATAGAGATTTCTCGGGAATTGTCCGTTGGACACATGTAGGAGCGTGTCTCTCACGCAACGCGTTAAATAGACCTTTTTCTAACATTCGTGAAATTCTGCTGGTTCCGGTTGGATAGGAGAATGTTTTGAACTCTGATTGCTGACAGTCTAGTCAAAAGGTGGGTTGTCCACAAGTCACAATAGCTTATCACATTTAATGCTCTTATCAAGCATTTAATGCATTTTGAATTTACTTCCCGTTGGAAATGAATTTATGTTGATGATTACATTTAAGTCCTTCATGACTTGAGAATTTATTTCAGATGAATCCCTTCGTTGAACGCTTGAGCACTTTATTCATAAGTCCTGAAATAGATCTTTAGCGCCTGACGGACGCTAAGAACAAATATCTATCTTCACTTGATTTGAGATGCTGATCTTCAATTTCATCTTTGATAGACTCTCCTAGAATTCTATCATAGATTTGGTATTTAACACTCAGTCTAAAATCTACAAAGACAAAAATTACAAGCCTAACAAAATTTCATCTTTTAGACTCTTATACAAATCTTCTAATAAAGTATAAACTTACATTTTATTTGGGGTCTAATAGGAAATCCTAATTGTCATCATCAAAACTTCTAACATGAAATTCCTAACATTTCCAATCAAAGACAATTGCTCAAGAGATATGATTAAACAAGAAGTACCAGTTTTGTTCGGAAAAAGTAGAATGTTCTTTAATCAAATTTCGTATGTAGTATGTAAATATTTTGTTCGAGATCACCAAATTTGATTTTGACGATATAGTATGTAAATGTTCAATAATTTATTAGAAATAACCAAAATTATAAGGCAAGTATAGTAGTCTTTGATTTTGATAATTGTTGAACCAAGTCAATTGGGCTAGAGATATGATTAAACAAAAAGTACCAGTTTTGTTCAAAAAAGTAGAATGTTCTTTTATCAAATTCAGTATGTAGTATGTAAATATTTTGTTCGAGATCCCCAAATTTGATTTGACGATATAGTATTTAAATGTTTGATAATTGAGTAGAAATAACCAAAATTATAAGGCAAGTATAATAGTCTTTGATTTTGATAATTGCTGAACAAAGACAATTGGCCTAGAGATATGATTGAACAAAAAGTACTAATTTTGTTCCAAGAAAGAGAATTTTCTTTCATCAAATTTAGTATGTAAATATTTTGTTCGAGATCCCCATATTTGATTTGACGATAATAAGTATATGTTTGATAATTTAGTAAAAATAAACAAAATTATAAGGCAAGTATACTAGTCTTTGATTTTGATAAATGCCAACGAAAGACAATTGGCCTAGAGATATGATAAAACAAAAAGTACCAGTTTTCTTCGAAGAAATAGAATTTTCTTTCATCAAATTTAGTATGTAGTATGTAAATATTTTGCTTGAGATCCCCAAATCGATTTGACGATATAGTATATATATGTTTGACAATTTATTAGAAATAAACAAAGTTTTAAGGCAAGTATATTAGTCTTTGATTTTGATAATTGCTGACCTAAGACAACTGACCCAAATATATGATTAAACAAAAAGTACCAATTTTGTTCGAAGAAATAGAATTTTCTTTCATCAAATTTTGTATGTAGTATGTAAATGTTTTGTCCGAGATCCCCTAATTCCATTTCACGATATAGTATGTAAAGGTTTGATAGTTTATTAGAAATTAACAAAATTAAAAGCCAGACATACCAGTATTTGATTTTAATAATTGCTGACCCAAGACAATTGGCCAAGAGACATGATTAAACAAAAAGTACCAGTTTTGTTCGAAAAAGTAGAATGCTCTTTTATAAAATTTAGTATGTAGTATGTAAATATTTTGTTCGAGATCACCAAATTTGATTTTGACGATATAGTATGTAAATGTTCAATAATTTAGTAGAAATAACCAAAATTATAAGGCAAGTATAGTAGTCTTTGATTTTGATAATTGTTGAACCAAGTCAATTGGGCTAGAGATATGATTGAACAAAAAGTACTAATTTTGTTCTAAGAAATAGAATTTTCTTTCATCAAATTTCGTATGTAAATGTTTTGTTCGAGATCCCCATATTTGATTTGATGATAATACGTAAATGTTTGATAATGTAGTAGAGCTAAACAAAATTATAAGGCAAGTATACTAGTCTTTGATTTTGATAAATGCTAACAAAAGACAATTGGTCTGGAGATATGACTAAACAAAAAGTACCAGTTTTGTTTGAAGAAATTTTCTTTCATGAAATTTAGTATGTAGTATGTAAATGTTTTGTTCGAGATCCCCAAATTCGATTTAACAATATAGTATATAGATGTTTGACAATTTATTAGAAATAAACAATGTTTTATGGGAAGTATACTAGTCTTTGATTTAACAAAAAGTACCAGTTTTGTTCGAAGATATAGAATTTTCTTTCATCAAATTTAGTATGTAGTATGTAAATATTTTGTTCATGATCCCCAAATTTGATTGGACGATATAGTATGTAAATATTTGATAATTTTGTAGAAATAAAAAGAATTACAAGACAAGTATACTAGTTTCTGATTTTGATAATTGCTTATCGAAGACAATTTGCCCAAAGATATGATTAAATAAAAAGTATCAGATTTGTTCAAAAAAATAGAATTTTTTTTCATGAAATTTTGTATGTATTATGTAAATATCTTGTTCGAGATCCCTAAACTTGATTTGGTGATATTGTATGTTAATGGTTGATAGTTTAATGAAAATAAACAAGATTATAAGGCAAGCATACTAGTCTTTGATTTTGATAATTCTTGACCAAAGACAATTGGCCTAGAGAAATAATTAAACAAAAAGTACCAGTTTTGTTCGAAAAAGTAGAATGTTCTTTTATCAATTTCAGTATGTAGTATGTAAATATCTTGTTCGATGTTAGGAATTTCATTAGATGTTTTGATGATGAAAGTTAGGATTTTATGTTAGACCCCAAAATATGTAAGTTTGATTCTTTAGTAGAATATATGTATAGGCTTTGAGCGTTAGATTTGTATAGGGCTTTATTTATTTCATTTTAGACTGTTAGGCTAAGTAATCACATAACTAAGCGTCTGATATTATTCTGAGTGAGTTTATCAGTAGATAAGTCTGAAGATTCAAGCGTCTGAAGTGTGAATAAAGATGACGATTCCAAGTGTCCAAGCTTTGATTAAGTGTCAGAAATCATTCACTGGTGAATGAGCGTCTATCAAAGACTAAATGTCACTTGAATTTATTTCTAAGTCCAAAAGGAGTTTAATGCAAATATTCTCGAATCATTAATTGCCAACGGGCATTTATTTCAAATGCATTAAATGCTGATAAGAGCATTAAATGTGATAAGCACTCCAGGACGTACGGAGAAGCCTTCCCATTGGACCGTCAACTTTACAGAGACTTCCGCACTAACTCTCTGCAGTAGGTTTTCAGGGAAAAAGGACGAAGGTTGTTCACTTGCGAAAGTGAGAGACACGTGCTTGAACATGTGTCAAACAGACACTTTTTTCAAGAAAATCTATAAATAGGACTTCAGCAACAAGCCAAAATACACGAGAAAATACAACCACAAGCTTACAAGCCAAAACTCTGTTGCATTGAAGTCTCAATCTTTAACCTTTCAAAAAAACTCGAATATTCCAAGCAAACATTCTCTTTGCTTTTCTTGAATCCCTGAGACAGTCAACAATATCTCAAACGTTTTTTCAGAAGAAACCTACATTACTATTGAGATATTCCAAGTTGTTTGAATTTTCCAAAAATCAAACAAACCGTTAAACAAAACCCCGTCCAAGCCTCGCAATCTGTTTGAAGTCAAAGTTGAATACTTGCATTATTTCTGGGTGAAAAAAGCAAGAAGATAGTAGTGTCTTGGAGCAGAAATTTGTGTAACCAAGGAGCTCAAGTCATCGATATCCATCTCTTACAGTTAAGCAACTAAGGAAAACCTTTGTGACGCTAAAATCTTTCAAAAGGAAGACTTAAAATCATTCCGGTGTGCTAACCATGCTTAAAGAACTGAACGCTTAAACCTATCTGGTTATAGTATTAAAATCTTGAGTCTAAGTTAATTTTATCAAAACAGTCTTCAAGTAGACGCTCAATCAAGTGCCTACATTTTCAAGCATCCACAATATTTTGAGTACGAATTTTTGAAGTCGAAAAAGACTTTTGGGTCTATTCAACCCCCCCCTCCCCGGCCTCTAGACCCTTTCGTATGCCACTTGGGACCAACAAGTGGTATCAGAGCGGTTGAAGTTGAAATTTTTAAACTTTCCAAGCATAACTGCTTGCTTAGATCCTTTTCAAATTTAGTTGCTTTAAAACTTTTCATGGCATTTGCAAAAGTACCTAAGTTGACTGAGTCAAATTATGACTCACGAAAGGTCAAAGTTTTTACTTATTTGTGTTCATGTGATGATGAAATGTGTGATATCATTTCAGATGGTCCGATTCAAATTTTTAAAGTCATCACTAGAGCTCCTGAAGCGACAGAAGATACTCTGGATGGTTATGTGGAAAAACCAAAGCATGAGTGGTCCCCAGATGAGCGTCGAAGAGCGAATTTGGACAATGTTGGTTGGAACACTTTATATACAGCCATCGGTGATAATGATAACTTACTTAATGAGGTCAAGTAATGTTCTATCACTAAGGAAATATGGGATAAGTTGGCTACAATATGTGGTGGTTCAGCACAAATCAAAGAGAACAAGCTTTCGATTGCGAAGGAAAGATTTAACGGTTTCAAGATGTTGCAAAATGAGACGCTAGAGCAATTGGATATAAGATTTACTATTCTTGTTACAGAACTAACATCTTTAGGCATGGATTTACAAAACTTAGAAATGGTGGTTAAGATTTTCAAAAGTCTCCCTGGTAGATTTTTGATGAAAACAACAACTATGAGAGAATCGAACATGTTGAATACTCGAACTCCAGAAGATGCTTTCTTGGAACTCGAAGCATTTGAGTTTGAATTAAACTCAGCAAGTGATGTAGTGAGCAGTCCAGTGGTAGAGTCTGGAGTGCTAATGGGATCAATCAATGGTAAATCGGGTAACAAAGGAAAAGTGTCAGATATAAGTGAGGATGAGGAACTAGCGCTACTGAATAGATTCAAAAAGTTTTTAAGATATGAAAAGAAAAGAAAAGGTCCTAGGCATCAAGGACAGAGTTCTTTCCAAACGTCTCCTCCAGTTCAACAACCATATCAAGCGCCTCAATATTCCTCCCTTTCTCCCTAAGCGCCGATTCAGTACCAAGCATCTTCTCTGAAAGATCTCTCAACGCCAGTGGTCTCAAAACCACAAACTGCAAGGTTAACAAATGAACAAAAGATGAAAACTAATTTTTGTTCTAATTGCAGGAAACTAGGGCACTACCAGGTAAATTGCCCTTCTCCAAACGTATCTAAGCCCTCAAGGCAGGATTACTTGGATAGAAACCAATTCAGGAGCAACCTTCACCAACAAGGTTTGCTAGGCGAGTCAGAACAAGCGTCCGCACTTGAAGATTTGGAGTCTTCAGAGGAGAGCAGGGATGATGATGAGTCAGTGGATGACTTAGCGCTTATTTGTCTCATGGCCAGAGATGATGAAGCGTCCCCTGAGGTAAACACTGAATTAGCTTATTCTCTCTCTTATGAAGAATTACTTGACAAAGTAAAAGAATACTATAAAGATTATCAAGTTGCCGCCAAGTTATATCAAAATCACTTTGACATCATTTCAGCACTCACAAGTGATAGCGTGACGCTCAAGGCAGAGTTGCAAGTTCAGCAACAATGCATTGAGAAGAACCAATCGCTTGAGAGTGAAATTACTCAATTAAAGTGATCTTGATATAATAGTCAAGAGAAGCTGAGATGATTGCTAGACTTGCTAAATTAGAGTAGCTCGTCTCATCATTGTCTAAAGCATCAAGAAAGCTAGACAATGTGAGTGAGGTAACAAGATTATTTAGTGAAAAGACCGGTTTAGGATGCAATAAATTCGGTAAACAACCAAATAAATCTAATGTTACGACAAACAACAAAGAAAAAGGTGTATTCTCTGTTGAGAAAGGTTCAAAGAGTCAAACATCTACTGAACCAAAAGACAACGGTACGAGGCTAAATGAGAAAGCCAAAACTGACTCAGGCAAGGGAAAGATGAAAGTTAATGATTCACAAAGAAAGGTTCATCCAAACACACAAAAGGCTAAGGATATACCTTACGACTATGAATGAAGCGCTAAACGTCAAGCATTAAGAGTGCACCCTAAGCCAGCGTCAATATCCACAACTGTCAAGGTCATATTATTCATGCTATGATGATTATGATTACGACTATGATAATGATTACTATTATAATCAAGGATATTACTATACACCTAAAAAGCACACACAACACAAATCAAAACCCAAGAAGGCCAGTCCTCTCGTAATGAAGACCACGCAAATATGGGTTCCGAAAGTTTTAATTCAAACAAAAGCTACCAACGTTGAAGGACCCAAGACAAAATGGGTACCTCAGAAAAATTAGAACTGCCTTTTTGATTGCAGGTAGCTAGAGGTAGGGCCGATACATCTATTTGGTACATCGATAGTGTTGGGTTTCGTTCGAAAAAGCATAAACGCAGCGGAAGGGATTTCAAAAATTAAAACAAAAACCCAATTGGTACTCTAATTGGCATAATTGAATCTAAACGTGTATAACGAATAAAATTTACTCGTTAATATGAATATGATGATGGAGAAAATCTTCTTCTTCTCCAAACTCAAAATATTGAAGCTTCCAAATCTTCAATCCTTTTGTTTGATTCTTCAAACATGAACTTGATCCGAATAAAAAAAGACGTTGTCTCTAAATCGTAATGCACGGATCAACAAACGAAAAATCCCCTTTCTTCTTTCTCCATAGTCGACGGCTAGCTATAGAGGACGAGAGGAATACTTTTCTTTCTTTTTGAGAGTTATGTATTCTTGTTACTTGTTCTAAGGCAAAAAGTCCTTATATACCTCAAAGACGCCACTTTGAGGCCTCATAGATGTCCAATTGGACTCCTTATTTAGCCCGGGATTTGTTTTGTTTAATTAATTTCTGGTTTCAATTAATAATTTATTATATCCAATAAATAAATTAATTAATTAAATAACCAAATTAATTCATTAATATATTTCACAAGGAAATTAATTAATAATTAATCTTATCATTATAATTAATTATTTCATCAAATGAATAATTAATTATTTAATTTATCCAATAAATTAAAACTCCCAGAAGAAATAATAGAAATTCCTTTTTCTTTATTTTTTCTTTGTCAATCCTTTAGCGGTACTTTTTAGATCATTTCGTTTGGCAATGAGAGAAAACCAAAGGAAGTGGGTAACAACTAGCCAGTCACGTGGCCCACTTCGTAACCCAAATGAAAACGAATGATAGGATCATTCTGAAACCTTCCAATCGTAAATAACGAATATGTATAAACCCTTTGTTCACGTTCCCCGGTCAAGTGAGAGTTATTTTTATGTCAAACGCATTGGACTTGACTATATGTGGAAATCATAATAAATACGAGATCATTGGGATCGATTTAGTGTCAAGCACAATCGTCTCGTTTTCTTTAGCCAAAGACTTTGATCTTTATTTATCTATAATTACATAGGGTATATACTCATTCACTTATGAGAGAACAAATCCCATATTAGATATCTGCTAAGATTACCACTTGCCCATCAAGTCCGCATTTCGAGGTTGGCCCCACTAAAGGGTGAATTGGGTCTAACTACTCTAGTGAAAGACTTGACGTCGATTCAGACTTTCAGTCTGATGTTGACGATCGAAAATCCACTTCAGGGTTTGTTTTTACTCTCAATGGTGGAGAGGTGTCTTGGAAGAGCTCCAAGCAAAGCAAAACCGCTGATTTGACAACTGAAGCAGAGTATGTAGCAGCCTCAGAGGCAGCGAAAGAATTTGTTTGGTTTAGGAAGTTTCTTGGAGAACTTGGAACGGTCCCTAGTGCTCAACTTCCGTTGCAACTTTATTGTGATAACAATGGAGCGATAACGCAAGCTGAGGTCTCATAACAAGTCCAAACATATTGAGAGAAGATTTCACATCATCAGGGAGATCATTGGCAGAGAAGAGATAGCAGTGCAAAAAATAGCCACAGCTGACAATATAGCTGACCCGTTCACCAAACCACTACCTCAGGCTGTTTTGGACCAACACCTGGAAAAGATGGATATTAGATACTACAATGAATGGCATTGAGTGCAAGTGGGAGATTGTTAGGATTATGTCCTCAGATGCCATAGAGGATAGAATGTATCGGGCATATATCTTGTATTGAACATAAACTCTTCTTAAATAAAAGGCATTATTGAGTTTTCACTTAGTTCTTATCTACAATTATAAGCTGTGTAAAACATTTTGTCCATGTTTTTATTGCGATCCCTCTATTTCCTATGGGATAGGAAGATTGGCACTAGAGAGATCGATTATGATTGTCAAAATAAGTTCGCAAGAGATGGATGTCGATGACTTGAGCTCCTTGATCACATAGATTTCTGCTCCAAATCACTTCTATCCTCTTGCTTCTTTCACCCAGAAATAATGCAAGTATCCAACTTCGACTTCACATAGATCGCGAGGCTTGGATGGGGTTTTTCTAAACGATTTGTTCGATTTTGATAAAGTTCAAACAACCGAGAATATCTCAATAGTAATGTAGGTTTCTTCAAAAAGAATGTTTGAGATATTGGTAAACTGTCCCAGGAATTGAAGAAACGCAAAGAGAATGTTTTGCTTGAATATTCTGGCTTTTCTAAGAGTTTAAGGAATGACACTTTAATGCAACAACAATTTGGCTTGGAATTACTCGGTATCTTTGGATTGTTGTTGAAGCCCTATTTATAGGCAATTTTGGAAAAATGTCCGTTTGACACATGCATAGGCGCGTGTCTCTCACTTCCGGGAGTAAACAATTTTTTTCCTTTTTCCTGAAAATCTGCGGCACAAAAGTTGGTGCTGCAGTCTGTGAATAGTTGACAGTCCAATAGAAATGCTTCTCTGTACGTCCGAAAGAACATATCACATTTAATGCTCTTATCAGCATTGAATGCATTTGAATTAAATTCGCATTGGCACTTAATGAACTAAGAATGTGTGCATTAAACTCCTTCTGGACTTAGAAATAAATTCACGTGAAATCAGTCATTGATAGATGCTTATTATTCCTTTAATTACTTCTGCCCTATAAGTAACGCTTGGTATAGTTGGTCATGTGGACGCTTGGAATCTTCATTTTCATTCAGACTTTAGGCGCTTGAGTCTTCAAACTTAACTACTGATAAGCTCACTCAGAATTCATCAGACGCTCAGCCTAAGACTACTTAGTCTAAAAATCTAGAATAAAAATAAAACAAAGCCTATAAAGCCTATAACAATTTTAACGCTTCACAGCTTATACAAAATTTCCATATAAAATTAAACTTACATATTTTGGGGTCTAGCATAATATCCTAATTGTCATCATCAAAACTTCTAACATGAAATTCCTAACATGTTCTTTTTCCTTTCAATTTAGTATATCCAATCTCAGCGTCGTTAATAGAGCAATAGTCACTTGAAAATTTGACTTCAAAACCTTTATTGCAAAATTGACTAATGCTTACTAAATTATGCTTAAGACACTCAACATAATATATGTCATTTATCATGACATTACCTCGATGCACGACACCTATCCTTTAGTTTTACCTTTAGAGTTATCACTGAATATAACTTGAGGACCATTGGTTGCACGATAGTTGATCTAGAGATCCTTTGAGCCTATCATGTGCCTTGAAAACCCACTATCAATGTACTAAATAAATGTATCGACGCTGGCTCTAGGCACCTTTATGAAAGAGCAGTTCTAATTCTTTTTAGGCACCCACTGTGACTTAAGTCCTTTCTCATTAGTCTTGCTAGCGTTATGAATTAAAACATTAGGAACCCATATTTGCCTAGTCTTCATTGCCGGAAGATTAGACTTTTCGGGTTTCACCATGTGATGAGTGTGCTTTGTAAGTGTATAATAATATCGTTGATCATAATTGTAATCATAATCATAATCGTAATCATAGTCATCATAATGGTCATAGTATGATGTGTTAGGTATATGCCCTCAATGCCAATGGAGGAATTAGATTAAGGAGAGCATTTTAGTTATATTGTACGAACTATTATATTTTATCAGGCACTGGGTTTTGTTCATATAAATCTAATGGCATTTAATTGTATTGAACGAATAAGACCATGAGATTTCAAGATAGACTTTCCACCTCTTATGGGCATGACGAGGCAATGGAATAGTCAAGTACTTAATCTCTTAAACTGGGAGTTCGTGAGTTAACGAATATTAATTGGGCATTAATATTCAACTCACATGACACTTTTTTTCACAAGGAAGTGCCAGTCGTTCACTGACTAGATAGTGGGAGCTAGTGTCATGAATATGATTAATGGAATTAACATATTTGAACTCGACTCGCATTAATTCAATCACATGGGTATTTACTCTTTCACAGTCAATGATTGGGATTAAGATTGCGATAGTATGTGTGAACTTTAGATATGAGGAGTCATTTATAACATGCTTTTAGTATTAGATATGTTATCAGAGTCGTTAGACCTGTATCATCTAATAGGTGGGGTCGACCTCGATGTACATTCAAATAGTGCATTCGATGTTAAAGATAACTTGCCAAAATTGGATTCATCGTCTCGATAGTAAACGAGTATGTGACCTGTACAATCGTAAGTAATTGAAATTATAAGTCTTTGGCCAAATCATATAAACTGTCCCGTGATTGTCACTAAGGGTAGTTTGGTAATTTCACATTATTATAATTCTAAGTACAGTATCAAGTTCTATGAGTTTGACTAAACCATGACTCTTGCTTGATCATGTCACGACGGTGAAGAGTTTATACGCATATGGTATTCGTCGTCAAGGTTCGTGATGACATGATCATCTTGTTTTCAATTGGGTTATGATTTGGTTCCACTGTGCTGGCTAGATGACAACCTTATCCTTTGAAAACCTCCCATTGCCAATTGAATCGAGCTTAGAGAGTCGCGCTATGTGATGAAAAAGAATGTTTTTCTATGCTAAGGGTATTTTGGTAAATTCACATTTGATGTAATTGACTAACAAAATGGATGGTATGATTTAAATAAATATATTTAATTAGATTAAATAAATTAATTAAATCATATTAATTCATAAGTTAAATTATTTAAAAATTAATTTATAAGTTCAATTAAATTAATTGGATTAAAGTAATTAATTAATCGTCAATTGCATTGGACTTGGATTTAATTAATTACACATGGGCTAAGATGGAACAAAGCACAGAAGCCCATTCCATAGGCCTAGTGGGCCACCCCTCACTTATTGGATTACGGGTTTTATTACTTGGTATAAATTGTTAGTCAGCGTCAGAATTCTATAGAAGTCTCAATTCTGAATTTGACTTTGAGCCAGAAAAACTACAGGAAAAGAAAAATAAAATTCCCTCCATCTTTTCCAACTAGCCGCCACCGCCATAGTTGTCGGGGAGGAGATCGGAGCTTTCTTGGAGATTTTTCTTTCGCGTGATATCTAGAGTTACGATTCCCAGGGATTACTACTACCTTCAAATCGATACGAATCGATTCACGCTTCAAAAGTTAAATTGTTTATCTCCCTTTTTTGTTAAGAAATCAACAATGAATCAGATTGATCCATGGTTTGGGAATCATTTTTATCCGCTGCATTGTTACTCGCACGATTCCCAACATGATCTTGATCTTTGTGGATATTAACGTTGGTAGTTCTTTGGCACTGGCTTAGGGTGCGCTTTGGACGCTGATAGGTATGAGATTTACAGATTTTAGAGCCTCATATTCATGTTCTTTATATTTTTTTATGCAAGATTTGTGCTACATATGTTGTAATTTGTGTGCTTATTGAGTAAATGTCAGAAATCATTGCAATTGAGGAAAATTGGACAACAATACGGAATTTCAGAGTATTTAAAGATAGAATTTGACAAATATTTCTTCTAAAACATTGTAGAGCTCTGTCTTAGCTTCACGTGGTAACTTGAATCACACAAATCGGAGGTTTGTGGAGAAGGTTATGAAGGAAACAAGATCGCTGCACAGCAGGCAAAATGTTACTGTTCCTAACGTTCGAACGTTGCGTCTGACGGGAAAAACAACAGATTTTTGGAAATTTTCAATTCTACTTCAACTTGGAGTCTTCCCTTTCCACCCTTACATATATTAGATCAGTTCTGTAGGGTTAAGTACACGAAATACACATAGAATAGAGCCCTAATGGGGTTTAGACATAGTTTTTACATATTCATGAAGATTTGCAAGAACCCTTGAAGGTGAAGAAATCAAGAAGCATGGGATAGATGAAGATCGGACTTCAACCATAAAAAATACAAGGAAGTTTCTACCTTTTATCTTTTATGATGAATTAGATTCTTCGAACTAAGGTCATGTTGAGGCTAAATTATGATATTTGAGTTATAAATTGTGTTTTTCATATTAATTCTATTGTTGCTTTGTGTCTTGATGTTGTTTGAATGCTTCATATGCTTATCCACGATATGCATGATTTATTGCTTAAATTATTCGTTCGAGAGAAGGTAATTTAAGGTGCAAAAAGGATCATCACATAATCCGGAAAAAATAGTGAAATTGCCCCTAGGAATAGGTAGAGATTCCCGGGTGCAGTTAGCATAATTTATCCGGGGAAATTCTAGAACTTGAATGCATGATTGTTGGTTAGATTCTCGGATAGACATATTTAGAGAATCGTCAATTAGTCATAGGATTATTACAGCCGAGACATCGGGTAGTAATTAATTAAGGAATTTTCACCAAAGCAACTTTAGTCTAATAATATAAAAATGTGATTTGAACCAGAATTAATTAATATATGCCAACACATGTGTCTTAGTTGCTCTCTTCCATAGCTATCTTGATTTTGACATCTTGTTTCTTGTATCTTGCTTCCATAATATTTTAGACATCTTGTTTCTTGTATCTTGCTTCCATAATATTTTAGTTAATTCTTGTTTTAGTTTATTTTATTGCTTTTAAAATCTTTAAATCTTTAGTTTTAGTTTAATTATTGCTTGCTTTAAATTCAAGAAGTCTAACATACAAGTCTATGTGGGATCGACAATCCAGACTTATTGTCCACTTTATTACTACACACGACCATTCCACTTGCTATGCAAACATGTGAGGATTTCTCATGTCAAGGTTTTGGCGCCGTTGCCGGGGACTTGTTTTTTTAGTTTTTGTTTTTATTCCAAGTATATAGTTTTGCTCTTTTTTTTTCTTTTTTGTTTATTACTTTTAGGTACCAATTGCGAGATATCATTTGTCCCCGACTATGGAAGAACGAGAATGGGTTCGACAACTCATACACGACTTGCAACTCACACTAGACGATTTGGATCAGCCTGAAAATATGAAATTGGTACGCAAAGCCATTGATGCTTTGTATGAAGGACCGATTAAGGAGGCTTTAATGATCATTGAGGAAATAAAAAATGAGAGAATTTCTGTTAAGGTGTCAACGCCTCAGCTTCGCACACCTAACGTTCAAGAGTCCGAGGCAGGATCTCCAAACTACGAGAAATCCACTCCTATCCCTTGCCCAGCGATATCCGACCCCATTTTTCTTTAGCAATTGATATCAAAGAAGCCGAAGTTGAAGGAAAGGACATTCGAATCTTAACCAGATGCTTCCTTGGTTATAGTTCTGGACAATTTGCCAAGAAAGTACGTAAATCGTAGCAGCTTCGTACTCCTTTGCACAATTGGAAAATTTCAGTTCAAACAAGTCTTGTGCGATGTGGAATCAAACATCAATGTGCTTCCATACTCTTTGCTCAAGAAACTAGGCTTGGGAGAACCACGACCAACTTCAATGCGTATTGAACTTGCAGATACTTCAAGCAAATATCCTAAAGGAATTATCGAGAACATACATATACAAATTGAGAAGCTCCACTTTATGGTCGATTTTATAGTACTTGAGATGAACGAAAATGTTGATGTTCCCTTTATTCTAGGGTTTCTGTTCCTTAACCAAGCTAATGCTAGGAATGATGTAGTCAGTAAGAAATTAACCTTATGTGATGGGAGGGAGATAATTGCTTTTGACCTTTCTGATATTCAAAGACATCCCTACGACACGGGATCTGGATTAGATATAATCTTAGGGAAGGAAGCAATACGACGTAGCCTGATTCAACACTCGAGCAACATGTCAGAGAAACCACCAGAGCCATTGCCAAGTTACACCGAGAGCAATATAGAGGGGCAATGCACTGGCGTGACAATGAGAGAAGATGATGAATGGGAAAATGAACGGATCTTTGCCTAGCAGCTTACACCCGAGCGAGTAGCTGAAAATATAGCAGAATTGGAAGCATTACTCTATGGCACGTCTGAACGTGCAGAAATGGAAACTCCCACTGCCGAGCCTTCCACTCCTACAGCTTCTCAACCGGTTGAAGATTCTCAACCCTCTGTCCTCTTCACATGTAAGGAGGTAATTGATTCCAATGATGGTGAGTTGCTATTAAATATAGGAGTTAATATGGTTATTTGTGATAGCTATGAAGTTTTTAAGCATCCAGTTGATTCTGATTTTTCTTTACGCATTGATGTTTTTGATCCTTTTAGTGTTGAGCTTTCTCAGGTTAAAAGAACCAATAGTCTCCTTGAATCCTACATCATGAACTCCAAGTTTTCCACATCGATAGGTGAACAAAAATGGTCATGTACTTATAACTTGGGGAATAGTCCAAATCATCAGTCGGCGCAATGGGAATAAAGAGTGACAAAAGTGGTTATGGACTTTGAGCAAATATTTGAGTGGATGATTGCTTGGTCAGTACTCATCATATTTTCTACTAACACTGGGCCAAATTTCATCCTTACTTGGAGAATGAACAAGGCGCTTATACGTAAACCTCCTTGAGCCAACTCTGTAAAGTCAAGCTAGTGACTTTAAAAGAGCGCTTCTTGGGAGGCAACCCAAGTTTGTAAGTTTTTTTTTCATTTTTTTTTGTTTTTGTGTGTTCCTTATTTTGCTTAGTGTTTAGGTTTTCTTTGTGTTTGGTGTTTTTTTTTAACATGCACTTTTGGCATGTGTTCCTTTATGCTTGATGCTTTGGTTTGTTTTGAGTATGTTGAGCATGATTAGTATCCGGTTCCCTTCACTTAATTTGGTGTGAGATGTTTGATTTTGATGATTTAAGCTGGAAAGACACACTTGTGGATAAAGGATTGTTTTTCAACATCCTTGGTTGTCAGTATACTCTTATACCCTTATTTTGTGCTTTTATTGTTGAGACAACATTGGGGACAATGTTGAGTTTAAGTTTGGAGGTGTATGTGGGTAGTACTTTGTGCTTTTAATACATTCATATGATTGATCACCGTGTGTTTGCTATATTGCCTAACTTATTCATATCATGTGTTCCTAGTTTATCTCAAGTTTGGGGGAATGTGTATGCTACCATGTTTAGATGCTTTTATGTTGAGAAAATCGAGCATGAAAAAAAAATTAGCTTACTAATTAATGCATTGAGATTGATTAACTTGAGACAATGGCATACTTTCTTGATTTATATTAGAATTCAATGCAATACACATATCTTTACTTTGCTTGTGGGACCCTAGATTAGAGTAGATTTTCCTTAGATGAATCACAAATACAAGTCGAGGGTAGAGGAGTTAAGTGGATAATCATTCTGAAACACTTAAGGAATCTCTCCCAAAAATATTGACTTAGATTTTTCTTAGGGTCATGAGTTGAGTAGTTGCTTCATATGCTTAATAATTAATGAATAAGGCTAATGCTAATTGGTATGACTATAAAGTCAGACTAATATGTACTGGAGGTGAAAAGTTACATACCTATAAACTGTACTGTTATGCTAATTTGAGCTAAGCTTAAGCCAATCAAAGTTAAAAGTGAATGAAAGGTTTAGTTTTATTTCGTGGCCTTTGCCACTTGAGTGATTAAACCCGTAAGGAGACTTTAGACACTTAATGCTCTAAAACTATCTAGTTTGGGAGTCATTGATATAAAACTCGATACATGGGTGTCATAGAAAGCCTAAGGGCATAGAGCATTACACACGACCTAACCTTAATGAATGTTAATGTAAGTTTCATGTGAGTTTAAAGTCGAAATTGGTTAATTAATGAAATTTAAAGTGGCTATGGAGTTTTCTATGAGGCTTGTACTTTAGGATTGATCGAAGGTTAATAGATATGGGATTAACACCAAGATTTGGTAAGGATGCCACTTGACTATAATGTCGTAGACTTACAATCACTGCACCCTTTGGAGGTCGATTTGAGTCATGGTGTAACATGAGCAAGTTTTTGATATGTGTATATAATTTTGAGCTTTGACGGTTGATTTTGTGCCATTAATTATTGTTAATTTTGTTGAGTTGTGTTGATTCGTTGTGGATGAAATTTTTTTGATTTTGTGGGTAAATCATCTGCAAACCCTCACGAGACTATACTCGTCCTTTTTGGGTAACATAGACGTTTAAAGCTTGTTGCACATCCTAAGTGCAATCGTTTACTCCACGAAAGTGAGTTTATCTTTTTGTTTTCGTTTTTGTGTTTGCCTCTCTTTGGTTGTTGCTTCTTGATCTTATATTTAAGCTTGATCATTGATCGAGGATGATCAAGATTTAAGTTTGGGGGTGTAGATAGGTGTGAGATTTACAGATTTTAGAGCATCATATTCATGTGCTTTATATTATTTTATGCATGATTTATGCCATATATGCTTGTAAGGTGTGTGCTTATTGAGTAAAGGTGAGGAATTATTGCAATTGAGGAAAACTGGGCAAAACTACAGAATTTCAGAGTACTTAGAGATGGGATTTGACAAATATTTCTTCTAAACATCGTAAAGCTCTGTCTTAGCTTCACTTGACAACTTGAATCACACAAATCGGAGGTCTGTAGGGAACGTTATGAAGGAAACAAGATCGCTGCGCAGAAGGCAAAATGTTATTGTTCCTAACGTTTGAACGTTAGCTTGTGGACGTTCGAACGTTGCGCCTGACGGGAAAAACATCAGATTTTTGGAAATTTCCCATTCTAATTCGAGTTGGAGTCTTCCCCTTCCACCCTTATATATATTAGATCAGTTCTTTAGGGTTAAGGACACAAAATACTCATAGAATGGAGCCCTAATGGGGTTTAGACATAGTTTTTACATATTCATGAAGATTTTCAAGAACCCTTGAAGGTGAAGAAATCAAGAAGCATGGAAGAGATGAAGATCGAAGTTCAACCATAAAAAATACGAGGGAGTTTCTTAGATTTTGATTTATTTTTGTCTATGAATAAGAATCTTAATTTAAGTTTCTATCTTTTATCTTTTATGATAAATTAGATTCTTCGAACTCAGGCCATGTTGAGGCTAAATTATGATATTTGAGTTAATAATTGTATTTTCCATATTAATTCTATTGTTGCTTTGTGTCTTGATCTTGTTTGAATAATTCATATGCTTAGCTACCATATGCATGATTTATTGCTTAAATTAATCGTTCGAGAGAAGGTAATTTAAGGTGCAAAAAGGATCATCACATAATCCGGAAAAAATAGTGCAATTGCCCCTAGAGATTGGTAGAGATTCTCGGGTGTAGTTAGCCAGATTTATCCGGGGAAATTCCAGAACTTGAATGCATGATCGTTGGTTAGATTCTCGGATAGACATATTTAGAGAACCGCTAAGTAGTCATAGGATTGTTACAGCCGAGACATTAGGTAGTAATTAATTAAGAAATTTTCATGAAAGCAACATTAGTCTAATAATAGGAAAACGTAATTTTAACCAGAATTAATTAATTAATGCCAACACATGTGTCTTAGTTTCTCTCTTCCACAGCTATCTTGATTTCGACATCTTATTTGTTGTATCTTGCTTCCATAATATTTTAGTTAATTCTTGTTTTAGTTTATTTTATTGCTTTAAATCTTTAGTTTTAGTTTAATTATTGCTTTCTTTAAATTCAAGAAGTCTAAAATACAAGTCTCTGTGGGATCGATAATCCAGACTTATTGTCAACTTTATTACTACACACAACCAGTCCACTTGCTCTGCAAATACTTGAGGATTTCTCGTCTCAGACGCTTGACGGTTAGAGTTTGATTAACATGTGCAAGGTTTCTCCTTAGCATTTTGAGCATTTGGATAACCTTTTATTCTTGAATTATTCACTCCCTTCTTTCCCTCATTGCCTGAGTTAGCTTTGACTCTCTCATTTGGCCTCTTACCATTATCCTTTGGTTCATTCAATGTTTGATTGTTTGAACCTTTCTCAACAAAGGATACACATTTTCCTTCGCTGGTTGCCGTAACTGTTGATTTTTTCGATTTGTTACTGAGTTTATCACACTCTAAACCAGTCTTTTCACTGAAAAGTCTAGTTACATCAGTCACATTGTCTAAATTCTTGACGCCTTTGACAATGACGAGACGAGCAACTCTAATTTAGTAAGTTCAGCGATCAGCTCAGCTTCTCTCTTGACTATCGTATCAAGATCACTTTTCAACTGAGGGATTTCAGCTTCAAGAGATTGTTCTTCTCAATACATTGTTATTGAACTTGCAACTCTGCCTTGAGCGTCATTTTCACTTCTAAACTTTGAAAACTCCTTGATATAGTTTGGCGGCACCTTGAAAATCTCTATGATAATCATTGACCTTGTCAAGTAATTTTTCACAGGAAAGAGGATTAGATAGTTCAGTAGTTATCTCTGGTTGAGATTCTTCAGTCGCTTCATGAGAAAGAGGATTAGACAGATTAGAGCTAAGACACTAGAAGTCCCATCATTGCTACTCTCTTCTGAAGATTCCAGATCCTCTTTAAGTGCGGAGAATGGTGCAGATTCCGTTAGAAAACTTTTTTTCCTACGGTTGCTCCTGAATTGACTTCTTTCCTCTCTATCTTGCTTAGAAAACTTTGCAACAGAGGGATAAGGACATTTTTCCTGGTGGTGCCCTAGTTGCCTATAGACATAATGAAGATCAATTCTTAATTTTTGTTCATAAGTTAACTTTGTCTTAACCTTTAGTCATGGAACAATTAGCGCTAAGAAATTCTGATTAGGAGACATTTGGTACAGAGTCAGTGCTTGAGGAAGCGGTGAAGAATACATAGGTGCTTGATACTACTGCACTTGTATAGGGGGAGGGGTTTGGTATGAAGTTTGTCCTTTGGAATTCTTTTCCTCATATCTCATAAATTTCTTAAACTTCTTTACCAAAAAATCTATTTCTTTGTCCTTACTTGATTCTGACGCTGAAACCTTACTCGCCAATTTAGCTTTGACATTTGCAATTAGCGCTCTAGATTCCATTGCCGAAGTTGATGCATTGCTGATGATAGGTTATGAATTTTTGTATTTTAGAGCCTCATATTCATGTTATTTATAATAGTTTATGCATGATTTATTCCACATATGTTTGTAATTTGTGTGCTTATTGAGTAAAGGTGAAAAATCATTGCAATCGAGGACAACTAGACAAAAATGCAGAATTGAAAAGTATTTAGAATCATAATTTGAGCACATTTTCATCAACAACATTGTAGATATATATCTTAGATTCACGTGGCAACTTGGATCACCCAAATCAGAGATATGTGGAGGAAGTTATGAAAGAAGCAAAATCACTGCGCAGGCAGGAAATTTTTTCAAAAATTCACGTCCGGACGTGGGGAGGGGGTTTAAGGATGAATGTTGGGAGGCTCAATGTTCGAATGTAGGCATCGGTAGCAACAGTTTAGGAAATTTCCAATTCTAATTCAAATAGAATTCTTCCACCCATTGGTTATAAATACTAGATCAATTCTGTTGGGTTTTGTACACTTTTTACACAGCAAATATAGAGACGAAATACACATAAAATAGAGCCCTAATAGGGTTTAGGCTTAGTTTTTACATATTCATGAAGATCTACACAAACCCTTGAAGGTGAAGAAATCAAGCATGGAAGGGATGAAGATCGAAGTGAAACCATCAATTATACGAGGGAGTTTCTTAGATTTAGATTTATTTTTTGTCTATGATTATGAATCTTTATCAAAGTTTATATCTTTTATCTTTCTTGATGAATTAGATTCTTCGAACTAAGGCCATGTATAGGCTAAACTATGAGATTCGAGTTATAAATTGTGTTTTTCATATTATCTTTTATTGCTTATGTTTTAATCTTGTTCTTAATGTTTCATATGATTAGTTGCCATATGAATGAAATTATGGTTAAATTTAAGGTGCAAAAGAATTAAATGCATCTTCTAACTTCGTTGATGCTAGGGATGGCTACACCCAATCTAGCATAGGTTATCAACGTAGAGGGATCGAATTGATAATAATCTTATGGAATTTTTCACCTTAGCAACATTAGTGTAATAATATGAAAATAAGATTTTAACAAGAATCGATTAATTAATGCCAACACATGTGTCTCAGTTGCTCTCTTCCATCGCTATCTTGATTTCGACATCTTGCCTCTTTTATCTAGCTTCCATAATATTTTAGTTAGTTCTTGCTTTTAATTTATTTTATTGCTTTAAAAATACCTAAATCTTTAGTTTCTTTACGTTCTTGTTTGCTTTAATTTCTCATAAAACTAAAATACACGTCTCTGTGAGTTCGACATCCTGGACTTAATTGTCAATTTTATTACTACACACGACTAGTCTACTTGTTGCACAAACACGTGAGGTTCTAACGTGTCATATGGCTTCTCCTAACTCAAATTCAAAGGCCCATAGTTTTGAAAATACATATTCTAGCATTAGAAGCGCCAACATTTGGGATTCTCTCCATGCAATAGTCTCCATAAGATATTTTCTTGGAAGACTTCTGAAAATCATATTGACCATTTCCTTATTGATCAAGTCCTTGTCCATTGATGCTAACTCTGTAATTAGCACAGTAAACCTGGTATCTAATTTATGTAGCGTCACATTGGGCTACATCTTGAAATGCTCAAATCTTTGCATGGCCATGGAGAGCATATTATCCTTCATTTGGGCGGATCCTTCATATATGATGGCCAGTTTTTCCCACATTTCTTTCGAGGTTTTGCATGACTTGATCTTGTTGAATAGCACCTCATTATCGCTCAACGCTGAGTAAAAAGCATTACGTCCAACATTCCAAATTTTCTCTCCAATGATCTTTAGGGGTCCATTCGACTTTGGCTTTCTCAACATAACCATTTGTAGTTGCTTCACTCGTTCCAGTAGCTCTAGTTTTGACTTTCATGATTTGAATGGGGCCATCTGAAATAACGTCACACATTTCACTATCACATGAGCATAGATATGTAAATGCTCTAAGGTTCCATGAGTCATAGTTTGACTCAATCAACTTTGGCATCTTTGTGAAAACCATGATATATGATAGAAAGATTTTACAAAAAGAAAGCTACTAACTTTGAACAACGGATCTAAACAAGTTGTTATGCTTAGAAACGCTTAGGTTTGTACTTCCACCGCTCTGATACCACTTGTTGGACTTAAGTGACATATAAAAAGGGTCTATAAGGGGGGAGGGGTGAGGATTGAATAGACCTTAAAGTTTTCTTCTAACTTCAAAAATTTTCTTGCCTTTTAAAATGTGTTGAAGACTTGGAAAGCAAAGCGCTAGGTTAAGTGCTAGAATGAGATAACTTAGACTTAGTGATTTTAGAAAATACCAAAGTAAGGTAAGGCTTAGATCGCTTAATCAGGGTTAGCACAACGGAAATGATTTTGTTACGTAGCATTCGGTATCTGACACGACAAAATCCTAGCAAGAGAACTAGGTCGCGTAAGTAGTAAAGTGGATTTCTAAGTCCGGGGTTATCGTATCCGCAGGGACAACTATAATCTAAGTACCAAGACTACTATATTACTCAATTCTAAGTTAAATCGGTCGATAGAAAGGTTGATTAACTAATTAATAAATACTAGAAAATAAACTAAGGCAACTTCACACCAAATAAAGGGAGGAAACAATAGAGAGAAGCGATCAAGGCACACGGTTAAACCGATTATGCATTTAGATTGTGATTTAGGTTCTATTGGATTATTAGATTGATTTAGCTAAGGCGAAATTCCCTAACGTACGTACTACCCAATCTCTTGGCATAGCAACCCTACCCTTGGTAACGATTTCCTATATATCTCTATATGAAAACCCGATTAACGAGGATGCATTTAAGGTCTAGGAATTCCCCACGTAAATGGAAAGCCACCTAAAGAAACCGAGTCTATCTCTAGTCGGTTTAACTATAGGGTATTCAATGTTTATATCTTCCCCAGGTTATTATCTCTCGATCTCTAACCTAGGCATTTTATCAAACACTTGGTGATCAAGCAAATGTAGCATTGAGATCAAATATTGAATACATAGCTAAAACCAAAATTAATCCAATAAACACCAACAAATCAACAATCAAAATAACATAAACGGCCTATCCATGGCCTCAATCAAACAAGTTTAGCTCATATTCATGTCAAAAGTGCAAATATAAATCATACAAGTCATAGGAGATTTGAACAAATTCAAGAAACAAATATGTAAAAACTCCCTAATTCTTGTAGAGATGTGGATTCCTTGTTGAATTCTTCATGTTATGACCTTCAATCTTCTCTTCTAAGCTCCCTCTCTCTCTATTTTCATGTGGCAGCTGCTATCCAAGGTGAGTTAGGGTAAAAAATGGCTAAAAGGGGTATTTATAGACCAACCCGCTGCCTCGAACGCCGCGGCATTCGCTTGTTGAACGCCTCGGCGTTGGCTACTGCATGTGAACGCCGCGGCGTTCGTGCATGAACACCGCGGCGTTCGTCCCCTGCTGCTCCAGCCAGTTTTGGTAAATTTCGCATAACTTTCTCTACCGATGTCGGAATTCACTGATTCAAGTTGCTGTAGAATCCTAAAACAAAGCTCTACAACTCTTCAGAAGACACTAGGGCCGAAATCAAACGTTAAAGATGACACAATTGTCTCACAAGTCACTGAATGAGAAAACTCCATCGTAAGACGTCTCTTCCGATGACGTTTTCACCTCCTTCCCTACATATCTGATCTTTGTCTTCAACATAAGAAATGTACCTTTGCCTCTTATCTTTCCATTGGTATAAGAAGTGTGTAATTTGGACATGGGTAGAGAAATCTATTCCATAAACTCTAGAACTCCGCAGACAGTTTGTATTTTTATGCATGATTTACCTTCAATCCTTGTTCTTTTCCTCCAAATCATATGTTATTCTAGAAAATATGAGAAAACAAGGATCAAAGCATCAAATGTGATCAAATTATCAAGGAAACAATCAAAACCAAATCGATAAACGGGGGAAAACTAGTGTAAAAATAACATATATCAGTATCAACAATTAGTCGCTTGATTGATTTTAATGCTTTTAAAAGATAATATGAAAACAATAAAGAAAGAAATTACACAGTAAAGAATGATATAAGATATGAAATGTTCATTGAGTGGTGTAATCCAAGCTACGTCCTTCTTCTCCTTTTGCACTCGGAGGAATTCACTAAATGATTCTCAAAGTCTTCATATAGATGACTCTTACAAATGGTGAATAACAATGAAGATGATCTTGAGCTCCTTGATCACACAAACTTTAGCTCCACTTAAATCTCTTCTCAACAAGTTTCGTTCACCCATAAATAGTGCTTGAAACACAATTTCTTCTTCACACATAGGAAAGAGGTTGAAGGATTTTTGTCACTAAGGTTTGTTTGATTTGGAAGTTCAAACAAGTTGGAATATCTCAGTAGTAGTGAGGGTTCTTCTATGGAAGATGCTTGAGATATTGGTGACTGTCTTTGGAATGCATGAAAAGTTTGAAAGATTTGGATATAAAGATTTAGAAGCTTTTCTTGGAAGGATTTCAGCAAAGTTTTTGCGTGTTTTCTTGTGTATATCTTATATGTTTAGGGTTTACTAAAATGTACTATTTATAATAATTTCTTGAGATTTGTCAGTTGGACACATGTTAGCGTGTGTCTAGTACGGCGAGTGGATAGCTGCTTTTTCTGACATTCCTGAAATTCTGCTCCAAGGATTGGATATGGCAGACTTTGAATTCTGACAGTCTAGTCAAGGGTGTCAAGTCTGTAAGCCAAATGTCCTTATCACATTTAATGCACTTATCAGGCATTAAATGCATATGAATTTATTTTCCATCGAAAATAAATTCCCATTATTGATTGTATTTAAGTCCTTTATGACTTCAGAATTTATTTTAGGTGAATGTTGGTCGCTTGGATGCTAATTCAGAGATCCTGAAATGTCTTTAGCGTTTGATAGACGCTTGATAAGAGTCATTTTTACTTGTTTTTAAGCCCTTATGTTTATGTTTTAGATTCATTTAACGCTTGATTTATGCCACATATGCGTATAACCAATGTGCTTATTGAGTCAAGGTGGAAAATCACTGCAATTGACGTAAAGTGCACAAAAACAGAGGCTATGTTTGGTTATGTTTTCAAGTCATATTTGGTCCAAAATTTCCGCCAAACAATGTTTGTTTCACATAATATTTCATCAAAAATACACAACTTTTTTTATCCAAAAAAACATAATCATTATTTTTCCTCTTTCTCTCACTTTGTCCCCTATCTCATTCTCTCTCCTCTATTTTTTATACAAAAATTTTCTCTCTCCTCTTAATATCCACTATCTCTCTCTCCTCTCTCTATCCCCCCCTCCTCTTTCTCTCTCTCTCTCTCTTCTCTCTCCTCACTCTTTCTCTTCTCTTTGATTGTGTCTTTTTTTTTTTTTTGGTAATATTTTGTCATATCTTTGACTATGTACCATTAAACTTTAAAATAGCAAAAAGTTTGTTTGTTTGTAATTCTATCATGAGAAATAGTATTATTGATAAAATATAGATTAAAATTTGTGGAGTTTTCTAAAGTAAAACTTTCAAATTTTGTTTTTCAAATTAGTTATAGTGAAAATATTTGGATTTATATATATCTATATTTATATACATATATATGTTATTTGTACATATTATTTTAAAGTTTTATTTATTTTTTATGTATGTGGCTGTGTATAATTTATCTCATTACTAAATTTGTGATTTGATTGTGTGTGTGGATCGAGAAATCCATGTGTGTTACCCATATTATGTGTGTATGTTTTCTTAATGTATATTATGTGGGGGAAAAAAGGTCTTGGGACAGTCAAAGGCAATTTGACTACGGTCAACTCGGGTTTGACCGAGTCAACCGCGTGGTCAACGCGGATTTGACCGCGTGAATAGTGACTTGAACAAGGGTTTCTTAGTTCGTGGTTTTGGTTTGGATTTGGTAATTGACTTGTAATAGAAGTGACCTAATTATCTAAGAATAGGAATGTATTTAGATAATTTTTAAAATAAATTACTTATTAATATTGTTTTTATAAATTAAATAAAAGAAAAAGAAAAAAGAAGAGGTGGGGACTGTTCATCGTCTTCCCCAATCTCCCCCAACCCCCCTCACACCCCTTTCCCAGGCGCATACACACACACACAGTTTGAGCGCACACAAACACACACAATTACACACACACACACACACACTATTACACGCACACACAATTACACACACAGTCACACACGCAAACTGTTACACGCACTCTCACACAAGCTGATACATATATATATGAATATATATACTTTTCTTTTAATTATATATCAACTATTATTAACACTATTACTTATATAAATATGTGTGTGTGTGTATATATATACTTTTCTTTTAATTTTATATAAACTACTATTACACATATATATATGTACACTAATATATATATATATATATATACACACACACTACTATTACTTACATATATACATATATATTTATCTATATATATAATAATTATTTCAATCTCAATATTATATTATAATTTTTAATTATTGACAGACAAAAACTTACGTGATTTGACAGCTACAGTAATTTATGTTCCCTCTGAAAACAAAACCAAACACTATCTTACCAGAAAATCACTCAAAAACCAACTCCTAAAACATAACAAAACATTATCCCATCAAAATTGCACGTGTCCCCATAAAATTTTCACCAATAATTCTCACCAAAATACCATCCCAAAACATAACCAAACATAGCCACAGTATTTCAGTATATTTTGAAATCGAATTTGAGGATGTTTTTTTCCTATAAAGTTGTATATCTCTGTCTTGGCTTCACATGACAACTTGAATCATCCAAATCCGAGGTCCGTGGAGAAAGTTATGAAGAAAACACGGTTAAGACCTCGCACTGTGGTGCCTAGGCGCTACCTTATCCGTGCCTAGGCGCCGGTCAACTTCTTCCCAAAGAAACTTAGGCCACCTGGACCACGCCTAGGCACCATTTGGGTCATGCCTCGGCGCCGATACAGCGGGTTTGAATGTATAAAGGCCAAAAATCAAAGGAAAAAGAGGGGGGTTCAACTTCAAAAGGAAAAAGATGGGGGTTCAAATTCAAAAGAAATTTCGGGGATTTCTTGGGATTGGGACCTCACTTTTCATCACTTTAGAAGAGCAAAAGAGAAAGGAAAGAAGAGATTCAAGCCTCCAATTAAAGATTCGATCATCAATTCAACATAGGGAGTTTCTTAGCTTTAGATTCATCTTTGTCTATGAACATGGATCTTATGCTTAGCCTTTTCCTTATGCATTTTATGAGCTAAATTGTTGAACTAGGGCCATGAGAAGGCCATGTTGTTAGTATTGTGATAATAAGATTGTTTTCCATTTCAATTCGTATATGGCTATGTGTTGTGATTTTGTGGGTGAATGCCTTACATATGCTTGATCACCATGTGTTTGATATCATGCCTAGGTGAATTATTCGAGAGAAAGTTGACTTAGGGTGCAAGAATTTCACAACATCACCGACCAAATAGGAATTGCCCTAGACATAGGTAAAGATTCCCGGGTGAAGTCGTTCGATTTTAATCGAGAAAGCTCTAGCTCTTTAATGCATGCTTAGTGGTTAGATTTTCAGGTAGACATACTTAGGAAACCACCAATTAAGTATGGGAGTCTATTGGTGATGATCTTAGGATAGCAATACACAACATGTGCCCGAACATGAGCCTTAGTCACCCATCCACCTTGGAAGTTTAATCCCTCTTTACTCTCGTTTTAGTTCTTGTATCTTATTGCTTAGTTAAATCTCCATTTTAATTCCTTTTCTTATTGTCAATCATAAACTAAAATTCAACTCTCTGTGGTTCGACAACCCGGACTTCTTTTTGTCCATTTTTATTACTACACACGACTAGTGCACTTGCTACCAAAGCACGTTAGCTTCTGGCGTGTCATGTTTTTGGCGCCGTTGCCAGAGACTTGTTTATTTTAGTTTTTGATTCTAGTGTATATATTTGGCTTTGCTTCGATTTTTTTCTTTTTTTTTTTCCAATGCCCGAGCGTGATGAGTTTAACATTCAAGCGTCTGAAATAGTAGCATAATTGGAAAGGTTACTATACAGGTCCACGAGTATAGCGGTAATTAATGTCCATGATGGTAAGTTGTCCTCTAGTGTAGGAGATAATATGGTTATTTGTGTTAACTATGAGGTTTTTAAGCATTCAGTTGATTCTACATTATCTTTACGCATCGATGCTTTTGATCCTTTTAGTTTTGAGCTTTTTCAGGAAAAAAGAACCAATAATCTCCATGAATCCTACATCATGAACTCCAAGTTTGTCACTTCAATGGGTGAAGGAAAAAGAGCTAGTGTCCATCGCTTAGAGAATAGTCCATATCATCACCCGACGCATGGGGAAGAAAGTATGATAAGGGTGTTGATGGACTTTAAACAAATTTTTGAGTCGATGATTGCTTGGTTCCTACTCAAGCTACTTCTCACAAACACTGAGCCAAGTTTCATTCTTGATTGGAGAGTGAAAAAAGCATTCATACGACATCCTCCTTGAGTCGACTCGGTAAAGTCAAGCTATTGACTATAAACAAGCGCTTCTTGGGAGGCAACCCAAGTTTGAAAGTTTTTTTTTCTTTTTGCTTTTGTTTTTGTCCTGTTTAGTTTTGTTTCTTTATCTTATGTTGTCAAGCATGCACTTTCGGCATGCTTCTCTTTGAATCTTGATGGTTTGTAATGTGAGTACATGACATGTAGTAGCCGAGTTTTGCTTTGGAGAATTATTTTCATTGCGGATTTCACGTGATTAAGGTTTGCCTTTCAACATCTTTGTTGTAAGTACTCTCGTTTACCCTCGTTGGAGTGCGTATGATTGAGTCAACATTGAGGGCAATGTTGTGTTTAATTGTGTGTGGGGGAGGGGGCGTATCTATATGTCGTGTAATCTTGTTTTTAGCTCAAATTTGGGGGAACCGGTGCTATTGCATGTATTGTGCTCTAATGTTTTGAGAAAAATCAAGCATAACAAAATTTCGTGCTAGGATGTTAGCTTGCCAATTGGTGCAATTAAACTTGAGAACTCGAGACAATGGCATGATATGTTGTATATTCTATTAATGGTCTAAAATGAAAAATTACACATCTTGATTATGCTCATTTCAACCTTAGTTGAGAATTAATTTTCCTTAGAAGATACACGTTGCACATAAGTCGAAGGTAGAGGGATTGAAAAGGCTTCCCCATCCCGAGACATGTGAGGAGCACCCCTGTATATATTAACCTAGATTTTTCATGTTGTTTTGAGATGATTAGTTGCTTAGGGGTTCATAATTGTGTTAGATGAATGAATGATTGAGATAAGATTGGTATGACCTTGAAAATTTGGGTCAGGCCAACGAATATTTGAGGTTACCAAAGCACCATTGCCTACATACTACACTCGTTGAGCTAATTTGAGCTTTGCTCAAGCCAATCGGGAATGAGTCGAATAAAAGACCTCATTCTATTTTGTGGCCTTTGCAACTTGGGTGATTAAGTTTGTAGGAGTGTCTTAACACTTAGCACCCTAAAACCCTCTAGTTTGGGAGTTGTTGACCCAAAGCCCGTTAAATGGGTGGCAAAGAAGATCTAAAGGGGTAGAACATTACACGAGGCCATATGTTGATTATAAGCTTAAATCGTTTTAAAGCATGAAGTGTCAATGTAAAGTGAATGGAAGTGAGCAGAATTTAACCTTAAAGTTGCCTGTGATTCGATGAGCTTTATGATCTATCGAAAGTTGGTAGATATGGGGAATGTTTCCAAGCATGGTAGGGATGCCTTTAGATCATAATGCCCTAGATCTTATCCAACTACACCCTTTGGAAATTGGTTCGATTCTAAGTGTTTAATGAGCATTGTCTTCATTTGTGTAGATATTGTTGAGCTTTATTGTCACTTGATTAGTGCCATTACATCGTAGTTCTTATTTTGAGTTGTATTGGTTGGTTTGAGCTAAACATCCTTCGACTTTGTGGGTATATCCTATACAAACCCTCACGAGACTATAACTCGTCCTTTGAGGCAACTCAAGGGTTCAAAGGCATTTTCCACACACTAAGTGCAACCGTTTACTCCACGAAAGTGAGTTAGTAGTTTTCTTTTCATTTCTCCCTTGTTTGATGATGTTTCCATATCCTAGAATTCTTATTGCTCGAGGTCGAGCAATTGATAAGTGTGGGGGGTTGATAAGAGTCATTTTTACGTGTTTTTAAGCCCTTACGTTTATGTTTTAGATTCATTTATCGCTTGATTTATGCCACATATGCGTATAACCTATGTGTTTATTGAGTAAAGGTGGAAAATCACTGCAATTGACGTAAAGTGCACAAAAACACAAAATTTCAGTATATTTTGAAATCGAATTTGTGGATGTTTTTTTCTATAAAGTTGTATATCTCTGTCTTGGTTTCACATGACAACTTGAATCATCCAAATCCCAGGTCCGAGGAGAAAGTTATGACGAAAACACGATTCCTGCACTGAAAAATAAGAAAACGGTTAAGACTTCGCACTGTGGCGTCTAGGCGCCGGTCAACTTCTTCCCCAGGACACTTAGGCCACCTAGACCGTGCCTAGGTGCCATTTGGGTCACGCTTGGGCGCCGATACAGCGGGTTTGAAGGTATAAAGGCCAAAAATGAAAGGAAAAAGAGGAGGGTTCAAATTCAAAAGGAATTTTGGGGATTTCATGGGATTGGGAACTCACTTTTCATCACTTTAGAAGAGCAAAAGAGAAGGGAAAGAAGAGATTCAAGCCTCCAATTAAAGATTCGATCATCAATTCAACATAGGGAGTTTCTTAGCTTTAGATTCATCTTTGTCTATGAACATGGATCTTATGCCTAGCTTTTTCCTTATGCATTTTATGAGCTAAATTGTTGAACTAGGGCCATGAGAAGGCCGTGTTGCTAGTATTGTGATAATAAGATTGTTTTCCATTTCAATTCGTATATTGCTATGTGTTGTGATTTTGTGGGTGAATGCCTTACATATGCTTGATCACCATGTGTTTGATATCATGCCTAGGTGAATTATTCGAGACAAAGTTGACTTAGGGTACAAGAATTTCACAACAACACCGACCAAATAGAAATTTCCCTAGACATAGGTAAAGATTCCCGGATGAAGTCGTTCGATTTTAATCGAGAAAGCTCTAGCTCTTTAATGCATGCTTAGTGGTTAGATTTCTAGGTAGACATACTTAGAAAACCACCAATTAAGTATAGGAGTCTATCACGAGGCATCGGTTATTCTTTACCATAGGAGCTTTCACCAAAGCAATGTATGTCTAATGAATTGGTAATGATCTTAGGATAGCAATACACAACATGTGCCCGAACATGAGCCTTAGTCACCCATCCACCTTGGAAGTTTAATCCCTCTTTACTCTCGTTTTAGTTCTTCTACCTTCTTGCTTTGTTAAATCTCTATTTTAATTCCTTTTCTTATTGTCAATCATAAACTAAAATTCAAGTCTCTGTGGTTCGTCAACCCGGACTTCTTTTTGTCCACTTTTATTACTACACACGACTAGTGCACTTGCTACCAAAGCACGTTAGCTTCTAGCGTATCAAGTTTCTGGGGATTCAAATGTTGATCATCAACTTTTTCTCCGATAGACTCACTTAGAATTCCATCAAGGATTAAGTTTTCAAGCCTAACAAAATAATAAACTTTCAACGCTTATATAGATTTTCTATGAAAGCATAAATTTACACTTTTTTGGGGTCCAACATAAAATCCTATCTTGTCATCATCAAAACATCTAACATGAAATTTTCTAACAACTGTTTGTTTCTCTATTCTTAACACTTACCTTTAACTGGAAAAACAACATTCATACACTTTAACTTACAATAAATTAGTCTAGTACGATGTACTTTTTTGTATATTCAGTCCCACTAGTTAAATAATAGATATAAATTGTTAGTTTGGTCACATACTTTTAACGTGGTCAGTATTTAATTTAGTAGCGCGTGTGTTCAATGTACGAAATGTCATCTATTCTTAGTGAATAAGACTAATATTGCAAAAAAAAAATGCATAATTTGGAATTAATTTCACTAGTTTATAAACAATCAGACTAAACTTGCATTAATTCTCTATCATATGGAACATGCAGTACAATTTTCCCTTCAACAATCCAATGAATTACTCGGGATCTTAAGAACTTCGATTATTATATAATTTCGATACATCGAAGATACATCAAATAGATTCTTGTTATACGTCCATATATACTTAACAATATGTCAATTGTTGTTTTTGATCAAGTTACGAATCAATTCACAGTTTCATGTTTTGCACATCCGCACTTACCAATACTCGAATATGATTTTATAGTATCAATATATATATATATATATATATATATATCAGGTTAAAAGTATTAAACACTCCAAACTATGGCCGTTTTCACATCTTTTGAGATTCTTTTGTTTTGCACTTTACTTCTCGAACTTCAAGGTTTTTATAGTTTTTTATATTCTTGCATATTCAGGCGGAATATTCCTTTTAGATCCCATCACATGTGGGTCAAATGCCTTTTTTTTAAGTACACTACACTCATTTGACATGTTTCTTATTTTATTTTTATATTTATGTCTTAAACTTTATCTACCCCAAATTAACCTAAACCTTAAAGTTTATCAACCATCACCCCCTTTTCAATCCCCAATTCTGATCGGTGACCACTCCTCCACTACCCCTGCTCCTATGTCTGAAAACCCACAACCCCATGTCATCATCCTTTGAAACCCATTAAGTTAAATATAACATACGAATTTTTGAAGTCGAAAAATACTTGAGGGTCTATTCAACCCCTCCCCCCTTCTAGACCCTTTCATATGTCACTTGGAACCACCAGGTCCCAAGTTGCATACGAAAGGGTCTAGAAGGGGGGGGGGGGGTTGAATAGACCCTCAAGTCTTTTTCGACTTCAAAAATTATTTGTATTAAAATTAGTTGGACGCTTGAAAAGTAGGAACTTGACTGAGCGTCTATTGAAGACTGTCCTTAGAAAGATCACTTAGACTTCAAGAATTGAATACTATAACAAAATAGGTTTAACCGTTCAGTTCTTTGATTAGTGCTAGCACAGCAGAATGGTTTTAGAGTCTTCTCTTTTTGAAATCTTTAGCGTCACAGAATGTGTTTTAGTTGCTTAGCGTTCAATTGAGTTCTACTTAACAGATTTATGCAATGATTTGACAGTATGAAAATTGACTGTAAAGTAAAGAACACAATATTTGTAAGGTTCGTTGGGTGATGTAATCCCAACTACGTCCTTCTTACACTTGGAGGTAATCCACTAAAATGATTCTCAAATAACACATAGAATCTTTTACAAATTAGGGAGAGATGGATTTTTTTGACTTGAGCTCCTTGATCACACAGACTTCTGCTCCAAATCACTTCAATCCCCTTGCTACTTTCACCCAGAAATGATGCAAGTATCCAACTTCGACTTCACACATATCGCGAGGCTTGGATGAGATTTTTCTAAAGGTTTTTTTGATTTTGATAAAGTTCAAACAACTTGGTAATATCTCAATAGTAATGTGGGTTTCTCCAAAAAGAATGTTTGAGATATTGGTTGAATGTCTCAGGAATTTTCGAGAAAAGCAAAGAGAATTTTTGCTTGAATATTCTGGATTTTCTAGGAGTTTAAGGAATGAGACTTCAATGCAACAACAATTTGGCTTGAAACAATAATTGTTGTTTTTGGCTTGTTATTAAAGACCTATTTGTAGGCAATCTTGGAAAAAGTGTCCGTTTGACTAATGCACTGGCGCGTGTCTCTCCCTTCCGCGAGTGAACAACTTTTGTCTTTTTTTCTAAAAACTTGCTGCACAAAAATTGGTGCTGCAGTCCGCAAAATTTGATAGTCAATGGGGTGGCTTCTTCGTACGTCCGAAAAAGTTTATCACATTTAATGTTCTTATCATCATTTAATGCATTTGAAATAAATGCCCGTTGGCAATTAATGATCTGGAATATTTGCATTAAAACTATTTCTAGACTTAGAAGTAAATTCAGGTGAAATCAGTCACTGATAGACGCTCATTCATCCTTGAATCACTTCTATCCTATAAGTAACGCTTGATGTAGTTGGTCGTTTGGATGCTTGGAATCTTTATCTTCATTCTGACTTCAGGTTTTTGAGTCTTCAAACTTAACTTCTGATGAGCTCACCCAGAAATTATCAGATGCTTAGTCTCAGAATACTTAGCCCTAACAATCTAGAATAAAATAAAGTAAAGCCTATACAAATCTAACGCTTCAAAGCATGTAACATGATTTCTAAATAAAATCAAACTTACATATTTTGGGGTCTAGCAAAACATCCTAATTGTCAATATCAAAACATCTAACATAAAATTTCCAAACAAAAAGCATGTAAAATAATCATTCATCACGAATATGTTCCAAATCAAGCTCATCTCATCAAAATAGGCATCTCAAAACAATGTGAAATCTCTACTAACATGCTCAACATACTTAAAATAACCCAAACATCAAGCATATAGAGACACATGCCAAAAGTGCATGCTCAGAAAAAACAAACAAAAAGAAAGTAAAAAACAAAAGAAAAATCACAAAGGTTAGGTTGCCTCCCAAGAAGCGCTCTTTTAAAGCCACTAGCTTGACTTTATGTAAGAGATTGGCTCAAGGTGGTTTTTGGATGAATGCCTTGTTCATTTTCCAATCCTCTATAGGGTGTCGCTTCAACCCTTGGCCATTAGTAGTGAAGACTGGCCAATTATTTGTGCTACATATCCTAGGGTTAGACTAAGCAATCATCCACTCATTAATTTTGGAATTATCCCTCAACACCTCTATTTCTATTTCTTTCCCATGCATCGGATGATAATGTGGATTTTCCTCCAAGATAGAGATAAATGTTGGGTATATGCCCTAAATGACAATGAGGACAAGTAGATTGTATAAGGTATCAAATTATGTTGTACAAACTTATATTTAATAAAGACATTTATTCTTCTATTCATATAAAACTTGATGGCATTAATAAGTATTGTACAAATAGTCTGTCTGTATCGAGGTTGACTCTTCTCCTTTTATGGAATAAAGAAGTGGCACTGGGAGAGTCTTATTCCTGATCACTTAAAAAGGGTTCGCAAGTCAAGAAATCCTAATCGGGCATTAAGATTTGACTCGTATGACACATGCTCTGACAAGGAGTGTCAGTCGAACATAATGGGATAGTGAGAAAACGTGTCATCATGGGTATTTACTGTGTGACTATCAATGATTGGATTACAGATCATAATAGTATGCGTGAGCCTTAGACCTGAGGTTCATGATCAACGAACTTGTACTATGGAATCTAATACTAGAGTAGTTAGTCCCAACTCACCCCTTGGTGAGGCTGACCTCGAAGTGCGATCTCAATGAGTCGAGTAGCACTTGTGAAGTGATCACAAAGATGGGATTCACTATCTCGATAGTCAACAAGAAAGTATCCTGTGCAATTATAGGCATATGAAATTATATGAAGTTTGGTAGGACATGGCTAAAGCAATGAAACTAGCTCATGTAGGACATGGAGGGTAGTTTGGTAATTTCATCATGCTATGATTAAATGCACAATATCAAGTTTAGTGAGTTTGACATATACCATGACTCTCACTTGATCGGAATACGTCAATGAAGGGCTTGTACACATGGTATTTATGGTCTAGAGGTTCGTAAATGATTCGTTCATTTCATACTCAATTGGGTTACGATGTGAGTCCATAGGACTTGCTAGGTGACACTTACATCCTTTGGTAATTTCTTCCATTGCCAATTGAGATGAAGCTAAAGAGTCGCGCTATAAGAAATGAACAAGATGTCTTTTTGTGTTAATCTTTTAGAAAGATATAATTAATTGGGCTTATTCATTTATTGGTTAAATCAATAAATTAAATATTCAAATTAATTACATTCAATTGAATTATTTAATTGGAAAATTAATTAATTAATTAATATCTATTGGATTTAAATAGGATTTAAATTAAATATATATTAAAAGGTAAACTAGGTTGACTGGGCCAACTGAAGCCCACCTACACGTCCAAAAAGCCCTAGGGGCGGCCGCAAGGACTCTTTGGAGAGACTCCTACTTGTTGCTTAAGTCATTAGAGTTATAAGGTAACTCT
Organism: Buddleja alternifolia; assembly: GCA_019426215.1. Taxonomy (NCBI): domain Eukaryota; kingdom Viridiplantae; phylum Streptophyta; class Magnoliopsida; order Lamiales; family Scrophulariaceae; genus Buddleja; species Buddleja alternifolia. The sequence goes on from CM033395.1 coordinate 11,698,826, forward strand.
AATTGCAACAAGGTATTGGAACCCTAATTGCATAACACAAAATGAAGGAGATTCTATACCAATTACCTTGCGCTAGCCGTCCATCATCATCAACAGGAAGGTTTTTGGAGATCTTTGGAAGGCTCGTTTCGCGTGGATCTTTAGAGACAGGAGCTCAAGGACTTTCTGTTATGTGAATTCAAAAATATGAAATCGATAAGGTAATCTGTTAGGAATTTCATTGTTTTGATGATGACAAGATAGGATTTCATGTTAGACCCCAAAAGAATGTAAGTTTATACTTTCATAGAATATCTGTATAAGCGTTTGAAAGTGTATTAGTTTGTTAGGCTTGTAATCGTTATCTTTGTAGATTTTAGACTAAGTATTTAATACCAAGTCACTGATAGAATTCTGAGTGAGTCTATCAAGGATGAAGTTGAAGATCAGCGTCTGAAGTCAAGTGAAGATGAAGATTTGTCTTAAGCGTCTGTCAAACGCTTAAGAGTCTATTTCAGGAGTTATGAATCAAGCGTTCGAGAGAATGTTCTTAGCGCCTAGCTAACACTAAAAGACTGTTGAAGGAGTGTTGATCCAAGCGCTCATTCACTCAAGCGATTCACCTGAAATACATCCTCAAGTCATCTAATCATTCAACGGACATTTATTTCCAACGGGAAATAAATTCAAATGCATTAAATGCCTGATAAGTGCATTAAAAGTTATAAGACAGTATGACTTGAGGACAAGCCACCTTTTGACTAGACTGTCAGCCTTTCAGTGCTTAAGTATGCTCATTTCCAATCGGAATCAGCAGAAATCAAGGAATATCAGAAAAAGGACTATTTGAAGCTCTGCGTGAGGAACACGCGCCTGACTTGTGTCCAACGGACAAATCCTGAGCCTCCCTATAAATAGTACCCTTGAGCTATCTCTATGTGTGTGAGAAAAAGACGAAGACGTGAAAGAGAGCTGAGAAATAATTTGAGAGAAAAAGCTTCCAAACTCCATAGCCAATTGGAATTCAAGAAAGTTAATTCTTTCAACAAGCAGTATTTTTGTGTAAGAGAAGTTTGTTGAAGAAGATCTTTTTTGAAGCTCCAATATCCTTAAAGCTTCTCAAATACATTCCAGACAGTCACCCGATATCTCAAATATCTTCCAAGAAGAACCCTAAACTATTATTGAGATATCCCAAGTTGTTTGAACTTCCCAACATCAAACAAACCTATTACAATAAACCCTCAACACCTTTCATCTGAGTGAGAAAGATTGTTGACTTCCACAAGCGGTATTTTTTAGTAAGAGAAGCTTGTTGAAGAAAGGTCTTTATTGGAGCTGAAGTCTGTGTGATCAAGGAGCTCAAGGCCATCTTGGAGAAGATCTTCATTGGAGCTGAAGTCTGTGTGATCAAGGAGCTCGAGATCGTCTTTCCAGAAGTAGAGGATTGAAGTGGCTTGTAGAAGAAATCTGTGTGACCAAGGATCTCAAGTCATCCACATCCATTGCTTCCTTTGTCCCTAATTTGTAGAAGATTCTGTGTGATTCTTTAAGGATCATTTTAGTGGATTGCCTCCGAGTGCAAAGGAGAAGAAGGACATAGATGGGATTACACCACCTAGTGAACCTTACAATTTCCTGTGTCACTTTACTGTTTTAATGATTTACATTGCATTTGCATATTCCATCTCTTAAAGGCTTTAAAACAGTTAAGCGACTATTTGCAAAAAGTGAACGCCAAGCTTTCAAAACAGACTTAAGCGCTTCACCAAGCGCTAAAGCCCTCTGAGCATTCAAAACCTATTTAAAAGGAAAGCAACTAAAGAAAAACTTTTGTAACGCTAAAACATTTTCAAAGAGAAGACTTTAAAATACTTCCGCTGTGCTAATCCTGATTAAGTGATCTAAGAGTTACCCTACTTTGGTAATAGTTGAAATCACTAAGTCTAAGTTAACTTTATCAAAACAGTCTTCGAGTAAGCGACTAGTCAAGCGATTACTATCCTTAAGTGTTCAAAAGAAATTTTAATATGAAACTTTTTGAAGTAAAAAAAAGGACTTCAGGGTCTATTCAATCCCACCCCCCCTTCTAGACCCTTTCGTATGCCGTTGTGGGACCACCACTTGGTATCAGAGCGGTTGAAGTTGAATTTTTTTTTGAATTTCCAAGCATAACTGCTTGTTCAGATCCCTTTTAAAATTTAGTTGCTTTAAAAGTTTTAAAAATGGCATTTTCAAGAGTACCTAAGTTGACTGAGTCAAAGTATGACTCATGGAAGGTCAAAGCTTTTGCTTATCTTTGTGCCTGTGATGATGAAATGTGTGATATCATTTCAGATGGACCGATCAGAATATTCAAAGAAACCACAAGAGCGCCTGGAGCGGCTGAAGCGACTCCAGATGGTTATGTTGAGAAACCAAAGCATGAGTGGTCAGCTGATGAGCGTCGAAGAGCAAATTTGGATAATGTTGGACAAAACGCTCTCTATACAACCATTGGAGATAATGATAACTTATTCAATAAGGTCAAATCGTGCAAGACGACTAAGGAAATTTGGGATAAGTTAGCCACGATATGTGAAGGTTCAACAAAGATGAAAGAAAACAAGCTCTCCTTAGCCATGCAAAGATTTGAGCAGTTTAAGATGATGCCAAACGAGATGCTAGATCAATTGGATGCGAGATTTACGTCGCTTATTACAGAGTTAGCGTCTTTGGATAAAGAGTTGACCAATAAGGAAATGGTCAAAAAGATTTTTAGAAGTCCCCCGAGCCAATATTTGATAAAGACTATGGCAATGAGAGAATCACAAATGTTGGACATTATTACGCCAGAACATGTGTTCTCGGAGCTAAAGGCTTTTGAATTCGAATTAGGAGAAGTCAGCTACACCTCGTCTTCAGCGACTGAGTCCGGAGCCTTAATCGCTACAACCAATAGCAAAGGGAAATCAGTTAGTGAGGTGGAAGCGACAGAATCAGATGAGGATCAGGAAATGGATTTATTGGTCAAAAAATTTGAGAAATTTCTAAGACATGAGAAAAAAAGAAATCCTGCTTCTCATTTATGAAGGCACAATTTATTTAAACGCTTAATCATTATGCATCATATTTTTATTAGACAAATAATCTAGGGGGAATTCACTTTATTATATTGTCTAAAAGCGTTTTTCAAAAGTGTTACAAGTTATTAAATTTAGGGGGAACCTTAAAATTGTACTTGAACATATCTTTAAGCGTCAATGATCAAAAACCGTTTTCATATGCATAGATCATCAACGCTTATCATTATTTGTGCATGAAGTGTTAAACGCTCAAATACAAAAGGAGTTTTTTTTCAAGCGTCAACATTAATCTTTAAACTCTTGGTATCATATTTCAAATTGGTATATTAAGCGTTGAACATTCCCTTCAACACTTAATAAAATATTTTACCAAAATCATGCATAATTTTTTTTCAAAAAAAAAAAAAGGCAGACTCAGTTGGGATGTTGATTTATCAACAAGTGATATCAACAAAGGATATCTACTAGTTGTGTCAACTGTGGTGGAAATCGCTAGAGATTTGTCACTGTCCTTCCAGACGTGGAAGCAACTGTGTAAATCGCTAGGAGATTCCTTTGTTACACTGTCAGTCTAGACGTAGATGAGATTGTGAACGCTGAGCGGTCGATAGAAGTGGCCGAGAGATTACCCCCACACCAATTTGTCTTCCTTCCCAAGCACTCCAAAGTCATTCTCCTTAAGTCGCTTACCAGCAGTACTTTCCCACCAATCAAACGCTTCAAGCAGATTCTGCAGCCTTTCCTCTGATGATACAAAGTTGATGATGCCAAGAAGGGGGAAAAGGTAAGAAAAGCAGTTTAAGGGGGAAGTAAGGGGAAAGAAAAAGAAAACAAGGTATGAGTTTTCAGTATAAATCATTACGCTTTCAATTCCATATATATGAATGAATGATTTATCGCTGAAACACCTTGTTGAAGTTAATCTAAATTTAGCTAACTGATCTAACTTTCTAAACGCTAACTTATATTATTTTGGGCTTTTCTTTGAACTCTTAATCTATAAAAGAGTTATAAGAGTTAAGGTCTTGACATCATCAAAAAAGGGGAAATTGTTAGGAATTTCATTGTTTTGATGATGACAAGATAAGATTTCATGTTAGACCCCGAAAGAATGTAAGTTTATACTTTCATAAAATATCTGTATAAGCGTTTGAAAGTGTATTAGTTTGTTAGGCTTGTAATCGTTATCTTTGTAGATTTTAGACTAAGTATTTAATACCAAGTCACTGATAGAATTCTGAGTGAGTCTATCAAGGATGAAGTTGAAGATCAGCGTCTGAAGTCAAGTGAAGATGAAGATTTGTCTTAAGCGTCTGTCAAACGCTTAAGAGTCTATTTCAGGAGTTATGAATCAAGCGTTCGAGAGAATGTTCTTAGCGCCTAGCTAACACTAAAAGACTGTTCAAGGAGTGTTGATCCAAGCGCTCATTCACTCAAGCGATTCACCTGAAATACATCCTCAAGTCATCTAATCATTCAACGGACATTTATTTCCAACGGGAAATAAATTCAAATGCATTAAATGCCTGATAAGTGCATTAAAAGTGACAAGACAGTATGACTTGCGGACAAGCCACCTTTTGACTAGACTTTCAGCCTTTCAGTGCTTAAGTATGCTCATGTCCAATCGGAATCAGTAGAAATCAAGGAATGTCAGAAAAGGGACTATTTGAATCTCTGCATGAGGAACACGCGCCTGACTTGTGTCCAACGGACAAATCCTGAGCCTCCCTATAAATAGTACCCTTCAGCTGTCTCTATGTGTGTGAGAAAAAGACGAAGACGTGAAAGAGAGCTGAGAAATAATTTGAGAGAAAAAGCTTCCAAACTCCATAGCCAATTGGAATTCAAGAAAGTTAATTCTTTCAACAAGCAGTATTTTTGTGTAAGAGAAGTTTGTTGAAGAAGATCTTTCTTGAAGCTCCAATATCCTTAAAGCTTCTCAAATACATTCCAGACAGTCACCCGATATCTCAAACATCTTCCAAGAAGAACCCTAAACTATTATTGAGATATCCCAAGTTGTTTGAACTTCCCAACATCAAACAAACCTGTTACAATAAACCCTCATCACCTTTCATCTGAGTGAGAAAGATTGTTGACTTCCACAAGCGGTATTTTTTAGTAAGAGAAGCTTGTTGAAGAAAGGTCTTTATTGGAGCTGAAGTCTGTGTGATCAAGGAGCTCAAGGCCATCTTGGAGAAGATCTTCATTGGAGCTGAAGTCTGTGTGATCAAGGAGCTCGAGATCGTCTTTCCAGAAGTAGAGGATTGAAGTGGCTTGTAGAAGAAATCTGTGTGACCAAGGATCTCAAGTCATCCACATCCATTGCTTCCTTTGTCCCTAATTTGTAGAAGATTCTGTGTGATTCTTTAAGGATCATTTTAGTGGATTGCCTTCGAGTGCAAAGGAGAAGAAGGACGTAGCTGGGATTACACCACCCAGTGAACCTTACAATTTCTTGTGTGACTTTACTGTTTTAATGATTTACATTGCATTTGCATATTACATCTCTTAAAGGCTTTAAAACAGTTAAGCGACTATTTGCAAAAAGTGAACGCTAAGCTTTCAAAACAGACTTAAGCGCTTCGCCAAGCGCTAAAGCCCTCTGAGCGTTCAAAACCTATTTAAAAGGAAAGCAACTAAAGAAAAACTTTTGTAACGCTAAAACATTTTCAAAGAGAAGACTTTAAAATACTTCCATTGTGCTAACCCTGATTAAGTGATCTAAGCGTTACCCTACTTTGGTAATAGTTGAAATCACTAAGTCTAAGTTAACTTTATCAAAACAGTCTTCGAGTAAGCGACTAGTCAAGCGATTACTATCCTTAAGCGTTGTGGGACCACCATAAAAAAAAGGACTTCAGGGACTTCAGGGTCTAGACCCCTTCGTATGCCGTTGTGGGACCACCATAATCAGTTTAGTTTAAATTTTCGAAAACCTTTGAAAATCACCAAACCACGTTAAACTGATTTAGCTTTAAGAATCCTAAAATTCTTCCACTGCATTTTTCGCTCTAGAGGATTCGTTACAGTGGTATCAGAGCCGAGTTTAACGCGTTTGATGATTTATTGCGTTTCAGAGCGGTGCTGGGCTCCGTGCGCTGAACAAGGCCCAACGCATGTGTGTGTGTGAGTTTCGGGTTTCTAGGCCCGACATAGCGATTAATATAAATATATATATATATATATATTTTATATATATAAAAATATTAATAATTATTGGGTTTGACCCAATAGATAAATTTGACCCGAAATTTGGTCAATTTCCCCTTTTCTTATTAAAAATGATTTGTTTTTCTAAAATTAAATTAGATTTAATTAGTTAAATTAGATTTAACTTTTATAATTAAATTGGATTTAATTATGTCCTAAACTAAATTGGGAATTTTAATTATGATCCAAGACGATTAAATAAATTGGATTTATTTTAGGGTTGAGTTTATTTCTCAAAATAATTAAGAATAATTTAGACTTATTTCTTAAATAATAAATTGAATTTATTCTTTTAAATTGAAATTGAATTCATATTTTCATAATTGAATATGAATTTCCTTTCGATTTTAAAAGTAAAAGCCAACATAATCTTGAATAGTTTACTAATTACATGCTTTGATGTATGTTGTGATGGATGCATCCATGGACTTAGGATTTTGCCATTTTTGTATTATCTGGGTTGTAATGGGCCGGATAATGCCACCCAATTTGTACTTTTATTTTTGGTAGTATAATATATAGGATGCGTCTGAGTTATGTAATTAGTAGTAGGACCTCCATCGAGTTTGGAGCCCGAAGCATATCAAGATTAGAATTGATATAGGCCCCTATCCCCCTGATTGATCTATTAGCTTAGATCAATCTAGAATGTCCATGGAATGCATGTTGATAGAATAACTAGGTTTGCTATTGATCCATGGCTTGGAATAATTCCACATATGTGCGTAATGAATTAATGTGCAAAGTGAGACGTTAAATAAATAAAGAATTTCTCCCAAATTAAATATACTAAGTAAGAAAGGGATATTGGATATCCTGGCTCTCCATCAAACTTTAAGAGATAGAATTATGAGTTGTGCGTGGCATCGTCCCGACTAATGGGGGTCATGCACTAATTCATAATTCAAATCTCTCTAAGTGCATTTGATGCCATTGGTCGAAGCAAATCTCATCCCATATACCGTTACAGGTTGCAAGATGAGATTCTACTGTTAGATCGATAGGACTTGATGGGAAAGTACTTAGATGAATTACCCCCAATATTTCGTTACAGGCTAAGGTTAAGTAGTCCATGAGCAAAAGTATGATCGAACCATCAGTTGGACTGATTGGCGTGGCACACCACTTTGAAATTCCAATGAGCAATATATCGTTACAGATTCCAACTCATTGAAAATTTTAAAGAACTCAATCACTTACTACGAAATCTGTCCAACGAGATTTTCGTTCATTGCAGTGGGAGTTCATTGGATAAAAAAATTAAAGTCCTAATTTTACTTGGGTACAACATAATTATCTAATGAAATCTTGGTTTATTTTCTGCAGTCTTTTATATCTCAAAATGGTTAATAACCCACTATCAATTCTTCTTGAGAAGAATGTTCATTGGACCTAACTTTGCTGACTGGCTCAGAAACCTAAGGATTGTCCTTAGCTTGGAGTCACTAGGCTATGTAATTGAGGACAATCGTCCTCCTGTCCCTGGGGATGATGACGATGAGGACGCACATGTTAACTACAATACATGGATCAAAGATGATACTCGTGTTAAAGGGTACATGTTCGGCTCCATGAGCAATGATTTGCAGCGATCCCATGAGAACATTGATGATGCGAAGTCAATATTGCTACATCTTAAGGATCTGTATGGAGAGCATAGTAGGACTGCTCGGTATGATAGATCAAGAAATCTCTTTGGAGTAAGAATGGGAGAGTGTGAGGATGTGGTAACCCACGTCTTAAAAATTATTTCCATGATTGAGAGATTGGAAGCTCTCAACTGCACTATGGATTTCAACGTTCAAACAGATCTCATTCTTTAGACACTCCCCAAATCTGTTTCACAATTGATTGTGAACTTCAACATGAATTATATTGAGTGCACATTGGCTGGGCTAATGAACAAGCTCTCAACTGCTCAGGGACAAATGAAGCCCAAGGGGAAGGAAGTTGCTATAGTAGTCACCACTGGAGCATCCAAGCATTTTAGAAAAAGGAAAGCCAAAGGCAAAAAGCAACTGGGAGTGTTAAAGGAATCGAGTGACACAGGCAAAGGAAAGGGAAAAGGGCTCAAGGGAAGAGGTCCAAAGAAGACAGACATATATATGCGTTCATTGCCATCAGATAGGACACTAGAAACATGACTTTCCCAAGCTAAAAGCGGGAATTGCTTCAGGAATAGAACTTAATGTTTTGGAAACAAATCGTTTTGTTACTATGTTTTCTACTTCCTGGATTCTAAACTCTTGAGCTAGTGCTCACATATGTGTTTTTGATAAGAGTCATTTGACAACACGATTGTTCTGCTGAAAAGCAAGAAAACGGTTTAGACTCCTGCATTTGGCGTGTAGGTGCCACCTCATCCGCACCTAGGCGCCGGTAAACTTATTCCCCAAGTCACTTAGGGCACCTGGATCACACCTAGACACCATTAAGGTCGCGCCTGGGTGCAGATGTAACCGTTTTTCAAGGTATAAAGGCTGAATTTCAGCATTGGAGTGGGGCGTCGAAATCTGGGGGATTGGAAGCCATTTTTCTGGGTTTTGGGCGATATTTTGATCATTTGGAAGAGAGCAAGGAGGGAGATTGCTTGGAGATTGAAGGTCAACTCAAGGATCCACCATTGCCAAGCATAAGGAATTAGTTTAGCTTAGATTAATTTTGTTTGTTTATGAATATGAATTATAAGCTTAGTTTTTCTTTTATGATTATCATGAGCTAAGTTTGCTAGACTAAGGCCATGTGAAGGCCGGATTTACGAGTTGATATATATGAATTGATTTTTTCATGCTAATTCTCCTATTGCTTTTTGTGTTGATTTTGTGCTTTTATTCCAATCATATGCTTGATCACCACATGCTTCCTATTGTGCCTAGTCTATTCATTCGAGAGAATATAGATTACGGTTCAAAAGAATCCACACATCATCCAAAACAAATGAGGAATTTCCCTTAGAAATAGGTAGAGATTCCCGGGTGCTGTTAGCCGGATTTATCAGAGGAAATTCTAGAACGCAAATGTGTGGTTATTAGTTAGATTCTCGGATAGACATATCTAGAGAACCGTCAATTAATCGTAGGATTATTATGAGCCGATAAATTGGGTAATAATTAACTAAGGAATTTCCACCAAAGCAATAAGAGTCTAATAATTCGAACAGTAGCTCATATATATTGATGAGTAAATATGGTTGTAGCATGTGCCTTAGTCGCTTTATCATACGTGAGATTTAATCCATTGCTTGTTTCCTCTTTGGTTCTTCGTTTGTTTAATCATTTACTTGCATTTTACTTTAGTTGTTTACTTATTGTCAATCATAAACTAAAATTCAAGTCTCCGTGGTTCGACAACCCGGAATTTTTTTGTCCACTTTTATTACTGCACACGACTAGTGCACTTGCTATAAAAGCACCTTAGCCTCTAGCGTGTCAAGTTTTTGGCGCTGTTGCTTCAGACTTGTTTATTCTAGTTTTTGATTTTCTTGCAAGTTTTTAGTTTTTTTTTTTCGTTTGAAGACTAGTTAGCGATGGCTTGCAATTTGCCGGATATGAACCTTCCGGAGAATCAATTATGGCTGCAAAGCGTCATTGAAGCATGTTTTGCACAAGGGTTCCTTCCCCAACATTACCAAGAAAGAATTCTTACTCCAGAGGAACAACTTGAATTAGGGCTGCAAAGCGTCATTGAAGCTTGTTTTGCACAAGGGTTCCTTCCCCAAAATTACCAAGAAAGAATTCTTACTCCAGAGGAACAACTTGATAACACCCTTGGAGAGCTTCGCCTTACGATGAAGGAATTATCTTTGGAAATGAAGGATATGATTCAATATTTAGAGCAACTATCGAGAAACTTGTCTGAGAAAGTACCGTGGACATTGCTTAGTACCACTGAGATAGATCAAAACGAAGAACGCAACACCGTGATGTTGAATGAAAGAAAGTTGGAAAATGCGAAATCAGATTCCTGCAACGATGAGCATTCGACTACTATCCTTTCTGAGGTTGTTGACATTCCTTTACCATCTCCCCTAACCACAAGTAAATCAGTACTCGATACCAATGAGCTTAAGTAGTCATTGAATATAGAAGATGACATCCGTAATGTTGATAGCTATGAGGTTTTTGAGCATCCACTTGATTTTGATTTGTATTTACACGTTGATGCTTTTGATCCTTTTAGTGTTGACCACTTTCAGGAAAAATGAACCAATCATCTTCTACATCCATACATCGTGGACTCCGCATGTGTCAAAGTGATGGGTGAAGAAAAATAAGATATTGTCTCTAGCTTGGAGAAAAGTCCACACCATCACCCGACGTATGGGGAATAAAGAGTAATTGAGGTGTTGAGGGACCATACAAAAATTCATGAGTGGATGATTGCTTGGTCCCAACCTACGGTATGTAGGACAAATGATGGGCCAATCTTCACTACCAATGGCCAAAAGTTGAATCAATACCTGAGAGTGAATTGGAGAACGAACAAGGCATTCATACATAAACTACCTTAAGCCAATCAAAGAGCACAAAGTCAAACTAATGATTATAGACAAGCGATTCTTGTGAGGTAACCCAAGCTTGTAAGTTTTCTTTTCTTTTTCCTTTCTTTTTTATCTTGTTTAGTTTGTTTCTTTTTGTTATGTTGAAGCATGCACTTTTGGCATGCTTCTCTTTAAGTCTTGATGGTTTTTTATTGTGAGTACATGATATGTAGTGGCCGAGTTTTGCATTAGAGATCTTTCATTGTGGATCTGAGCTTGGAGCGGATTTCACGTGATTAAGGTTTACTTTTTAGCACCCTTATTGTAAGTACCTCTCGTTTACCCCCTTTTGAGTCTGTATGATTGTGTCAACATTGAGGGAAATGTTGAGTTTAAGTTTGGAGGGGGGGGGGTGGTATGAGTAGCGCTTCTTGATTTTATTTGTCATGTGATCTTGTTTTTAGCTCAAGTTTGGGAGAACTGTTGCTATTGCATGTATTTTGTTCTAATTTTTTGAGAAAAATCAAGCATAACAAATTTTTGTTCTAGGATATTAGCTTCCCAATTGGTGCAAATATACTTGAGAACTCGAGACAATGACGTGATATCTTGTATGTTTCTATTAATGGTTTAAAATGAAATTAATTACACATCTTCATTATGCTTATTTCAACCTTAGTTGAGAATTAATCTTCCTTAGATGATACACATTGCATATAAGTAAAAGGTAGGGAGATTGAAAAGGGTTCCCTATTCCGAGACATGTGAGGAGCACACTTGGATATATCAACCAAGATTTTTCATCTTGTTTTGAGATGATTAGTTGCTTAGGGGTTCATAATTGTGTTAATGGAATTAGTGATTGAGATGAGATTGGTATGACCTCGAAAATTCGGTCAGGCCAACGAGTATTGGAGGTCACCAAAGCACTATTCCCTGTATACTATACTCGTTGAGCTAATTTGACCTTTGCTCAAGCCAATCGGGAATCAGTTGAATAAAAGACCTCGTTCTATTTGTGGCCTTTGCCGCTCAGGTGATTCAATTTGTAGGAGTGACTTAACACTTAGCACCCTAAAGCCCTCTGGTTTGGGAGTTGTTGACCCAAAGGTCGTTACATGGGTGGCAAAGAAGATCTAAAGGGGTAGAACATCACACGAGGTCTTATCATGATCTAAATTTGCTAGACTAAGGCCATGTGAAGGCCGGATTTACAAGTTGATATATATGAATTGAATTTTTCTTGTTAATTCTCCTATTGCTTTGTGTGTTGATTTTGTTCTTTTATTTCAATCATCTGCTTGATCACCACATGCTTGCTATTGTGCCTAACCTATTCATTTGAGAGAATATAGGTTAAGGTACAAAAGAATCAACACATCATCCGGAACAAATGAGGAATTGCCCCTGAAAATAGGTAGAGACTTGAATTTATTCAGGGTGCTGTTAGCTGAATTTATCCGGGAAAATTCTAAAACGTAAATGCGTGGTTATTGGTTAGATTCTCGGATAGACATATCTAGAGAATCGTCAATTAATCATTGGATTATTATGAGCCGAGACATTGGGTAGTAATTGACTAAGGAATTTCCACCAAAGCAATAGGAGTTTAATAATTTGAAGAGTAGCTCATATATATTGACTTGTAAATAATGTTGTAGCATGTGCTTTAGTCGCTTTATCATACGTGAGATTTAATCCATTGCTTGTTTCCTCTTTGGTTCTATGTTTGCTTAATCATTTACTTGCACTTTACTTTAGTTGTTTACTTATTATCAATCATAAACTAAAATTCAAGTCTCCGTGGTTCGACAACCCAGACTTCTTTTTGTCCACTTTTATTACTACACATGACTAGTACACTTTCTATAAAAGCACGTTAGCCTCTAGTGTGTCAGTTTTGAATCAGGAGCATGAAAGAAGTAACAAATGGAGCATGGAGAAGTGATGATCAATGTTGGCAATGGTCATAGTGTAGTTGCCACACACATTGGAACCCCTTCTATTAGATTATTTTCTGGACATTTATTATTGTTAGATGATTACCTTGTTTTGCCCAAGGGCTGAAGAATATTGTTTCTATTACTGTTTTAGTCGGGAAAGTATATTTATTTTCCTTTGTAAATAATTTTTGTGACATTTATTTTAGAAATGAATGTGTTGGCAATGCGTCTTTAATAAATGGTTTATACTATATTAATGTCTATAATAATTTTAATGTCAATGTTGTAACAAGGAAACGCAGTTTGTATGATAAAAACTTAAGACAACTCTGGCACTTCAGATTTGGTCATGTCGGGGATCATAGACTACATGAGTTAGAAAATGATGGAGCCATAGATTCATTGGAATCGAATCCATATCCCACTTGTGAGTATTGTATTCAACGCAAGATGACCAAATCCCTCTTCAAGGAATTTAGAAAGAGCCTCTGAAGTCTTAGGATTGATTCATACTGAAGTGTGCGGTCCCGTGGTGGTTTTCAGTACTTCATTACATTTACCGATGACCATTCTAGGTATGGCTATGTGTATTTGATGAAGCATAAGTCTGAATCATTAAACAAGTTCATTGAATTCAAGACTTTAGTCAAAAACCAAATCGGGCATCATATAAAGGCACTTCGGTTTGACTGCGGTGGCGAGTATATGAGTGCCGAATTCGGTCAATTCTTAAGGGAACATAGCATACGGTTACAGCTAACTCCTCCAACCACTCAACAATTAAATGATGTAGCAGAACGAAAGAATCAAACATTGTTAGACATGGTTCGATCCATGCTCAGCTACATAGATTTATTCTGGTGGTCCCAAGTGGCATACGAAAGGGTCTAGAAGGGGGGGGGGTTGAATAGACCCTGAAGTCTTTTTCGACTTCACAAAATTTTCGTATCACTTTAGAAATTTGAATGCTTGGAAAAACTGAGCACTTGGGTCAGACGCTTCAGAATAGTTAACTTAGACTTAGTAATTTCAGCAGTTTACCAAAGTAGGGCAACGCTTAGATCGCTTAATCAGGGTTAGCACAGCGGAAATAATGTTTAGCGTTCTGTTAGTTGAATTAATCGCTTTGCAATTTTACTTGTCTTTTTCAGAATAATATGAAGTGAATAATATAAGACAATAAAATAAATAACACAATAATTTGTAAGGTTCACTGGGTGATGTAATCCCAGCTACGTCCTTCTTCTCCTTTTTTGCTTGGAGGAAATTACTATGATGATTATCAAAGGATCACACAGAAACTTCTACACAATAGTAATGGATGAAAATGATCTTGGGCTCCTTGATCACACAGACTTCAGCACCAATGAAGATCGTCTTCTTCAAGCTTCTCTCACTCAGAAATGCTGCCTGAAAGTTTTCAACAACTTTTCTCACTCAGATGAAATGTTGAGGTTTATCACTAGGGTTTTGTTTGTTTTAAAGAAGATCAAACAACTTGGAATATCTCAGTTGGAGTTTGGATTTCTTCTTTGGAAGATGTTTGAGATATTTGTGATTGTTTGAATGTAGATGGAAAGCTTGAAAAGTTTTGGCTATGAAATCTCTAAGCTTCTTCAGAAAGAATGTACGTAAGATTTTTGGCAATAATTTCTCATATATTCTTGATGTAGTTCTCTATTTTTGATTTTCTGGAGTAAGGTATTTATACGCAATTTCTTGGGATCTGTCCGTTGGACACATGTAGGAGTGTGCCTTTCACGTAGCGCGTGTTTGTACCTAAAATCTGACATTCCTGAAAATTCGCTTGAACCGATTGGACGGGAGCAGCTAAAACTTTGAAAGTTCTGACAGTCTGGTCAAAGGAAGGCTTGTCCAAAAGTCACAGTAGCTTATCACATTTAATGCTTTTATCAGGCATTTAATGCAATTTGAATTTATTTCCCGTTGGAAATAAATGCCCGTTGAATGATTGCATTTAAGTCCTTTATGACTTGAGGATTTATTTCAGGTGAATCTTCTTTAAGTCGCTTGAGTATTTGAACGCTTGATTCATGAATCCTGAACTGCGGTCTCTTAGCGTTTGACAGGCGCTAAGACGGAATCTTCATCTTCGGTTGACTTCAGACGCTGGTCTCCAACTTCTTCTCAAATAGATTCACCTAGAATTCTATTATTGATTCAGTCGCTAAGACTTAGTCTAAAATCTATGAGGATAAAAATTACAAGCCTAAACAAAATTACAAACTCTTTTAAACGCTTTATACAATGATCTATGAAAGCATAAACTTACATTTTATTTGGGGTCTCACATTGAATCCTATCTTGTCATCATCAAAACATCTAACATGAGATTTCCTAACAATTTCCCCTTTTTTGATGATGTCAAGACTTGTAACTCTTTTATAATTTTAAGAGTTAAAAAAGAAAAGGCCCAAAGGAATATAAGTCAGCGTTTGAAAGGTTAGTAATGTTAGTTAAAGTTAGTTTGGCTTCAACAAGTTGTTTCAGCAATAAATCATTCATATGTATTGAAATGAAGCATACATGATTTATACTGAAAATAATAGGAAAGAAATAAAATACGCAAAAACATTTATTTCTTCTGTCGCTTTGCTCTTTCTTCGCCTTGAAGAACTTCTAACGCTAGTTCTTTTAAGAGTCAATCAATGTCGATCATAGTTGTATGCTGGATTTCATCATAGTCATGCCTACGGAGTCTAGCGCTTTCATTTAGCTCTAACAACCTTTCCGTCCAATCCCTTGGTGGAATGCCAAGTTCTCGAATCAGATCATAATATATATATTTTTGACGGTCAATTGACGGTCTCCAATTCACAAGTTGTTGTAGCGGTCCGACATAAGCATGAAATCCCATATTCTCTAAGAAGTCGGGGTCCAACTGGGGAAGAGCGTATTTTCCGAGATAATACCTTGGTTTTCGTTTCTTGGATAGCATTCTCTTAATGCTTACCAGTTCATCGAACATCAAACACCAATGTTTATTATCCGTCTTGGAAATCGCTTTGGTCTTTTCTTTACTTTCCCCCTTCTTGACTTCATCAAGGGACAATTTTAGATCAGCGACATCGCGGCGCAAAAGTCGAACTTCTTCGACTACAAGAGCAATCTGTTGAGCGACACTTTGAGCAACGGCATCGGATGAAGCGTGTCGGTCCGCATCAGCTGAAGCGCTCTGAGCAAGGTGACGATTGAATTCAGAGGAGAGCTCAGCGATAAGAGGGGACATGCTTTCCATGATAGCAATGGTGCTGTAATTTGAAGCTTTGGCAATGTCACGGTTTCGCGTATCAGACATTAAGCGAGTCTGTTTGTCAGCGGCTTCAGAAAGCTTGGAGCAGGAACCTTCGATGTGGTGAAACGAGTTCCGTACAGCCTTTCTGAAATCTCGGGCCTCTAAGTCACTGTCTGAATCTGAATCCGAAGAAGGACGTTCTGGGGATGGGAGAAGTCCGTAAGAACTTGAAACTGCAGCATTGCCTTTGGTTTTATCTCTTAGGAGAGGTTCTACAGGCGCTTGAGCAATTTCAGCGTGCACTTCTTCAATGGCGTGATCCAAGGTAGAATCAGCAATCGCTGGGGGCTCGACTACTGGGGCGCTGGAAGAATCTGGCAAGGAAACTTCAGGAAGATGAGCGAGAATTTGGATTGAGGGAGGAGAAGGTTCTCGAATGCCAATAACCCAGAGGGGGCCAAGGGCTTCCATCACATGCCGGGGACTGATCAGGCTAGATTGCGGGATAAAGAATATAGCGTCTTCGTGCTCGTCAGTACTTAGTGCAAGTTGCACACCTTCTGGTAAAGCAATCCCTGATGTATATTTGTTGAAAAAGTCCAAAATTAACGGCATGAACGCTTGAGCTGCGTCTTGGTCCACTGGCCTAATCAGCGAGATCATCTTGGCCACTTGAATATTCTGTTCACTGAAGAGCACAGGGTGGAGAGTATATCCTCGGAAATCGTTTAACCCTGAATAGTGATTGAAACTTGTATCCAAAGCTTGGACATTTTCTATCACTGCTCTCATATCTCGGTGGAACTCAGCAAACTCAGCGTGTTCTGTTGAAGTGTCAACACGAATCTGATTCTGGCTTTGAAGAACTGGTTGTTTACTTGATGAAGCGTCTTCGTTGAGGTCAGGGAAGATTCGTTGAACAAAGTCTGCTCGAGGATGCAAAACATAGCGTCCGCCCTGTCTGTATCGTGGCAAAGTGCTAACATTCCCGACAATTATCTGACGCTGTTGAAGCAAAAAGGTGGCAAATCCTCGGCGTCTATATTCTATTCCAAAATTAAGCAGGAATGGATATTTGACGAGTTCATCAAGGGTGTAGAAGTGAAGAACGAACTCTTCAGCCCATTTGGCTGTATCCATCATCCATCGTTTTCCAAGTTTGTTCGCTTTGTTTTGATCTTTTCTAGCGGCTAAGAATTTCTCAAAGCGTTCTGTTTCATCATCATAGTCTTCAGCCCATAATCTGGCAAGATATTCACGAGCCTCATCTTCAATCCACGAGTTGATCGGATTTGGGCGCTCCGCAACAAGTGAGCCTTTGCCTTTCCAGAGTTTGAGTTGATTTGGAGAGAGAGCGTTCTGGGGAGACTTGACAACGGAGGGGAGAGCAGAGTATCCTATCTTATTGAGATCTTCCTCATCAGGATTTTTGTTCCAATCACCCATGTGTGGGTTCTTGAAAACAATCTTGCTTGGGCGCAGAGGATAAAAAGACTCGTCCGAGCGACCGGTTAGAGTAAATCGTTGTTGATCAAGGTCAGCTCTATTGAACACTGGACGACGAATGTACTCAAGGCGAGATTGAAGTCGCTCTAAGTCATATAGTCCTAGATCTGCAATACGCTCGAAAAACTCAAATTTCTTGGTATTGGACATATCGGGCCGATGGAGAGTGGTTTGAAAGTTGATTTCCAACTCGGCAAGCATTTGAGCGTCACGTTCTCTGGTAGCATAATAAAATTCAACATCTGGATGATATCCGTGCGGGAAGAAATCAATGACACGAGGAGGAGGTCCGGTTGGCGTAGGAACAAGGGCAATAGCTTCTGTTGGAATGGGGGCCACTTCTATCGACCGCTCAGCGTTTAAAGTTGCTTCACTCGCTGATGAGCTTTCAGCGTCAGGAAGAACTTGGAATGCTTCTTTAGCAATATGCACGATAGTTGCCATGTCCACGTCTAGTTCAACTGGAATCTCCGAGAGAGGAGGGGCTTCAGCGATTCGTTCATCATGAACTCCGTCATGAGCTCTGTCATGAGCTGAAACATGTAAACGATTGAGAAAAGCAAGCAAAAATTCCTACTGAGTAGAAATTTACAAAGAAAATACTACATCGCTTACCCTGAGGACTATCATCGACTGTCTTAGTCGCTTGATCTGTTTCTTGGACAAGTTCCTCAGGCTCCTGAACTTCTTCTTCGGGTTCTAAATCGATAAAAGAAGTTATTGGATCAACACGAATAGGGATATTTAGTTCTTCAAGCGTGTTGAGAACATAATGAATATCTGCTTCACTTGGCGCTGAAAGAATTTGTTTTGTTTTTATCCTAGCGTTAGAGACTTTGGAAACTAACGAGGAAAGGATAGACTAATTTGCTTAGAAAATACTTACCCTGAACATTGGGAAGCCTTTCAGATGGAGAAACGGCTTGAGGATCTGAGCTAATTTCGGGAACAGCGTTAGAGACGGAAGCACTCGCTGACTCTCTAAGCGCTGGATTTGTGGGAGCGCTAGAAGATACTGCGGGAGTGGGAGTAAGAGTACGCCTTCGTGCAAGCGGTACTTCTTCTTCCACTGCTGTCTCTTCTTCCTCAGGAACGGAAAAGAAAAACGTTGGAGGAGGAGAAGGAGACTCAGGCGAGGGAGAAGGAGCAGGGATATTTTGTTTCTTTTTGAGTTCCGGCTTCTTCTTCTTTAGATCAGGCTTTTGCTTCTTTGTGGCCTTGGATGGCTCAGCGACTTTGAGAATGATCTTTCTCTTAGGTCGCTTGACCACCACTTCTTCTGATGATGATGATGATGACGAGGACGCTTGATCTTCATCATCACTGCGAACAACACGCTAATCTTTAGGAACCGCTGCTCCGCCAGGTTTCCGCGGGTTAAGAAGCTCGCTTATCATTTTCTTGCCATAAAACTTGGTCGCTGGGATCTTTTTCCCAGACGCTTGCGTATATCCGCTAGAGCAGAGAATACGACTTAGCAAAATCCCGTAAAGCTTGGGATTAACGGACTTAGCCATCGCTGCTTTGAAGCGATTGAACACGTAAAGAGACCAGTTAATTTTTAACTTAGTCAGGATGGAAACCATCATCTTGTATTGAATGTTAGTTACTTTATCGAACGTCCCTTTTCTGCATTCAATAATTTTTGAACATATGTCAGTGAGGATGACATATTCGCCTTTCATATCGTTCTTCTTGAAGTTGGGCTCATAGGCGTCGTGAACATCTTCTTTCTTTATCACGTCCCATACTTTGGTAGCATCGCCGAGATTTACACGTTCTACCTCAATGCCAGTATTAGGCAGAACAAGTAATGAAGAAATTAGAGAAGGAGTGAGGACAAAGGTCTCTTTTGCAGAAGGGAAGACGCAGGATATGGAGTTTCGGTCTGCAGAAATTTGACCATTACAGAAAAAGTGGAGAGATTCTTCTTCAAAATAGTTGAAAGTAGTAGTAAGCATGTCTTTCAAACCAAATTCTTGAACAAGTGGAAGAATTGTTCGAAGAGGGAAGTTCTGGTTATCAAAGAGATAGTCCCAGTTAACCAAAAATCCGGCGTTAACTGTAACTGGTTTTGTTGCTGTCTTGGAAGATTTTGAAACTTTGGATGCCATTGCTGAAAGTTGAAGCTTTTGGAGAAAATTGAGGGATTTTTGCCTTTGGAGAGAAAAAGCTTTAACAGTAGGAGAGATTGGAAGTGATAAAGGTTTTCTGTAAAAGTCTTGGGGAGTTTAAATAGAAGGTGAAAGTAACTCCTCAATTGACAGATGAATGACACGTGTTCAGAGGTTAATGACAAAAGGAATCTGAACCGTGTACATTTAATTTCGGATGTCAAAAAGTGTGGTAAAGTAGGGTACTATAACATTTTTCGGATTCGCAGTTAATTTGAAACGGTTTGAAAAAATTTGAAATTTTCAGCGTGATGTGCACGCGCCTGATAGTGTACTGACACTTACTCAGACTCATGCAATCACTGAACCGCCTCGGTTTAGATAGGAATCATAACCGTCAGTTTGATTTGATAGGCACGTGTGGGTAGTTGTCAAATCTGATCTTTTGGTCTTATCCACACGTTATCTTTAGCAATGAAAACTATGCATGAATTTTTGAAATTGAGTTACTTAACGTTAAAGTGGGAATCCTTTCAACGCTGAAGTCTTTTCATAAAATATTTCAATAAGTGAATCAATCGCTTGGATTTATGAGAGACAACATTATTAGAGACTGATTTTGTCATGCATAATAGATAAGAGCTAGTGATCAATGCTTTAAGATTTTGAAAGTCACTTTTGATCACAGTCGCTTGATACATTGAAGTAAGTACAATTTTAGAGTTTCCCCTAAAGTTGATGACTCATTTCAAATTTTGATAAACGCTTTAGACATAAACAAAAAGAGGATTCCCCTTAAATTATATGCCTATTAAATATGATGCTTTATGATTTAAGCGTTTAAATCGATCATACCTAATTCATTTCTCAAAGTGAGAAAGCGTTGTTCGTTGAGCGCTTTTGTGAAGATATCTGCCAGTTGTTTGTCAGTTCCAATGAAGTGCATGGAGATATCTTTCTTTTGAACATGGTCACGCAAGAAATGGTATCTAATGTCAATGTGTTTGGTTCGAGAATGAAGAACAGGATTTTGGGTCATAGCTAAAGCACTTTGGTTATCACAATGGATTGGGGTAGGAGCTAGGATTATTCCATAATCTCTAAGTTGTTGCCTCATCCAAAGGATTTGTGCACAACAGCTTCCAGCGGCTACATATTCGGCCTCAGCGGTAGAAGTCGCTATGGATTGTTGTTTCTTACTGTGCCATGAAACTAGTCGATCACCTAGAAATTGACATGTACCACTAGTACTTTTTCTATCTATTTTGCATCCTGCAAAATCTGCATCATGCTCTTGGTGCTTGTTTAAGGCCATAGAGTGGCTTATCCAGCTTGTAGACCATACTTTTGCCATGGTTGTTGATGAATCCTGGTGGTTGCTCCACATAGACTTCTTCTTGGAGTTTACCATTCAAGAATGCACTCTTCACGTCCATTTGGTATACTGTGAACTTGTTGAATGCGGCAAACGCTAGGAACATCCTAATTGCTTCAAGACGGGCTACTGGGCATACGTTTCATCCAAGTCAATACCCTCTTCTTGACAATAGCCCTGAGCGACTAATCTAGCTTTGTTTCTTATAACAATGCCATCTTCATCCATTTTGTTCCTAAAAACCCATCTTGTTCCAATAATTCCTTGGTGAGTTGGTCTTGGTACTAGCGTCCAAACCTTACTTCTTTCAAATTGGTTGAGCTCTTCTTGCATTGCTTCTACCCAACTTGAATCATTAAGCGCTTCATCCACTTTCTTTGGTTCCATTTGAGATAGGAAACTTGCGAACATGGCCTCATTAAATGTAGCGGACCTAGTTCTAACAGGTGCTTCAATATCTCCAATTACTAGCTCTGGTGGATGATCTCTAAGCCATTTACAGTCTGGTTGTTAATCGCTTGATTCTCATTTGTCTCTTGCATAGACGCTGCATCATTCACAGTTCTAATCTGCTCTTGATGATCATTCTCTTCATGAACATCAGCGTTTCTGACATTATCATTTTTGTTAACCTCACGAGCATCCTTAGGAGGAAGTACATGAATCCCATCATCCTCGTCATCACTATCATCACTAAGGTTGATTTGCGATGCTTGTTGGGAGAGATCTTTAATTCCTACATCATCAGGATTAACCTTACTCGGTTCTTGGTTAGCATCATCAAACACAACATGAATGGATTCTTCAACCTTTGATTTGATCTTATTTAAGATGCGAAAACTCTTTCCATTCTTGGCATAGCCTAGAAAGATTCCCTCATCTGCTTTAGGATCAAATGTCTTTAGGCTGTGAGATCCATTGTTATGAATGAAACATTTTGAACCAAATACATGAAACGTTAGGCTTACGTCCCTTCCACAACTCATATGGGGTCTTCTCATGTTGCTTGTTAATCATACACCGGTTCTGAGTGTAGCAAGCGGTGTTGATGGCTTCTGCCCAAAACCTTTGAGGCAGCTTGTACTCTGCTAACATCGTCCTTGCGGCTTCTTTAAGCGTTCTGTTCCGTCGCTCAGCAACTCCATTCTGTTGAGGTGTTCTAGGAGCAGAATACTCATGAAGTATTCCTAAATCTATACAAAACTTCTCAACAACTTGGTTAGTAAATTCAGTTCCTCTATCGCTTCTAATTCTTGTTACCTTTAGATCTTTTGAATTTTGCAATTGACGAATTAGCGCTGTGAGCTTGACACTGGTTTCATCTTTGGTTGCTAGAAATTCTACCCATGTATAGCGAGAGAAATCATCAACTATTACTAGCGAGTACTTTTTGCCACTAACACTCATGATTTGAATAGGTCCAAACAAACCTAAATGCAATAGTTCAAGAACTCTAGAAGTAGATAGACATGGTTTCTTTTTGAAAGATGACTTAACTTGTTTACCCATTTGACATGCATCACATAAGCGATTCTTTTGAAAGGAACCTTTAGGTAATCCCTCTACAAGATTTAGCGATATTAACTGAGAGATTGCCTTGAAATTGAGGTGATTCATTTTTCTATGCCATAACCAACCTAATTCATTTTGACTTTTAGCAACAAAGCATGTGGGGTTGTTATCAACTGTAGAATCCCAATCTACTAAATACACATTGTTCGTTCTTTTTCCTCTTAATTTAGTAGACTTAGTCTTAGCGTCGTTAACATAGCAAAAGTCGCTTGAAAATTTTACTTCAAAGCCTTTATCACAAAATTGACTAATGCTTAACAGGTTATGCTTAAGACCCTCAACATAATAAACATCACTAATCATGATGTTCCCCCTATGCATGATACCTATACCTTTTGTTTTACCTTTCGAGTTATCACCGAATATAACTTGAGGACCGTTGGTAGCTTAATAGTTGACTAGAAGATTCTTGGAACCAGTCATGTGTCTTGACGATCCACTATCGAAGTACCAAACTGAAGTATCGGTGCTGGCTCTAGGTACCTGCATTTAAAGGACAATTCTAATTCTTCTTAGGTACCCATGTTGTTTTGGGTCCTTCAGTGTTAGTAACCTTGGTTTGAATTAGAACTTTAGGAACCTATATTTGCCTAGTCTTCATTGTAGGAATACTGGCCTTCTTGGGTTTCACATCGTGTTGAGTGTGCTTTTTGTTCATCTTGTGCTGTGTGTGCTTTTTGGGTGTGTAATAATATCTTCGATTATAATAATAGTCATAATCATAGTCATAGTCATAATCATCATAGTATTGATGATATGATTTTGACTGTCTTGAATATTGACGCTGGTAAGTCCTTGGCGCTGGCTTGGGTTTTACTTTTGGTGCTTGACGCTTAGCGCTTGATTCACAGTGATTAGACTTGTCCTTGACTTTTTGAGCGTTTGGATAAGTTTGTCTTTGGGAATCATTTGCCTTAGCCTTACCCTTGCCTGAGTCAGCTTTGGCTTTCTCATTTGGCCTCGTTCCATCGTTGCTAGGTTCACTTAGCGTTTGACTCTGTGAACTTTTCTCAACAAAGATAACACCCTTTCCTTTGTTGTTTGCCATACCATTGGATTTATTTGGTTGTTTACCGAATTTATTGAATCCTAAACCGGACTTTTCACCAAATAATCTAGTTACCTTAGACACATTATCCAACTTTCTAGAAGCTTTTGATAATGATGAGATAAGTTGCTCTGATTTAGCAAGTTTAGCGATCAAATCAGCTTCTCTTTTGATTATTATATCAAGATCGCTTTTTAACTGAATAACTTCACTCTCAAGTGATTTGTTCTTCTCAATGCACCGTTTCTGAACTTGCAACTCGGCTTTGAGTATTACTTTATCACTTTTGAGCGACAAAATAATAGCGAGATCGTTTTGATATATTTTGGCGGCCTCTTGACAATCTTTATAATATTCTTTAACTTTGTCAAGTAATTCATCATAAGAGAGAGGATGATATAATTCATTGGTTACCTCTGGTAGCGAGTCGTCAGACGCTTCATCATCTCTTGCCATGAGACAAATCAGTGCTGAGTCCCTTGTAGGCTCATCATCACTACTTTCGTCTGATGATTCCAAATCCTCTTCAGGTGCCGAGAGTGGTTCAGATTCCGCTAGCAGACCTTGTTGGCGAAGGTTGCTCCTGAATTGGTTTCTATCCGCATAGTCTTGCCTTGAGGGTTTTGACACATTTGGATAAGGGCAATTTACCTGGTAGTGCCCTGGTTTCCTGCAATTATAACACAAATTAGTTTTCATCTTTTGTTCAGCAGTCAATCGCTTTGAGACTACTGGTATTGAGAGATTCTGAGTAGGGGATGGAGGCGCTTGGTATGGAACTGGCGCTATTGGTTGAGGTGCAGAGTACACTAGCGCTTGATACTGAGGCGCTGGTGCTGGAGGGGGAGTTTGAAATGAATTCTGTCCAATAGGAGTTCTCTTCTCGTATCGTAGAAATTTCTTGAACTTCTTTACCAATAAGGCCATTTCCTTTTCTTCATTTGACTCAACCGGTTTGACCTCGATAACCGCTTTTCCTTTATTTTTGGTGGTAGCGATTAAAGCTCCTGATTCAATCGCTGAAGTCGATGTGTCGCTGACTTCACCTAATTCGAACTCAAATGCCTTTAACTCTGAAAAGACATGCTCTGAGGTAAGTGTCTCCAATGTTTGTGATTATCTCATAGCAACAGTCTTAATTAAATATTTGCTTGGAAGACTTCTGAAAATCTTGTTGACCATTTCCTTGTTGGTCATTTCCTTGTCTAATGACGCTAACTCGGTAATGAGCAAAGTAAACCTTGCGTCTAGTTGTTCTAGCGTCTCATTGGGCTGCATTTTGAAATGCTCGAATCTTTGCATGGCTATGGAGAGCTTGTTCTCCTTCATTTGTGCTGAACCTTCACACACAATAGCCAATTTATCCCATATTTCTTTGGATGTCTTACATTGCTTTATCTTATTGAACAATGCATCGTTATCTCCTAACGCTGAGTAAAGTGCACTTCGTCCAACATTATCTAGATTCGCTCTTTTTCGATCATCTGGCGTCCAATCTAGTTTATTTTCTCGACATATCCATCTGGAGTGGCTTCATCGGCTCCAGGTGCTCGAGTTCTCACTTGCATGATTTTGATGGGGCCATCTGTAATAACATCACACATTTCATTATCACATGAGCATAAGTATGCGAAAGCTCTAAGTTTCCACGAATCATAATTTGATTCTACCAACTTAGGCATTTTGTTAAAAGCCATGATGATATGTTTTGATAAAAAGACTTAAAGCGATTAAGTTTAGAAAGGTGGATCTAAACAAGCAGCTACGCTCGGAAACGCTTAGATTTCTACTTTAACTGCTCTGATACCACTTGGTGGTCCCAAGTGGCATACGAAAGGGTCTAGAAGGGAAGGGGGGTTGAATAGACCCTGAAGTCTTTTTCGACTTCACAAAATTTTCGTATCACTTTAGAAATTTGAACGCTTGGAAAAACTGAGCGCTTGGGTCAGACGCTTCAGAATAGTTAACTTAGACTTAGTAATTTCAGCAGTTTACCAAAGTAGGGCAACGCTTAGATCGCTTAATCAGGGTTAGCACAGCGGAAATAATGTTTAGCGTTCTGTTAGTTGAATTAATCGCTTTGCAATTTTACTTGTCTTTTTCAGAATAATATGAAGTGAATAATATAAGTCAATAAAATAAATAACACAATAATTTGTAAGGTTCACTGGGTGATGTAATCCCAGCTACGTCCTTCTTCTCCTTTTTTGCTTGGAGGAAATTACTATGATGATTATCAAAGAATCACACAGAAACTTCTACACAATAGTAATGGATGAAAATGATCTTGGGCTCCTTGATCACACAGACTTCAGCACCAATGAAGATCGTCTTCTTCAAGCTTCTCTCACTCAGAAATGCTGCCTGAAAGTTTTCAACAACTTTTCTCACTCAAATGAAATGTTGAGGTTTATCACTAGGGTTTTGTTTGTTTTAAAGAAGATCAAACAACCTGGAATATCTCAGTTGGAGTTTGGATTTCTTCTTTGGAAGATGTTTGAGATATTTGTGACTGTTTGAATGTAGATGGAAAGCTTGAAAAGTTTTGGCTATGAAATCTCTAAGCTTTTTCAGAAAGAATGTACGTAGGATTTTTGGCAATAATTTCTCGTATATTCTTGATGTAGTTCTCTATTTTTGATTTTCTGAAGTAAGGTATTTATAGGCAATTTCTTGGGATCTGTCCGTTGGACACATGTAGGAGCGTGCCTTTCACGTAGCGCGTGTTTGTACCTAAAATCTGACATTCCTGAAAATTCGCTGGAACCGATTGGACGGGAGCAGCTAAAACTTTGAAAGTTCTGACAGTCTGGTCAAAGGGAGGCTTGTCCAAAAGTCACAGTAGCTTATCACATTTAATGCTTTTATCAGGCATTTAATGCAATTTGAATTTATTTCCCGTTGGAAATAAATGCCCGTTGAATGATTGAATTTAAGTCCTTTATGACTTGAGAATTTATTTCAGGTGAATCTTCTTTAAGTCGCTTCAGTATTTGAACGCTTGATTCATGAATCCTGAACTGCGGTCTCTTAGCGTTTGACAGGCGCTGAGACGGAATCTTCATCTTCGGTTGACTTCAGACGCTGGTCTTCAACTTCTTCTCAAATAGATTCACCTAGAATTCTATTATTGATTCAATTGCTAAGACTTAGTCTAAAATCTATGAGGATAAAAATTACAAGCCTAAACAAAATTACAAACTCTTTTAAACGCTTTATACATTGATCTATGAAAGCATAAACTTACATTTTATTTGGGGTCTCACATTGAATCCTATCTTGTCATATTCAAAACATCTAACATGAGATTTCCTAACATATCCAATTCATTGTGGGGGCATGCACTGCTTACAGCTGCTCACATTCTGAACAGAGGTTCCTCTAAATCTATTCCTAACAGACCGTATCAGATATGGCGTGTAAGGAAGCCTAATCTGAAATACATAAGGATATGGTCCTACCCAGCTTATGTGAAAAAGACTAAGGCTGAGAAATTAGAGGGTAGGTCCTTGAAAGGACGATTCATTGGATATCCCAAGGATTCCATGGGATACTTATTCTACCTTCATATTGATCAAAGGATCTTTGTTGCCTTAGGTGGAGCTGGTAGAAGTATTGGTCTAGAACAACAAAATGAATGTCCATTGGAAGACACTGTTCAAGAGACCTAACCCGAAATTTAGATTATGAAATCTGTCAAATGGATGTGAAGACCGCGTTCTTAAATAGTTTCCTCGAGGAGTAAATCTATATGGAACAGCCCAAGGGTTCCATATAGAGTGCAAATTCTCATAAGGTCTACCAATTGAATAGTTCCATTTATGGACTCAAGCAGGCCTCTCGCAATTGGAACATTCGTTTTGATGAGGAAGGACGGGGCTATTGTTTCATCAAAAACAAGGATGAACCATGTGTCTATAAAAAGGTCATTGGGAGCAAAATCACATTCCTGGTACTATATGTAGATGATATTCTACTTATAGGGAATGATAAAGGTCTTGGAAAAAACCACCTACATCCTGGGAATTTAAATCTATAGGGATAGATCGAATAAGATGATAGGACTCTCTCAAGCCCTCTACCTAGAGAATGTCTTAAAGAGATTTAGGATGGAAAACTCTATAAGAGGTCTTTTGCCCTTGAGACATGGAATTCATCTCTCTAAAAATATGAGTCGTCAAAGTGAGGAAGATCGAAAAGAGATGAGAGCGATTCCCTATGCATCAGCTGTGGGAAGTCTCATGTACGCAATGTTATGCATGAGACCTGATCTTGCTTATGCTGGGAGCGTAGTAAGTTGGTTTCAAGCTAACACGGGCAGAGAACATTGGATTGCAAAATCTATCTTGAAGTACTTGAGAAGAATCAAAGATATAATTCTTGTATATGGCAATGGAGAAATGAAAGTGGTCGGTTATATCAATTTTGATTTCCAATCAGATATCAATGACCACAAATACACTTCTGCATTCATATTTACTCTGAACGGTGGAACAGTGTCTTGGAAAAGTTCCAAACAAAGCACAACTGCTGATTCGACCACTGAAGCTGAATTTGTGGCAGCCTCAAAGGCATCCAAAGAAGCTGTTTGGATTGAGAAGTTCATGGGAGAACTTCAAGTTGTTCCTAGTGTGGATCTATTGTCGCCATTTTGGTGTGACAATAATGGAGTCATCGCGTAAGCTAGGGAATCAAGGTCTCACAACAAATGCAAACACATAGAGAGGTGATATCATATAATTCAAGAAATTGTTGGAAGAGGCGACATCGTCGTGCATAAAATAACCTCAGCGGACAACATGGCTGACCCACTCACTAAGCCATTGGAGAAGGCGGTGCTAGAGAAGATGGTATTAGATACCATAGCAATTTCCATTGAGTTCAAGTGGGAGATTGTTAGGTATATGCCCTACATTCCAATGTGGACAAGTAGATTGTATAGGGTATCCACTTATATTTAATTAAGGCATATATTTTTCGGTTCATATAAAACTTCATAGAATTAATAAGTATTGAACAAAGAAGATCTAAAGGGGTAGAACATCACACGAGGTCTTATCTTGTTATGAAAGTAGTCTAGTTCAAAGCGTGAAATGCCAATGTAAAGTGAATGGAATATTGGTCCCGAGTGGCATACGAAAGGGTCTACACTTGGGGAGGGGGGGTTTGAATAGACTCTGAAGTTTTTTTTGACTTCAAAAGATTCGTATTGAAATTCGTTTGACGCTTGAAAAGTAGGCGCTTGACTTGAGCGTCTATTGAAGACTATTTTTAAAACGTTAACTTAGACTTCAAGGCCTGAATACTATAACCAGATAGGTTTAAGCGTTCACTTCTTTAATCAGTGTTAGCATAGCAGAATAATTTTAAGGTCTTCTCTTTTGAAAGCTTTCAGCATCACATGAGGTATTTTAGTTGCTTAGTGTTCGATTAAGTTCCACTTAATAGATTTATGCAATAATGTGACAATAAGGGAATTGACTGTAAAGTAAGGAACATAATATTTGTAAGGTTCGTTAGGTGGTGTAATCCCAACTACATCCTTCTTCTCCTTGAACACTTGGAGGCAATTCACTAAGATGACTCTCAAAGAGTCACACAAAATCTTCTACAAGTTAGGGAGAGATGGATGTCGATGGCTTGAGCTCCTTGATCACACCGATTTTTGCTCCAAGTCACTTCAATCCCCTTGCCTCTTTCATCCAGAAATAATGCAAGTATCCAACTTCGACTTCACACAGTACACGAGGCTTGGATGTGGTTTTTCTAAACGGTTTGTTTGATTTTGATAAAGTTCAAACAACTGGGAATATCTCAATAGTAATGTAGGTTTCTCCAAAAAGAATGTTTGAGATATTGGTTGACTGTCTCAGAAATTGAAGAAAAGTAAGTAGAATGTTTGCTTGAGTATTCTGGCTTTTCTGAGAGTTTAAGGAATGAGACTTCAATGCAACAGCACTTTGGCTTGCAATAAAATCAAGAGTTTGGCTTGTTGTTGAAGTTCTATTTATAGGCAATCTATGGAAAAAGTGTCCGTTTGACACATGCACAGGCGCATGTCTCTCACTTCCGCGAGTGCACAACTTTTGTCCCTTTTCCTGAAAATTTGTTGCACAAAAGTTGGTGTTGCAGTCTATAAGAGTTGACAGTCAAAGGGGTGGCTTCTCCGTACGTCAGCTGAAAGAGGTTATCACATTTGATGCTCTTATCAGCATTTAATGCATTTGAATTAAATGCCCGTTAGCACTTAATGCACTGAGAATAGTTGCATTAAACTCCTTCTGGACATAAAATTAAATTCAGGTGAAATCAGTTATTGATAGACGCTCATTCATCCGTGAATAACTTCTGTCCTAATAAACGCTTGATATAGCTGGTCGTTTGGAATCTTTATCTTCATTCAGACTTCAGGCGCTTGAGTCTTTAAACTTAAGAACTGATAAACTCACTCAGAAATTATCAGACGCTCAGTCTACGAATACTTAGCCTAACACTTTAGAATAAAAATAAAACAAAGACTATTACAATTCCAATGCTCAAAGCTTATACAAGATTTCTAAATAAAATCAAACTTACATATTTTGGGGTCTAACAAAAACATCCTAATTGTCATCATCAAAACATCTAACATGAAATTTCCTAACATGGAAGTTAGCACAATTTAACCTTAAAAGTTGCCTATGACTCGATGAGCTTTATGATCTATCGAAAGTTGGTAGATATGGGGAATGTTTCCGAGCTTGGTAGAGATGTTGTTCAATCATAATGCCCTAGATCCTATCCCACTACACCCTTTGGAAATTGGATCGATTCTAGGTGTTGAATGATCATTGTCTTCATTTGTGTACATGTTATTGTGCTTCATTATCACTTGATGCGTGCCATTGCATCATAGTTTTTACTTCAAGTTGGTTTGAGCGAAACATCTTTTGATTTTGTGGGTATATCGCATGCAAACCCTCACGAGACTATAACTCGTCCTTTGAGGTAACGCAAGGGTTTAAAGGCTTGTTGCACACGCTAAGTGCAACTGTTTACTCCACGACAGCGAGTTAGTTAGTAGTTTACTTTTCGTTTCTCCCTTGTTCAATGATGTTTCCATATCCTAAAATTCTTATTGCTCGAGGTCTAGCAATTGATAAGTGTGGGGGGGTTGATAAGAGTCATTGTCACATGTTTTTAAGCCCTTACATTTATGTTTTAGATTTATTTATTACTTGATTCAACCACTGAAGCTGAATGTGGCAGCCTCAGAGGCATCTAAAGAAGCTGTTTGGATTAAGAAGTTCATGGTAGAACTTCAAGTTGTCCCTAGTGTGGAGCTAACGTTACCACTTTGGTGTGACAACATTGGAGTCATCGCACAAGATAGGGAACCAAGGTCTCACAATAAATTCAAACACATAGAGAGGTGATATCATATCATTCGAGAAATTGTTGAAAGAGGCGACATCGCCGTGCAGAAAATAACCTCAGCGGACAACATGGCTGACCCACTCACTAAGCCATTGGAGAAGGCGGTGCTAGACATATATCTTGAGAAGATGGGTATTAGATACCATCACAATTGACATTGAGTGCAAGTGGGAGATTGTTAGGTATATGCCCTAGATTCCAATGTGGACAAATAGGTTTATAGGGTATCCAATTATGTTGTACAAATTTATATTTAATTAAGGCATATATTCTTCTGTTCATATAAAACTTCATGGCATTAATAAGTATTGAACAAATCGTCTGTGTGTATCGAGGTTAACTCTTTGCCCTTTATGAAATAAAGAAGTGGCACAGGGAGAGTCTTATTCCTGATCACTTAAAAGGGTTCGAAAGTCAAGAAATCTTAATTGAGCATTAAGATTCGACTTGTATGACACATGCTCTGACAAGGAGTACGAGTCGAACACTATGGGATAGTGAGAATACGTGTCATAGATATATCAATGGAATTGATATATTCGAACATGACTCGCAGTATTCCAATCACATGGGTATTTACTCTGCGACTGTTAATGATTGGATTACGGACCATAATAGTATGCATGAGCCTTAGAACTAAGGGTTTATGATCAATGTACTTTTACTATTGAATCTATTGCTAGAGTAGTTAGGTCCAACTCACCCGTTGGTGGTGCTGACCTCAAATTGGAATCTCAATGGTTCATGTAGCACTCGTGAAGTGATCACCAAGATGGGATTCACTGTCTAGATAGTGAACGAGAAAGTATCTTGTGCGATCATAGGCATATGAAATTATAAGTCTTTGGCCAAAGCAATGGAATAAACTCATGTAGGATATGGAGGGTAGTTTGGTAATCCATAACTCTCACTTGATAGGGATACGTCAGTGAAGGGCTTATACACATATGGTATTTATGGTCCAGAGGTTCGTAAACGATTCGTACATTTTGTACTCAATTGAGATTGATACTCAATTTCATAAATGATTCGTACATTTTGTGCATTTCGTAAATGATTCGTACATTTGTACTCCACGGAACAGACAAGGTGATACTCACATCCTTGGTTGATTCCTCCCATTGCCAATTGAGACGAACCTAAAGAGTCGCGCTATAAGAAACGAACATGATGTCTTTTTGTGTTAATCTTTTAGAAAGATATAATTAATTAGATTTTGATTTATTGGTTAAATCAATAAAATAAATATTTAATTTAATTAGATTAAATTAGATTATTTAATTGAAAAATTAATTAAATAGAATTAATTAATTAATTAATATATATATATTGGATTTGAATAGGATTTAAATTAAATATATATTAAAAGGTGGACTAAGTGGACTGGGCCAACTGAAGCCCGCCTACACATCCAAGAAGCCCTAGGGGGCGGCCACAAGGAGACCTAGGAGTGACTCCTACTTGTTGCTTAAGTCATTAGAGTTATAATGTAACTTTAATTGCGAGAAGGTATTGGAACCCTAATTGCATAACAAGAAAATAAGGAGATCCTATCCCAATTACCTTGCCATAGCCGTCCACCATCACCAAGAGAAAGGTTTTTGGAGATCTTTGGAAGCCTCGCTTTGCGTGGATCTTTAGAGGCAGGAGCTCAAGGAGTTGCTGTTACGCGAATTCAAGAATACGAAATCGTTAAGGTAATCAATTTTTTTAAAAGTTTTGGAAACCTTTGAAAATCATCAAACCAAGTTAAAGTGATTCAACTTTAGGAATCCTAAAATTCTTGCGCTACGTTTTTTGCTCTAGAGGGTTCCTAACAATAACTTCTCAATTTTCTTCACTCTTCACTTTAGTATACTTCAGCTCCACGATGTAGGGATGTAGAAGATTATTGGCTCGTTTATCCTGTAAGTGCTCAACACTAAAAGGATCAATAACATCAATGTGTAAAGACAAATTAAAATCAATTGGATGCTCAAAAACCTCATAGTTATCGAAATTAACCATATCATCTTGTATATTCATTGACAACTTACTCTCATCGGTATCGAGTACCGATTTATCTAGGGCTGGGGGAGATGATGAATGAACGTCAACGGTCTCAGGAAGAATAAAAGTCGAATACACAGTGTCGGAGTCAGTCACAGACGTTCGAACGTTGGAGGTCCCTATGTTTGGGTGTGGTTTGGTCGACGTACGGATGTCTTCATCGTCACATCCGGACGTGCTATTCAGTAGCGTATCATCTTCCGAAATTTCTTTATATGTTCGAACATTGGCTGCCTCACGTTCGGGCGTCCTATTCAGGGAAAAGATTTCTAAATTCTCCAACTCTGCCTCATCATCATCCTCAGGATATAAGTCATCCTCTCGGGCCAATTTTTCTATCTTTCTCCATGCAGTTTGAGCATCCAATTCTAAGAGATCACCATGGGCTCCAGCATTGAGTCAATGTCTAACTCTCGATCGAACTCCATCTTAAAAATATTGCACAATATTGTTCGAAGAGTAATTATGGGGTGCGCATTTTTGTTGTGATCGGTACAACCCCCAAGGACACCAGTGCAACAGAAAGCATACAATTTTAAAAATTAAAGCGGTGTCCCCGAAATTAGGGCTAGGTCAATATGGTATCATCGGATTCCAAACTATCCTAAGAGAAAATTTACTCGTGTTTACCTCTTGTAGACCTTAAAGCAGCAATGTGATTTTAAGCTACTCCCTGCTACAGTCTTCAAATTGATTTGCCTTAGCGCCCCAAGCGTTGCGCCTCTGAGATGTATCCACACCCTAGATCGTACCCTCAATTATCTCCACCAGTACTAGAAAGGAGAATATCGAATCATGGCTTTTTAGAAAAAAGAGTTTGGAAATTTTTAAGTGTTCTTCGCACTCAATACATGAATTCAAAGAAATTATGAATGAAAATTTGGGAGAGAAAATAAGAGAAAAAGGACTTTTATTATTTTTATAATCCTTTTTCCATAAAAAAAAAGTCCTTGTTTCAAAAGAGGTGGAACACACACACACATATATATATATATATATATATGTAGAGAGAGTCCACCTAGGGTTAAAAAACACTATACACACACGCCCATCTCTCCCTAAAAAATAGGGAGAGGATTGTGTGTTTATACCTATAAATATATTTCCTTTTTCTTTTATTCTCTCTCCTTGAATAGTTGGACTCTTTCCAACTAAGTCGATATTACCATATCTTATAATATCCTAACATTTGTCAAATAGAATCCTTCCTTTTCAATTAATTAGTTACCTTAACCAATTAAAGATTTTATCAAATATATTTATAGATTATTCATTAATATATATATTTTACAAACTTGGTGAGCAAGATAAATCTTTTCACCAAATCCACACATACACAAATACACGCCACACGTGCACATGTATGTATGTATATATATATTTATATATCATTTTATTTTCTTTCTCTTCATTAATTAATTAGTACTTCCCAATTTAATATTCTATTATTAAATTATAGGACCATTAATTAATTAGTTATATTAATTCTTTTTCCTTGATTAATTAAATCCATTTAATTAATCCCTTCATTAATTCAGAAAAAATAATTAGCCAATAGGTACTACACTAATTTATGTGTGTGACCTCGTAGGCTAGATTAATTAATATATATATTTAACTGGACCTTGAATTAATTTAACCAAATTAATCTAAGGCACCCATTGGTCGTGGTTCGATGTCCAGCAACGTCGCTTTGACTTCGTAGATCTCAATGATGAAAAGAAAAAACCTATCCGAGTTATGATCTTCATGTGAGTAGAATCCTTTCACCAGTTACCCGTTTAGGGTATGGCGACGGTTGAACCTTAATAACCTTAGAAATTATGACTGTGTTGTGACATCTAATTATCCAGTCTTCAAATCCGGGATCACCAATCCCTCTCAAAAGACAATCGCTTTGATCAAAGGCTAATAACAATCATTTAGATTCTCGCAACAACATAGGAAATACCGGGTACTCATGACCCTGGATGAATCCCTCTCCGACTGCCATTTATTCCTGTACTACTAGTCTATACCCAACATACATGCCGTATGACTCTCCTGGAGTGCAAGTGCATATCAAAGCAAAGTGGGTAGTACCCTTTCCAAATGACATCTTAGGTCTAAGGATTAATCTCACACTACAAAATCCAAGGACTCCATGTTCGACCACACCAAATAGGAGTCCTTTAGAGGGGCCTTTCAATTCCACAATCCCGTATGAATCTTCAAGCATGTATTTCCATACAAGGCATTGACAATGAAACACGTTGACCTCTTGAAAGAGTTACATGCCTGAATAAGTCTTGACGAGGCCAGTGATATCCCACATCTCACAGCCTTTATGACTTGGAACAATATTTAAGATTACGATATTTGAGAGCATTCCATATGTATCCTGACCGCTCCCTTAACCATATGTAATCCATGGGATCTTTATCTATACTAATACTAGTTATAATAATAAAGAAGCATACCATAAAGAAATATTCAATATATTTAAAACAAGACTGTCACAGTGTTTTACATTTAAGATGGCAAAGCCCAAAATAATTAGCTCGCCGGGCACCTAATGTTATCAATCTCTCGCTTGCCCTAGAGCCAGTTGCCCTTGTACTTTAGTCCCATTATTTCCAGATGTTTTTCAAATACACTTTGACTTAGAGCTTTCGTGAATGGGGCTAATACGTTTTCTGTCGAGTTGATTCGTTCTTCGCGAACATCTCGTCTTTCCCCTCTCTCTTTGATGAGATGATATCTTCTAAGAATATGTTTGGATATTTGGTGAGACCTAGGCTCTTTTGATAGAGCTATAGCTCCATTGTTATCACATTATAAAAGCACCGAATTAACAATGGAGGGAACTACCTCCATTTCATGGATAAAGTTCCTCATCCAAACAACTTTCTTAGCTGCTTCAGCAGCAGCTATATACTCAGCTTCTGTGGTGGAGCCAGCCATCGTCTCCTGCTTGGAGCTCTTCTAGCTTACAGCTCCTCCATTGAGTATAAACACATATCGAGAGATCAATTTAAAATCTTCTACGTCCAACTAAAAACTAGAATCCGTGTAGCATTCTAGTTCCAATTTTCCTCCGTCGTATACCAGAAAAAGATCTTGAGTACGCCTCAAGTACTTTAGGATCGTTTTCACGATAGTCCAGTGGTCTTCCCCTGGATTTGACTGGAACGGGCTTGCTACACTAGTGCATAAGCCACATCCGGTCTAGTACATAGCATAACATACATAATGCTGTCTATTGCCGACGCATAGGGAATCTTTGACATTCTCTCTCTTTCTTCGGGTGTCTTTGGGGACATCGATTTAAAAGAGGGATTCCATGCTTCTCTGGAAGAAATCGTTTCCTAGAATCTCCCATACTAAATCTATTCAGGATTCGTTCTCTTTACTTAGATTGGGAGAGTCCTAGAAATCTACTTTTCCTTTCTCGGTATATCTTCAATCCAAGAACGTAGGATGCTTCTCTTATATCTTTCATTGAAAATTGGGTCGACAACCAACCCTTTGTTGATTGTAACATTCCTACATCATTCCCGATGAGAAGAATGTTATCAACGTAGAGTATCATAAAGCTTATGTCTCTCTCACTAACCTTTTTGTACCCACATGGTTTGTAACCATTCTTGATGTAGTCGTATTCCTTTACGGCTTCATCAAATCTGAAATTCGAGCTTCGGGAAGCTTGTTTCAAGCCATGAATGAATCTTTCCAGCTTGCACATCATGAGCTCGCTCCCACTGGATATGAAGCCCTGATGGTCCCAAGTGGCATATGAAAGGGTCTAGAGGGGGGGGGGAGTTGAATAGACTCTTAAGCCTTTTTCGACTTCAAAAATTCGCATCACTTTTTAAAGATTTGAATGCTTAAAGAGCTGAGCGCTAAGTCAAGTACTACAATAAAGATAACTTAGACTTAGTGATTTTAGCAATTTACCAAAGTAGGGTAAATCTTAGATCAGTTAATCAGAGTTAGCATAGCGGAAATGATTTTAAAGATTTAGCGTTTGTTTTGGTTAAATAGTCACTTAACCGTTTTACTTGTCTTTTTCAAAATAAATGATAGAAAATAAAGTAAGAAAAAATGACAGTAAATAACACAAGAATTTATAAGGTTCACTGGATGGTGTAATCCCATCTACGTCCTTTTTCTCCTTGAAAACTTGGAAGAATTCCATTAAATTGATTATCGAAGGATCACACAAAGGCTTTTAGAAAATAGAGGTGAGGATGATGATCTTGGGCTCCTTAATCACACAGACTTCAGCACCAATGAAGATATTCACCAATAAGCCTCTCTCACTCAGAAATACTACTTGTAGAGTCAACAACTTCTTCACACAGATAGATGAGATTGAGGATTTTGTTCATAGATTTGTTTGATTTTAGGAAGTTCAAACAACGAAGGATTCTTCTCTGAAGATGTTTGAGATATCTACGATTGTCTGAAATGTATGTAAAAAGCTTGGAAGAATTTTGGCTATGGAGTTTCTAAGGCTATGTTTGGTTATGTTTTGGGATGGTATTTTGGTGAGAATTATTGGTGAAAATTTTATGGGGACACGTGCAATTTTGATGAGATTATGTTTGGTTATGTTTTGAGAATTGTTTTTTGAGTAATGTTTTGGTGAGATAGTGTTTATTTTTGTTTTCAAAGGGAACATAAATTACTGTAGATGTCAAATCATGTAAGTTTTTGTCTGTCAATAATTAAAAATTATAATATAATATTGAGATTGTAATAATTATTATAAAGATAAATATATATGTATATATGTACAAATATATGTATATATGTAGGTAATAGTAGTATATATAATATTGAGATTGTAATAATTATTATAGAGATAAATATATATGTATATATGTAAGTAATAGTAGTGTATATATATATATATGTAATAGTAGTTGATATATATACTTAAAAGAAAAGTTTATATATATACATATATATATATATATTTAATTACAAAATTATATTTAATTTACGAAAATTTGAAAAAAAATTGAAGGCAACATTTCAAATGTCGTCTTCAATTTTTTCATTTTTATTTTTTTATTTATGATATGTCGTCTTCTAATTATATAAAAAAATAAATATATATATATAGAAAAAATTATATTTAATTACAAAATTATATTTAATTTACGAAAATTAAAAAAAAATGAAAATTGAAGACGACATTTCAAATGTCGTCTTCAATTTTCTTTTTTTTATTCATGCACAGTGAAGACGACATTTTATATTTATGTTAAAAAATATATATATATAGTGTGAGAGAGAGAGAGAGAGAAAGTGAGAGAGTGAGAGAAAGAGAGGAAAGAGAATGTGTCAGATAGAGTGAGAGAAAAAGCGAGAGTGTGTGTCAGAGAAACAGGGAGCACAATCATTATTTTTTTTTGAACCAAAAATTGACAACTTTCTTGGTGAAATATTGTGTGATCCAAACATAACTTGGCCAAAAATTCGGATGAAAATGGGCTTGAAAACATAACCAAACATAGCCTAAGCTTTTCGTGAGAAAATATTCAGCAAAGTTTTTCAGAAGGGTACTATGTATAGGGTTTCAAAGGATTTGTCCATTGGACACATGTGAGTGCTTGTACCTCACGCAGTGCATTAAATAGTCCCTTTCTGACATTCCTGAAATTCTGCTGGATCCGATTGGACAGGAGCAGATTTGAACTCTGAAATTCAAATAGTCTAAGCAAGTAGGTAGCTTGCTCCGTATACAATCTATCCCTATCAAATTTAATGCTCTTATCAAGCATTTAATGCATTTGAATTTATTTTCCATTGAAAATAAATGCTCGTTTAATGATTACATTTAAGTCCTTAGTGACTTCAGAATTTATTTCAAGTGAAACTGATCTTCTTGATCGCTTGAGTGCTTTGAGCACTCGATTCATACATCCTGAAACAGACCATAGCAATTGGCAGTCGCTTAAGACAAACTCTTCATCTTCGCTTGACTTCAGACGCTGATCTTCAACTTCATCTCTAATAAATTGACCTAGAATTCTACTAACGACTTGGTATCCAATTCTTAGTCTAAAATCTACAAAGATAAAAAATTACAAGCCTAACAAGATTACAAACTTTCAAACGCTTTTACAATTGTTCTATAAAAACATAAAGTTATATTCTTTTGGGGTCTAACATAAAATCCTATCTTGTCATCATCTCAATATCTAACATGAAATTCCTAACGATTTTCCCTTTTTTGATGATGTCAAGACCTTAACTCTTATAACTCTTTTATAGATTAAGAGTTCAAAGAAAAGCCCAAAATAATCATAAGTTAGCGTTTGGAGAGTTAGTTTAGTTAGCTAAAGTTAGATTAGCCTCACAAGTTGTTTCAACGATAAATCATTCATTCATTCATATGATAAGTAAGCGTACATGATTTATACGTAAAGTTCAGTTATCATGAATTGTGTTTGCCTCTTCAGCTAGAATTTCACTCGCTAAGTCTAGAAGAAGTCTATCGATGTCTATCATTGTGGTATGATGGACTTCTTTATAGTCAAGCCTTCTCTGTCTAGCGCTTAAATTTAACTCTAAAAATCTTTCCACCCAAACCCTTGGAGGGATTCCAAGTTCTCGAATCAAGTCATGATAAATGTCTTGTCCTCGATCATTGGTAGGTTTCCAATTGAGAGGTCTTCCAAGAGGTTCAGCGTATGGATGAAAACCCATACGCTCTAAAAATTCTATATCTAAGTCCGGAAGCTTGTGGCTTCCTTGGTAGTATCTTGGCTTTCGCTTCTTAGTGAGCATCTTCTTTATCCTTACTATTTCTTCAAACATGACCGCCAATGCTTATTATCTGTTTTAGAAATTGGCTACTTCAAGGCTTTAGCTTGGGATAACAGATGATTTTCTT
Organism: Buddleja alternifolia; assembly: GCA_019426215.1. Classification (NCBI taxonomy): domain Eukaryota; kingdom Viridiplantae; phylum Streptophyta; class Magnoliopsida; order Lamiales; family Scrophulariaceae; genus Buddleja; species Buddleja alternifolia. The sequence goes on from CM033395.1 coordinate 11,738,731, forward strand.
TCTCATCTTCTCCGTTCTTGGCATCGTCAAGGGAGGATTTTAGATCAGAGATATCTCATCGCAGTAGCTTAACCTCTTCAACAAGTATCGCGACTTGTTCAGTGATACTTTGAGCAACTATGTTTGAATCATTATGACGCTCAGTATCTACAGAAGCAGTTTGGGCTAAGTTACGATTGAAATCTTCAGATAATCTAGAAATCAGGGGCACCATCTTATCAAGAACGTTGTTAGCACACTGAGTCGCTTGAGTTCTTAAATTTGTGACTCGCTGCCTTTCCACGACTCGAATAATTTGTTGAGATTATTCAGCAAAACGAGAGCATAAACCTTGAATGTCAACCAGAGAGTTCATTACTGCTTGCTTAAACTCCTTCGCTTTAGGATCGCTGTCTGAATCTGAGCCCGACGAAGTAGATAAACGCTCAGAGGATTAGCATGAGATTGCGGCCTTATCTTTAGATTTATCTCTTATCATAGGCTCTTTAGGCTCCTCTTCAGCAATCTCGTCATGCGCTTCTTCTATCGCTAAGTGAAGAGATTGAGTTGCTTCCTCAATCTGAACAACTTAGTCAACAGTGGAAACCTCGACTGCTGGATCGTTGGGGGCAACTTGAGTTTGCATATTAGCGTCTGTGGTTGGAGCAACCTCCACAGCAGGAGCTTGTTCCTCTTCCATTTCAACAATCTCCACTGGATGAGAAGGTTTCTCAACAGCAATGACCCAGAGTGGGCTAATCGCTTCCATGATATGCCTTGGACTAAGGATATTGGTCTACGAAATGTATAATATAGCGTCTTCATGCTTTTCAGTGCTAAGTGTAAATTTCACATCTTCTGGCAGATCAACTCCTGGCCACTTGGATATTTTGCTCACACATGAGAACAAGCAATAGATTATAGCCTCTGAAATTGTTGAATCCATAGTGATCATTGAAGGTGATATCTAGCGAGTGAGCATTCTCAACAATCACTCTTCTGTCTCGGTGAAAATCAGCATGCTCATCAGTAAGTTGCATGGTCACTTGACTGGGCACTGGGAGGGCATCATGCTTGCTCATTGAAGCATCCTCATTCAGATTGGGAAGGATACGCTGAACAAAATTCTAATTCTGGTGAAAAATGTAGCGTCCTCCCTGATTCAATAAAGCAACTCGTTGGTGAATATAGCGTTCAATAGGTTGTCTATAAGAAGGCAAGTCTCTAATGTTCCCAACAAGATTCTTGCGCTGATCAAATACAAATACAGCGAATCCTCGATGTCCGTATTCTACACCAAAATGGAACAAAAATGGATATCTGACAAGCTATTCAAGCGTGTAGAAATGAAGCACAAAATCTTCAGCCCACTGAGCAGTATCCATCAGCCACCGCTTGCCAAGTTTTCCAAACTTCTTCTTGTCTGTTCTGGGGGCGAGATACTTCATAAAACTTTCACATTCACTCTCATAATCATTTTCCCAAAGGCTGGCAAGATATTCACGAGCTTCAGCTTCTAGCCACGAATTGATAGGATTGGGATGCTCAGCAACGACTGGTTCTTTTCCTTTCCACAGTTTGAGGGGCTTAGGAGAGAAAGCATTCTGAGGAGAATGATGAACCTTGGGCAAAGTAGGATATCCAATTTTTTTGAGATCCACTTCATTTGGATTCTTCAACCAATCACCCATGTGGGAAGTCTTGATCACAATTCTGTTCGGGCAAAGAGGATAGAATGATTCTGTACAGCGACCTGTGAAGTTGAATCGCACACGATCGAAGTCTGTCCTGTTGATCGTTGGTCGAGTAATATATTCAAGAGATTGCAGGCGCTCTAGCGAGTACAGACCAAGATCGACAAGCCTCTCAAAGAACTCAGATTTCTTTGAGTTAGAGAGTGAAGAATCGTGGAGAGTGGTCTGAAGGGCAATCTCCATTTCAACTAGCTACCGAGTGTCAGTTTCTCCAGCGGCAAAGTACAATTCCACATCCGTAGTATATCCGCAAGAAAGAAATTGATGACACGGTAAGGAGGACCAGTTGGAGTAGGGACAAGGCAATTTCTTCGGTTGGGATAGGGGCTACTTCTATCGACCTCTCAGCTTGAACAGTCGCTTCACTAACTGGAGATGTTTCAACTTCAGGAAGGACTTGAGCAACTTCCTTAGCGATATCCACAATCGTTGTCATATATACATCCACTTCAATAGGGACCTCGGAAGTTGGAGGTGCATCAGTGTCTAGGGCATTTTCAGCTGATACATGCAAGCGTTTGAGAAAAACAAGAAAAATTTCCACAAGTAGAAATAGACGATTGAACAGACTACAATGCTTACCCTAAGGACTCTCTTCAACTGGTTCAGTCACTTGTTCTATAGGAACTTCAGTTTCTATAGCCTCAGGCTCTGGGAATACTTCAATATCTTCAAGATTGAGGCATGAAGTATGGGGATCAGAACGAAAAGGAATTTTGAATCTTTCTAATAAATTCAGAGTATACTGGATTCTATATTCACTAAACGCTGAAAAATAATTTGTCCTGGTGTTGAAATGAAAACATAGGAAAGGATAAAATACATTGTCTAAGACAAGAAAAACATAGGAAAGGATTTTCCATTTCGGTTGCCTAACCACCACTTCCTCTTCTGATGATGATGATGATGAAGACGATGACGCTTGCTCCTCATCATCACTACGAACAACTCCTTCAGCAAAGCCGCTCACGTTCCTCCTTGGGAACATATGCTCCACCCCATCGCTTGGGTTTCAGCAATTCGCCAATCATTTTCTTACCATAAAAGTTGAAAGCTGGGACCTTCTTACCAGCGGTGTTGATGAAACCGATAGTGCTTAACAACAAGCTTAAAACAATCCCATAAGGCTTGGGATTCACAAATTTTGCCATCGCTGCCTTAAAGCGATTAAAGACATACAAAGACCAGTTTATCTTCAACCTGGTCAAAATGGCAGTCATCATCTTGTATTGGATGTTGGAGATTTTATCAAAACTGCCTTTTCGGCACTCGATCATCTTGGAGCAGATATCAGCCAGAATGACATATGCTCCTTTCATGTCATTTTTCTTGAAATTTACTTCTCCGCCATCATTGTGCAATGGTAGTAGGGAAGATAAAAGTTGATGAGTGAGAACAAAGGTTTCTTTGGCAAAAGGAAAGACGCAAGAAATAGAATTTTCATCTTCTGAAATCACGACACATTGAAAGAAGAACAGGGTTTCTTCATCATGAAGGTTGGAATGGGAAGTCAGAATGTGTTTTAGACCTGATTCTTGGATGAGAAGAATAATGTTCCTCAAAGGAAAGTTCTGGTTTTCGAAGAGATACTCCTAGTTCACCAGGAATCTGGCATTGACTGTCACTGGTTTCTTAGTTTTGTCTGATTTTCCAGTGGTAGTTTTCGAAGATTTTGGTGGCACCATTGAAGAAAGTTTGAAGCTTTTGAGAGAGTTAAAAGAAATATTTTTTTCTTTAGAGAATTTTATAGAAAGAGAATTTAAGAGAGATAAAGCTTTTCTATAAAAATATGGAGGGTTTAAATAGAGGCAAAAAATAACTTTTCAATAGCCTAGATAAATGCTAAGTGTCAAGAAATTAATTTTGAAAATAACAAAAATTAGATCTGAGCCGTTTAGTCATAAAGACGGATTTAAAAAGGTCCCGTAAAATAGGTTAATTGCTGTGAAATATAAGATTTTTGGAGTCCGCAGTTGCTTTTCAAAAACATTTGAAATTTTCAAAATGTTCAGAGTGAGTTGCACGCACCTAATGGTACACTGACACATACCCAGATCCATGCTTGTTCTGAACTGCCTATTTATATATGAATCATTAATCGTCAGTTTGATTTGATAGGAGGGCGTGGGCAGTTGTCAAATCTCATCTTTTGGCCTTATCCAGACACTACCTTTTTAGCAATGAAAACAATGCATGAGTTTCAGAAAAAGTTTTATAGCGCTTAAGTGAGAATATTCTTAACGCCGAAGTTTTTTAATAACATTCAATCGCTTTGGGATCCGAAAAGACATTTTCATTTAATTTTATTAGAGATTGAGTTTGTTATGCATAATAGATGCACCAAACTTTTTTTTTAAAATTAGTTTTTTTATCGTAGACGCTTATTGATTTGAATAAGTACAATTTTAAAGTTTCCCCTAAAATTGATAACTCATTCCATTTGAAAGATGCTTTAGACATAATTATAAAATGCATTCTCCTTAAATTATTTGCCTATAAAAGATATGATGCTTTATGATTAAGCGTTTAAATTATATGTCAGTGGTTTGTCAGTACCAATGAAATGCATGGAGATATCTTTCTTTTGAACATGGTCACGCAAGAAATGGTAGCGAATGTCAATGTGTTTAGTTCTAGAATGAAGGATTGGATTTTGGGTCATAGATAATGCGCTTTGGTTATCACAATGGATTGGGGTAGGACATAAGATTGTTCCATAATCTCTAATTTGTTGCCTCATCCAAAGGATTTGTGCACAACAGCTTCCAGCGGCTACATATTCTGCCTCCGCGGTAGAAGTCACAATGGATTGTCGTTTCTTACTATGCCACGAAATCAATCTATCACCTAGAAATTGACATGTACCACTAGTACTCTTTCTATCTATTTTGCATCCTGCAAAATCTGCGTCTGAGTAACCAATTAATTCAAAAGGAGAGTCCCTTGGATACCATGAGCCCACATTTCGTGTGCTTTTTGGGTATTTATAGATTCTCTTGGTAGCATTTAAGTGTGATTGTTTAGGATCAGCTTGAAAGCATGAACACATGCATACCGAAAACATAATATCAGGTCTATTAGCGGTAAGATAAAGAAGTGATCCAATGATACCTCTATAATTAGTGATATCAATTTTCTTCCACTTTCATCTTTATCTAACTTAGGCGTTTGGCTCATTGGAATTTTTGAAGATGATGCATTTTCCATACCAAATTTCTTAATCATATCTCTTGTATATTTAGATTGGTTTGTAAATATGCCATTAGGGAGTTGTTTAACTTGTAATCCTAAGAAGAAAGTTAATTCACCCAGCATGCTCATTTCAAATTGATCTTGCATCATTTTTTAAAATTTATCACACAATCGCTTATTAGTAGATCCGAATATAATATCATCAACATAAATTTGGACTAAGAGAATATCTTCATTATGGGTAATTTTAAATAACGTTGTATCAACGCTGCCTTTTGAAAAGCCTTTACCTATAAGGAAGATAGAGAGAGTGTCATACCATGCTCTTGGTGCTTGTTTAAGGCCGTAAAGTGCCTTATCCTATTTGTAGACCATACTTTTCCCATGGTTGTTGATGAATCCTGGTAGTTGCTCCATATAAACTTCGTCTTGGAGTTTACAATTCAGGAAAGCACTCTTCACTTCCGTTTGGTACACTGTGAACTTAATGACTGCGGCAAATGCTAGGAACATCCGAATCGCTTCAAGACAGGCTACTAGGGCGTATGTCTCATCAAAATCAATACCCTCTTCTTAGCAATAACCCTGCGTGACTAATCTGGCTTTGTTTCTTACAACAATGCCATCTTCATCCATCTTGTTCCTAAAAATCTATCTAGTTCCAATAACTCCTTGGTGAGTTGTCTTGGTACAAGCATCCAAACCTTTCTTCTCTCAAATTGGTTAAGCTCTTCCCGCATCGCTTCTACCCAACTCGAATCACTGAGCGCTTCATCCACTTTCTTTGGTTCCATTTGAGATAGAAAACTTACGAACGTGGTCTCATTGATTGTAGCAGCCCTAGTTCTAACAGTTGCTTCAAAATCTCCAATTACTAGCTCTGGTGAATGATCTCTAAGCCATTTACGATCTGGGTGGAATAGGTTGAGAGACTTTTGATTATCAATCGCTTGACCCTCATTTGTCTCTTGCGCAGTCGCTACATCATTCACAGTTCCAATTTTCTCTTGATGATCATTCTCTTCACGATCATCAGCAATTCTTATAATATTATCATTGATAATCTCACGAGTAATCTTAGGATTTGACACAAAGATCTCACCATCCTCATCATCATCACTATCATCACCAAGATTGATTTGTAGGCAAGTTCTTCAATTCCTACATCTTTAAGATTAACCTTACTCCGTTCCTGGTTAGCATCATCAAACACAACAACAATGGATTCTTCAGCCTTCCATTTGATCTTAATCAGGATGGGGACACTCTTTCCATTTTTGGCATAGCCTACAAATATTCCCTCATCCACTTAGGATCAAATGTCTTTAGACTTTGGAATCCAATGTTATGAATGAAACATTTAGAACCAAAGAAATGAAAATACAAAAGGTTAGGCTTACATCCCTTCCACAATTCATATGGAGTCTTCTCATGTTGCTTCTTGATCATACACTGGTTCTAAGTGTAGCAAGTAGTATTGATAGCTTCGGCCCAAAACCTTTGAGGCAGCTTGGACTTTACTAACATCAACCTAGCGGCTTCTTCAACTCCATTTCGTTGAGGTGTTCTAGGCGTAGAATACTCATGAAATATTCCAAAATCTGTACAAAACTTGTCAACAAATTGGTTAGTAAATTAAGTGCCTCTATCGGTTCTAATTCTCGTCACCTTTATATCTTTTAGGGTTTGTAATTGACGAATTGGCGCTGTGAGCTTGACACTAGTTTCATCTTTGGTTGCTAGAAATTCTACCCATGTAAGGGAGAAAAATCATCAGCTATCACTAACGAATAATTTTTACCATTCACACTCATGATTTGAATAAGACCAAACAAATCTAAATGCAATAGTTCAAGAATTCTAGAAGTAGATAGGTATGGTTTCTTCTTAAAAGATGATTTAACTTGTTTACCCATTTGACATGCATCACATAAGCGATTTTTCTGAAAGGAACCTTTAGGTAATCCCTCTACTGGATTTATCAATATCAACTGAGAGATTGCTTTAAAGTTGTGGTGATTCTTTTTTCTAAGCCATAACCAACCTAATTCATTTTCACTTTTATCAACAAAGCATGTGGGGTTGTTATCTATTGTTGAATCCCAATCCACTAAATATATATTATTTGTTCTTTTTCCTCTTAATTTACTAGACTTAGTCTTAGTGTCGTTAACATAGAAACAGTTGCTTGAGAATTTGACTTCAAAGCCTTTACCACAAAATTGACTAATGCTTAATAAATTATGCTTAAGACCCTCAACATAATACACATCACTTATCATGATGTTCCCCCTATGCATGATACCTATACCTTTGGTTTTACCTTTGGAGTTATCACCAAATACAACTTGAGGACCGTTGGTTGCACGATTGTTGATCAAGAGATCCTTTGAGCCAGTCATGTGACATGACGACCCACTATCAAAGTACCAAACTGAGGTATCGTTATTGGCTCTAGGGACCTGTATTTAAAAGGCAATTCCAATTTTCTTAGGCACCCATGTTGTCTTGGGTCCTTCAATGTTAGTGACTTTAGTTTGAATCAAAACTTTTGGAAACCATATTTGCTTTATCTTCATTACGGGAAGCTTGTCCTTCTTGGGTTTTGGATTGTGTTCTGTGTGCGGTTTAGGTGTATAGTAATACCCTCGATTATAATAGTAATCATAGTCAAAATCATAATAATAATCATCATAGTATCAATAATATGATCTAGATCTTTGAGGATATTGACGCTGGTATTTCTTTGGCACTGGTTTGGGAGTCGCTTTTTGCGATTGACGCTTAGCGTTTGATTTACTTGTGGATAGTTTATCCGTAGCTTTTTGAGCATTTGGATGAAACTTCTTTTATGAATCATTCACTTTTGTGTTCTCCTTGTTGCCTGAGTTTGTATTGACCTTCTCATTTGGCCTATTACCAATGTCCTTAGGTTCAATTAGCATTTGACTAGTAGAACTCTTCTCAACAAAGAATACACATATTCCTTTGTTGGTCACCGTAACCTTAGATGTTTTTTATTTTTCACCAAATTTATCACAACCTAAACCGGTCTTTTCACCAAAAATTCTAGTTACCTCAGTCACATTATCTAGCTTTCTTGATGCTTTCGATAATGATGAGACAAGTTGTTCTATTTTGGAAAGTTTAACGATCAATTCAGCTTCTATCTTAACTATTATATCAACATCACTTTTTAATTGAATAATTTCACTCTTAAGCAATTGATTCTTCTCAATGCATTGTTGCTGAACTTACAACTCTGTTTTGAGCGTCATTTTATCACTTGTGAGCATTGAAATGATATCGAAGTGATTTTGATATATCTTGGTAGCGTCTTGAAAAATTTTGTAATACTCAGTTACTTTGTCAAGTAATTCATCATAAGAAAGCGGATAAGATAATTCAGTGTTTACCTTAGATAGCGAGTCATCAGACGCTTCTTCATCTCTTGCCATAAGACAAATTAACGCTGAGTCGCTTGTTGGCTCCTCATCCATGCTTTCATCTGATGATTCCAACTCCTCTTCAGGTGTAGAGAATGGTTCAGATTCCGCTTGCAAACCTTGTTGGCGAAGGTTACTTCTGAATTGATTTCTATCCGCATAATCTTGCCTTGTGGGCTTAGATACATTTGGATAAGGGCAATTTACCTGGTAGTGCCCTGGTTTCCTACAATTGTATCATAAATTAGTTTTCATTTTCTGTTTAGTGGTTGATCGCTTGGAAACTGCGGGTGATGAAACATTCTATATTGGAGAAGGTGGCGCTTGGTATTGAACTTGGACTGGAGGTTGAGGAGCAAAATACACTGGCGCTGGTGCACGGGGAGGGGTTTGAAATGATGTCTGTCCACTAAGGTTTCTCTTTTTGTATCTTGGAAATTTCTTGAATTTCTTAACCAACAAAGCCATTTTCTTTTCCTCATTCGATTTTGTCGCTTTCACCTCACTGACTGACTTTTCCTTGTTCTTAGTAGTAGCGATCAGGGCTCCTGATTCAGTCGCTGATGTAGAAGTCGTTGTGTCGTTGACTTCTCCTAGTTCAACTTAAATGCCTTTAACTCTGAGAACACATGTTCCGGAGTTAGAGTTTCCAACATTTGTGATTCTCTCATGGAAACTGTCTTAATCAAGTAATTGCTTCAAAGACTTCTAAATATCTTGTTGACCATTTCCTTGTTAGTCAACTCCTTGTCTAGTGACGCTAACTCTATGATGAGCCAAGTGAACCTTGCGTCCAATTGTTCTAGCGTTTCGTTGGGCTGCATTTTGAAATGCTCAAATATTTGCATGGCTTGTTAAAGTATATGCCCGACACACCAATTTTGGGTGCCATTCTATGTAGTAATAACTCTAGCTAAATGATCTTTCGCATATAAACAAAGTTAATCTTTTGGCATTCTTTATTCGTGTATATAGCTTGATCTTAAGTTGGAATAAAGTCCCAAAGAATTACACATAGCTATGGGACATCATTGCGCATCAGGAATGGGAATGATGGTATATGTCTCCAAGGCTGTGATCCTTAAGCATATGTTCCAAGTCGTGAATGGGCTCATCGAGATGATAGGATATAAATGAGTCCCAAAAGACTTGCTTATATGATGTATACTCTTGATAGAGTGTATCTCGTTCCATAGATATTAGCACAGTGAAAGCCTGTGCATGTATGAGGGTTCCTATTGTGGAAATAGGTATACTGAACAACCCCATGGAAGTTCCATTAAATGGAGTCCCAGTCGAATCTGGAACTTCCAGCGGTCTTGTAGTATAAGAGTAATCCTTAGAACTTGAGGTTCCATTGGATGTCTTATACACAATTGAACATGTCTTGATTTGTTACATGATTACTTAGATGATCACAAATGGCCAAAATTAGATCTGGGCTGATTGTGTATGAAGGCACGTGAGAATCAAGATGGGATCTATGTCTGACATTAGTCTTGTCAGTGAATATCCTATGTTTACATAGTGAATCGACTTTAGGAATCTTCGGCCGAAGTATGATATCTAAAGAGGCGTGGGGTTTCCTCGTTTAGATAGTCGAAAGTCGATCTCACCGCATTTGGGAAACATAGTTATTGAATTAACAGAGCTTAGACCTTAGCCACTACTCTAGATTCATGGCCCGTGGCTAGACAGTAACCACGAGGATCTTACTTATACGAGGATCAAGATCATGAAAGGCATATCTTTATCTTCGTCTTTGTCTAGGTCTTCATGGCCCGTTGCTAGACAGTAATCATGATTTCTAAGTTTCGAGAATTAATATGGTGATTAATTGGAGGCTTGATTAAATCAGAGGAATGATTTAATCTAGAGGTTTCTATTTCAGGAAAGCACAATAGCAGTTTGGGAAAGTGTACTTATTACTAGATAGTAGACGAGCCTAAGGGGTCACACACTGAACTCGTGAGAGTCATTGCTTATAGGATGTGTTTAATCAATTTGAGAAAATTGAGAAAATTAGGAAAGTCTAGCCCTTTCCTAGTATGGAATATGAATTAATTGAGGTGATTCAACTAATTTGACTTTTTTAATTAATCTTGTAGAATTAATTAAATTAATGGACCTCGTAGAGTCCGAGCATTTTATTTAGTTGGGATTGGCCCAAGTTAAATAAATAAGTCAATTGGAATAAGTAAATATAATTAAACGAGTTTTAATTATATGAGAATATTTAATTGATGGTTTCAGCCCATAATTAAATATGGAGTCAATAATTAAATCTTGGACTCTAATTAAGGGTGATGGCTGATTTTTAGGGCCTTGGCAGCTGGGATTCGAAATCTTGGTGGTAAGGACTATAGTATTCCTATTCTATATATATGTGAGTGCAAGACTAAAACATTAAGCATTTTTAGAAGTGCAAAATTCAAACCCTAGATGGAAAATTACGAGAGAATTTTCCTTGTTATCCGTTAGCCAAAAATCGCCCCTACCTTCTTCCAATACGACATCGTTTTGTTCATATGTTGAATTTAACAATTCTCATATTCCATCCCTTCACATAACAAATCCTAGGTTTTAGACTTAGATCCATTTCATTGGCTAATACAAATAACGAAGTAGGTGGTGACTTGAACGAGGTGTAATGTTTGGAGCACTTAAACCGAGGATACAATCGACTGGCAATTTCCTCCAAGAAATCATGTGGAATTGCACCTCAGGGTTGAAAAGATCCAAGTTTGTTGCTGCAAGAATTTAATTAAAAGGTAAAATTCTCGCAAATTTCTTTATAGCATAATCGAGCACACCATTATTCCTGTTTCGGGTGGTTGTTCGTTTAAATTTTAAATTCCGCTGCCACGAGCCACCCAGGGAATAGAACCCAACCCAACAGTGGTATCAGAGCCATGGCTGGCTCGATTAAGCTATATAATGTGTTAGCATGTCTTATTTACGCATATGTAAATTGGTGCATGTTAAAAGTATGTTTGTCGTTTAGAAAAAATGATTTTTCGATTGGGATATAATTGATAGTTTTGTATAAACGTTTTGGTTTTGAAAATTCAATTGGAAAGGATGAATCTTGGGTGTGTGTGGATTATTTAGAAGATGAAGGATGATTTTGGAATCACCGGCGGTAGGACGTCGTGAGATGATCTGGCCGAAGGCTCAATTGTCAAGTGATTATACCTGGCCCGAGGTGGGATTGAATTCGTCCATCATTGACTGAACGAAACACTCATGGATGAAAAAGGGAGAAATCCCGTACAACAATAGGTGTTGTCACCTGCGCCCAAGCGCGGGGTGACTGGCACCCAGACACCGGGAGACGAGACCTGTTGGTCTTGCCACTACAAGCGGTGCCTGGGCGCAGCCATGTCGGAGCCTAGGCGCCGCCAGGTCGGCCCCTGGGCATGGTCAGCAGACTCGGATCAAAAAAAAATTCTCATTTTTTTATGCCGAAAGGTCTGGTAACCCAAGAACCTGACCCCAGTTAATTGTTTAAAAACCTATAATTTCTGAAAAGGGTTTTGGAATTTGAGAATCAATATTATCCTAATGAAATTTGCAATTTTATTTAGACGACGAATGAGTAAATTTTGGATATCTCATATATATATTTGTTGCTTGGCATGCTTATGTGATGGGGATGAACCACGAGTCTAGTCTATGTTGTATGGTTTTCATTGTATGTAATATTCTAGAGTTGTAAAAATAGCCGATTTGGCTTTTGCTTTTCTGTCAAGTAGATTAGTAGTACTTGATAGACTATGTAATCGACGACGGAGTGAGAAGACGAAGTCAAGACTTGAAGACTTGTATGCTGTGGTGGAACCCATTGTAATAGTCTAGTTGTTTTTAATTTCTAGAATGTCCTGGCCCACTTTGGCTCAGTGGGTTAGTAGGTTAGGGCCAGAGGTGGTTCATCCTCAATTTACTGCTTTATGGGATGTTTATTTATCTTTCCAATACGATATGTGATGTGTTGTGAAATGCATGCATAGGATAGGTACCTAAACAAGATAATTGTAATACTGATGCGACCTACATGTATGCCATGTAGTTCCCTCCTTCAAACATATTAGGCTAATGTGGGAATAGAATTGGAGTTCTATTTCCATTCCTTCCATCATAAGTAATTGCCATGTGATATGTTGTTGAAGTTCAAATCCATTTGCTTAGAAAATCGGGTGGGTTGAACCTAAGAAAGGCTGTGAGCATTACGAAGCATTTGATGATCTATGGAATCATTACTTAGCTCAAAAAATGGGGGTAATGGAATTCATGATTGACCACGGGATATTTGATGGGTCCAGCTTAACATCGACTACCATGTGTTAGCTCAGAAAATGGGGCACATGTGAAAGATGAGGAAAAAGATCTTGAGAACTATCCAGGAAGATAGAAGGCCTGGTAAGACTACTATTCGAACTAGTCATGTGTTAACTCAGAAAATGGGGCATCTAATGAAGTTTGAATAGATCTCAAGCCCAGTAAAGAATTAACTATTCTTTTAATCACACCGAGTGGGTGGTGGGATTTGGAAAAATAGTGGGAGACTTGTACAATTAAAGACCAAATTACATAAAAACTTTATTTGAAAATACGTTACTTATCGTCTGGCTCGTACATTTTGTAGATAACACGAAATGGCTAAAAATCCACTTTATACAATTCTCGAAACAAACGAACTAACCGGTTCGAACTTTCTATATTGGCTAAGAAACCTTAAGATATTTCTACAATATGAAAAGAATGACTACATTCTGACAGATGAACAACCGGGAACAACTTCTGAAAGCACTGATGAGGATAGAGAGTATGTTAAGCTTTGGTCGGATGACAATATCCATGCGAGATGCCTTATCATGACTACAATGTCAATTGAGTTGCAAAAGCAACAAGAGAATATGATATTGGCAAAGGATATTGTCAACCGCCTTGAAGAGTTGTACGGTACTAGAACAAGGAGAGAGAGCTAAGCCATCTCGAAGCAAGGATGAGCGAAGGTGCGTCTGTCAGTGATCACGTCCTTAAGATGATTCAACTGATTCACAAGATGAACGATTTGGACGTGGTACTTGATGGAGACCTTTGCGTCGACCTAGTCTTTCAGTCTCTCCAGGGTCTTATGACCAATTTGTCATCAACTTCAACATGAACCACCTGAATGCCTCATTAAATGAGTTTTTGAACATGTTGACAAGTGCTGAGAGAACCATCAAATAGGACAAGTCGGTGCTTCTTATGAATTCATCTTCTAAACCTAAGAAGGGTAACAAGAAGAAGAATAAGACTAAGAAGCTGAAAGGTACTAATGGTGTCAAGAAAGTGAAAAAGGTGGATAAGTGCTTCAAATGTGGGAAGACTGGGCACTGGCAAAGGAACTGCAAAGAGCCACCGGCTCAAGGTACATTCTTTGTTGAAGTTAACTTTTCGGTTAACGATTCTTCTTGGATTCTATACACTGAATGTGGAGTTCATATCTGCAATAACTTGCAGGAGATGACAAGAATCAAGGAGCTAAGTAGAGGAGACATGACCCTGCGGATGGAAAATGGAGCACGAGTTGCTGCCAAGGCCATGGGGACGATCTACTCAGGGATAGGAGATAGAAATTTAGTATTAAATTATGTTTATTTTGTTCCTGAAATAATAATAAACATTATCTCGATTCCAGTTTTGGATCGAGAGGGTTATTCTTTTGAGATTCATGTTAAAACTTTGTTTTTATCTAATGCATCGTCTCTTATTATGGAATCAAAATTGGAAGATGGAGTTTATAATGTTTTCCCAACAATTTCTAATCGCAATATTCAACAAAGAAATAAACATAAATGAGATAATCGAGCAAACGCACTAATGTGGCACTAGAGACTAGGTCATATCTCTAAAGAAAGAATTCGAAGCTTAGCAACTCATTTTGGTCTCCAAAACATCGATTAATTGACAACTTGCGAATCATGTCTCAAAGGAAAAATCGCCATGTTACCATTTTCGGGTAAAGTGGAACGAGCCACAAGTCCATTGGATTTGATCCATACGGACGTGTGCGGCCCTATGAGCATAAATGCTCGAGGAGGGTTCAACTACTTCATAACTGTTAGGAATTTCATGTTAGATGTTTTGATGATGACAATTAGGATTCCATGTTAGACCCCAAGAAATGTAAAGTATAAAAGCTTTCGTAGAATAAATGAATAAGCGCCTGAAAGCTCGTGCTTTTATACTAGGCTTGTATTTTTATATTTATAGAGTTTAGACTAAGAATGTGATACTAAATCACTAGAAGAGTTCTGTGTGAGTCTACCAAGTGATGAAGTTGAAGATCAAGCGTCTGAAGGAACAGTAAAGATAAAGATTAGTCTCAAGCGTCCGTCAAACGCTAAAAGACTATCCCAGGTTATGAACTCAGCGCTCAAGATTTGTTATGGAACTTAGACCAAGTACTTAACACTAAGTCAATGATAGAATTCTGAGTGAGTCTATCAAAGATAAAGTGAAAGGTCAAGCGTCTAAAAATCGGGCAAAGATTATGACCTTTCTCAAGCGTCTTATTAACAAAGAAGGCTACTTTCAAAAAGCCTAAACTCCAAAGGCTCAAGCATCTAGTTCTCCAAGCGTAACCTGAAGATTCAAATGCAAGTTATCAACGAAAATTATTCCCAAACGAAAATAAGACAAGATGTATCAAAAGTCGGATAAGTGCTATTAAAATATAAGCACTACAACTTATGGGCAAGCCATATCTTTGACCGAGACTGTCAGATTTATGAAACCAAGACCATGCGTAACCAATTAAATATACCCAAAGTTAGGATTTTCAGAACTCATGGAATGTTTAGGGAAACAAGATTCCAACCATGTCCAACGGACAAAATCTCAAAACAACCTATAAATAACCTTTTCAGCAAAAGTGACAAAATAATACATATAGATAAACATCTGGACATAGAAACAAGAAAAGGGTCCAAAACTTGCTGAATTTATTTGAGAGAAAAAGCTTATAAACTCCAGAGCCGAAATCCTTTAAGCTTCTCAAATACATTCCTAGACAGTCACCCATATTTCAAACCTCTTTTTAAGAAGAACCTACACTACTATTGAGATATCTCCAAGTTGTTTGAACTTTCCAAAAACAATCAAAATATACAAAGTTATCACCAGAGCGCCGGAAGCCACAGAAGAAACACCTGACGGTTATGTGGAGAAGCCCAAACAAGAATGGTCCACCGATGAGCGTCGACGAGCCAATCTAGACAATGTCGGTCGGAATGCGTTATACACAGCCATTGGTGACAATGACAACTTATTCAACAAAGTCAAATCATGCAATACAACTAATGAAATTTGGGATAAGTTGGCTACTATTTGTGGTGGCTCAGCACAAATCAAGGAAAACAAATTATCAATTGCCAAAGAAAAATTCAACGGCTTCAAGATGTTATCCAATGAGACACTAGAACCATTAGACATGAGATTTACAGCTCTTGTCACAGAATTAACATCTTTGGGGATGGAACTACAAAATCGGGAAATGGTCGTCAAAATCTTCAGAAGTCTCCCGAGTAGATTCCTTATGAAAACAACTGCAATGAGAGAATCAAACAATCTGGATAGTCTAACTCCAGAAGATGCCTTTTCAGAACTCAAGGCATTTGAGTTTGAGTTGAATACGGCCAGCGATGCAGTGAGCAGTCCAGTAATTGAATCTGGAGCGCTAATGGCATCAATCAAAGGAAAATCCAGTAGTAAAGGAAAGGCTTCAGATATAAGTGAGGAAGAAGAACTAGCGCTTCTAAACAGATTCAGAAAGTTCTTGAAATATGAGAAGAAAGGAAACAGTCCTAAACATCCAGGACAAAATTCATATTAAGCGCCTGTTCAAAATTTACAATAATATCAAACGCCTCACTATCCTGCACCTTCCTCTCCAGCGCCAATTCAGCATCAAGCGTCTTCTCAGCAAGATCTCTCAGCGCCAGTGGTTCCGAAACCACGATTTGCAAGATTAACAAATGAACAAAAGATGAAAACAAATCTTTGTTATAATTGCAGGAAACCAGGGCATTTCCAAGTTAATTGCCCATATCCGAATGTGTCTAAACCTATAAAGTAAGACCAAGCACACAGAAGTCAATTCAGGAATAATCTAAGGCAACAAGGATTGCTAGCAGAATCAGAACCATTTTACACTCCTGAAGAGGACTTGGAATCATCAGATGAAAGCAGTGATGATGAGCCTTCAAGCGACTCAGCATTCATTTGTCTTATGGCAAGAGATGATGAAGAGTCTGACGATTCGCTATCTGAGGTAACCCTGAATTATGTCATCCCCTTTCTTATGATGAATTACTTGACAAAGTAAAAGAATATTATAATGATTGTCAAGAAGCCGCAAAATTATTTCAAAATCACCTTTACATCATCTCAGCGCTCAAGAGCGACAAAGTAACGCTAAAAGCAGAGTTGCAAATTCAGCAACAGTGCATTGAGAAGAACCAATCGCTTGAGAGTGAAATTATTCAATTAAAAGGTGATAATGATATAATAGTCAAGAGAGAAGTGAATTGATCGCTAAACTTGCTAAATCAGAGCAGCTTATCTCATCATTATCAAAAGCTTCTAGAACGCTAGATAATGTGACTGAAGTAACTAGAGCATTTGGTGAAAAGACCAGTTTAGGTTGTGATAAATCTAGTCACAAAACCAAAGCGTCTGTGGTTATATCAACCAACAGAGGAAAAGGTGTAACCTATGTTGAAGAAAGCTCAAACAGACAAACGCTGAATGAGACTCAGAATATTGGTATGAGATCAAATGAAAAAGCTAACACTGGCTCAGTCAAAGGAAAGACCAAAGTAAATGATCTACAAAAGAAAGTATATCCAAGCGCCCGAAGGGCTAAGGAAAAACCTTCTACAAGTAAATCGAACGCTAAGCGTCTAGCACCAAAAGTGCATCCTAAGCCAATATCAAGGAAATACCAATGTGAATATCCGCAAAGATCTAGATCATATTATCGACACTATGATAACCATGATTATGATTGTGATTATTGCTATTATCAAGGATATTACCATACACCTAAAGAGCACACACAACACAAATCGAAACCCAAAAAGGCCAATCTTCCCAAAATGAAGACAAGGCAAATGTGGGTTCCGAAGATTCTAATTCAGACTAACGTTACTAACAAAGAAGGACCCAAAACAAAATGGGTACCTAAGAAGAATTACAACTGCCCTTTGAATGTAGGTACCTAGAGCCAACACCGATACCTCAATTTGGTACATAGATAGTGGGTCGTCGAGACATATGACTGGATCAAAGGATCTCTTGATCAACTATCGTGCAACCAATGGTCCTCAAGTTATATTCGGTAATAATTTTAAAGGTAAAACTAAAGGTATTGGTATCATGCATAGGGGGAACATCATGATCAATGATGTATACTATGTTGAGGTTCTTAAACATAATCTCCTAAGCATAAGTCAATTTTGTGATAAAGGCTTTGAAATTAAATTTTCTAGTGACTTGTGCAGGATAATCGATGTCAAGACAGGATCTACTAAATTAAAAGGAAGAAGAACAAACAATGTATACTTAGTAGATTGGGATTCAACATTAGATAACAACCCTACATGTTTCGTAGCTAAGAATCAAAATGAATTGGGTTGGTTATGGCATAGAAAAATGAATCACCTCAACTTTAAGGCAATCTCTCAATTAATATCGCTGAATCTTGTAGAGGGATTACCTAGGGGTTCCTTTAATAAAGATCGCTTATGTGATGCTTGTCAAATGGGTAAGCAAGTTAAATCATTTTTTAAGAAGAAGCTTCATCTATCGACCTCTCGAATACTTGAATTACTACATTTAGATTTGTTTGGTCCTATTCAAATCATGAGCGTTAGTGGTAAGAAGTATTCACTAGTAATAGTTGATGATTTCTCACGCTATACATGGGTAGAATTTTTAGCATCTAAAGATGAAACTAGTGCCAAGCTCACCTCTCTAATTCGTCAACTACAAAACTCAAAAGATCTAAAAGTGACAAGAATTAGAAGTGATAGAGGAACTGAATTTACTAACCATACTGTTGAGAAATTTTGTAAAGATTTTGGAATACTTCATGAGTATTCAGCGCCTAGAACACCTCAACAAAATGGAGTTACCGAGCGACGGAACAGAACGCTTAAAGAAGCCGCTAGGACTATGTTAGCCGAGTCTAAGTTGCCTCAAAGGTTTTGGGCCTAAGCTATCAATACTGCTTGCTACACTCAGAACCGTTGTATGATCAACAAGCAACATGAAAAGACTCCATATGAGTTATGGAAGGGACGTAAGCCGAATGTTTGATACTTTCATGTATTTGGTTCAAAATGTTTCATTCATAACAATGGATCCCAAAGCCTAAAGACATTTGATCTTAAAGCAGATGAAGGAATCTTTCTAGGCTACGCCAAAAATGGAAAGAGCTTACGCATCTTAAATAAGATCAAATCGAAAGTTGAAGAATCCATTCATGTTATGTTTGGTGATGCTAACCAAGAACCGAGTAAGGTTAATATTAATGATGCAAGAATTGAAGACTTATGTCAACAAGCGTCACAAATCAATCTGTGTGATGATAGTGATATTGATGAAGATAATGAAATCATTGTACCTAATCCTAAGATTACTCGTAAAGATATCAACGATGATATTGAAAGAAACGTTGATGATCATGAAGGGAATGTTCATCAAGAGCAAACTCAAACTGTAAACACTGAAGCGCCTACGCAAGGAATTGGTCAAGCGCCTGCACAGCTTAATCAAGCGTTTATCAATCTCTTAACCCGTTCCAACCAGACAGAAAATGGCTCAGAGACCATCCACCAGAACTAATTATTGGAGATATTGGAGCACCCGTTAGAACTAGAGCCGCTGCAATAAATGAGGCCATGTTTGCAAGCTTCCTATCTCAAATGGAACCAAAGAAAGTGGATGAAGCGCTTAACGATCCAAGTTGGATTGAAGCCATGCAAGAAGAGCTAAATCTGTTTGAAAGAACTAAGGTATGGACGCTAGTACCAATGCCAACTCACCAAGGAGTTATTGGGACTAGATGGGTTTATAGAAACAGAATGGATGAGAATAGCATTGTAATTAGAAACAAAGCCAGACTTGTAGCACAAGGATACTGTCAAGAAGAGGGTATCGACTTCGATGAGACATACGCTCCTGTCACCCGTCTTGAAGCTATTCGCATGTTTCTAGCTTTTGTAGCATTCAACAAATTTACAGTCTATCAAATGGATGTAAAGAGTGCATTTCTGAATGGTAAACTTTAAGAAGAAGTATATGTGGAGCAACCACCAGGATTCATCAACAACCATGGGAAGAGTATGGTCTACAAATTGGACAAGGCACTTTATGGTCTTAAACAAGCACCAAGAGGATGGTATGACACTCTATCAATCTTCCTTATAAGCTTTTCAAAAGGCAGCATTGACACAACGTTATTCAAAATTACCCATAATGAAAATATTCTCTTAGTTCAAATTTATGTTGATGACATTATATTTGGATCTACCAATAAGCGCCTATGTGAGAAATTTTCGAAAATGATGCAAGATCAAGTTGAAATGAGCATGATGGGTGAATTAAATTTCTTCCTAGGATTACAAGTTAAACAACTCCCTAATGGCATATTTATAAACCAAACTAAATATACTAGAGATATGATCAAGAAATTTAGTATGGAAAATGCATCACCTTCCAAAATTCTAATGAGCCAAACGCTTAACCTAGATAGAGATGATAATGGATAGCTAGTAGACCTGATATTATGTTCTCCGTATGCATGTGTGCACGATTTCAAGCCGATCCTAGAGAATCACACCTAATTGCTGCCAAAAAGATCCTTAAGTACCTAAAAGGCACACAAAATGTGGGCCTATGGTATCCTAGGGATTCTCCTTTTGAACTAATTGGTTATTCAGATGCAGATTTTACAGGATGCAAAATAGATAGAAAAAGTACTAGTGGTACATGTCAATTTCTAGGTGATAGACTAATTTCATGGCATAGTAAGAAACAACAATCCATAGCTACTTCTACCGCTGAAGCTGAGTATGTAGCCGCTGGAAGCTGTTGTGCACAGATCCTTTGGATGAGGCAACAACTTAGAGACTATGGAGTAGTCTTAAGTCCAACTCCTATCCATTGTGACAATCAAAGCGCCTTAGCGATGACTCAAAATCCAGTTCTTCACTCTAGAACCAAACACATTGACATCCGCTATCACTTTCTACGTGACCACGTTCAAAAGAAAGATATCTCCATGCACTTCATTCGTACACAAAAGCAATTGGCAGATATCTTCACCAAAGCGCTCAACGAACAACGTTTCCTCACTTTAAGAAGTGAACTAGGTATGATTGATCTAAACGCTTAATCATTTGAAACATCATATTTTCTAGGCATAAAATTTAGGGGGAATTCACTTTATTTTATGTATTAAATAATTGACAATAAGTTATCAACTTTAGGGGGAACCTACATAAGGGGACCCTTAAAGGAATAACTATATTTAAGTGAATATGACCAAAAAAAGTTTTTCCTTGCATTGGTCATAAGTACTTAGCATTATACACTCAAATCATTCGGACGCTTATCACACATATCTTTCTTAGCGTCTGTGGTATTTTCAAAACACTAAATGCTTAAACTTATTCCCAGTCAAGCGCTTAGTAAAAGATATTTCAACTAGAACATACCTTACCCGAAGCTAAACAGCACATGGTGGATTAGTCAATCAATGCAATTAATGCTGACTTGACATCCTTATCTCTGTTCAAGAAAACCCAAGGGTACTCATTGATTTTTCAAAAAAAATTGGTTCAGCTTATGTACACGTGTAAATACACTCACCATGTATTCTGGGCGAGTACATCTAACGCTGAATGTTTAAAATTAACTCTAAAGTAAATTGCCTTTATGACACCGAAAAGTATGTGTCCTTGCATTTAGAAACCATGAGAAAAATATTCCATCTTCACATATAAATGTTAAACTTTTCATTATTACACACAAGAGTCAAAAGATAATGTGCTTGAACGCTCAAGCATAAAAAGGGATTTGGAAGAATTTCAAATTTGTCGAGCGTCAATATAAAACATCCTTGCAAATAATAAAGTATGACGAGCGTCAAATTTCTACACATCTACAAATAATCAAAACTGGCGGGCACTTACATAGTTCTTCAAAATGATGGCTCTCAAACAGTTTGTGATGGTATACGTGTCAACATTTCACACGCGCGTGTATCACACTTAAACTCTGAATCGCCTTATTTCAAATCTTTACTCGGACTTCAAAAAAATTATATGTGGGAGTTACCAAATGTAACCGTGCCTACCTTTTAAAATTCACGTCCACAGTTATCTTGCTCAAAGGCTGAGATCTAATTGATTTCCACGTGTCAAAATCCTAACAAAGAGAGAAAACACAAATTCAAAACTATGTTGCTAAAAACTAATTTTGTGCAGAAAAGAACCCATTTCTACTCAAACTCTCTGCAAAAATCTCTCTCTCTAAAAGCAAAAATCTCTCAATCACTCTTTATCAAAAATGGCACCCAAGAAATCTTCTGCTACTTCTACTGACAAAGTATTCAAGGTAACTGAGGGTCTCGTGGTGGACTGGAAGTTCTTATACGAACATAACCAAATTGACCTATCGGAGATGATGGACTCTGTTGCCGAGGCTGGGCTCCAGAAGTTCCTAACCAAAGATTCAACATCTTTCATGGTGAAGTCGATCACTATGGGAGAAATGATAAAAACTTATCAGAGACGAGACCTCCATTTCTTGTTATCCCTATCTCTAAGAAAAATCCAAGCTCTCAACTCTTCTGGCAACACTATCGCTCGAACTTCACTTCCTAACGAAGGAGCAACTTTGGACACATCATGACGAAACAAATTGAAGAAGTCTAGCTCCGAATTAGAGCATACGGACGGTGTCCCTACAGACAGTACTTCGGAAGAAAGATATCGTCAAACAGATATCGTGCTGGCTGATTCTTTTTTTTTTTTATGCAGCAAAAAAATTGAATGCAGGTGGGGACTTTGACAAAATTAACCCATTGCAATTTTCGAATGAATGACAGGCATCCTGCCACATAACCATCAACTGGAGAGCCTATGTGTCAGTGATTCAGGCGATGTCCTGCATGGTCAAACAAACCTTACGGTTTCGTTCGTAGTGACCTGCTATTCAGTGTTAAGTTTGAAGACTCAAGCGCCTGAAGTCTAAATGAAGATGAAGATTCCAAGCGTCCAAGCATCAAGCTATATCAAGCATTAAGTGAGGACATAAATCATTCAGTAAGTGATTGAGCGTCTATCAATGACCAAATGTCACCTTAATTTATTTCTAAATCCAGAAGGAGTTTAATGCAAATATTCCCAGATCATTAATTGCCAACAAACATTTATTTCAATTGCATTAAATGGTGATAAGAGCATTGAATGTGATAAGGACTTTCGGACGTACGGAGAAGCCACCCTGTTGGTCCCAAGTGGCATACGAAAGGGTCTAGAAGGGGGGGTTGAATAGACCCTGAAGTCTTTTTCGACTTCAAAAAGATTTCGTATTAAACTGGTTTTGGACGCTTAAAAAGGGAACGCTTGACTGCGCGTTTTCTTAGAAATATAGACGCTTAGGTTAAGCGTCTGATGAAGACTGTTTTTAGAGAGTTAACTTAGACTTCAAGATTTGAATACTTTAACCGAGTGGGTTTAAGCGTTCAGTTCTTTAATCAGTGTTAGCACAGCGGAATGATTTTTCTAGTCTTCTTTTGAAAGCTTTAGCGTCACCAGAAGTTTCTTAGTTGCTTAGCGTTTGATTGTATTTTACTTAGTCAATTTATGCAATGATATGATATGATATGATTGACTGAAAAGTAAATAACACAATATTTGTAAGGTTCGTTGGGTGATGTAATCCCAACTACGTCCTTCTTCTCCTTGAACACTTGGAGGCAATCCACTAAAGTGATTCTCAAAGAATCACACAGAATCTTCTACACAATAGGGAGAGATAGATGTCGATGACTTGAGCTCCTTGATCACACAGATTTCTGCTCCAAATCACTTCAATCTCCTTGCTTCTTTCACCCAGAAATGATGCAAGTATCCAACTTCGACTTCACACAGATCGCGAGGCTTGGATGGGTTTTTCTAAATCGGTTTGTTTGATTTTGATGAAGTTCAAACAACTTGGAAATATCTCAGTAGGAAAGTGGTTTCTTCGAAAAGAATGTTTGAGATATTTGTTGACTGTCTCAGGATTGAAGAAAAGCAAAGGGAATGTTTTCTTGAATATTCTGGCTTTTCTGAGAGTTTAAGGAATGAGACTTCAATGCAACAGCAATTCGACTTGAAGATTAATTGTTCTCTGTTTGGCTTGTTGTTGAAGTCCTATTTATAGGCATTCTTGGAGAAAGTGTTCGTTTGACACATGCACAGGCGCGTGTCTCTCACTTCCGCGAGTGAACAACTTTTGTCCTTTTTCCTGAAAATCTGCTGCACAAAAGTTGGTGCTGCAGTCTGAGATAGTTGACAGTCCAATAGGGTGGCTTCTCCGTACGTCTGAAAGAGCTTATCACATTTAATGCTCTTATCAGCATTTAATGCATTTGAATTAAATATCCGTTGGTATTTAATGCTTCGGGAATATTTGCATTAAACTCCTTCTGGACTTAGAAATAAATTCAGGTGACATTACTTCTGTCCCATAAGGAAACGCTTGATGTAGTTGGTCAATTGGACGCTTGGAGACTTTTATCTTCTTTCAGAAATCAGGCGCTTGAGTCTTCGAACTTTACCACTGATAAACTCACTCAGAAATTATCTGACGCTCAGCCTAAGACTACTTAGCCTAACAATCTAAAGCAAAATAAAACAAAGCCTAATAAGCCTATTACAAAACCAACGCTTCAAGGCTTATACAAATTTTCTACTAAAATCAAACTTACATATTTTGGGGTCTAACACAAAATCCTAATTGTCATCATCAAAACATCTAACATGAAATTCCTAACACACCCTATTGGACTGTCACCATTCACAGACTGCAGCAATAACTTTTGTGCAGCAGATTTTCAAGAAAAAGGACAAAGGTTGTTCACTAGCGGAAGTGAGAGACACGCGCCTGTGCATGTGTCAAACGGACACTTTTTTCAAAAATGCCAATAAATAAGACTTCAACAACAAGCCAAACACATAGTTTTACAAGCCAAATTGTTGTTGCATCGAAGACTCAAGTACTAAAACTCTCAGAAAAGCCATAATATTCGAGCATACATTCTTCTTGCTTTTCTTCAATTCCTGAGACAGTCAACCACTATCTCAAACATTCTTTTCAAAGAAACCTACATTACTATTGAGATATCCCTAGTTGTTTGAACTTTATCAAAATCAAACAAACCGTTAGAAAAACCTTATCCAAGCCTCGCGATCTGTGTGAAGTCGAAGTTGGATACTTGCAATATTTCTGGGTGAAAGAAGTGTCTTGGAGTTGAAATCTGTGTGACCAAGGAGCTCAAGCCATCAATATCCATCTCTCCCTATTTTTGTAGAAGATTCTGTATGATTCTTTGAGAATCATTTTAGTGGATTGCCTCCGAGTGTTCAAGGAGAAGAAGGACGTAATTGGGATTACACCACCCAACGAACCTTACAAATATTGTGTTCTTTACTTTACAGTCAATTCTATCATTATTATATCATTGCATAAATCTGTTAAGTAAACACAATCAAAAGCTAAACAACTAAGATACATTTTGTGACGACAAAGCTTTTAAAAAGAAGACTCCAAAATCATTCCGCTATGCTAACACTGATTAAAGAACTGAACGCTTACACGTAACTGGTTATAGTACTCAAATCTTGAAGTCTGAGTTAACTTTATAAAACAGTCTTCGAGTAGACGCTCAGCCAAGTGCCTACATTTTTAAGCGTCCAAACCAATTTTAATACCAATATTCTTAAAGTCAAAAAAGACTTCAGGGTCTATTCAACCCCCCTTCTAGACCTTTTCGTATGTCACTTGGGACCAACAAGTGGTATCAGAGCGGTTATAATTGAAATTTTAAAATTTCCAAGCATAACTACCTGTTTAGATCCTCCTTCAAAATCTAGTTGCTTTTCATGGCATTTTCATAGCAAAATCTAGTTGTTTAGATCCTCCTTCAAATGTTTATAGCATTTTCTATAGTTCCTAAGTTGACCGAGTCAAATTATGACTCATGGAAGGTCAAAGCCTTTACTTGTGTTCCTGTGATGATGAAATGTGTGATGTCATTTCAGATGGACCTATTCAGATTTACAAAGCCACAGAAGAGACCTCAGATCGCTATGTTGAGAAACCTAAACAGGAATGGTCTACAGATGAGCGTCAAAGATTTAATTTAGACAATGTTGGTCAGAACGCTTTATATAATGCCATTTGTGATAACGACAACTTATTCAACAAGATCAAATCTTGCAATACAACCAAGGAAAATAAACTTTCAATTGCCAAAGAAAAGTTTAACGTTTTTAAGATGTTGCCCAATGAAACTCTAGAGCAGTTGAACATAAGATTTACAGATCTTACTATAGAATTAACATGTTTGGGTACGAATTTACAGAATCGAGAAATGGTGGTTAAAATCTTTATAAGTCTACCTAGTAGATTTTTGATGAAGACAACTACAATGAGAGAGTCTAACAATTTGGATCGCTTAAGTCCAAAAGATGCCTTTTCAAAGCTCAAAACCTTTGAGTTCGAGTTAACCTCAGCCAGTGATGTTGTGAGCAATCCGTTAATTGAGTCGGAGCACTTATAGCATCAATCAAGGGTAAATCGGGTAACAATGGAAAGATTTCGGATATCAGTGAGGATGAGAAACTAGCACTTCTAAATAGATTTAGAAAGTTCTTAAGATATGAAAAGAAAGAAAATAGTCCTAAGTATCAAGGACAAAGTTCATATCAAGTGTCTGCCCCCAATACAACAACAGTATCAAGCACCTCAATATTTTACACCTTCTCCTTCAGCGCCGATTCAGTACCAAGCGTCTAATCAACAGAATCTCTCAATACCTATGATCTCAAAATCACACACTGCAAGGTTAACAAATGAACAAAAGATGAAAACTAATCTCTGTTATAATTGCAGGAAACCAGGGCACTACCAGGTAAATTGCCATTATCCAAATGTATCTAAGCCTTCAAGGCAGGATTACTTGGATAGAAACCAATCCAGGAGCAACCTTCGTCAACAAGGTTTGCTAGCGAAATCAAAACCAGCGTCCGCACCTGAAGATTTGGATTTTTCAGAGGAGAGTAGTGATGATGATGAGGCAGTGGATGACTCAGCACTTATTTATCTCATGGCCAGAGATGATGAAGCATTCCCTGAGGTAAACACTAAGATATCTTACCCTCTCTCTTATGAAGAACTACTTGACAAAGTCAAAGAATATTACATTGATTGTCAAGATGCTGCCAAATTATTTCAAAATCACTTCGAAGTCATTTCATCACTCAAGAGTGATAATGTGATGCTCAAGGCAGAGTTGCAAGTTCAGCAACAATGCATTGAGAAGAACAAACCACTTGAAAAGTGATACAACCAATTAGAAAAGGGATCTTGATATAATAGTCAAGAGAGAAGTTGAGCTGATTGCTAGACCTGCTAAATCAGAATAGCTTGTCTCATCATTGTCTAAAGCGTGAAGAAAGCTAGACAATGTGACTGAGGTAACAAGGTTATTTGGTGAAAAGACCGGTTTAGGATGCAATAAACTTAGTAAACAACCAAACAAATCTAATGTTATGGCAAACAACAAAGGAAAGGGTGTTTTCTTTGTTGAAAAAGGTTCACAAAGTCAAACACCAAATGAACCAAGCGACAATGGTATGACACCAAATGAGAAAGCCAAAGCTGACTCATGCACGGGAAAGGCGAAAGCAAATGATTCACAAAGAAATGTTCATCCAACGCTAAAAAACATAAGGATAAATTTAACCACTGTGAATCAAGCGTTAAGCTTCTAGCACCAAAACTGCACCCAAAGCCAGCGCCAAGGATCTTCTGATCAACTATCGAGCTGCCAATGGTCCTCAGGTTGTATTTGGAGACAACTCTAACGATAAAACCATAGGTATAGGTACTGTGCATAAGGGAACATCATGATAAGTGATGTTCATTATGTTGAGGGTCTTAAGCATAATTTATCAAGCATAAGTCAATTTTGTGACAAAGGCTTTGAAGTCAAATTCTCAAGCGACTGTTGCTATATAAATGACTCCAAGACTAAATCTACTAAATTGGAATGTAAAAGAAAGAACAATGTGTATCTATTATATTGGGGTTCAACAATTGATAACAACCCAACATGTTTTGTTGCTAAAAGGGAACCTAAAACGGGTTGGTTATGGCATAGAAAAATGAATCACCTCAACTGTAAGATAATCTCTCAGCTTATAAATCTAAATCTGGTAGAGGGATTACCAAGTGGACCATTTCACAAGGATCGCCTTTGTGAAGCTTGTCAAATGGGAAGACAAGTTAAATCATCTTTCAAGAGAAAGCCTCATCTATCTACCTATGGAATACTTGAACTACTTCACCTGGATCTATTTGGACCTGTTCAAACAATTAGTGTGAGCAGTAAAAAGTATACTTTGGTAATAGTTGACGATTTCTCTCGATTTACTTGGATGGAATTTCTTTCATCCAAAGATGAGACATGTGACAAGTTAACAGCACTTATTCGGCAACTTCAAACATTGAAAAATCTCAAGGTTGCAAGAATAAGAAGCGATCATGGTACTGAGTTTACTAACAAGGTTGTTGAAAAGTTTTGTGCAGAAAATGAGATACATCATGAGTATTCAGCTCCCAAAACTCCTCAAGAGAATGGTGTGGCTGAGCGCCAAAACAGAATGCTCGAGGAAGCTGCTCGGACGGTGTTAGTAAAGTCCAAGCTGCCTTCTAGGTTTTGGGCCGTAACGATCAACACTGCATGTTACACTCAAAATCGTTGCATGATCAACAAATAGCATGGGAAAATTCCATATGAACTATGGAAGGGATGTAAGTTAAATGTTTCATACTTTCACGTTTTTGGTTCTAAATGTTTTATCCACAATAATTTATCCCAAAGCCTAAAGACATTTGATCCTAAAGCGGATGAGGGAATCTTTCTAGGCTACGCCAAGAATGGAGAGAATTTTCGCATCCTAAACAAGATCAAATCGAAGGTATAGGAATCTATTCATGTTGTTTTTGATGATGCTAACCAAGAATCGAGTAAGGTAAATGTGAATGATGTAGGAGTTGAAGATCTGTGTCATCAAGTGTCTAAGATTACCATTGATGATGATAGTGACGAAGATGATGAGAGCTTAGTGCCCCCTCCTAAGATTACTCGAGAGGTTATTTTGGATAACAATGTAAGATTTGCTGATGATGATGAAGAAATTGATCATCAAGAGCAAAAAAAGATTTGTGAACTTGAAGCGCCCAAGAGGAGAATCAAGCATCTGAGCAAGTGAATCCAGTGCCTGTTCAACCTTTTAACCCTTTCCAGCCTGATAGACTATGGTTGCGTGATCATCCACCTGAGCAGATTATTGGAGATATTGAAGCGCCTGTTAGGACTAGGGCCGCTACATTCAATGAGGCCATGTTCGAAAGCTTTCTATCTCAAATGGAACCTAAGAAAGTCGATGAAGTATGTGATCCTAGTTGGATTGAAGCCATACAAGAAGAGCTTAATGAGTTTGAGCGTAGTAAGGTTTGGATGTTAGTACCAAGGCCAACTCACCAAGGAGTTATTGGGACTAGATGGGCCTATAGAAACAAGATGGATGAGAATGGCACTATGATAAGGAACAAGGCCTGACTTGTTGCTCTAGGTTATTGCCAAGAAGAGAGTATTGATTTTGATGAGACATATGCTTCTATCGCACGTCTTGAAGCAATCCGCATGTTTCTAGCGTATGCAGTGTTCAATAAGTTTACAGTGTATCAGATGGACGTGAAAAGTGCTTTCCTAAATGGTAAACTCCAAGAAGAGGTATATGTGGAGCACCCACCAGGATTCATCAACAACCATGGTAAGGGTATGGTTTACAAGCTAGATAATGCACCTTAGGGCTTAAGCAAGCACCCCGAGCATGGTATGACACTCTCTCTATTTTCCTTATTGGCAAAGGCTTTTCAAAAGGCAGCGTTGATACAACGTTATTTAAAATTACCAATAACGAAGATACTCTGTTAGTCCAGATTTATGTTGATGATAATATATTTGGTTTTACTAACAAGCGTCTGTGTGAGAAATTTTTTAAAACGATGCAAAAATAATTTGAAATGAGCATGATGGGTGAATTAACTTTCTTCTTAGGATTACAAGTTAAACAACTCCCTAATGACATATTTATTAACCAAGCTAAATATACACGTGATATGATTAAGAAACTTGGTATGGAAAATTCATTATCTTCAAAAATGCATTGAGAAGGTTGATATCACTAATTATAGAGGTATCATTGGATCACTTCTTTATCTTACTGCTATGTTTTTGGTATACATGTGTGCACGCTTTCAAGCTGATCCTAAAGAGTCACATTTAACTGTTGCAAAGAGAATCCTTAAGTACCTAAAAGGCACACAAAATGTGGGCTTATGGTATCTAAGGGACTCTCCTTTTAAACTAATTCGTTACTCAGATGCAGATTTTGCAGATTGCAAAATAGATCGAAAGAGTACTAATGGTACATGTCAATTTCTAGGTGATAGGTTAGTATCATGGCATAGTAAGAAACAACAATTTATAGCTACTTCTACAGCTGAAGTCGAGTATGTAGCTGCAGGAATTTGTTGTGCACAAGTTTATGGATGAGGCAACAACTTAGAGATTATGGAATAATCCTAGGTCCAACTCCCATTCATTGTGATAACCAAAGCGACCTAGCCATGACTTAAAATCCTATTCTTCATTCCAGAACCAAACATATTGACATTAGATACTATTTTTTTCATGACCATGTTCAAAAGAAAGATATCTCCATGCACTTTATTGGAACTGACAAACAATTGGCAGATATCTTCACCAAAGATCTCAATGAACAACGCTTTCTCACTTTAAGAAGTGAATTAAGTATGATTGATTTAAACGCTTAATCATTATGTATTATATTTTATTAGACATACGATTTAGGGGAAATCCACCTTATTTGTGTCCAAAAGATTTTTGAAAAGTTATTACAAGTTATCAAATTTAGGAGGAACCTTAAAATTATGCTTGTACACACTTATAAGCATCAATGATAAAAAAAATTATATGCATAGATCATCAACGCTTAGTATTATTTCAGCATGATATGTTGGATGCTCAAACATAAAAGGAATTTAATCTTAAGCGTCAACTAAAATCTTACAAGTGGTTTATGTTAAGCATTGAACTTATTCCATTCAACACTTCATATAAATTGTTTATAAAATTCATGCATAAAATTTACACGGTTAATGACGTGATGGATAGACTCAAAAGTTCATTTTTGAACTCTATTCACACGTTTCTATCACATCAAACTGGCGGGTAATCAAAAACTTTTCAAAATGACGGTTCAGAGTTAGTACGTGTCTGTGTACCATCAGGCGCGTGCATTACACTCTGAAAATACCAAACATTTTAAAACTTTAACTCGGACATCAAATCCATATATATGGGAGTTACCAAACGTAACTTCTCTCTCTTGCCCAAAATTCGTGTCCGCAGTTAAAAACATTCATAGCTGAGATTTCATAACCTTACACGTGTCTAAATCCTACTGAGACAAGAGAACACAAGTTTCAAAATTTTCTTACTGTGTCATTTAAAACATAACTTTTGCAAAGAAATCATTTACTTTCCCTCAAACTATCTACAAAATTAGTCTCTCTCTCTCTCTCTCTCTCTCTCTTTTAAAAGAAAATTTCAGTTCATCTCCTTTCAAACCATTCAAATGGCACCCAAGAAATCTTCAAACACTACTGAAGTCACTATCAAGGTTACTAAGGCCTTGTGGTGGACTGGAAATTTTTGTTTGACCAGAACCAGCTAAACATGACGCATATGATGGACTCTATGGCCAAGTCGGGGCTTCAGACGTTCTTGACGAAGTACTCTTCTGGGTTTGGACATGAAGTGGACACTTTCTGGAAGACTGCTAAACTTTCAGAGGACAAGAAGACTATCTCTTGCCTCTTTTCTTTATCAAATGAGTCTCCGAAGGAATTCATTCTTTCAGCTGCTTCCATTGCAAAGAACTTAATCTGCCAAATGAGTGTCAAGCATTGGACTGTGTTACTCGAGAACAAATTCAAGAAGCATGGACGACTATGAGTGCATATGATGGTGTACTATACAAACTGTACTTTGAGAAGAAAGAAATAGTGCTGAAGTATCGATTAATGGCTAATTTCTGCAGCAAGATAATCGAATGCAGGGTAGGAACCTTTGATAAGGTCAATCCGATGCAATTTCAGATGATGACTGCCATACTCCTCAACATCAAGATAAATTGAAGCAAGTATTTGTTCGGAAGATTTAGGGACTGTTTGAGAGCCAAAAACAAACCCTATGGGATTATTCTGAGTGACCTGCTGTATTGATCAGGCTGTGTCTATACATCTGGGCTCCTGTTGGCCAAGGCCAAGTTGTTGGGGAAGAGAATTCTGACTAATCTTCTCCATCCTCCCAGAGTTGGTGGTGCTGTAAGACCACTGTCTGAGCATCAAGAGGTACGTGAAGTGTCAGACAAAGAAGCTGAGCGTCCAGCTCAAGTAGAGCCGTGAACCGTTCGGATGTTACAAAGAAGAGGGCTCTTAGAAAGCCCAAAGCTCAAGCTATTCCATCTCCTCCCAAGGACTATGAGGAAACTGATGAAGATGAGGAGAACAAGATTCCTTTGATTGGGCGGAGGAAGTTGGAGGGTATTATCAAACAAATGGACTTCGAGGAACCAACTGTTGCTCCTCCCCCCCAAACACTTAAGCTCATTGAAGGAGTCAACGTAAAGAAAATCTTCAAGCGTTCCAGGACAAGCAAGCGTCAAGCTGCTGTTGTTCCTGAAGAGCCTGAGACCTTTGAGCCAAGCGCTCAAAAAGTTGTTGTTGAGACAAGCTCTTAGGGTAAGTTTATTTCTTCCCGCAACGTTTATTTTCCTATATCTGTAGAAGATCTTGCTCTTATAGAGAACAGTTCTTGTGCTACAACTATTGTTTCAGCTACTGCTGAAGCACCAATCGACATCCACCTGGATGTTGATATGACAAAAGTGGTGGCCATAGCTCAAGGTGTTGCCGCAGTAGTGGACGCTGAAGATTTTATGATAGCAGAAATTGAATCATTAAAGGTGATAACAGAGGCATGCTCAGATGGTCAGAGCTTTGCTAAAGACGTTACAACACCCAGACACTTTTTCAAGCTGGATCCACTAAAGAACATTGATGATTCGATCAATTAAATGCCTGCAACGCTTAAAGAAGATTTCATCCCCGCAGGCTACAATGAAGAAAGACACATCATTGCGGAGAATGAAGTAGCCTTGCTAATTGACATTGATCGGACTATCCGCGACACATTATTTAACACAGAATTAACAGAGATCAAGAAAGCATATTATTTGGCTATTGAGCGTGGTAGACCTATTGGTCAGATTTCTACGTCTGTTGCCATCCAAGAAGAAAGGCAAGGTGGTATGACTCCAAGATCTGATGTCGACTTAGCTTATTATCGGGACGTGGGGCACAACAAACCAACTAGTTTTACCCCAAGAGACTACAACATAAGAGTCTATGGGCCTATACCTGTTGAATTTCTCAATCCAATAGAGGAGCTCTTAAACAGAGAAGGTTATTCTCACTGTCCAGATGTGGTGCACAATAATGCAAATATACATTCAGCCAACCCACTTCGTCTTTGGAAAAATAAAGGAGTTCATGCCGGTGACCGTCTAGCGTCTCTAACGGATGTGATTCAAGAAGAAGCTGATGCATACTTTGACAGCATCTGGAATGCCATCTATCAAACCGATAGATACCGCTTTGAATCCATCAGGGACACTCAGCATGAAGGCATCCGAGCTATAGTCAATGTAAGCGCTGATTATTGCATGGCAGAGGTTAATTTGGTTGAAGAATACATGGGCAATAGATACACTTTCCAAGACTTGGTCAAAGCTCCCCCATCTTTTTGGCATAGGCATGCATGACAAGAAGCGTCAATTCGCCAAGTATTGCCTAAAGAAACGTCAATAGAGAGTTGGGCCTATTATCAAGCTACCTCGAGTTCGCCAACAGATAGAGCAGTTTTTGCATCTATAAGGCATATATCTTGTATTGAACTTAAACTCTTCTTAAATAAAAGGCATTATTGAATTTTCACTTAATTCTTATCTGCATCTATAAGTTATGTAAAACGTTTTGTCCATGTTTTCAGTGCGATCCCTCTACTTCCTATGGGATAGGAAGATTGGCACTGGAGAGATCGATCTTGATTACCAAAATAAGTTCGCAAGTAATATGAAGTCTTTAATGGAAAAATAAAGACTTTGAATACTTGTACAATCTTAGCTCCGACATGGTAGTGCCTGTCTGGTATCATGGGATGATAGGAGATTAAGATTGTAGACACGTCAGTGGAACTTATATGTTCAAACACGACTCGTATCGGTTCTGTCACATGGGTTTTCACTCTGTGACAGTCAATGACAGAACTGATTATGCGTAATAGGTATATGTGAACCTTTGACCTGAAGTATCAGGTTGAAGATGCATTTGTGACGTCAAGTGAAAGACGCGTCCGCGTCAAGTGAAGATGCATATTCCTTTGGTTTCTTTTCAATGCCAAACGAAACGAACCTAAAGAGTCGCGCTAAAGGATTGACAAAGAAAAAGGAATTTCTATTATTTCTTCTGGGAGTTTTAATTTATTGGATAAATTAAATAATTAATTATTCATTAGATGAAAAAATTAATTATAATGATAAGATTAATTATTAATTAATTTTCTTATAAAATATATTAATGAATTAATTTATCTTGCTAATTTGGTTATTTAATTAATTAATTTATTTATTGGATATAATAAATCATTAATTGAAAGAAGAAATTAATTAAACAAAATAAATCCCGGAGCTAAATAAGGAGTCCAATTGGATGCCTATGAGGACTCAAAGTGGCATCTTTGAGAGGCCACATATTAGGGCTCTTTTGCTTTGACTTGTTCAATAAGTCATGAGGTATATAAGGACTCTTTGACTTAGAACAAGAAAGAAGAAGAATACACAACACTCATAACTCTCAAAAAGAAAGAAAAATATGCCTCCCCTCCTCTATACCTAGCCATCGATCCTAGAGAAAGAAGAAAGGGGATTTTTCATTTGTTGATCCGTGCGTGACGATTTAGAGACGACGTATTTTCGTTGTTCGGATCAAGTTCAAGTTTGAAGAATCAAACCAAAGGATTGAAGATTTGGAAGCTTCAATATTTCGAGTTTGGAGAAAAAGAAGTTTTTCTCCATCCTCATATTCATATTAACGAGTAAATTTTATTCGTTATACGTTTTTTTATTCAATTATGCGAATTAGAGTACCAATTGGGTTTTCGTTTTAATTTTTGAAATTCCTTCCGCTGTGTTTATGCTTTTTCGAACGAAACCCAACAATGGTTTCAGAGATAATCTCTGGTTTACATATTTGATTTTGTTTACGTGATTTGAGAATTGCATGTTATGTGTTTTTGAAACATGTTTGTATGTTTTTCTTAAATCTGCGTTTTATGGTGTTTTGTCTAGTTTTTTGATTTTTAGTTATTGTAAATCTGAGGATATTTGATAATATTGAAAATCGAAAAATACCAAGGAAAAAGGGCTATGTTTGGGTCGAAATTGTTTTTGAATTTTGGGTGATTTTAATTAATTTGGTAGATCAAAAGGATGATGAGCCGAATAATTTAAATCAAACTCAATTGAAAATTGTCCGATTTCAATTTATTAATTAGTTTGGACTTAATCAAATTAAATCTAAATGGTCCAATTAGATTGGTGATTTGGACTTAAATTAAATTTAGCCCAATAAGAAATTAACAAACGTGAATGTTGTTCTAATTAATTATTTTGAGCCCAATTAAATGGAATCCAAGTGGACCAAAAGGATGGTGACTTGGGTTTGATGAAATCGAGCCCAATGAGATTAATTGGAATTTAATATTTAATTAGAACTGATTAATTATTTTTCTTGGAGATTAATAATTGATTTATGGGTTAAATATTATTATTTTTTCCTCGACTTGGAAATTACTTCATTTTGAATAAGGAATATAAATTATTTTTCTTAGAGGTTAATAATTAATTCTTTGATCAAATAAAAGTATTTCCAATTTTCGATGGCTTTAAATCATAATAAAATAAAATATAGAATTCCATAATTTATGTGTTCATATTATTTTAATTAACGGTAGGTGAACTTAATTCTTAATTTCGTATATCTAAGTCATCTAGTTGGACTAGAATGATTTTAATTGAAATAATGAATATGTGAAATCATAAGGAATTTGATACAAGACTTTTTAGTTGGACTAAAATTTTAATGATCAACATAAGTGATTTAATATTGCGAGCATGTCTTATGTGATTAAAACACTAATCATGGACTTAGGATTGTATGTTTTACCTTTAATTTTATGGGTTATCAAATTTGAAGCTATTTATTATATTCTTAGAAATAATGCATGAGTTATTTTAGGAATCGAGATAAAATAGTTCAAAGTTGATTTAGTCAAAAGGCCCATGAATGTTTAATAGGTTTAATCTATGCCTTTTGTGATGACCCATTGGCTCGGGCCCTCTAGTAAAAGTCCGTGATCAAGTAAAGCGCTATATAAATTGAATAATGTGCAAAGTGAGACCAAAATCTTTTGACGAATTAAATTCTCCCAAATAAATTATACCGAATTAGAAAAGGATGTTTGACATCCTCACCCTCCACTAAGCTTTCTAAAATTATAATTACTATAAAAATGTAATGCTTCCCAGTTATGGGGGTTATACATTTAGAAATAATTTGAAATTTTATAAAGTGCATGCAAATGCCTTAATCGAAACATATTTCACCCCAGAAACCTGTTCGGTTGCAAGGTGAAATTCAAATGCTAGATTATAGGAGTTAGTAAGATAAACTCGGGTAGTTCACGAACCTAGAAATCGAATCGGTTGCGGTTTGGTGAAGTATGGGCAAATGTATTGAAACATTTATTGGATAAATTGATTTTAGATATCACTTCAAATAATTAATGGGCCAGAAATCGGTTAGGTTGCAACCTATTTAATTAATTGAGGACCTCAATACCTATTGTGAAATTAATGCAAATGATGATTCCTGATTTTCACATGGGAGTGTGGCATTCGAATAATGCAGTGGGAGCCAAGATAAATTTTAAGTCCTTAATTTTTCTTGGTTAAGTCAAAACAAGTAATCTAATAAATCTGGTTTATTTCTGCAGTTATTTTCTCTTTTATCTCTCTCAAATATGACAAATCCACTCATGAAATTACTCGAAAGAAATGTTCTGACTGGTCCCATCTATATACAATGGCTCGCGATCTTAAAGAATATCCTGAGTGAAGAGTCGATTGAATATGTGTTAGAAACAAATCGTCCTGTAATTCCTGAGAGGAATGAGGATGAAGAGGTTCAACTGGCTCACTTTAATTGGACTTGTGACAATTATAAAGCTAGAGGATACATTCTTTGCTCAATGTGTAGTGAGCTGCAAAGTTCACATGACACAATGAGCAATGCAAGGGACATAATTCTTCACCTGGAAGAAATGTTTGGACAGCACGGTAGGACCGTAAGATATTTTATATCAAAAGAACTCTTCAGAGCGAGGATGAGAGAGGAAGAGAATGTGGGAGACCATGTTCTCACGATGATGACCCTAATGGAAAGACTTCGGTCAATGCATTTCTATATGGATATTCATCTTCAAGTTGATCTCATCTTACAATCGCTCCCTGACTCCTTCTACTACTTCGTCATGAACTTTGATATCAATGATATTGATTGTCTATTAGCTGGGTTGACTAAGAAGCTTGAAATCGAACAAGCTCGTATTAGGACGAACAAGAAGAGGGATTCTTCTATCTATTTAACGAATGATACATTTGATGATCAACGTGATGGAAAGAGGAAAAGGCAAAAAAAAGTATCCATAAGAACTTCAAAGAAGTGAGGACATGGCCGTAAGAGCAAAGGACCTAAGAAAATGGATAGATGTCTTGAGTGCGGTGAGCTTGGCCACTGGAAGAGAAACTGTCCCAACTTAGGCAAAGGCGCACAAGGTATGGAACTATTAATTTTTGAAACTAACTGTTCTATGGCCGTATTTTCTACTTCGTGGATTCTGGACTCAGGGGCTAGTGCCCATGTTTGTTGTTTGGATCAGGATCTACAGAGAAGTAGAAAGTTGGACCGAGAAGAAGTGATGATCAAAGTAGGCAGCGGGGAAAGCGTCGCAGCTACTAGGATCAGATCTACTTCTCTTTATTTGAATTCTAGACATTTAATATTTTTAGATAATGTTTTGGTTTTGCCCAAGGGGCTTAAGAACATTGTATCTATTTCTATCTTATTTAAGATTAAATATACATTCCGTTTTTCTAAATTAAATTGCGACATTTATTAGGGAAATAAATTAGTTGGCAATGCATGTTTAGTTAATGGTTTGTATTATTTAAATGTTCGTAATTCATCTGATGTTAATGTTGTAACACGTAAACGTGGTAGGAAAGAAACTAACTTAAGACTCAAGTGGCATCTTAGACTAGGCCATCCCGGAGAGCACAAGATCCACAAAATAGAAAAAGATGGGCTTTTACGCTCACTAGGGTCGGACCCTTTTCCTACATGTGAATCATGTCTCTTAGGCAAGATGGCTAGATCCCCCTTCATAGGGACTTTTGAAAGGGCCACGCAAGTCTTAGGATTGGTGCATGCCGACGTCTGCGGACTATTTGGAGAAATGGCTCGTGGAGGTTTCTACTGCTTCATCACTTTAACTGACGACCATTCAAGATTTGGTCTAGTGTATCTGATGAAGCAAAAGTTTGAATCCTTTGACATATTCAAAGAGTTCAAGGCCTTAGTAGAAAATCAAACTGGGCAAAATATAAAAACTCTACAATCGCATCGTGGAGGAGAATATATGAGTGCCGAGTTTGATGAATTCCTAAGACAACAAGGAATAATGTTACAACTAACACCACCAGCAACTCCTCAACAGAATGGAGTAGCCGAGCGAAGGAAT
Organism: Buddleja alternifolia; assembly: GCA_019426215.1. Classification (NCBI taxonomy): domain Eukaryota; kingdom Viridiplantae; phylum Streptophyta; class Magnoliopsida; order Lamiales; family Scrophulariaceae; genus Buddleja; species Buddleja alternifolia. The sequence goes on from CM033395.1 coordinate 11,777,505, forward strand.
CGAACACTGTTGGACATGGTTCGTTCCATGCTTAGTTACACTGATTTACCCATTTCGTTGTGGGGATACACGCTCCTTACCGCTGCTCATGTTTTGAACAGATGTTTCTCCAAATCCATTCCTAAAACTCTGCATGAGATGTGGAATAATAGGAAACCGAGTCTTAATCATATTAAGATTTGGGGATGCCTCGCTTATGTCAAGAAGACTAAAGTAGAGAAATTGGAGGCAAGATCCTTAATGGGACGTTTCATTGGTTATCCTAAAGATTCCATGGGATTCATCTTTTACCTGCATGATGATCGAAGAATTATCGTGGCCCTACAAGCTCACTTCCTTGAGGATGAGTTCATCTTGGAAGGGGGCAATGGTAGGAAAATTGTTCTAGAAGAACAAAATGAAACTCCCTCAAATACATCTGTTCAAGAACTGAGGCCTGAACCCTTAGTAGCACAACCACCACGTAGATCTGGTAGAATACCGCATGAACCTGAGAGGTATGGGTATCTACTGCAGGGGGAGCGAGAGCTTCACACTGTAATACAAGAAGGTCATGAAGATGATCCTTGTACCTATGATCAAGCGATCGTGGATGTCGATGCTTCAAGATGGCAAGAAGCCTTGGAAACAGAAATGGGCTCTATGTAATCGAACCATGTCTGGACTTTGGTAGATCGTCCTGAAGGTATAAAACCTATAGGATATAAGTGGATCTACAAAAGAAAGATAGGTAGCGATGGAAAGATTGACACCTTTAAAGCAAGGCTCGTAGTGAAAGGGTATAGTTAAAGAGAAGGAATTTACTATCAAGAAACCTTTTCGCCCGTGGCTATGATAAAGTCCATATGAATTCTGTTATCCATAGCTACATACTTAGATTATGAAATATGGCAAATGGATGTCAAAACGGCCTTTCCAAATGGATGTCAAAACGGCATTTCCATATGGATTTCTCGAGGAGGATATCTATATGGAACTGTTAGGAATTTCATGTTAGATGTTTTGATGATGACAACTAGGACCTTTGTTAGACCCCAAAATTATGAAAGTTTGTTTTTCAGCTTTGAAGTGTTAGATTTGTAATAGGCTTTGTTTTATTTTTATTCTAGATTGTTAGGCTAAGTTTTCTTAGGCTGAGCGTTTGATAATTTCTGAGTGAGTTTATCAGTGGTAAAGTTCGAAGACTCAAACACCTGAATTCTGAATGAAGATAAAGTCTCAAAGCGTCCAATTGACCAGCTATATCAAGCGTTACCTTATAGGACAGAAGTAATTTCGCATGAATTTATTTCTAAGTCCAGAAGGAGTTCTAATGCAAATATTCTCAAAGCATTAAATACCAACGGGCATTTAATTCAAATGCATTAAATGCTGATAAGAGCATTAAATGTGATAAGCACTTTCAGACATACGGAGAAGCCACCCTATTGGACTGTCAACTATTCAAAGACTGCAGCACCAACTTTTGTGCAGCAGATTTTCAGGAAAAAGGACAAAAGTTGTTCACTCGCGAAAGTGAGAGACACGCGGCCTTGCATGTGTCAAACGAACACTTTTTCCAAGAATGCCTATAAATAGGACTTCAACAACAAGCCAAACATAGAGAACAATTATCAAGTCAAATTGATGTTGCATTGAAGTCTCATTCCTTACAATCTCAGAAAAGCCAAACTTTCAAGAAATTATTCTCTTTGCTTTTCTTCAAATCCTGAGACAGTCAACCCAATATCTCAAACATTATTTTTGAAGAAACTACATTACAACTGAGATATTTCCAGTTGTTTGAACTTCATCAAAATCAAAAAAACCCTTTTAGAAAATCCCCTATCCAAGCCTCGCGATCTGTGTGAAGTCGAAGTTGGATACTTGCCATATTTCTGGATGAAAGAAGCAAGGGAATTGAAGTGATTTGGAGCAGAAACATGTGTGATCAAGGAGCTCAAGTCATCGACATCCATCTCTCCCTAATTTGTAGAAGATTCTGTGTGATTCTTTGAGAATCATTTTCGTTGATTGTCTCCAAGTGTTCGAGGAGAAGAAGGATGTAGTTGGGATTACATCACCCAACGAACCTTACAAATATTGTGTCATTTACTTTTCAGTCAATTCTTTTATCTATCATATCATTGCATAAACTGATTAAGTAAAACACAATTGAACGCTAAGCAACTACGAAACTTCTTGTGACACTAAAGCTTTTAAAAGAAGACTACAAAAATCATTCCGCTGTGCTAACACTGATCAAAGAAGTGAACGCTCAAACCTACTCGGTTAAAGTATTCAATTCTTGAAATCTAAGTTAACTTTATAAAAACAGTCTTCGTTAGACGCTTCACCAAAGCGCCTATATTTTAAGTGAACGCTTAAGTCAAGCGTTAGACAATTCAAGCGTCTACTTTTTCAAGCATCCAAAAACCATTCTAGTACGAAATCTTTTGAAGACGAAAAACATTTCAGGGTCTATTCAACCCCCCCCCCCTTTCTAGACCCTTTCGTATGCCACTTGGGACCAACAAGTGGTATCAGAGTTGTGTCGACTGTAAATTCCGCTATGAACAACCTCAGATCAATACTCCTATCTGTTTCTGACTGAAGTCGACACTTTCTAGAAATCTGCTAAACTTTTAGAGGACAAGAAGTCTATCTCTTGTTTAATTCCCTTATCCAAAAAGGAGTCTCCCAAGGAATTTATTCTGTCTGCTGTCTCCATTGCCGAGAACTTCAATCTTCCAAATGAGGGCGAGGCATTGGATTGTGTCACTTTAAAACAAATCAAGGAAGCATGGACAACCATGAGTGCGTACGACGATGTACCCTACACTCAGTATTTTGAAAAGAAAGAACTGGTATCCAAATACCGACTGTTGGCTGATTTTTGCAACAAGATCATAGAATGCCGAGTGGGAACCTTTGATAAGGTGAACCCAGTACAATTCCAGATAATGACTGCTATACTCCTCAACATCAAGATCAACTGGAGTGAGTACATTTTTGGAAGGTTTCGGGACTGTCTAAGCGCCTAGAACAAACCTTATGGGCTTGTTCTAAGTGACCTGCTGTACAGATCAAAGTGTGTATACTCGTCTGGTCTCCCTTTGAATAAGACCAAGCTACTGGGACGAAGGATTCTGAATAATCTTTTTAATCCTCCCAAAATTTGTGGTGCTGCTAAACCACTGTCTGAGCGTCTGGAAGTACGTCAAACGTCCGATGAGGAAGCGGAGCTTCTAGTGCCAGAAGAAGTCGTGAAGCGTCCGGCTGTTACCAAGAAGAGGGCTCCAAGAAAGCCCAAGGTACAAGCTGTTCCTGCTCCTCAGAAAGATGATGAGGAAACTGATGAGGATGCACAGGACAAGTTACCTCTAAAGCGGAGGAAGCTGGAAGAAATCATCAAACAAATCGAATTTGATGAACCAGCTGGTGCTCCTCCTGCTCAATCCCTTAAGCTCGTTAAAGGAGTCAACGTGAAGAAAATATTCAAGCGCTCCAGGACAAGCAAGTGTCGGGCCGCTCCTATTCCTGAAGAGCCTGAGACTGTTAAGCCAAGCGCTCAAGTCGCTGTTGAGCCAAGCGCTCAAGTTGCTGCTGAGCCAAGCGCTCAGACTATTGCTGTTGAGACAAGTTCTCAGGGTAAGTTTATTTCTTCCCACAACATTTCTATTCCTACATCTGTAGAAGATCCTGCTCTTATAGAGGATAGTTCTTTTGTTACAGCTATAGTTCCAGTCGCCGCTGAAGCATCAACGGATGTCCTCCTAGACGTTGAGATGACAGAAGTTGTGGTTATCGCTAAAGATGTTTCCGCAGAAGTTGCTGCAATTGACGTTGAGGAATCTGCTACTAAAGAGGTTCAAACATCAATCCCTATTCAGGCGATAACAGAGGCATGCTCAGAAGGTCAGAGTGTTGCTGAAGACGTTTTAGCGCCTAGGCACTTCTTCCAACTGGACCCGCTGAAGACGATTGATCATTTGATCAACTACATGCCTCTAGCACTCGAAGAAGATTTCATTCCTGCCGGATACAATGAAGAAAGATACATTGCTGCTGAGAATGAAATTTCCCTATTGATTGACGACGAAAATAAAATCAGGGATATCGTGTTTAACACGGAGTTGACAGAAATTGAGCGAAAGTTCTATAGAGCCATCGAACTTGGAAAAACCATTGGTCAAATACCGTCTTCTCTTATTCTTCAACAAGACAGACAAGGAGGAAAGACTCCTAGATGTGATGAGGATTTGGCATATTATCTTGATTATGGCCACAATAGGAGTACAGGCTTCGCCTTAAGAGATTACAACCATTTGTCCTAACTTTCTCAATTCATCCGAAGCAGTATTGAACAGAGAAGGTTACACACACTTTCCTCAGACTGCTAATAGTATTGAAAATCTATCTTCAGTCATTCCACTTCGCCTGTGGAAGAATAAAGTAGTTCATGCCGGTGAGCGTCTAGAATCATTGACAGATTTAATTCAGGTTGAAGCCGATGCATTCTTTGACAGCATCTGGAATGCCAACTATCAGACTGATAGATATCGCTTTGAATCTATCAGAGATATTCATCATGAAGGCATTCGCGCTATGGTCAATGCTGGAACAGATTACTGCAGGAATGAAGTCAACTGGGTTGAAGCGTATGTGGGCCACAAATATGAAAGAGTTAGGTGCCCGGTGCGCCATTTGTAGGGCGTAGTAACCGACTCTTTAAACAGTCTTATATTGTATCTTGTCAAGTAATTTAAACAGTCTTATATTGTATCTTATCATTCTATGCAATTAGATAAAGTCCCCTAGATCACTCTTAAGCTATGAGATGTGTTTGGTATCGGGGATGCCAATCATGGAATACGTCTCTAAGGTTGTGGTCTTAAAGATGTTCCAAGTCATAGAATCATTGAGATAGGGATATCAATGACTCGTAAAGACTTGTACGTACAATGCCCACTCTTGGAGAGTGTATCCCATTCCATGGATACTGATACAGTGTACATCAGTGCATGTATTTGGGTTCTCGTTGGGATCGAGTAAACTGAACAACCCCGCTGAGATTCCATATTGGAGTCAATGTCGAATTTGGAATCTCCTCGGTTACGTAGGCATAATATTGGTCCTCATGACTTGAGGCACCATTGGTCGTCTCGTGCATCGCTCACTGTACTTAGATTTGCACACGATTCCAGGTGTGTCATAAAGTGGGGCATATTGGGTCCAGTCTGGTTATGTACGGAGGCGCGTGAGTGCCAAGAGAGAATCCGTCACTGAACATTAGCATCGGCACATATCCTATGTACTTCACAGTGTATTGACCATGGGAACCTCCGGCCGGAGTAGTATCAATAAGGAGGCGCAGTGTTTCCTCGCTCGATTGATAAATTGGTTAATGTCACTTAGATCGATATACATAGAATCGAGTTAATGGGATTTCGACTGACATCCAAGTCCTAGATTCGATCGGGATATTTGATGGAAGGATTTTACTTATGCGAAAATCGTAATACGGAAAGGTCACCTAATAATCGTTCATGGCTAGGTCTTCTTGGCGCGTGACTAGTACTAACCTTGATTTGTATGAACCATGAATTAATCGGTAATAATTCTTGGTCGGATTAAAATACTTGGAGTAATTAAATCTAGCAATGAAAATTGCAAAGGCACAACGGGGTTGTGTTCCTACTACTAGTACATGAACGAACCTACAATGGGGTCCCACACTTACTCAAGAAAGTTCAATTACTATGTGAATATTAATCCGATTTAGGATTAAAGTGAAATTGATTAATGAGATTAATTGATTAAGTGGAAGACATCTTAATTAGTAGGCTTGGGAAAATAATTTTTCTATTAATTAATCTTGGAGATTAATCATTAACGGAAATTATTATTATCCGGGAATTTATTTAAGCTACTAATTTTACTATGAATTAATCATGAAAATTATTTAATTAACAAGTCTTGGATGACTTGGGAGTCATTTTAATTAAGTTGGACTTAATTAAATGAAGTCACAAGAGTGAAATTCAAAGCTAGTCAAAGTTTGACTTGTAATGTTTTTTAAATGAAGAAGAAAATGAAAAATATTCTCTTACACATGTGGTGGTAGTTGAGAATGGAATGGTAGGTGAGAATGAGGTGGTAGGTGAAGAAAAACAAGTCTTCTACTCCACCTAACACCATATGGCCGAAAATTGGTGGCTATAAAAGGAGGTGTTCTTGCTCTCATTTAAAACTTGATGAAAACTTAAAAAGAAAAAAAACATTTTAGAGCTTAGTTCTTCATCTCTAGATTTTTCTAGCTTCTCTTGTGATTCTTGAAGACTTTCTTCTATAGAACTTCTTCTTGAAGATTAGTTGTAAAAGATTATCTTCCATAGATATTTCTTTTGGTAACTCTTCTTGTCTTCCACCGTTCACTACATAGACTCCATTTCCTTAGAGGAGATATCTAGCCAATCTTTTGCTTCAGGTATGAACTTACTTGAGGTGTGTCCTTGTAGAGGCTTCTTTCTTTAGGAGCTTATGGTGGTTTGATTCGAATCCCTCCATGTTGAGGTGAGGTTCGAAAATGAGAGCCAAAGTTTGATTCGAATCCCTCCATCATCTGCCACAGGTTTAGGATCTTCAGGAATATCCTCTGAAGTCTGATGATGGCAATAAGGGGGAAGAGAAGAAGAAAGGAAAAAAGAGGAAAACGTCGAGTTCAAGAGCTCAAGAACCCGCGCCTCTCAAGCGTCAAGTTCTAACCTCTCCTTCAGCGTTAAGTCTCCCATCCTGGATAACTACTTTAAAAGTAAGTGAGTCTGGAGCGCCTAGTAGAATGCTAATGGAACGTCCAAGAGCACTATATCCAAATCTACCAATACCTACAAGAGCAATGTTGGAACAGTTCTACATCCCTCTTCAAAGAACATCCATTCCAGAACCTTTAGATCCTAAAATTTTAGCTGAAGAGAGGCAGATGTCTGAATTTGTCTGAACTTTCAGAATTTGTCTAAGGTATTATTGATCCAACGGATTGGGACAAACACTTTACCGCCTTCATGAAGCGACAAAGATCATGAAGCGATGATGACCTTGGAAGACAATCTGACAGAAGCTATTCGCGCTGAAATGCCCAAGCGATACAAAGTTAGATCAAGTCATTAAAACCTTTTGATTTACATTATCTATATTCTTGTCTCTCATATTTCTTTTAAGTTGTAAAAATGCTTGTAACTCTCGATATATATAAAATGCATTTTTCAGCTGAAACATCTCGTTGAAGCGTAACTAACTTTAACTAACCATATCTAATCAAAGCTAACTTTTATTTTCGCCGTCTAACTCTTGAACTATAAAAGAGTAAGTATTGTCATCATCAAAAAAGGGGGAAATTGTAAGGAATTTCATGTTAGATGTTTTAATGATGACAATTAGGACCTTGGTTAGACCCCAAAATTATGTAAGTTTGTTTTTCAGCTTCGAAGTGTTAGATTTGTAATAGGCTTTGTTTTATTTTTATTCTAGATTGTTAGGCTAAGTTTTCTTAGGCTGAGCGTCTGATAATTTTTGAGTGAGTTTATCAGTGGTAAAGTTCGAAGACTCAAACACCTGAATTCTGAATGAAGATAAAGTCTCCAAGCGTCCAATTGACCAGCTATATCAAGCGTTACCTTATTGGACAAAAGTAATTTCACCTGAATTTATTTCTAAGTCCAGAAGGAGTTTTAATGCAAATATTGTCAAAGCATTAAATATCAACGAGCATTTAATTCAAATGCATTAAATGCTAATAAGAGCATTAAATGTGATAAGCACTTTCAGACGTACGGAGAAGCCACCCTATTCGATTGTCAACTATTCAAATACTGCAGCACCAACTTTTGTGCAGCAGATTTTCAGGAAAAAGGACAAAAGTTGTTCACTCGCGAAAGTGAGAGACACGCGGCCTTGCATGTGTCAAACGGACACTTTTTCCAAGAATGCCTATAAATAGGACTTCAACAACAAGCCAAACATAGAGAACAATTATCAAGTCGAATTGCTGTTGCATTGAAGTCTCATTCCTTACAATCTCAGAAAAGCCAAACTTTCAAGAAATTATTCTCTTTGTTTTTCTTCAAACCCTGAGACAGTCAACCCAATATCCCAAACATTATTTTCGAAGAAACTACATTACTACTGAGATATTTCCAGTTGTTTGAACTTCATCAAAATCAAAGAAACCCTTTTAGAAAATCCCCTATCCAAGCCTCGCGATTTGTGTGAAGTCAAAGTTGGATACTTGCCATATTTCTGGATGAAAGAAGCAAGGGGATTGAAGTGATTTGGACCAGAAATCTGTGTGATCAAGGAGCTCAACTCATAGACATCCATCTCTCCCTAATTTGTAGAAGACTCTGTGTGATTCTTTGAGAATCATTTTAGTGGATTGCCTGCAAGTGTTCGAGAAGAAGAAGGACGTAGTTGGGATTACACCACCCAACGAACCTTACAAATATTGTGTCATTTACTTTTTAGTCAATTCTTTTATCTATCATATCATTGCATAAACTGATTAAGTAAAACATAATTGAACGCTAAGCAACTAAGAAACTTCTTGTGACGCTAAAGCTTTTAGAAGAAGACTACAAAAATCATTCCGTTGTGCTAACACTGATCAAAGAAGTGAACGCTCAAACCTACTCGGTTAAAGTATTCAATTCTTGAAATCTAAGTTAACTTTCTAAAAACAGTCTTCGTTTGATGCTTCACCAAAGCGCCTATATTTTAAGTGAACGCTTAAGTCAAGCATTAGACAATTCAAGCGTCTACTTTTTCAAGCGTCCAAAAATCATTTTAGTATGAAATCTTTTGAAGTCGAAAAAGACTTCAGGGTCTATTCAACCCCCCTCCTTCTAGACCCTTTCGTATGCCACTTGGGACCAACAGGAACAACCAAAGGGTTTTGTGTCCGAGTCAGATATCCATAAAGTATGTAAACAGCTAGAAGCTGGATTCTCCATTTTGATGAAGAAGTTAAGGGATATGGCTTTATCAAGAACGAAGATGAACCATGTGTCTACAAGAAGACTAGTGGGAGCAAACTCTCATTCTTAGTCCTATATGTGGATGACATTCTACTTATAGGAAATGACGTAGGAACGCTCACCACTGTCAAGAAATGGCTTTCGAGTACATTTTCCATGAAAGACTTGGGAGAAGCCACATATATTCTAGGAATTCGTATCTACAGGGATAGAACGAACAGAATGATAGGCCTCTCTCAAGCCCTTTACTTAGAAAAGGTCCTAAAGAGGTTTAGGATGGACAACTCTAAGAAAGGGTTTCTTCCCATGAGGCATGGAGTACACTTATCCAAGTCTATGTGTCCTCAAAGTGAGGAAGATAGAAAAGAGATGAGTAACATACATTCTAGGAATTCATATCTACAGGGATAGAATGAACAGAATGATAGGCCTCACTCAAGCCCTTTACTTAGAAAAGGTCCTAAAGAGGTTTAGGATGGACAACTCTAAGAAAGGGTTTCTTCCCATGAGGCATGGAGTACACTTATCCAAGTTTATGTGTCCTCAAAGTGAGGAAGATAGAAAAGAGATGAGTAATGTACCCTATGCTTCTGCGGTTGGTAGCCTGATGTATGCAATGCTGTGTACTAGACCCGACATTGCCTATGTTGTGAGCGTGGTGAGTCGATTTCTGGAAAACCCGGGAAAGAAACATTGGATAGCTGTGAAAAATATCCTAAAGTATCTGAAAAAAACTAAGGATATGATTCTCATCTATGGAGGTGGAGACCTAAAGATGGAAGGTTATTCTGATTCAGACTTTCAGTCTGATGTTGATGACCGAAAATCCACTTCAGTGTTTGTTTTTACTCTCAATGGTGGAGCGGTGTCCTGGAAGAGCTCCAAGCAAAGCACAATCGCTGATTCCACCACTGAAGCAGAGTATGTAGCAGCCTCAAAGGCAGCGAAAGAATCTGTTTAGATGAGGAAGTTTCTTGGAGAACTTGGAACTATCCCGAGTGCTCAGCTCGCGTTGCCACTTTATTGTGATAACAATGGAGCGATAGCGCAAGCCAAGAAACGGAGGTCTCATAACAAGTCCAAACATGTCGAGATAAGATTTCACATCATCAGGGAGATCGTTGGCAGAGGAGAGATAGCAATGCAGAAAATAGCCCCATCTGACAATATAGCTGACCCGTTCACCAAACGGCTGTTTTGGACCAACACATGGAAAGGATGGGTATTAGATACCACTATGAGTGCCATTGAGTGCAAGTGGGAGATTGTTAGGATTATGCCCTCAGATGCCATAGAGGATAGAATGTATAGGGTATATATCTTGTATTGAACTTAAACTCTTCTTAAATAAAAGGCATTATTGACTATTCACTTAATTCTTATCTGCATCTACAAGTTGTGCAAAACGTTTTGTCCATGTTTTCAGTGTCATCCCTCTACATCTTATGGGATAGGAAGATTGGCACTAGAGAGATCGATCTTGATTACTAAAATAAGTTCGCAAGTAATATGAAGTCTTTAGTGGACAAATAAAGACTTTCAATACTTGTACAATCTTAGCTCCGACATGGCAGTGCCTATCTGGTATCATGGGATGATAGGAGATTAAGATTGTAGACACATCAGTGGAACTGATATGTTCAAACACGACTTGCATCGGTTCTGTCACATGGGTCTTCACTTTGTGACTGTCAATGACAGAACTGATTATGCATAATAGGTATATGTGAACCTTTGACCTGAAGTATCAGGCTGAAGATGCACTTGTGACGTCTAGTCTTTCACTAAAGTAGTTAGACCCAATTCACCCTTTGGTGGGGTCAACCTCGAAATGTGGAGTTGATGGGCAAGTGGTAATCTTAGCAGATATCTAATATGGGATTTCTTGATGGGCCAAAGCAAACGAGACGATTGTGCTTGGCACTAAATCGATCTCAATGATGTCGTATTTATTATGATTTATACATATGGTCAAGTCCAGTAAGTTTGACATAACCATGACTCTCACTTGACCGGGGAACGTGAACAAAGGGTTTATACATATACGGTATTTACGATTGGAAGGTTTCGGAATGATCCTATCATTCGTTTTTGTTTGGGTTACGAAGTGGGCCACGTGACTGGCTAGGTGTTACCCACTTCCTTTGGTTTCCTCTCATTTCCAAACGAAACGAACCTAAAGAGTCGCGCTAAAGGATTGACAAAGAAAAATGAAGAAAAAGGAATTTCTATTATTTCTTCTGGGAGTTTTAATTTATTGGATAAATTAAATAATTAGTTATTCATTAGATGAAAAAATTAATTATAATGATAAGATTAATTATTAATTAATTTCCTTGTGAAATATATTAATGAATTAATTTATCTAATTAATTTGGTTATTTAATTAATTTATTTATTTATTGGATATAATAAATTATTAATTGAAATAAGAAATTAATTAAACAAAACAAATCCCGGGGCTAAATAAGGAGTCCAATTGGATGCCTATGAGGCCTCAAATTCGCGTCTTTGAGAGTCCACATATTAGGGCTCTTTTGTTTTGAGTTGTTTAATAAGTCCTAAAGTATATAAGGACTCTTTGACTTAGAACAAGAAAGAAGAAGAATACACAACTCTCATAACTCTCAAAAAGAAAGAAAAATATTCCTCCCCTCCTCTATACCTAGCCGTCGACCATAGAGAAAGAAGAAAGGGGATTTTTCGTTTGTTGATCCGGGCGTGACGATGTATTTTCGTTGTTCGGATCAAGTTCAAGTTTGAAGAATCAAACCAAAGGGTTGAAGATTTCGAAACTTCAATATTTCGAGTTTGGAGAAGAAGAAGTTTTTCTCCATCATTATATTCATATTAACGAGTAAGTTTTATTCGTTATACGTTTTTAGATTCAATTATGCGAATTAGAGTACCAATTAGGTTTTCGTTTTAATTTTTGAAATCCCTTTCGCTGCGTTTATGCTTTTTCGAATGAAACACAACAAAATCCTGTCTCAATGTGTTTAGACTTGTTATGAGACCTTGGTTCCTTAGCTTGCACTATTGCTCCATTGTTATTACAATAAAGTGCCAACGAGAGATGTGAACTAGGAACCACTTCATGTTCTCAAAGGAACTTTCTCATCCAAACAGCTTCTTTAGCTGCCTCTGAGGCTACCACATATTCAACTTCAGTAGTGGAATCTACGGTTATGCTTTGATAGGAACTTTTCCAAGACACCGCCCCACCATTAAGCGTGGAAACGAACCCTGAAGTGGATTTACGGTCATTCACATCAGACTGGAGATCCGAGTCAGTGCAACCTTCCATCTTCAGTTCTCCACCTCGATAGATGAGAATCATATCCATATTTCTTTTGAGATACTTCAGGATATTATTCACAGCTATCCAATGTTCCTTTCCCAGGTTTTCCTGAAATTGACTCACCACGCTTATAACATAGGCAATGTCAGGTCTCGTACACAATATTGCATACATTAGGTTACCAACTGCAGAAGCATAAGGTACATTACTCATCTCCTCTCTATCTTCCTCACTTTAAGGACACATAGATTTGGACAAGTATACTTCATGCCTCATGGAAAGAAATCCTTTCTTTGAATTATTCAACCAAACCTCTTTAGGACCATTTCTAAGTAAAGGTCTTGGGAGTGACCTGATATATGTTATTTTTACACTAGTTTTCCCCCGTTTATCGACTTGGTTTTGATTGTTTCCTTGATAATTTGATCACATTTGATGTTTTGATCCTTGTTTTCTCATATTTTCTAGAATAACATATGATTTGGAGGAAAAGAACAAGGATTGAAGGTAAATCATGAATAAAGATACAACACAAGGTAAAATGCTATATGCGCAGTGCTAGAGTTTATGGAATATATTTCTCTACCCATGTCCAAATTACACACTTGGTATACCAATGGAAATATAAGAGGGAAAGGTACATTTCTTATGTTGAATACAAAGATCAGATATGTAGGGAAGGAAGTGAAAACGTCATCGGAAGAGACGTCTTACGACGGAGTTTTCTCATTCAGTAGCTTGTGAGACGCGTTTATCCACTATAACGTTTGATTTAGGCCTTGGTGTCTTCTTGAGAGTTGTAGATCTTTGTTTGATGATTCTATAACAACTTGAATCAGCTTATTCCGACATCGGTAGAGAAAGTTATGTGAGGTTTACTAAACCTGGCTGGAGCAGCAGGGGACGAACGCCGAGGCATTCATCCACGAACGCCGCGGCGTTCACATGCAGTAGCCAACGCCGTGGCGTTCAACAAGCGAACGCCGCGGCGTTCGAGGCAGCGGGTTGGTCTATAAATACCCCTTTTAGCCATTTTTTACCCTAACTCACCTTGGATATCAGCAACCACACGAAAATAGAGAGAGGGAGAGCTTAGAAGAGAAGATTAAAGGTCAAAACATGGAGAATTCAACAAGGAATCCACATCTCTACAAGAATTAGGGAGTTTTTACATATTTGTTTCTTGAATTTGTTCAAATCTCCTATGACTTGTATGATTTATATTTGCACTTTTGACATGAATATGAGCTAAACTTGCTTGATTGAGGCCATGGATAGGCCGTTTATGTTATTTTGATTGTTGATTTGTTGGTGTTTATTGGATTAATTTTGGTTTTAGCTATGTATTCAATATTTGATCTCAATGCTACATTTGCTTGATCACCAAGTATTTGATAAAATGCCTAGGTTAGAGATTGAGAGATAATAACCTAGGGAAGATATAAACATTAAACACCCTATAGTTAAACCGACTAGAGATAGACTCGGTTTCTTTAGGTGGCTTTCCATTCACGTGGGGAATTCCTAGACCTGAAATGCATCCTCGTTAATCGGGTTTTCATATAGAGATATATAGGAAATCGTTACCAAGGGTAGGGTTGCTATGCCAAGAGATTGGGTAGTACGTACGTTAGGGAATTTCAGCTAAATCAATCTAATAATCCAATAGAACCTAAATCACAATCTAAATGCATAATCGGTTGAACCATGTGCCTTGATCGCTTCTCTCTATTGTTTCCTCCCTTTATTTGGTGTGACGTTGCCTTAGTTTATTTTCTAGTATTTATTAATTAGTTAATCAACCTTTCTATCGACCGATTTAACTTAGAATTGAGTAATATAGTAGTCTTGATACTTAGATTATAGTCGTCCCTGCGGATACGATAACCCCGGACTTAGAAATCCACTTTACTACTTACGCGACCTAGTTCTCTTGCTAGGATTTTGTCGTGTCAAGTTTTTGGCGCCGTTGCCGGGGACAACTATGGTATCTAATATTGAGATTCTCTTATTCTTTCTGAGCTTAGATCATTTTTTTTTCTACTAATTGTTTTGTCTTTCTTTGTGCGAGATTGATCTCATTAGTGCATGACACGTACTAGTGGGATTGGACTAGCGGAGTTGGACCCTGAGATTGAATGCACATTTACTCGAGGGGTAAGACTACAAAGAGAGACTCAACCACAGCAAGCTACGATGGAGACTCCTTATACACACATAGATCCCGTTGTCCTAGCAGAAGCGGTGCGTCGGGAAATTGCAAAGCTTGGCATCCCTCTAAAGCAACCGGAGGTATCTCCACAAATCCTTATGAGGGATTACATGATGCCAAACATTCAAGGAGCAGCTGGGCCAATTGTTTTACCACCTATGGAATCCTATGAGCACACTTACCATCCCGGTTGGCTAAATCATTCAAGATCAACATGGAGTTACAACAATGATGGAATGATGTTTTCACCAGGATTGGCGCATGATTGGGATCCATCATTTGCCTCATCAACCCCAATGAAAATGGAAACCTATGAGCATACTTACCATCCTGGTTGGATAAATCCTGCAAGCTCAACATGGAGTTACAACAATGCCTCAGGATTTGACCATGTCTATAGCCTTCCCTCCCAACAATATGATAGTTCCTATCAACAAGAGCCAACGATGACATCTACTCTTGAGGACCAGTTGAATGTAGATTGTGCAAGCTCACAAGCTAGCATAAACAAGATGGAATCTATCATAAAGGAGATTGAAGCTCGTAGAAAGGAGTCAGAAGCTCATAGTAGGGAAGTGGTCATACTAGTCGATCAAGCAATCAACTTATGGAAGGAGAGAGAGTCATGCACCCTAGAGAATCACACAAAAGAAAGTGAGGCTTTCCTCAATACAGAAGTTGAACAAGCGGTTGATTTAGGACTACAATGTCTCCCCCCTATCACTAAAGATTCTCCACCCTCTGTCCTCTCCACATGTAAAGAGGTAATTGATTCCAGTGAAGGTGAGTTGTTTTTAACTACAGGAGTTAATATGGTTATTTGTGATAGCTATGAGGTTTGTAAGCATCCAATTGATTCGAATTTGTCTTTACGCATTGATGTTTTTGATCCTTTTAGTGTTGAGCTTTCTCAGGTTAAAAGAACCAATAGTCTCCTCGAGTCCTACATCATGAACTCCAAGTTTTCCACTTCGATGGGTGAAGAAAAACGGTCATCTACTTGTAACTTGGAGAATAGTCCAAATCATCACTCGGCACAATGGGAAGAAAGAGTGATGGAAGTGGTGATGGACTATGAGAAAATATTTGAATGGATGCTTGCTTGGTCACTACTCATCATATTTTCTAGTAACACCGGGCCCTATTTCATCCTTACTTGGAGAATGAACAAGGCATTCATTCGAAAACCCCCTTGAAATAACTCGGTAAAGTCAAGCTAATGACTTTAAAACAAGCGCTTCTTGGGAGGCAACCCAAGCTTTTTATCGCTTTCTTGTTTTTCCTTTTTGTATTTATCTTGCTTTCTCTCCCGTCTTTATGTTGATGTGATATTCTAGATATTTCTTTTCTTCAAGTTTTGATCCCACGATACTAGCCCACCACCGTGCTCACTCCGCATCTCTCCATTTTAGAGTTGTAACACTTATCCCTCTTACTTTGCATTTATTTCATGAACATTGAGGAAAATGTTTAATTTAAGTTTGGGGGTACAACCTTGTTGATATAGAATTCATGAATTGGTGCACCCTTGCATGAGAGCATAATGCGTTTGAATATCTCTACTCTCTCGAAGTCAAAGTCCCTTATCTGTGGTCAACATGTCATATGTTGTGACTTGAAAGCCCTTTTTAGTCATGCTTATATGAATTTTTGAGGATTTAAAACGTTGAACTTTCAATTTTGTTGACTATGAAGTGTGTATTAATGTTGTGAAGTCATAAAATGATTTAGGCCATCTTTCATTGTCATTAGCCTAACATTTTTGCCTTCTCTATATTGCATAATCTCTAGACCTTGGTTTGAGCCGTATTGAAAAGAATGGAGTGTGTTAAGCACACTAGAAACCACCATTCGTCTTTATTTCATAAGCCACGACAACCACCTTTTAGCCTAAAAGAAAAACAATGTCTTGCACCCAATCAAGAGAGTTTAGAACTTCATATCATTTGACTTGAGTATGGGTAGTCACCTTGTTTTGATTTGAATGTATATGAGTTAGATAGTGATGTTTTGGCTATGTTGGGATATTTGAGGTTTGAAGTATTATGTAAAAAAGAGGATGAAATGAAAACTTGAGCAATGGGCTAAATAGTCGAGAGAGAGAGAGAGAGAGAGAGATATATATGGAAAAAAAAAGTGTGCTCTCAACTAGTCTTTGATCTTGGCACTCAATTGGATCATTTGGCTTGGAAATCTGTGTACAACCCAATATGAAAAGAAACAAGTTTGGGGGTTGTAAGTTGAAAGGCAAAATAGAGTGAAAAAGGGATAAGTGATAAGTTGTGAAAATTTATATGGTTTATATGAGAATTTAGCTCGATGATTTTGAGTTATAGGCTCTCTTGACTTAGTCACTTTATCCATATCTTCCGGTCCTAGCCATCACCCAGCCTTATGTTACAAGCCGGAAAGACCTTCTGATTGCGACCTTTGCACTTTATACACACCGATGAGTTAACGAATATTGAATTGTTTCAATGTCTTTACCTTCCAATTGATTTGCATAATCTTTTCTAAAGTGTGCTCTTGACATGAATATGGAGTGGGAGTTCATGATTTAGGGATGGAAACAAAGATTTTGTGTGGTTTTCAAATTGCTGAATGTTCAAAGCATCGGGTAACTCTTCCGAAACTTCTTCGAAGGTTTAATGCTTGCTTTTGTGTGTATGAGATTGCAAAAGAAAAACCATTTTGATCTTTCATGTGTGTGCTTGATTGTATTTGATCGAGGACGATCAAAGCTAAGTTTGGGGGTAGTTGATATATGTTATTTTTACACTAGTTTCCCCCCGTTTATCGACTTGGTTTTGATTGTTTGCTTGATAATTTGATCACATTTGATGCTTTGATCCTTGTTTTCTCATATTTTCTAGAATAACATATGATTTGGAGGAAAAGAACAAGGATTGAAGGTAAATCATGAATAAAGATACAACACAAGGTAAAATGCTGTATGCGCAGTGCTAGAGTTTATGGAATAGATTTCTCTACCCATGTCCAAATTACACACTTGGTATACCAATGGAAATATAAGAGGGAAAGGTACATTTCTTATGTTGAATACAAAGATCAGATATGTAGGGAAGGAAGTGAAAACGTCATCGGAAGAGACGTCTTACGACGGAGTTTTCTCATTCAGTAACTTGTGAGTCGCGTTTATCCCCTATAACGTTTGATTTAGGCCTTGGTGTCTTCTTGAGAGTTGTAGATCTTTGTTTGAGGATTCTATAGCAACTTGAATCAGCTTATTCCGACATCGGTAGAGAAAGTTATGTGAGGTTTACCAAACCTGGCTGGAGCAGCAGGGGACGAAAGCCGAGGCATTCATCCACGAACGCCGCGGCGTTCACATGCAGTAGCCAACGCAGCGTTCAACAAGCGAACGCCGCGGCGTTCGAGGCAGCGGGTTGGTCTATAAATACCCCTTTTAGCCATTTTTTACCCTAACTCACCTTGGATATCAGCAACCACACGAAAATAGAGAGAGGGAGAGCTTAGAAGAGAAGATTAAAGGTCAAAACATGGAGAATTCAACAAGGAATCCACATCTCTACAAGAATTAGGGAGTTTTTACATATTTGTTTCTTGAATTTGTTCAAATCTCCTATGACTTGTATGATTTATATTTGCACTTTTGACATGAATATGAGCTAAACTTGTTTGATTGAGGCCATGGATAGGCCGTTTATGTTATTTTGATTGTTGATTTGTTGGTGTTTATTGGATTAATTTTGGTTTTAGCTATGTATTCAATATTTGATCTCAATGCTACATTTGCTTGATCACCAAGTGTTTGATAAAATGCCTAGGTTAGAGATCGAGAGATAATAACCTAGGGAAGATATAAACATTAAATACCCTATAGTTAAACCGACTAGAGATGGACTCGGTTTCTTTAGGTGGCTTTCCATTCACGTGGGGAATTCCTAGACCTTAAATGCATCCTCGTTAATCGGGTTTTCATATAGAGATATATTGGAAATCGTTACCAAGGGTTGGGTTGCTATGCCAAGAGATTGGGTAGTACGTACGTTAGGGAATTTCGCCTTAGCTAAATCAATCTAATAATCCAATAGAACCTAAATCACAATCTAAATGCATAATCGGTTGAACCATGTGCCTTGATCGCTTCTCTCTATTGTTTCCTCCCTTTATTTGGTGTGACGTTGCCTTAGTTTATTTTCTAGTATTTATTAATTAGTTAATCAACCTTTCTATCGACCGATTTAACTTAGAATTGAGTAATATAGTAGTCTTGGTACTTAAATTATAGTTGTCCCTACGGATACGATAACCCCGGACTTAAAAATCCACTTTACTACTTACGCGACCTAGTTCTCTTGCTAGGATTTTGTCGTGTCATGTTTTTGGCGCCGTTGCCGGGGACAACTATGGTATCTAATATTGAGATTCTCTTATTCTTTCTGAGCTTAGATCATTTTTTTTTTCTACTAATTGTTTTGTCTTTCTTTGTGCGAGATTGATCTCATTAGTGCATGACACGTACTAGTGGGATTGGACTAGCGGAGTTGGACCCTGAGATTGAATGCACATTTACTCGAGGGGTAAGACTACAAAGGGAGACTCAACCACAACAAGCTACGATGGAGACTCCTTATACACACATAGATCCCGTTGTCCTAGCAGAAGCGGTGCGTCGGGAAATTGCAAAGCTTGGCATCCCTCTAAAGCAACCGGAGGTATCTCCACAAATCCTTATGGGGGATTACATGATGCCAAACATTCAAGGAGCAGCTGGGCCAATTGTTTTACCACCTATGGAATCCTATGAGCACACTTACCATCCCGGTTGGCTAAATCATTCAAGATCAACATGGAGTTACAACAATGATGGAATGATGTTTTCACCAGGATTGGCGCATGATTGGGATCCATCATTTGCCTCATCAACCCCAATGAAAATGGAAACCTATGAGCATACTTACCATCCTGGTTGGATAAATCCTGCAAGCTCAACATGGAGTTACAACAATGCCTCAGGATTTGACCATGTCTGTAGCCTTCCCTCCCAACAATATGATAGTTCCTATCAACAAGAGCCAACGATGACATCTACTCTTGAGGACCAGTTGCATGTAGATTGTGCAAGCTCACAAGCTAGCATAAACGAGATGGAATCTATCATAAAGGAGATGGAAGCTCGTAGAAAGGAGTCAGAAGCTCATAGTAGGGAAGTGGTCATACTAGTCGATCAAGCAATCAACTTATGGAAGGAGAGAGAGTCAAGCACCCTAGAGAATCACACAAAAGAAAGTGAGGCTTTCCTCAATACAGAAGTTGAACAAGCGGTTGATTTAGGACTACAATGTCTCCCCTCTATCACTAAAGATTCTCCACCCTCTGTCCTCTCCACATGTAAAGAGGTAATTGATTCCAGTGAAGGTGAGTTGTTTTTAACTACAGGAGTTAATATGGTTATTTGTGATAGCTATGAGGTTTGTAAGCATCCAATTGATTCGAATTTGTCTTTACGCATTGATGTTTTTGATCCTTTTAGTGTTGAGCTTTCTCAAGTTAAAAGAACCAATAGTCTCCTCGAGTCCTACATCATGAACTCCAAGTTTTCCACTTCGATGGGTGAAGAAAAACGGTCATCTACTTGTAACTTGGAGAATAGTCCAAATCATCACTCGGCACAATGGGAAGAAAGAGTGATGGAAGTGGTGATGGACTATGAGAAAATATTTGAATGGATGCTTGCTTGGTCACTACTCATCATATTTTCTAGTAACACCGGGCCCTATTTCATCCTTACTTGGAGAATGAACAAGTCATTCATTCGAAAACCCCCTTGAAATAACTCGGTAAAGTCAAGCTAATGACTTTAAAACAAGCGCTTCTTGGGAGGCAACCCAAGCTTTTTATCGCTTTCTTGTTTTTCCTTTTTGTATTTATCTTGCTTTCTCTCCCGTCTTTTTGTTGATGTGATTTTCTAGATATTTCTTTTCTTCAAGTTTTGATCCCAGGATACTAGCCCACCACCGTGCTCACTCCGCATCTCTCCATTTTAGAGTTGTAACACTTATCCCTCTTACTTTGCATTTATTTCATGAACATTGAGGACAATGTTTAATTTAAGTTTGGGGGTACAACCTTGTTGATATAGAATTCATGAATTGGTGCACCCTTGCATGAGAGCATAATGCGTTTGAATATCTCTACTCTCTCGAAGTCAAAGTCCCTTATCTGTGGTCAACATGTCATATGTTGTGACTTGAAAGCCCTTTTTAGTCATGCTTATACGAATTTTTGAGGATTTAAAACGTTGAACTTTCAATTTTGTTGACTATGAAGTGTGTATTAATGTTGTGAAGTCATAAAATGATTTAGGCCATCTTTCATTGTCATTAGCCTAACATTTTTGCCTTCTCTATATTGCATAATCTCTAGACCTTGGTTTGAGCCGTATTGAAAAGAATGGAGTGTGTTAAGCACACTAGAAACCACCATTCGTCTTTATTTCATAAGCCACGACAACCACCTTCTAGCCTAAAAGAAAAACAATGTCTTGCACCCAATCAGGAGAGTTTAGAACTTCATATCATTTGACTTGAGTATGGGTAGTCACCTTGTTTTGATTTGAATGTATATGAGTTAGATAGTGATGTTTTGGCTATGTTGGGATATTTGAGGTTTGAAGTATTATGTAAAAAAGAGGATGAAATGAAAACTTGAACAATGGGCTAAATAGTCGAGAGAGAGAGAGAGATATATATGAAAAAAAAAGTGTGCTCTCGACTAGTCTTTGATCTTGGCACTCAATTGGATCATTTGGCTTGGAAATCTGTGTACAACCCAATATGAAAAGAAACAAGTTTGGGGGTTGTAAGTTGAAAGGCAAAATAGAGTGAAAAAGGGATAAGTGATAAGTTGTGAAAATTTATATGGTTTATATGAGAATTTAGCTCGATGATTTTGAG
This sequence comes from Buddleja alternifolia, assembly GCA_019426215.1. Taxonomy (NCBI): domain Eukaryota; kingdom Viridiplantae; phylum Streptophyta; class Magnoliopsida; order Lamiales; family Scrophulariaceae; genus Buddleja; species Buddleja alternifolia. Next base: position 11,798,970 of record CM033395.1, read on the forward strand.
TTATAGGCTCTCTTGACTTAGTCACTTTATCCATATCTTCCGGTCCTAGCCATCACCTAGCCTTATGTTACAAGCCGGAAAGACCTTCTGATTGCGACCTTTGCACTTTATACACACCGATGAGTTAACGAATATTGAATTGTTTCAATGTCGTTACCTTCCAATTGATCTGCATAATCTTTTCTAAAGTGTGCTCTTGACATGAATATGGAGTGGGAGTTCATGATATAGGGATGGAAACAAAGATTTTGTGTGGTTTTCAAATTGCTGAATGTTCAAAGCATCGGGTAACTCTTCCGAAACTTCTTCGAAGGTTTAATGCTTGCTTTTGTGTGTATGAGATTGCAAAAGAAAAACCATTTTGATCTTTCATGTGTGTGCTTGATTGTATTTGATCGAGGACGATCAAAGCTAAGTTTGGGGTAGTTGATATATGTTATTTTTACACTAGTTTCCCCCCGTTTATCGACTTGGTTTTGATTGTTTCCTTGATAATTTGATCACATTTGATGCTTTGATCCTTGTTTTCTCATATTTTCTAGAATAACATATGATTTGGAGGAAAAGAACAAGGATTGAAGGTAAATCATGAATAAAGATACAACACAAGGTAAAATGCTGTATGCGCAGTGCTAGAGTTTATGAAATAGATTTCTCTACCCATGTCCAAATTACACACTTGGTATACCAATGGAAATATAAGAGGGAAAGGTACATTTCTTATGTTGAATACAAAGATCAGATATGTAGGGAAGGAAGTGAAAACGTCATCGGAAGAGACGTCTTACGACGGAGTTTTCTCATTCAGTAGCTTGTGAGACGCGTTTATCCCCTATAACGTTTGATTTAGGCCTTGGTGTCTTCTTGAGAGTTGTAGATCTTTGTTTCAGGATTCTATAGCAACTTGAATCTGCTTATTCCGACATCGGTAGAGAACGTTATGTGAGGTTTACCAAAACTGGCTGGAGCAGCAGGGGACGAATGCCGAGGCATTCATCAACGAACGCCACGGCGTTCTCATGCAGTAGCCAACACCGTGGCGTTCAACAAGCGAATGCCGCGGCGTTCGAGGCAGCGGGTTGGTCTATAAATACCCCTTTTAGCCATTTTTTACCCTAACTCACCTTGGATATCAGCAACCACACGAAAATAGAGAGAGGGAGAGCTTAGAAGAGAAGATTAAAGGTCAAAACATGGAGAATTCAACAAGGAATCCACATCTCTACAAGAATTAGGGAGTTTTTACATATTTGTTTCTTGAATTTGATCAAATCTCCTATGACTTGTATGATTTATATTTGCACTTTTGACATGAATATGAGCTAAACTTGTTTGATTGAGGCCATGGATAGGCCGTTTATGTTATTTTGATTGTTGATTTGTTGGTGTTTATTGGATTAATTTTGGTTTTAGCTATGTATTCAATATTTGATCTCAATGCTACATTTGCTTGATCACCAAGTGTTTGATAAAATGCCTAGGTTAGAGATTGAGAGATAATAACCTAGGGAAGATATAAACATTAAACACCCTATAGTTAAACCGACTAGAGATAGACTCGGTTTCTTTAGGTGGCTTTCCATTCACGTGGGGAATTCCTAGACCTGAAATGCATCCTCGTTAATCGGGTTTTCATATAGAGATATATAGGAAATCGTTACCAAGGGTAGGGTTGCTATGCCAAGAGATTGGGTAGTACGTACGTTAGGGAATTTCGCCTTAGCTAAATCAATCTAATAATCCAATAGAACTTAAATCACAATCTAAATGCATAATCGGTTGAACCATGTGCCTTGATCGCTTCTCTCTATTGTTTCCTCCCTTTATTTGGTGTGACGTTGCCTTAGTTTATTTTCTAGTATTTATTAATTAGTTAATCAACCTTTCTATCGACCGATTTAACTTAGAATTGAGTAATATAGTAGTCTTGGTACTTAGATTATAGTTGTCCCTGCGGATACGATAACCCCGGACTTAGAAATCCACTTTACTACTTACGCGACCTAGTTCTCTTGCTAGGATTTTGTCGGGTCATGACCAATCATTCTGTTCGTTCTATCTCTATAGATACGAATTCCTAGAATGGAAGTCGCTTCTCCGATGTCTTTCATGGAAAACGTACTCGAAAGCCATTTCTTGACTGTAGTGAGCATTCCCACAACATTTCTTATAAGTAGAATGTCGTCCACATATAGTACTAAGAAAGAGATTTTGCTCCCACTAGTTTTCTTGTAGAGACAGGTTCATCTTCATTCTTGAAGAAGCTGTATCCCTTTACTACTTCATCAAACGGAGATTCCAGCTTCTAGATGCTTGCTTGAGACCGTATATGGACCTCTCAAGTTTACATACTTTATGGATATTGGTCTCGTATACAAAACCCTTTGGCTGTTGCATATAGATATCCTCTTCGAGGAATCCATTTAGGAAAGACGTTGTGACATTCATCTGCCATATCTCATAATCTAAATATGAAGTTATGGATAACAGTATTCGAATGGACTTAATCATGGCCACAGGCGAAAAAGTTTCTTGATAGTCAATTCCTTCTCTTTGACTATACCCTTTCGCTACGAGCCTGGCTTTAAAGGTGTCAATCTTGCCATCGTCATATATGTTATTTTTACACAAGTTTTACCCCTTTTATCAACTTAATTTTGATTGTTTTTTTAATAATTTGATCACATATGATGCTTTGAACCCGGTTTGCTTTGACTTTTCAGATTGGGTTAACAGCCGGAGGAAAGAGCAAGAACCAAAGGCAAAATGAAACAATTTTTGGAATTTTTCATGGCAACGCCGCGGCGTTCACAAGCAGTAGCCAACGCCGCGACATTCAACAAACGAACGCCGCGGCGTTCGAGGCTGCAGTGTTGGCCTATAAATACCTCTTTTAGCCATTTTTTACCCTAACTCACCATAGATATCAGCAACCACACGAAAATATAGAGAGAGGGAGCTTAGAAGAGAAGATTGAAGGTCAAAACATGGAGAATTCAACAAGGAATCCACATCTCTACAAGAATTAGGGAGTTTTTACATATTTGTTTCTTGAATTTGTTCAAATCTCCTATGACTTGTATGATTTATATTTGCACTTTTGACATGAATATGAGCTAAACTTGTTTGATTGAGGCCATGGATAGGCCATTTATGTTATTTTGATTGTTGATTTGTTGGTGTTTATTGGATTAATTTTGGTTTTAGCTATGTATTCATTATTTGATCTCAATGCTACATTTGCTTGATCACCAAGTGTTTGATAAAATGCCTAGGTTAGAGATCGAGAGATAATAACCTAGGGAAGATATAAACATTGAATACCCTATAGTTAAACCGACTAGAGATAGACTCGGTTTCTTTAGGTGGCTTTCCATTCACGTGGGGAATTCCTAGACCTTAAATGCATCCTCGTTAATCGGGTTTTCATATAGAGATATATAGGAAATCGTTACCAAGGGTAGGGTTGCTATGCCAAGAGATTGGGTGGTACGTACGTTAGGGAATTTCGCCTTAGCTAAATCAATCTAATAATCCAATAGAACCTAAATCACAATCGAAATGCATAATTGGTTGAACCATGTGCCTTGATCGTTTCTCTCTATTGTTTCCTCCCTTTATTTGGTGTGACGTTGCCTTAGTTTATTTTCTAGTATTTATTAATTAGTTAATCAACCTTTCTATCGACCGATTTAACTTAGAATTGAGTAATATAGTAGTCTTGGTACTTAGATTATAGTTGTCCCTGCGGATACGATAACCCCGGACTTAGAAATCCACTTTACTACTTACGCGACCTAGTTCTCTTGCTAGGATTTTGTCGTGTCACATCGCTACCTATCTTTCTTTTGTAGATCCACTTACATCCTATAAGTTGATACCTTCAGGATAATCTACTAAAGTCCAGACTTGGTTCGATTGCATAGAGTCCATCTCTATTTCCATCGCTTCTTACCATCTTGAAGTGTCGACATCCACCATCGCTTGATCATAGGTACAAGGATCATCTTCAAGACCCTCTTGTACTACAGTGTGAAGCACAAGCTCCCCCTGCAGTAGATACCCATACCTCTCAGGTTCATGTGGTATTCTACCAGATCTACGTGGTGGTTGGGCTACTATTGGGTTAGGCCTTGGTTCTTGGACATATGTCTCAGAGGGAGTTTCATTTTGTTCTTCTAGAACAATCTTTCTACCTTTGCCCCCTTCCAAGATGAATTCTTCTCCTAGGAAGTGGGCTTGTAGGACCACAATGATTCTCTGATCATCATGTAGGTAAAAGAAGAATCCCATGGAATCTTCAGGATAACCAATAAAACATCCCATGAGGGATGCTGTCTCCAATTTCTCCACTTTAGTCTTTTTGACATAAGCAGGACATCCCCAAATCTTAATGTGATTAGGACTTGGTTTCTTCTTATTCCACATCTCATGCAGAGTTTTAGGAACGGATTTGGAGGGACATCTATTCAATATATAAGCAGCAGTAAGGAGCGCGTGTCCCCATAACAAAATGAGTAAATCAGTGTAACTAAGAATGGAACGAACCATGTCCAATAGAGTTCGGTTCCTTCGCTCGGCTACTCCATTTAGTTGAGGGGTTGCTGGTGGTGTTAGTTGTAACATTATTCCTTTTTCTCTAAGGAATTCATCAAACTCGGCACTCATATATTCTCCTTCACTATCCGATCACAGAGTTTTTATATTCTGCCCAATTTGATTTCCTACCAAAGCTTTGAATTCTTTAAACCTTTCAAATGAGTCAGACTTTTGCTTCATCAGATACACTATACCATATCTTGAATGATCGTCTATGAACGTGATGAAGTAGTAGAAACCCCCACGAGCCATTTCTCCAAATGATCCGCAAACATCGATGTGCACTATTCCTAAGACTTGAGTGGCTCTTTCAAAAGTCCCGGTGAAGGGTGATCTAGCCATCTTTCCTAAGAAACATGATTCACATGTTGGATAGGGATCCGACCTAGTGAGCTTAAAAGCCCATCTTTTTCCATTTTGTGGATCTTGTGCTCTCCAGCATGGCCTAGTCTTAGATGCCACTTGAGTTTTAAGTTAGCTTCTTCCCTACCACGTTTATTAGTTACAAAATTCACATCAGATGAATTACAGACATTTAAATAATACAAACCATTAACTAAAGAAGCATTGCCAGCTAATTTATTTCCATAATAAATGTCGCAATTTAATTTAGAAAAACGCAATGTATATCCAATCTAAACTAAGATTGGAATAGAAACAATGTTCTTAAGCCCCTTGAGCAAAACTAAAACATTATCTAAAAACAATAAATGTCCAAAATTCAAATATAAAGAAGTACCAATCCTAGTAGCTGCGATGCTTTCCCTGCTGCCTACTTTGATCATCACTTCTTCTCGGCCCAACTTTCTACTTCTCTGCAGATCCTATTCCAAACAACAAACATGGGCACTAGCCCCTGAGTCCATAATCCATGAAGTAGAAAAAACGGTCATAGAACAATTAGTTTAAAAAACAAACAGTTCCATAACTTTTGTGCCTTTGCCTAATTTAGGACAGTTCCTCTTCCCGTGGCCAAGCTCACCGCACTCGAGACATCTGTATGTCTTCTTCGGTTCTTTGCCCTTATAAAACCCTTGAGCCTTTCCCTTACCCTTTTGAACACCCCCTTCAGCTCCAAGCTTGCTAAACTTCTTCTTGTTCTTCTTCTTCTTAGACATAGACTTTTTAGGTCCAGAAGAAATGACTAAGGCAGTGTCCTTTCCCTTTGCTTTCATTTGAGATTGTGTTGTAACCAACTTGTTCATTAACCCATCTAAATAGCACTCTATCTCATTGCAGTTAAAGTTAACCACAAATTGGGAGAAGGAATTAGGAAGAGACTGCATGATTAAGTCAGTTTGAAAGGTGGCGTTCATGCTGAAGTCGAGAGCTTCCAATTTCTCAATCCTCAAAATCATTTTGAGGACATGACCACGAATCTCCTCACTTTCTTTCATCTTGGCTCCAAAGAGCTCTTTCGATATCTCATATCGTGCAGTTCGACTATGCTCACCATAGAGCTCTACCAGGTGATCTAAAATAGCTCTTGGAGTGGGCATCTTATCATGTGGCCTTTGAAGCTCATTGGTCATAGATCCCAGCATGTATCTTCTCACCCGGATGTCGTCCTTGACCCATTTTTTATGGGCTTGGACCTCTCCCTCACTAGCACACGTTCTAACGGGATCCGTCAGGATATCAGCCTCCAAGACGTATCCCAGAGATTCCATATGGAGGACAATCCTCAAATTTCTAAGCCAATCCATATAATTGGGTCCAGTAAGAGTATTATTTTCGAGTAGTATTGAAAGTGGGTTTGTCATTTTTGAGAGAGCTTAACGAGAAAATAACTGCAGAAATAAACCAAATTAAATTAGATTACTTCTATTTGACTTAACCAAGAAAAATTAAGGACTAAAAATTTATCTTTGCTCCCACTGCATTTTTCGAATCCCACACTCCCATGTGAAAATCGAGAATCATCATTAGCATTGATTCCACAGTGAGCATTGAGGTCCTCCATCAATTACATGGGTTGCAACCTAACCGATTTCTGCCCCATTAATTAGTTGAAATGATGTCTAACATCAATTTATCCAATAAATATTTTAATATCTTTCCCCATAGTTCACCGAACCGCAACCTAACTGGCCTAACCGATTTCTAAGCTCGTGAACTATCCGAGTTCATTCCACTAACTTCTATAATCTAACATTTGAATTTCACCTAGCAACCTTACCGGTTTCTGGGGTGAAATATGTTTTGATTACGGCATTCCATGCAATTAATAAAATTTCAAATTATTTATAAATACATAACCCCCATAACTCGGAAGCATTACACATTTATAGTAATTTTAATTTTAGAAAGTTTAGTGGAGGGTGAGGATATCCTTTTTTAACTCGGTACTATTTATTTGGGAGAATTTAAATTGTCAAATGTTTGGTCTCACTTTGCACATTAATGAATTTATATAACGCAACTATCACATATTGTACATGCATAATTTATACTACTAATAAATATGCCTATCAATATTAATATGGAAATAAATAAATAAATCCATTTACACTGAATCATAGACTTTTCTAGAGGGCCTGAGCCAATAGGCCATCACATGGAAAGGTAAAGCGGAAAAACAAAATTTTACGGGCTTAAATAATTCTAAATTATTTTACTAAATAAGCCCATGGAAAGAAAAGTAAATCGAATATAAACTAAGTCCATGATCGGTGTTTCCATCACATAAGACATGCTCGCATCAATTATTACATGCTCGCAACATTTAATACATGCTCGCAATATTAAAACACTTATGTTGATATTATAAAATTTTAGTCCAACTAAAAAGTCCTTTATAAAATTCTCAACTTTTATATATTATCTATTTCAATTAAAATCATTCTAATCCTACTAGATGACTTAAATATACAAAACTATAAATTAAGTATATCTAGCTTTAATTAAAATAATATTAGTCCAACAAAATAAATACATAAAATATGGAATTCTATTTTATTATGATTTAAAGCAATCATTAAATGGAAAAACCTTTTATTTGATTAAAAAATTAATTATTAATCATCCAAGAAAAATAATATATATTCTATATTCAAATATTCAAGTAATTTCCAAGTTGAGGAAAAATTAATAATATTTATTCCATTAATCTCCAAAAAAACTAATTAATTGTTTTAATTAAATATTTTATTCCAATTAATCTTCTTGGGCTCGATTTCATCAAACCCAAGTTACCATCCTTTTGGTCTACTTAGATTTAATTCAATTGGGCTCAAATTATTTAATTAGGTAAAACATGCACACTTTATTAATTTCTATTGGGCTAATTTTAATTAAAATCCAAATCACCTATCCAATGACCCATTTGGAATTAAATAAATTAAGCCCAAACTAATTAATAGATCGAAATTAATTAAATTTCTTGTTGGGCTTAATTGAAATTATGTTGGGTCATCATCCTTTCGACCCACCCGGATAATTCAATTTACCCAAACCCAAATTCCAATTTCAACCCAATACATAGCCCATTTAGCGACCCAGATCCCGGACCTAAATCAGCGGGTTGTGTGTTAGAACACACAACCCGTTGGGAAGTGTGGCCAGGCTGTGTGCAGCGTGCAACAGCATGCTACATGCATAGCGTGCACGCGTGCCCAGCACGCACGCAGCTACTGTGCGCATTCTGTTCGGGGCTCTTAGAGCCTCGTTTTTCCTCGTTTCTTGATTTTTTACATAATCACAAAAATTCCCAGATTTACAATAAATATCAAAAAATCAAAACCCATGCTTAAAACCATAAAAACGCATATTTAATTAACACATAATCGCATGCTTCAAAAACACATATTATGCATATCATAAATCACATAAACACAATTAATTATGTGAATCAAAGATTGGCTCTATTACCACTGTTGGGTTTTGCAAAAAATCATATAAACTCAGCGGAAGGATTTCAAAAATTAAATTACAAACCCAAACTTTAATTTCTTTGATCGCATATTCAAATTGACAATTTCGCTTAATGAATAACTACTTACCCATTGAAGCGAAGTGGTTGAAAAATCTTATTCTTCACTTGAAACTTGAAACTTGAATTAATGAATTCTTGATTTCTTCAATCCATGTATAATCTTCAATTCTTGAATTTGATCCGAACGACGAAATTACGTTGTCTCTAAATTATCACGCATGGATTGATTGACGAAAAATTCCTGCTAATTTTCTTTGAGGGGCGACAACTAGTATAGAGAGAGGGAGGAGCATTTTTTCTTCTTTTCTTTCTAGGAGAGTTATGAAAGTCTATGTCTTGTTCTAGGTCAAAGACTCCTTTTATATCTCATGACTTATTGACCAAGACAAACAAAAGACCCCTTTTAAATTGGGTATCCTCATGGACGCCCTATAAGGCTTAATAGGTGTCCATTTAGATGCCTTCTTGAAGCCTCGGGATTCTTTTGTTTTAATTAATTTCTTATTCAATTAATGATTTATTATATCCAATAAATAAATTAAATAATTAAATAATCAAATTAATTAGATAAATTAATTTATTAATATATTTCCACAGGAAATTAATTAATAATTAATCTTACCCTAATAATTAATTATTTCATCTAATGAGTAATTAATTATTTAATTTATTCAATAAATTAAAACTCCTAGAAGAAAAATAGAAACTCCTTTTTCATTTTTCTTTATCAATCCTTTTAGCGCGACTCTTTAGGTTCGTTTCGTTTGGCAATGAGAGGAAACCAAAGGAATTGGGTAAAACCTAGCTAGTCACGTGGCCCACTTCGTAGCCCAAACGAAATCGAATGATTGGATCATTCCACAACCTTCCAATCGCAAATACCATATAAGTATAAACCCTTTGTTCGTGTACCCCATTCAAGTGAGAGTCATGGTTATATCAAACTCACTGGACTTGACCATATGTATTAATTATAATAATACGAGATCATTAAGATCGATTTAGTGCCTAACACAATCGTCTCTTTTTGCTTTGGCCAAAGACTTTGATCTCTATTTATCTATAATCACATAGGGTACTTTCTCACTCACTTATGAGATAACAAATCCCATTTACGTATCAGCTAAGACTACCATTTTCCCATCAAGCCACATTTCGAGGTCAACCTCACCAACAGGTGAATTGGGTCTAACTACTTTAATGAAATACTTGACGTCACAAATGCATCTTCAGCATGATATTTCAGGTCAAAGGTCCACTTATACCTATTATGCATAATCAGTTGTCTTTGACAGTCACAGAGAGAAAACCCATGTGACAGAACTGATGCGAGTCGTGTTCGAGCATATTAGTTCCACTGATGTGCCTACAATGATAGGGCATCTATCAGAGATAAGATTGTACAAGTGTTCTAAGTCTTTATTTCTCCATTAAAGACTTCAATTTAACTTGTGAACTTGTTTTAGTAATCAAGATCGATCTCTTTAGTACCACTCTTCCTATCCCACAGGAAGTAGCGGGATTGCACTGAAAACATGGACAAAACGTTTTACACTATTTATAGATGCAAATAAGATTAAGTGAAAACTAAATAAAGCATTTATGAATAATATCGAAATAAGTTAATTACAAGATAGATGCCCTATCATTTTATCTTCTATGGCATCTGCGGGCATAATTCTAACATCTTAGAGATTTTTCTTCCGCGTGATAATCTAAAGGCAGGAATCTGGGGCTGCTGCTGATTGTTTGAGTTTTTGTTGTCAACAGGTAATTTGATTATCCTCTTTCGTAATTTTTCTTATCGCAAGATAATATCATGAAACCCCGAATTCGATTCATGGAGTGATTCAGATTAAAAAATTTATCCGCTAGACCCGATCACAACAATGGTAATCGATCAAGGTTTGTGATGACGTATTCATCTTGTATTCAATTCATTACTACAGAAATGAGCTATTACGGCGGGTTTTTTTGGCCAATTACAGCGGTTAAAAACCGCTGTAATAGACACCTATTACAACGGTCATTTTTATAACCGATGTAATAGGTATACCCTATTACAGCGGTTATACAAATAACCGCTGTTAAAAAAAAAACATATATTTTTTTCTGGGGCCTATTACAGCGGTTGTGGAAAAAACCGCTGTAATAGGTAGTGTTTTTTTAAAAAAAAAATTATTTTCGCGTTTATAGTTTCACCGTGTCAGAATGACACGAAATTCACACGGTCATAGAAAAACGGTATTCTGAACAAAACGCAATATATTGCGATCTCGGGATTTTAGCCATTTGAGATCGTTTAAGGCCTCAAATTTGCATTTTATTACAAAAATATCCTATTTTCGTAAAAAACGCAAATTTGAGGCCTTAAACGATCTCAGTTGGCTAAAATCCCGAGATCGCATGACTTTGTCATGCGTTTTGTTTAGAATACCGTTTTGCTAGGACTGTACGAATTTCGTGTCATTCCAATGCCGCAATATTTCAACCAAAAAATATTTTCGTAAATACACAAATATACATACACAAGTATGCATACACCCATCGACACATACACAAATATACATACACCCATCCACACATACACAAATATACATACACCCATCCACACATACACAAATATACATACACCCATCCACACATACACAAATATACATACACCCATCCACACATACACAAATATACATACACCCATCAACATATACACAAATATACATACACCCATCCACATATACACAAATATACATACACCCATCCACATATACACAAATATACACACACCCATCCACATATATACAAATATACATACACCCGCACATACACAAATATACATACACCCATCCACACATACACAAATATACATACACCCATCCACACATACACAAATATACATACACCCATCCACACATACACAAATATACATACACCCATCAACATATACACAAATATACATACACCCATCCACATATACACAAATATACATACACCCATCCACATATACACAAATATACACACACCCATCCACATATATACAAATATACATACACCCACACATACACAAATATACACATATACACAAAATAAATACACCCACACATACACAAATATACATACACCCACACATATACAAATATACATATACATATATATATATAGGGAAAGAGAGAGAAAGAGAAGAATCTTACGATTGTGGTGGTGGTGGCGGCGCCGCCAGTAAGTGGTGATGGTGGTGGTGTGACACGACAAAATCCTAGCAAGAGAACTAGGTCGCGTAAGTAGTAAAGTGGATTTCTAAGTCCGGGGTTATCGTATCCGCAGGGACAACTATAATCTAAGTACCAAGACTACTATATTACTCAATTCTAAGTTAAATCGGTCGATAGAAAGGTTGATTAACTAATTAATAAATACTAGAAAATAAACTAAGGCAACGTCACACCAAATAAAGGGAGGAAACAATAGAGAGACGCGATCAAGGCACATGGTTCAACCGATTATGCATTTAGATTGTGATTTAGGTTCTATTGGATTATTAGATTGATTTAGCTAAGGCGAAATTCCCTAACGTACGTACTACCCAATCTCTTGGCATAGCAACCCTACCCTTGGTAACGATTTCCTATATATCTCTATATGAAAACCCGATTAACGAGGATGCATTTAAGGTCTAGGAATTCCCCACGTGAATGGAAAGCCACCTAATGAAACCGAGTCTATCTCTAGTCGGTTTAACTATAGGGTATTCAATGTTTATATCTTCCCTAGGTTATTATCTCTCGATCTCTAACCTAGGCATTTTATCAAACACTTGGTGATCAAGCAAATGTAGCATTGAGATCAAATATTGAATACATAGCTAAAACCAAAATTAATCCAATAAACACCAACAAATCAACAATCAAAATAACATAAACGGCCTATCCATGGCCTCAATCAAACAAGTTTAGCTCATATTCATGTCAAAAGTGCAAATATAAATCATACAAGTCATAGGAGATTTGAACAAATTCAAGAAACAAATATGTAAAAACTCCCTAATTCTTGTAGAGATGTGGATTCCTTGTTGAATTCTCCATGTTTTGACGTTCAATCTTCTCTTCTAAGCTCCCTCTCTCTCTATTTTCGTGTGGCAGCTGCTATCCAAGGTGAGTTCGGGTAAAAAATGGCTAAAAGGGGTATTTATAGACCAACCCGCTGCCTCGAACGCCGCGGTGTTCGCTTGTTGAACGCCGCGGCGTTGGCTACTGCATGTGAACGCCGCGGCGTTCGCTTGTTGAACGCCGCGGCGTTCGTTCCCTGCTGCTCCAGCCAGTTTTGGTAAACTTTGCATAACTTTCTCTACCGATGTCGGAATTCACTGCTTCAAGTTGCTGTAGAATCCTAAAACAAAGATCTACAACTCTCCAGAAGACACTAGGGCCGAAATCAAACGTTAAAGATGACAAAATTGTCTCACAAGTCACTGAATGAGAAAACTCCATCGTAAGACGTCTCTTCCGATGACGTTTTCACCTCCTTCCCTACATATCTGATCTTTGTCTTCAACATAAGAAATGTACCTTTGCCTCTTATCTTTCCATTGGTATAAGAAGTGTGTAATTTGGACATGGGTAGAGAAATCTATTCCATAAACTCTAGCACTGCGCAGACAGTTTGTATCTTTATGCATGATTTATCTTCAATTCTTGTTCTTTTCTCCAAATGATATGTTATTCTAGAAAATATGAGAAAACAAGGGTCCAAGCATCATATGTCATCAAATTATCATGAAAACAATCAAAAACAAGTCAATAAACGGGGGAAAACTAGTGTAAAAATAACATATATCAACTACCCCCAAACTTAGCTTTGATCGTCCTCGATCAAATACAATCAAGCACACACATGAAGATTGAAATTTTCATTTGCCAATTCATACACACAACAGCAAGCATTATATCTTCAAATTGATTTTGAAAAACTACACGATGCTTTTGAACATTCAACAATTTGAAAACCTCACAAAATCTTTGTTTCCATCCCTATATCATGAACTCCCACATCCATATTCATGTCAAGAGCACACTTTAGAAAAGATTATGCAAATCAATTGGAAGGTAAAGACATTGAAACAATTCAATATTCGTTAACTCATCGGTGTGTATAAAGTGCAAAAGTCACAATCAAAAGGTCTTTCCGGCTTGTAATGTAAGGCAAGGTGATGGCTAGGACCGGAAGATATGGATAAAGTGACTAAGTCAAGAGAGCCTACAACTCAAAATCATCAATCTAAAATCGAAAATAGACTACAAAAACTTTCACAACTTATCACTTATCCCTTTTTCATTCTCTTTTGCTTTTCAACTTACAACCCCCAAACTTGTTTCTTTTCATATCGGGTTGTACACAAAATTCCAAGCCAAATGATCCAATTGAGTGCCAAGATTCAAGCCTAGTCGAGAGCACAATTTTTTTTTCCATATATATCTCTCTCTCGACTATTTAGCCCATTGCTCAAGTTTTCATTTCATCCCCTTTTTTACATAATACTTCAAACCTCAAAAATCCCAACATAGCCAAAACATCACTATCTAACTCATATTCATTCAAATCAAAACAAGGTGACTACCCATATTCAAGTCAAATGATATGAAGTTCTAAACTCTCTTGATTGGGTGCAAGACATTGTTTTTCTTTTAGGATAGAAGGTGGTTGTCATGTCTTATGAAAGAAAAACGAATGGTGGTTTCTAGTGTGCATAGCACACTCCATTCTTATCAATACGGCTCAAGTCAAGGTCTAGAGATTATGCAATATAGAGAAGGCCAAAATGTAAGGCTAACAAAAATGAAAGATGGCCTAAATCATTTTGTGACTTCACGACATTAATGCACACTTCATAGTCAAAAAAATTGAAAATTCAACGTTTTAAAACCGCAATAATTCGCATAAGCATGACTAAAAAGGGCTTTCAAGTCACAATATATGACATGTTGACCACAGACAAGGGACTTTGACTTCGAGAGAGTAGAGATATTCAAACGCATTATGCTCTCACGCAAGGGTGCACCAATTCATGAATTCTATATCAACAAGGTTGTACCCCCAAACTTAAATTAAACATTGTCCTCAATGTTCATGAAATAAATGCAAGGTGAGGAGGAAAAGCGATACAACCCTGAAATGGAGAGAAATGGAGGGAGCACGGTGGTGGGCTCATATCCCAGGATCAAACTGTGATCAAAACCTGAACGAGAGAAAACTTAAAGGAAACCATATCAAAACAAGTTAAGGGGAGGGAAACAAAATGAGGGCACAAAAGAAAAGAAAGAAAGCAATAAAAGAAACTTGGGTTGCCTCCCAAGAAGCGCTTGTTTATTGTCATTAGCTCGACTCCCTTGCACTGCTCATGGTGGATCATAAGGAGCAATGCCAACTTTGTATGGACGAGCCTTTTTGTGCTTTTTCCAGTTACGTAGAGGCTTTTCCTCTCCAACCTCTATCACACAACCTAAAAGAATTAGAAGTGAGCATAAGGTCTCATTCAAAAATACATAATTGAAATGTAAAGATGAAAGTTTAAGAGGAAGTGACGAAGAATCATCAATGGATGATTGCAACTCATATGCGGTTGTCCCATACTCCCCTAGCCTTGGTTTTGACAACTCAAATGGTGGTTCATCCAAGTGATTTATATATCCTTTGATTTTCTCATTCTCGACCGTAGTATCACTTGGGTTCTCAAAGTATGCATCGAATGGATCACTAGAGTTGTAAACCTTGACTTCAACCTCCTCCACTCTATCTCTCTGGTTATTGATACAATTTTGTAAGAATTCGAGAGATATGGTGGTAGGCGACATTGGGTTCTTGAAGATTTCTAATGTTCTTCCTTGGCCATGTCTGGGAATGGTTTCAAAAATCTCTTTCTTCAATCGTGGGTGCTCAGGTGCTTTTACCTCAATTTTGATACACATGATTTCTGGAGGTGGTTCTTCTTCAGTGATAGGGTGTAGACATTGATGTTCTAAATCAAAACCTTGTTCAATTTCTATATTGAGGGATGCCTCATTCTCTTTGGTGCTACTCTCCATGGTGCAAGGCGTTCTCTCCTTCCATAAGTTGACTGCTTGATTTACTAGTCTTGCCACTTCCTTTCTACGAGCTTCCGACTCCTTTCTACGAGCTTCTGACTCCTCGAAACTTGCTTCTGCCTCCTTTATGCTAGCTTGTACCCATACACTAAATTCATTCCCAAGGCCTCAATTTTAGACCTCGTCTCTAGCTCTTGTTGATGAAAACTATCATGTTGTTGGTAAGGAAGGCTACCGGCATGGTCAAACCCCGATGAAAGTATCATTGCATCATTGTTGTAACTCCATGTTGAGCTTGGGTGATTTATCCAACCGGTATGGTAGGTGGGCTCATAGGATTCCATTTGCATTGAGCTTGATGTGGTGATTGATGAATCCATATCCTGACATGGCCATTGAAAGTTATAAGCACTCATATCTTCAAGAACTAGAAATATACAAAATAAAAAATTGACTTAAGCTCAGAACGAATAAGAGAATCTCGATATTAGATACCATAGTTGTCCCCGGCAACGGCGCCAAAAACTTGACACGACAAAATCCTAGCAAGAGAACTAGGTCGCGTAAGTAGTAAAGTGGATTTCTAAGTCCGGGGTTATCGTATCCGCAGGGACAACTATAATCTAAGTACCAAGACTACTATATTACTCAATTCTAAGTTAAATCGGTCGATAGAAAGGTTGATTAACTAATTAATAAATACTAGAAAATAAACTAAGGCAACGTCACACCAAATAAAG
Organism: Buddleja alternifolia; assembly: GCA_019426215.1. Classification (NCBI taxonomy): domain Eukaryota; kingdom Viridiplantae; phylum Streptophyta; class Magnoliopsida; order Lamiales; family Scrophulariaceae; genus Buddleja; species Buddleja alternifolia. Next base: position 11,815,319 of record CM033395.1, read on the forward strand.
GGAGGAAACAATAGAGAGACGCGATCAAGGCACATGGTTCAACCGATTATGCATTTAGATTGTGATTTAGGTTCTATTGGATTATTAGATTGATTTAGCTAAGGCGAAATTCCCTAACGTACGTACTACCCAATCTCTTGGCATAGCAACCCTACCCTTGGTAACGATTTCCTATATATCTCTATATGAAAACCCGATTAACGAGGATGCATTTAAGGTCTAGGAATTCCCCACGTGAATGGAAAGCCACCTAAAGAAACCGAGTCTATCTCTAGTCGGTTTAACTATAGGGTATTCAATGTTTATATCTTCCCTAGGTTATTATCTCTCGATCTCTAACCTAGGCATTTTATCAAACACTTGGTGATCAAGCAAATGTAGCATTGAGATCAAATATTGAATACATAGCTAAAACCAAAATTAATCCAATAAACACCAACAAATCAACAATCAAAATAACATAAACGGCCTATCCATGGCCTCAATCAAACAAGTTTAGCTCATATTCATGTCAAAAGTGCAAATATAAATCATACAAGTCACAGGAGATTTGAACAAATTCAAGAAACAAATATGTAAAAACTCCCTAATTCTTGTAGAGATGTGGATTCCTTGTTGAATTCTCCATGTTTTGACCTTCAATCTTCTCTTCTAAGCTCCCTCTCTCTCCATTTTCGTGTGGCAGCTGCTATCCAAGGTGAGTTAGGGTAAAAAATGGCTAAAAGTGGTATTTATAGACGAACCCGCTGCCTCGAACGCCGCGGCGTTCGCTTGTTGAACGCCGCGGCGTTGGCTACTGCATGTGAACGCCGCGGCGTTCGCTTGTTGAACGCCGCGGCGTTCGTTCCCTGCTGCTCCAGCCAGTTTTGGTAAACTTCGCATAACTTTCTCTACCGATGTCGGAATTCACTGATTCAAGTTGCTGTAGAATCCTAAAACAAAGATCTACAACTCTCCAGAAGACACTAGGGCCGAAATCAAACGTTAAAGATGACAAAATTGTCTCACAAGTCACTGAATGAGAAAACTCCATCGTAAGACGTCTCTTCCGATGACGTTTTCACCTCCTTCCCTACATATCTGATCTTTGTCTTCAACATAAGAAATGTACCTTTGCCTCTTATCTTTCCATTGGTATAAGAAGTGTGTAATTTGGACATGGGTAGAGAAATCTATTCCATAAACTCTAGCACTGCGCAGACAGTTTGTATCTTTATGCATGATTTATCTTCAATTCTTGTTCTTTTCTCCAAATGATATGTTATTCTAGAAAATATGAGAAAACAAGGGTCCAAGCATCATATGTCATCAAATTATCATGAAAACAATCAAAACCAAGTCAATAAACGGGGGAAAACTAGTGTAAAAATAACATATATCATGGTGGCAGAGGCGGTGGTGCCGAGCTTTTGGGAGGGCATCGAGAGAGAGAGACAGAGAGTAGAGAGAGAGAAAAGCTGAAATGGGTTTTAAATTTCGAGAATGAGAGAGAGAAGCGGGAAGATAAAAGTGTTTCAATTTTTTTGTTTTGGCCTATTACAACGGTTTTTATAAAAACCGCTGTAATAGGGTACACCTATTACAGCGGTTCACATAAGAACCGCTGTAATAGGTATTTTCATTTTTTTTTTTGGGTGACTGCCTATTACAGCGGTTCTCATAAGAACCGCTGTAATAGGTTCTGCGTTTTACCTATTACAACGGTTCTTTCATGAACCGCTGTATAGCCCCCTCCGTTCAGCGGTTTTTCGAAAAATCGCTGTAATTGGGGCGCTGTAATAGGCTCTTTTTGTAGTAGTGATTGGGCTATGATTTGGTTCCACAATGCTGACTTGGTGACAACCTTATCCTTTGGTATCCTCCTATTGCCAATTGAATCGAGCCCAGAGAGTCGCGCTATGTGAAAAAAAAGGAATTATTTTCTATGCTAAAGGTATTTTGGTAAATTCACATTAGATGACAAAGTGGAAGGCATGATTTAATTAAAGATATTTAATTATATTAAATAAATTAATTAAATCATTAATTCATAAGTTAAATTAATTGGAATTCATTTATAAGTTGAATTAAATTAATTAGATTAAGTTTAATCGGATTAAAGTAATTAATTAAAAGTCAATTGAATTTGAATTTGGACTTAATTAATTACACATGGGCTAAGATGAAACAAAGCCCAGAAACCCATTCCTAAAGGCCCTAGCGGCCGCCCTTCTTATTAGTGATAGGGGTTTTGTTTAACTTGGTATAAGTTGTTATTCTGAATCTGACTTAGAGAGAAACAAACCTACAACATAAGAAAAGACAAAAATTCCTTCTCCTCTCCTAACTAGCCGTTGCCTTCTTACCTGTTGTGGAGGAGATCGGAGCACTCTTGAGATAGTCTTCCATGTGATATTCGATCTAGAGGCATGAGTTTGGGGCTGCTGCTGATTAATCAATTTTTGTCATCAAGAAGAAGTAATTCGATTATCCTCTTTCGTAATTTCTTGTTGCAAATGTATATCATGAAAACCCCGGATTTGATTTGAATAAAAAATTTATTTCTAGATCGAATCCCAGCGTGGTGCCAAGAGCCAAAGTTCCGGTGATTCATGATATACAATATATGCTTATGTGTTTTAATTTTTTTAATTGCATAAACATGTTTTACGTATTGTATGTAAAAGATTGATTTCTATGTGAATTGGATTTACTAGGTAAAACAAAAATAATTTGAATTCAAAGTTGGTGGTGAAACCACCCTATCGCCGTTGCTACAACACATGCCACCCCCGCTGCTGTAGCAGCAGGCGTTGCTATGCACCCCGCACCGTTATATGGGCGGGGTGTTGGGCTTGGCCCAAAACAATTAGGTTGTGTTGGCTAAGCCCAACACCATGAGAAACAGATTGGGCCATAGATATAGAGCTGGGTTGAGCCCAACACAAGATTAATAGGCCTAGCGCGGTTGAACAGTGCTAAGCTTGGCCCAGCGATCTAATTAAGTTACCCAATTATGAAATAATTAATTATGTGGTTTTGACCCTATTAAAGTTTGACCAAACTATTTATCAATTGCGAAACCCTAATAATTTCTCGTACAACTTCTAATTGAATATAGTGAATAATTTAATTGTATTCAAATTTTAAATTGGATTTAAGAATTATTTTATTGAACTTAAAATTTCATATTAAATTAGATTTATTAAATGATTTAAATTAGATGTAAAATAAGTTGTTATATATAAATTAGATTTATTAAATTTGATTTAAATACCAACTAGTTTCTTTTACATGACTTTGTTATGGTTTAGATTAGATTACTCATATGACTTTATTTGATATAGTAACAATTTATTTTGATTAAAGTAGTGAAAACTAAATTAGATTTATTTTTGACATGATTAAATTGGATTAATGTATTAAATTTGATTTAACATTTAATATCGCATAAGTGTTTATTGTTTTACGTGCTCCTTATTTATGTGATAGTGACACCGTGTAGGGATCTTAGGGTTTATCTTTGTGTTTTATTTGGGTTGTATGGGGCCGGAGTTTGAGCCCCTAGCATGTATTTTTAATTTCATAGAATTTTTGTATAGGTTATTTCTGTGTAATTGTTTATAGACAGGCCCAATTGGCAATTCATGGTGGCGCATGAAGTCTTTGAGAAGAAATTAGATCTTGTATACGTGGAAACCCATGTAATAGATAGAACCCCTCCCCGATCCCTCATTGGCTCGAGTTGATTTAGAATAGTCCATACATGTGTGTGTTGTTAGAATTACTAGGCTTATTCTTATGCATTTGCTTTATTGCGAGATAAATAATTAATGTGCAAAGTGAGACCAAACTATTAACATTTCAAATGTCATAATTCTCCCATTACAATAATATTGAGTACGTAAAGGGGGATGGATGTCCTAGCTCTCCATCCAGCTTTCGAAGATGGGTTCACTTCTAATGCATGGAGACGTCCTGGAATAAGGGGTTCATGCATCAAGACGTGGTACTCTATCTTCTCTAGTGCATTTGATGCCTTCGTGTCGAAACACCCTATATATTGAAAAAGATTGCAAGGCGGGATTAAGTTGTTACATTGGAAGGAGTTGTCTGAAAAAGGACTTAGATGGATCACCACCTATATATCAAATAAGGTTGCGGTGCAGTGATCCATAAGGTAAAGGAGATTGAATCATCGGTTAGACCGATTTGTGTAAAACACCTCAAAGATCTAACAAGCCCAATATCGAAAAAGGTTGCAATTTATTTAGAACATTGAGGAACTCAATCACCCACTATGAGACCCATCCAACGAGGTTTCCGATTATTGCAGTGGCAGTGCAATGTTTCGAGAAAAATAGTGGGGGGGGGGGGGGGGGGGGAAGTTTTCAAGTCATTTTTTTTATTTTTTTTTGGAATGAAAGCTTTGTAATTAATCTTTCACAACTATAAACTACACCAGTCCATACTGGGCTATCTAAAATTCAACTTTACTCTCACACCTTCCAGATATATCTACATTTCCCTACCTTCTTTTTCCTCCACAAATGTCCTTGGCATGAAGGGGAAAAGAAAAAAAAATTAACCTTTAAGTTAGTATTAGAATAATTGGGGTAAAGAAGAGAATTCCATCAAAACACCATAAATGTTGTGCATATAAATGAGGGATGTATTGTGTTTATACTGCTCCACAAAAATGTCAAATGTGCATTTTGCACATCAAGTTTACGTGTACGCGCGCCCACACAACACACACATATTTATACTTATAGATAATTTGTTTGATAAATATTATCTATATATAAATATGTTAAACGAATTTGTTAATTCCTTGTTGCCAAATCAAGGGTAATTGAATCAAAAATATTAACCTTTAAGTTTTGGGTTGATTTGGTACAATAATTAATTATCCTATTAAAATTTGACAAAAGCATATAGTGAAATTAATTAATTAATTTGCTAAAATGACAGATTATTTACAAGTCTTAGTTAGGCTTAAATAAAACATTATTCGGACCGACATCAATAATATTATTAATAAGGAGCTGTCTCAATCTAGCGGCATATAAATGAAATTCGAATTGGTGAAAGATTCCTATTGGATAGATGCCACAGGAGACTTGTGGAGAAAATGATTTGAATCAGCAACAGGAGACTGTGTTTGTAGGAATCATAGAAGATCGAAAACTTTTGGTCAATTAAAAATTTGTTGGCAAAGCATAATATTCCAAAAAATTTGTCTTTATTAATTTACAAGAATGTGGCGTTAGTCCTGTGGTAACAACTCAAAAATTGAAATTTTACCTATATAATATATATAAGTATAAACATAAAGTCTAGATTGATTAATTTTATAACATGTTAGAAACATTATCAAGATTTTCATAATCACTAAAGACACTATTTTAAAACTCTAGTAAAAAGTTTTGAAATTTTACTAAATATGTAAGTTGTCAAATCATGACACAAAAGTAAATTTTCTAATTCCAACACAGTTTCTGGCAGTCCTACTTTGTGAATTTGATATAGAACAAGAAAATTAATAGCCTTTTGCTTTGGTATTTGATATATATAAAATTGGTTATACAAAAATATGTATCTATCTATCTATATATATTCAAGCAATTGGTTAATTCCATATTTTCAAATCAGGTGGAATTGAGTTAAAAATATTGACCCTCAACAGGGTGGATTTGGTACAATAATTAATTATCCCAACGTAATTTGGCAAAAGCATGCATAGAAATTCATTAATTAATTTGGTTAAAGTGATTAATAATTTACAAGTCTCAGTTAGGTTTGAATAAAACATTATAGGGACCAACATTAATAATATTATTGATATGGGGCAATCTCATCCTGGCGGCACATGAATCAAATTTGGATTTGGTGAAAGTAACCTATAAGACAGATACCACATCTGGATAAGCTAGAATTTTGGAATAATATTGTTGGTCCCAAGTGGCATACGAAAGGGTCTAGAAGGGAGGGTTGAATAGACCCTGAAGTCTTTTTCGACTTCAAAAAGGTTTCGTATTAAAATGGTTTTGGAGGCTTGAAATGTGAACGCTTGACTGAGCATTTACTTAGAAATATAGACGCTTAGGTTAAGCGTCTGATGAAGACTGTTTTTAAAGAGTTAACTTAGACTTCAAGATTTGAATACTTTAACCGAGTGGGTTTAAGCGTTCAGTTCTTTAATCAGTGTTAGCACAGCGAAATGATTTTTCTAGTCTTCTTTTGAAAGCTTTAGCGTCACCAGAAGTTTCTTAGTTGCTTAGCGTTTGATTGTATTTTACTTAATCAATTTATGCAATGATATGATATGAAAGAATTGACTGAAAAGTAAATAACACAATATTTGTAAGGTTCGTTGGGTGATGTAATCCCAACTACGTCCTTCTTCTCCTTGAACACTTGGAGGCAATCCACTAAAGTGATTCTCAAAGAATCACACAGAATCTTCTACACAATAGGGATAGATAGATGTCGATGACTTGAGCTCCTTGATCACACAGATTTCTGCTCCAAATCACTTCAATCTCCTTGCTTCTTTCACCCAGAAATGATGCAAGTATCCAACTTCGACTTCACACAGATCGCGAGGCTTGGATGGGTTTTTCTAAAACGGTTTGTTTGATTTTGATGAAGTTCAAACAACTTGGAAATATCTCAGTAGGAAAGTGGTTTCATCGAAAAGAATGTTTGAGATATTTGTTGACTGTCTCAGGATTGAAGAAAAGCAGAGGGAATGTTTTCTTGAATATTCTGGCTTTTCTGAGAGTTTAAGGAATGAGACTTCAATGCAACAGCAATTCGACTTGAAGATTAATTGTTGTTTGGGCTTGTTGTTGAAGTCCTATTTATAGGCATTCTTGGAGAAAGTGTCTGTTTGACCCATGCACAGGCGCGTGTCTCTCACTTCCGCGAGTGAACAACTTTTGTCCTTTTTCCTGAAAATCTGCTGCACAAAAGTTGGTGCTGCAGTCTGAGATAGTTGACAGTCCAATAGGGTGGCTTCTCCGTACGTCTGAAAGTGCTTATCACATTTAATGCTCTTATCAGCATTTAATGCATTTGAATTAAATACCCGTTGGTACTTAATGCTTTGAGAATATTTGTATTAAAATCCTTCTGGACTTAGAAATAAATTCAGGTGAAATTACTTCTGTCCCATAAGGAAACGATTGATGTAGCTGGTCAATTGGACGCTTGGAGACTTTTATCTTCTTTCAGAAATCAGGCGCTTGAGTCTTCGAACTTTACCACTGATAAACTCACTCAGAAATTATCAGACGCTCAGCCTAAGACTACTTAGCCTAACAATCTAAAGTAAAATAAAACAAAGCCTAATAAGCCTATTACAAAACTAACGCTTCAAAGCTTATACAAATTTTCTACTAAAATCAAACTTACATATTTTGGGGTCTAACACAAAGTCCTAATTGTCATCATCAAAACATCTAACATGAAATTCCTAACAATTTCCCCCTTTTTGATGATGGCAATACTTACTCTTTTATAGTTCAAGAGTTAGACAGCCAAAAGTAAAAGTTAGCTTGATTAGATAACGTTAGTTAAAGTTAGTTACGCTTCAACGAGATGTTTCAGCTGGAAAATGCTTTTATATATATCGAGAATTACAGGCATTTTTACAACTGAACAAGTGAAGATATAAGAGACAAGAATATAGATAATGTAAAATCAGAAAGCTTTAATGTCTTGGTCTGACTCTGTATCGCTTGGGCATTTCAGCTCGGATAGCTTCAGTCAGATTGTCTTCCAAGGTCATCATTGTTTCATGATCTTTGTTGATTATGTGCTTGTTTTCTTCTTGTTGTCTCTTCTTGAAGGCAGTAAAATGATTGTCCCAGTCAGTTGGGTCAATACCAATATACCTTAGGCAGATTCAAAAAGCTTGGATAAAGTCAGTCATCTTCCTCTCTTCAGCTAAGATTCTTGGATCTGTAGGCTCTGGAATGGACGTTCTTTGAAGAGGGATGTCAAACTGTTCAAGCAGTGCTCTTGTAGGTATTGGTAGATTTGGATATAACGCTCTAGGAGGATCCCTTAGCGTACTACTGGGTGCTCCAGATGTAGTGTGAGCAATTATCCAAGACGGAAGACTAAGCGCAAAAGTGGAAGTAAGCACTTGACGCTTAGGAGACGGAGGCTCTTCAGCTCTTGAAGTAGAAACTTTCCTCTTTTCTCCTTTTTTCTTCTTTTCCCCCTTATTGCCATCATCAGACTTTAAGAAATGATCTGTGAGTAAACTGACCTGATGAGCAATCTGAGACATAGAATATGTGATGTCATCCAGACGCTTGTCGAAGCGTTCCTGCAGAGCCAGAAGCTTGGCGCTGGTAGCATCATTTATAGAGGTCTCAAGGGTTTCAAGGCGCTTCTCAAGCTCTTCTTTCATGGGAAGCTGGGTTGCTTGAGTGGCATCATGCATTTCTTGAAAATCTTGCTTGCACTCACCAACAGCCGCTTGAGCTGAACTACGCACATGAGCAATTTGGGCGCTCATTACATGAGTTTCAATCTTTGCCAGATCGTCTTTAATCCAATGGAGAGATTCTTCGTTCTGAGTAGCGTGGGCGCTAATATTCTCCAAGACGGATTTGAGCAAAGGACCAAAAGATTGACTCTCATCTGAAGGAACCGCTTGAGGAGGCAATCGCTTGAACCTTGATGAGTGTTTGAGAGAGTCAAAAGAAACTTGATGGGCTGGATCAAAAACAGTACCTTGAATGTCAAGAGACAGATCCTCAGCACCATCAATAGTAACAGGTTCAGAAGCGTCAGGAATATCCTCTGGTGGAGACGCTTGAACGAGTTCTTCAGCAGACGCTGGAATACTTGTAACTGCAGACTTGAATGCTTCAGCTGATTTATCAGGCGCTTCCTCAAGCGTTGACTCTGGTTGACGAAAGTCATCGAATTGGAAGTTCCAGCGTGCTAGATCGGCATAAGAAGTGGATGCAGAGTCCAAGAGTTCAGTGAGTCTGGTTCGGGAAATACAAGTACCGGAGATGTATGTGCGAAGGGGACTATCAATAGCTCTGATGTGCATTGGACCAATGATATCAAGCATATGATTTGTGAAGACTTTGGACGGCGCTTGAGCGATGGAGAAGAGTGAATCTGGACAGTATTGTCTGGAAAATCCAATCAAGCAGTCAGAGGGAAGAGACGTAGGACGCCGATGTGTAGGTACACAATCAGCATAGTACTCTTCAAGATATGGATAGAGTGCTTGAGCCAGCTCTTGATTCCTTGCAAGCAGGGAGAGGACAAACTCATACTGATCAAGTACCTCACTGTGGATTGAAGGGAGCAGTGGATATCCTTTGAATGGACTGATTACTGAGCCGTTCCAAGATCTAAGATTGGCAGTGAAGATCTTATCGAATAGAGAGACAGGAGTCAAAATCTTCACCATCAGATTGAAGTTTTCTTCATAGTGGCTTGGGGCAAAATTCAAGCACAATACACCAGATGTACCACTGGAAGAGGCTTGAGCGTTGAACAGAAGAGGAGTAGTGGAAAATCTGTTAAGCTCTTGACGCAGACACTGTTCGATTTGATGTCTAACAATTGGTAGCTTGAGAACAGGTCCGACTCTCTATTGACGCTGCTTGAGGCAATACTTGGCGAACTGTCGCTTCTTGTCATGCATGCCTATGCCGAAAAGATAGGGAGCTTGGACTATCTCTGAGAAGGTATATTTGTGTCCCACATATGCTTCAACCCAGTTAACTTCATTTATGCAGAAGTCTGTGCCAGCAGTCACCATAGCGCGAATGCCTTCAAGATGAATATCTCTGATAGCTTCAAAACGATATCTATCAGGCTGATAGTTAGCATTCCAAACGCTGTTAAAATAGGCATCAGCTTTAGTCTGAAGCAAGTCTGTCAACGATTCGAGATGCTCACCGGCATGAGCAGCCTTATTCTTCCACAGGCGAAGTGGATGGACTGATGCAAGATTTTCAGGGCTATGAGCAGTCTGAGGGAAATGTGTGTAGCCTTCTCTGTTCAAGACTGACTCTGAAGGATTGAGAAAACTAGGACGCAGAGGCTCATACATACGAATGCTGTAATCCCTTAGGGCGAACCCGGTTGGCTTGCTATGCACATAATCCAGATAGTATGCTAAGTCCATGTCACATCTAGGAGTTCAGCCTCCTTGTCTGCCTTGTATGATGACATTGATTTGACTGTCAAAATCAATCAGTCGAGCAACATCCTTCTATGCAGCAATATATCTCTCTTCGTTGTATCCTGCAGGAATGAAATCTTCTTCGAGCGCTGGGGCATATAATTGATTGAATGATCAATCGTCGTCAGCGGGTCGAGTTGGAAGAAGTGTCTAGGCGCTGGAACGTCTTCAACATCGCTCTGACCTTCTGAGCGTGCATCTGTTATAGCCTGAACAGGAGATGAAGTCTGAACCTCTGTAGCAGCAGGTTCCTCAGCTTCAATTGCAGCAACTTCTGCGGCAACATCTTTAGCGATAGTAATGACTTCGGTCAAGTTAACATCCAGGATGATATCAGTTGACGCTTCAGCAGCAGCAGCTGGAACTATAGCCTGAGAACTTGTCTCAACACCAATACTTTGAGCGCTTAGCTCAACAGTAACTTGAGCGCATGGCTCATCAGTCTCAGGCTCTTCAGGAACGGGAGCAGCTCGACGCTTGCTAGTCCTGAAACGCTTGAAGATTTTCTTCACGTTGACTCCTTCAACGAGTTTGGGAGGGGGGATCAGCAGCTGGTTCTTCAAAGTCAATTTGTTTGATGATTCCTTCCAGCTTCCTCCTCTTGAGAGGTAACTTGTCCTCGACATCCTCATCGGTTTCCTCATCATCCTTTTGAGTGGAGGCGACAAATTGAACTTTGGGCTTTCTGGGAGCCCTCTTCTTGGTTGCAGTCGGACGCGTCACAGCTTCTTCTGGCACTAGACGCTCCGCTTCTTTATCAGACGCTTGACGTACTTCCAGACGCTCAGATAGTGGTTTGGCAGCACCACCAATTTTGGGAGGATTGAAGAGATTGTTCAAAATCCTTTTTCCCAGCAACTTGGTCTTATTCAACGGAAGACCAGAAGAATATACACACTGTGATTTCTATAAAAGGTCACTCAGGACAAGCCCATACGGTTTATTCGAGCCGCTTAAACAGTCCCGAAATCTTCCAAAAACGTACTCACTCCAGTTGATTTTGATGTTCAAGAGTATGGCAGTCATCATCTGGAATTGTACTATGTTCACCTTATCAAATGTTCCCACTCGGCATTCTATGATCTTGCTGCAGAAATCAGCCAATAGCTGGTATTTGGACACCAGGTCTTTCTTTTCGAAATACTGAGTGTAGGGTACATCGTCGTACTCACTCATGGTTATCCATGCTTCCTTGATCTGTTTTAAAGTAATAGAATCCAATGCCTCACCCTCATTTGGGAGTTTGAAGTTCTCGGCAATGGAGGCAGCAGTCAGAGTGAATTCCTTGGGAGGCTCCTTCGAGGATAGAGGAATTAGACAAGAGATAGACTTCTTGTCCTCTGAAAGTTTGGCAGTCCTCCAGAAGGTATCCACTTCAGTTGGAAACAGATACGAGTATTGAGTCAAGAATGACTTGAGCCCAGCTTTGACAACCATATCCATCATATCTGTTAGATTAATCTGAGGTTGCTCATAAAAAAATTTCCAGTCGACAACAAGGCCTTCAGTAACCTTGATGGCAGCTTCGGCAGAAGTAGACGAGGATTTCTTTGGTGCCATTTTTAGTGAAAGAGATGAACTGAGATTTGCTTTCGCTTTTGAGAGAGAGAGAAAGTAAATTTGCAGAGATTTTGAGTATGAGTAAATGAATTTTCTGCAAATTGTGTTTTAAATGACAGAGGTTAATTTTTGAAACTTGTGTTCTCTTATCTCTGTAGGATTGACACACGTGTAAAGAGTTTTAATCTCAGCCATGAATTCATTAACCGCGGACACGAGTTTTGTGTAATAGAAAGAAGTTACATTTGGTAATTCTCATATAAAGATTTGACATCCGAGTTAAAGTTTTAAAAATGTTTGCCATTTTCAGAGTGTAACGCACGCGCCCGTTTGTACACTGATACGTACACGAACACGTGCTATCTCTGAACCGTCATTTTGAAAAAGTTTTTGATTACCCACCAGTTTGATGTGATAGAAGTGTGTGGATAGAGTACACAATAGACTGTTGATATCCACTACTTCAAGAGGCATGAAAAAAATTTTATGCACGATTTATTTTTATTTTTTTAAAAAAAAAATCATTTTTATATTAAGTGTTGAATGGAATAGTTTCAACTCTTAATACCACTTATCGGAGACAATATGGACGCTTAAAGCTAAATTCCTTTTATGGTTTAGCGTCCAACATATTACACAAAAGAATACTGAGCGTTGATGATCATGCATCTGAAAGTTTTTGATCATTGACGCTTAGTTATGTTCAAGTATAATTTTAAGGTTCCCCCTAAATTTGATAACTTGTACTATTTGTTTTGTTTTGCAAAGAAAACTTTTAGACATAAACCAAGTGGATTCCCCTTAAATTGTATGTCTAATAAAGTATGATGCTTGATGATTAGGCGTTTAAATCAATCATACCTAGTTCACTTCTCAAAGTGAGAAAGCGTTGTTCGTTGAGCGCTTTGGTGAAGATATCTGTCAATTGTTTGTCAGTTCCAATAAAATGCATGGAGATATCTTTCTTTTGAACATGGTCACGAAGGAAATGGTATCTAATGTCGATGTGTTTGGTTCTTGAATGAAGAACAGGGTTTTGAGTCATGGCTAGAGCGCTTTGGTTATCACAATGAATGGGGGTTGGACCTAGGATTGTTCCATAATCTCTAAGTTGTTGCCTCATCCATAAAACTTGTGCACAACAACTTCCTGCAACTACATACTCAGCTTCGGCTGTGGAGGTAGCTATGGATTGTTGTTTCTTGCTATGCCATGAAACTAACCTATCACCTAGAAATTGACAAGTACTACTGGTACTTTTACGATCTATTTTGCAACCTACAAAATCTGCATCTGAGTAACCGATTAGTTCAAAAGAAGAATCTCTAGGATACCATAAGCCCACATTTTGTGTGCCTTTTAGGTATTTAAGGATTTTCTTGGCAGCAATTAAGTGTGACTCTTTAGGATCAGCTTGAAATCATGCATACCGAAAACATGATATCAAGTCTACTGGTAGTAAGATAAAGAAGTGATCCAATGATACCTCTATAATTAGTGATATCAACTTTCTTTCCACTTTCATCTTTATCTAACTTAAGCGTTTGGCTCATTGGAATTTTTGAATATGATTTATTTTCCATACCAAATTTCTTAATCATGTCTCTCGTATATTTAGCTTGGTTAATAAATATTCCATTAGGGAGTTGTTCAACTTGTAATCCTAAGAAGAAAGTTAACTCACCCATCATGCTCATTTCAAATTGTTCTTGCATCATTTTCGAAAATTTCTCACACAGACGCTTGTTAGTAGAGCCAAATATGATATCATCAACATAAATTTGGACTAAGAGAATATCTTTGTTATTGCTAATTTTAAATAACGTTGTATCAACGCTGCCTTTTGAAAAGCCTTTACCAATAAGAAAGATAGAGAGAGTGTCATACCATGCTCGGGGTGCTTGCTTAAGCCCATAAAGTGCTTTGTTTAGCTTGTACACCATACCCTTACCATGGTAGTTGAAGAATCCCGGTGGTTGCTCCACATATACTTCTTCTTGGAGTTTACCATTCAGGAAGGCACTCTTCATGTCCATTTGATACACTGTAAACTTGTTAAACGCTGCATACGCTAGAAACATGCGGATTGCTTCAAGACGGGCGACAGGAGCGTATGTCTCATCAAAGTCAATGCCCTCTTCTTGGCAATATCCTTGAGCTACGAGTCTGGCCTTGTTTCTTATTACAATGCCATTCTCATCCATCTTGTTTCTATAAACCCATCTAGTTCCAATGACTCCTTGGTGAGTTGGTCTTGGTACTAGTGTCCAAACCTTACTACACTCAAATTGATTAAGTTCTTCTTGCATGGCTTCAATCCAACTTGGATCACTTAGCGCTTCATCCACTTTCTTAGGTTCCATCTGAGATAAAAAGCTTGCGAACATAGCCTCATTGAATGTAGCGGCTCTAGTTCTAACAGGCGCTCCAATATCTCCAATAATTTGCTCTGGTGGATGATCTCGCAGCCATAGTCTATCTGGTTGGAAGGGGTTAAGAGATTGAACAGGCGCTTGGGGATCAGACGCTTGACTACCTTCTTGCATAGGCGCTTCAAATTCATAATTCCTTGTTTGCTCTTGATGATCACTCTCTTCATGATCATCAGCATTTCTTATATAATTATCCAGAGTAATCTCACGAGTAATCTTAGGAGGTGGCACTAAGATCTTATCATCGTCGTCACTATCTTCATCAATAGTAATCTTAGACGCTTGATGACAAAGATCTTCAACTCCTATATCATTTATATGAACCTTACTCGGTTCTTGGTTAGCATCATCAAAAATAACATGAATAGATTCCTCAACCTTCGATTTGCCCTTGTTTAGGATGCGAAAATTCTTCCCATTCTTGGCGTAGCCTAGAAAGATTCCCTCATCCGCTTTAGGATCAAATGTCTTTAGGCTTTGGGATCCATTATTATGAATAAAGCACTTAGAACCAAAGACGTGAAAATATGAGACATCTGGCTTACGTCCCTTCCATAGTTCATATGGAGTTTTCACATGCTGCTTGTTGATCATGCAACGATTTTGAGTGTAACACGCAGTGTTGATCGCTTCGGCCCAAAATCTAGGAGCAAGCTTAGATTCTGCTAACATTGTCCTAGCGGCTTCCTTTAGCGTTCTGTTCTGGCGCTCAGCAACACCATTCTGTTGGGGAGTTTTGGGAGCTGAATACTCATGATGTATTCCATTTTCTGCACAAAACTTCTCAACAATCTTGTTAGAAAACTCAGTACCGTGATCACTTCTTATTCTTGCAACTTTAATATCTTTCAATGTTTGAAGTTGTCGAATAAGCATTGTTAACTTGTCACATGTTTCATCTTTGGATGACAAAAATTCCACCCAAGTAAATCGAGAGAAATTATCTACTATCACCAAAATATACTTTTTACCGCTTACACTGGTTGTTTGAACAGGTCCAAACAGATTCATGTGAAGTAGTTCAAGTATTCTAGAGGTAGATAGATGAGGTTTTCTCTTGAACGACGATTTAACTTGTTTACCCATTTGACAAGCGTCACAAAGGCGATCCTTGTGAAATGGTCCATTTGGTAATTCCTCTACAAGATTTTGACTTATAAGATGAGAGATTGTTTTAAAGTTGAGGTGGTTCATTTTTCTATGCCATAACCAACCCTTTTTAGATTCATTTTTAGCAACAAAGCATGTTGGGTTGTTATCAAGTGTTGAACCCCAATCTACACTACCACAAAAAAGTCCTATTACAGCGCACCTATGACAGCGGTTTTGAAAACTGCTGTAAAAAGTGGCATTCGGTTCGGACCTATGACAGCGGTTCGAGCCAAAACGCTGTCATAGGTTTCAGAAAAAAAAAAAAAAAAAATATTTTGAATGTGGCAGCGGTTCGGCCAGAACCGCTGCCAAAAAGCACACGTATGGCAGCGGTTCGGCCGAACCGCTGCCACAAAGCGCACGTATGGCAGCGGTTCGGCCAGTGTACTTTGTGGCAGCGGTTCTAGCCGAACCGCTGACACAAACAGACATGTGCCAGCGGTTCGACCGAACCGCTGGCACAAGGGCCGGGTTTTCTACAACCCGGCCCCCCTCACTCTCACTCTCACTATCACTACATCTCACCTACTCACTCTCTCTCTCTCTCAACTCTCTCACCACCACCACCACCACCACCACCACCACCACCACCACCACCACCACCATCACCACCACCACCACCACCACCTCCACCATCGCGAGACCACCGTCCGCCGCCCCCCTAGATCTCTTTTTCTCTCTCTAGATATCTACCCCTCTCTCTCGGTTTTTCTCTCTCTCTCTCTCTCTCAACTCTCTCACCACCACCACCACCACCACCACCACCATCACCACCATCCGCCGCCCCCCTCCCGTTTTCTCTCTCTCTCTCGGTTTTTCTCTCTCTCTCTCGGTTTTTCTCTCTCTCTCTCGGTTTTGCTCTCTCTCTCTCGGTTTTTCTCTCTCTCTCTCTCTACCACCGCCGCCGCCGCAGCCGACCTCCGCCGCCGCCGCCGCCGACCTCCGCCGCCGCTGCCCCTGCCGCCCACCTCCGCTTCCGCCGCCGTGGTCCATTTAGTTTTGGTATTTTCTTTTAGATAAATATAAATATATATATATATATATACACACACACATAGAGTATGTATAGATGTATGTATATGTGGGTGTATGCATATATGAGTGTATGTATATATATTTGTGTATGTGTGCTTGTATTTGTGTATATGTGGGTGTATGCATATATGAGTGTATGTATATATATTTGTGTATGTGTGCGTGTATTTGTGTATGTGTGGGTGTATAAAAAATTTAAGGGAACTAGGAATTTGACTGAATTTAGTATTAATTTTAGTTAGTCGGGTGTTAATTCCGTTTGATTTGAGATTAAATTGTGGTTATTTGGTGGTTTAGGGTACATTGATCCAACTGGTGATCTATATTTATACTTAGTTGCTGAAAATATAATGTTTTATCTATAGTTTTATGTGATTTATGTGATCCGACTGGTGATCAATATTTGTAGTTGCTGAAAATATAATTAATTAAGATTGAAATTGGATTTTAGCGGATCGTCAGATTCGAATTTTGTTGGATTCAACCTACCCGGGTGAAGATTAAGTCGAGAACTTGGTAGTAATTTTTGCGTTGTTACTCTGCTGAATTTTTTCTAGAATAATGGGAAATAAATTAAAATACAAATTATTTAATTAATTTAACTATCAACTGATGATAAAATTGTTTAATTTGATTAATTCAGAATCAAAATGGATCGAAGTTGGATTTTAGCAGATCGTATGTCGGAACAGTATGAGAAAGGTGTGAAAGAGTTCATAAAGTTTGCGGTTGACCATGCACCAGATCGAACTAGGATCACTTGCCCGTGTTTACGTTGTTGTTTTGGAAAGAGAATTAGTCCACGTGAGTTGGAAGATCATTTGGTGTGTAATGGAATTGATAAAAGCTACAAACGTTGGACAAGACACGGTGAAAGCAGTGTCCCGTTGGATGATTTGGGTGGTACATCATATCCATCACACGATTTCAACATGAATGATTATGAGCCTGATCGTTTGGAGGAGATGACAAATGTGATTGAGGAGGATTTGCGAAATTGTCCTAAAATGTTTGACAATTTGACAAGTGATTCAAAGACACCACTGTATAGTGGTAGTAAATTCACGAGATTGAAAACAGTTCTTAACCTATACAAGTTAAAAGCCAACAATGGGTGGAGTGATAAGAGTTTCACAGACTTGCTTGGTTTATTAAAAAGCATGCTACCTGAGGATAATGTGTTACCTAATCGTACTTATGAGGCTAAACGGATGTTAACCTCAATTGGCATGGGATATGAGAGGATACATGCGTGTCTCAATGATTGCGTATTATTTAGAATTGACTATGCATCATTGAAGGCCTGTCCAAAATGTGGCGCCTCACGGTACAAGAAGAATGGATCTACGCCTGTCAAAACCATGTGGTATTTGCCTATAATACCACGATTTAAACGCATGTACAGTAGTAAAGAGTTAGCCAAGGACTTGACATGGCATGCTGATAGAAGGTTTGAAGAAAGGATTGAAGATGACAAGATTCGACATCCCTCAGATTCTCCTCAATGGAAAAAGATTGATGATGATTTCCCTGAATTTGGTGAAGAATCAAGAAACCTGCGCCTTGTATTGGCTACAGATGGCATGAACCCTCATGGCTTGCAAAGCAGCTCACATAGTACATGGCCGGTGATTTTGATGATCTACAACCTTCCCCCATCGCGATGCATGAAGCGAGAGCATATAATGATGCCTATACTCATTTCTGGGCCGAAACAACCTGGAAATGATATAGATGTCTACTTGACCCCTTTAATTGAGGATTTGAAGGTGTTGTGGGACACCGGTGTTCAAGTATATGACGGGTTGAGAGAAGAAAATTTTAATCTCAGAGTCATGTTATTTGGAACAATCAATGATTTTCCGGCAAGAGCAAACCTCGAGGGATATGGTGTACATGGCCAATGTGGATGCCCCATATGTGTGAAGAGTACAGATCAATATCGATTGACACACTCCCAGAAATATGCATTCCAAGGGCATCGGAGATGGCTAAATCGGAACCATCGATATCGTCGGTGGAAGAAAGCTTTCAATGGGAATATAGAAGAAGGTCGAGCTCCTAAGTGCTTAACTGGTGAAGAAGTGTTTGAAAATGTAAGAGACTTGGAGGTTAAATTTGGAAAGACTTTTGCATGTGGCCTTGCAAAAACTGGGTGGAAAAAAAAGTCAATTTTCTTTGAGTTGCCGTATTGGACGTCTTTACATGTTAGACATTTTCTCGATATAATGCATATTGAGAAAAATGTATTTGATAGCGTCATTGGAACACTTCTAAATGTGCCCGGAAAGACAAAAGATGGCGTAAAGGCACGGTTAGACTTGGTTGAAATGAAGATAAGAGGAAAATTGACACCAACAAATAAGGGGAAACGTACTTATTTGCCTCCAGCAGCTCACACTCTAGCCAGGAAAGAAAAAATTGCATTATGTGAGTTTCTTAATGGAGTGAAAGTTCCAGAAGGGTATTCTTCAAACATTAGCAGTCTTGTATCAATGAAGGATTTGAAGCTAAAACACTTGAAGACTCACGATTGTCATGTAATCATGGATCATTTGCTACCAATTGCTATACGGGCCATTTTGCCAAAAAAGGTGAGAGACACGATAACTAAATTGTGTTTCTTCTTCAAAGCAATGTGGAGCAAGGTGTTTGATCCTGAGCAATTTCCTGCACTTCAAAAACAAATTGTCATCACTTTGTGTGAGCTTGAAATGTATTTTCCACCTGCTTTTTTTGATATAATGACTCATCTACCCATTCACTTGGTTAGAGAGACTCAACTATGTGGACCGGCTTTTATGAGATCTATGTATCCGGCTGAGCGTTATATGAAGGTATTGAAAGGCTACGTGAAAAATCGTAGTCGACCGGAAGGTTGCATTGTTGAACGGTACATAGTTGATGAAGCCATTACATTTTGCACAGAGTATCTGACAGATTCTAATGTTGCAGAGCTCCCAAAGTCTCATGTTGTGGGAGGGGGAACAGAAGGAGTCGGATTAATGGGAAAACAATTAGCTAGTGTTCATATTACACAAAGGGATCAGGCACACCTATATGTGCTCCACAACACCGATGAGGTTGACCCATATGTTGAAGAGCATAAGAACCAACTTAGGAGATTCAATCCAATTAAAAATGAGAGTTGGATTTCAAGAGAGCATAATAAGAGTTTCATCGATTGGTTCCGAAAGCATTTTGAAGAAAAACAGAAAGAGAATCCACAGCTTTCAGTTTCAGATAAATTGACACGGCTGTCGATGGGTCCGGACAGACTAGTATTTTGTTATTCAGGTTATCGTATCAATGGTCGCACATTCTATACAAAAGACCAAGACGAACGAAGTACAATGCAGAATAGTGGTGTGAGTCTTGTAGCTCAAGCAATGCATATCTCAAGTGCGAAAGATAATAATCCTATCTATGCCGATTTATCATATTACGGGGTGATTGAACGTATATGGGAGCTTGATTATAGTTGGTTTCGGGTGCCTGTATTTGGGTGTAGGTGGGTTGACAATAAACATGGTGTCGATAATAGTGAAATAGGCTTCACTCGAGTAGACCTTGAAAGAGTGGGATACAAAGATGAACCTTTCATTTTAGCGTCACAAGCTAAACAAGTATTTTTTGTTACCGATCCTATTGATAAGAGGTGGTCCATTGTTTTATCGGCAAACAAAAATACATGTATTGAAGGTGATTATGAAGAAAGTGAAGATGATGGAGAAAACCCTATCTCCTTAGGTGATTCACAATCAATTGATAGTGACGATGACTTGGATATAAGTGATGATGAATTGTATATGCGTCAAGATCACCAAGAGGGGATATGGATTAATCCGTCAGTTCGTCGCCGTACTAAAAAAAATGGTCGTACCGATGGGAAGCAAAAGACTGCTAAGCCAACGACAAAAAGAAAACGATGAAAGGTATTAGAATTTATTTCATAATTGTATGATAGACTTCTTTCAATATTTATACTTAGTTGCTAGAAAATTTATATTC
The DNA here is from genome assembly GCA_019426215.1 of Buddleja alternifolia. Classification (NCBI taxonomy): domain Eukaryota; kingdom Viridiplantae; phylum Streptophyta; class Magnoliopsida; order Lamiales; family Scrophulariaceae; genus Buddleja; species Buddleja alternifolia. The sequence continues at coordinate 11,835,716 of CM033395.1, forward strand.
TTGAGATTTGCCAATTTTTGTGGAAAATTTAAGGGAAATAGGGGTTGATTGATTTTAAGGTTAATTTGGTTTAGCTGGGGGTTAATTATGTTTAATTGAGGATTAAATTTTGTTTATTTTGTGGTTTAGGATAATTTTGTTTATTTTGTGATTTATTACTTCTATTTGAAATTTATTATTGCCAAATGAATCTGCCAAATTTATATGAAGATAACTTCTGTATTTATTACGTCTATTTGAAATTTATTATTGCCAAATGAATCTGCCAAATTTATATGAAGATAACTTCTGTATTTATTACGTCTATTTGAAATTTATTATTGCCAAATGAATCTGCCAAATTTATATGAATCTAACTTCTGTATTATTTGTCTTTTGTAGGTCGATGGCTTCAAATCCTGATGGTAGTTTTCCCGACGATGATGTATATGGATCAGATAGCGGTCATGAGAAGGACATACGGAGAGGTGTCTCTGCTATGAAAAAAGTTGTCAATGCCAGAAGTAAAGGCATAAGGCTACCTGTCGGCTGGAATGACAGAGGTCAGCCAATTAACCCCAACAAATCAATATTTGTTGGGTATATAGGCGTGCAGGTTCGGCAGAAGGTGTCGATTGCCATTAGTACTTGGCGCAAAGTCCCGTCAGCAACAAAAAAAAACATTTGGGATGAGATGAAGGTAATTTGGATATTATCTTATTTGTAAGTGTTAATGTATTATCATATTCTCTAAATTATAATTTTATATATACTTTATTGTTTGTTTTTTGTAGTTGGCGTTTGATATTGACGAAAGTCGACAAAAGTACGTACTAGCAGAAGCTGGGAGGCTAGCACGTAACTTCAGGAGCTACATAAGCAGAAAGTATGTGCGAGATGATGATGGAAACGTTAATGTCAACCCACCTCCACAATATGAGATATCCCAAGCCGATTGGGCGGCATTTTTAGAGGTTCGCTTAGGTGAACCTTGGCAGGTAGCTAGTCATTTTAATTTACAGTTTCATTTGTTGGTTATTGCGTTTATATTTAGCTAATAATTTGATAATGTAATAAACAGAAAATAAGCATTGACAATCAGGAAAGAGCAAAGAACCCTGAATATCCTTACCGGAAAGGGAGTTTTGGAGATGCTGTTGTGGAGCAAATGGAGGTATGTAGTTCATTTAGCAGTGAATCCTTACAATTTTTTTAATAATAATTCTATGTTAATGCATACATATATTTTTTAATGAAAATACAGATAAATAAAAGAAGGGATGCGGGATCCGATTGTACAGATGTGACACGAGCACTCGTGTGGAGGGTTTCGCGTTCCGATCCGACAAATCAAATTGATAACGAAAATGTTAGAAGAGTGGTGAATGAAATGGTGAGTTATTGGCAATTTTAGCTCTATTAATTGTTTTATTGAAATACTATTAAAAGCACAAGGTTCACTTTTTTTTAATTTTTAAAAATATATCATTACAGGAGAGCATTTCACAAGAGAGCACTAGCCATAGTGGAACTTACACGAGTCGAGATGACCTATTGGCTAAAGCTATTAAAAGGAAAGAGCATCCGGGTCGCGTTAGGGGTGTTGGCTTTGGGGTCTCACAAAGAGACTATTTTAAGGATCCAAAGCCTGCTTCAGAAAAGGAGATGGAAAACTTGAGAAACATAGTGAAAAACCTCTCCGAAACTATGGTTGCCATGCAACAACGAATTGATGTTTTGGAAGCCCCTAACTCGCGTCAGCCACATGAAGATGACGTCATTTCTTTGAAAGATAGCAGCCCAGAACCAGGTTATAAGATGCTTCCTGAGGTAAAATATTTGAACTTGTTTATTAATCATATAACTTGCGACTCTCTATTTTCTGTAAATCATACAAAACTTTCTAATATAATGTTGTATATATATATATACGTGTGTGTGTAGGGTATCACTCCATGTCAATTAGCACTTTCATCTCCATCATATCGTGTGGTGGCTAAAGGACAGCTATACAATCGATCAGAGACTGATAGAACACTTCACAACTGTCAATTAGCCACCAACAATGTGAAAGTGCGCATTGACACTGCAGTTGAGGCTAATACACTCCTGCCCGTCCCTCTCAATGATGAAATATTCTCCATTTCTCATGCGCTGGGTACCTTTGTTGCTTGGCCAGCGAGTCTTGTCATTGTCACTGCTGCACCGGTATGTAATTAATAGCTAGTCATTAATAAATTATAACAATTTGTTTGAGGTTACTAAATATACTTTGGTGTGTAACATTTATATTTTATTTTCTTGCTTAAACAGTCCAAATCATCTGCAAACCGTAAGTCAGGGACGTCGAAGCGGTCAGCTGTCAAAGGAAAATCTCAAGTGGCCGAGCCTGCAGGTGAAGTAGACATATGTGCAGATCTTCAACTAGATGGACTCCCTAATGACCTTGTATTTCTGGGAAAGTACACGAAGATGATGAAGATTGATGCCCAGATCAATATATATATGGACGAAGCCATTATGAATGTTTCATTTCCAGAGTTCATTGGGAGGGAGGAGATCTATCACCTTCTGTGTAGAAAAGAAATAGGAGCCTCTATCATTACAGCGTACATAAAGTAAGTTTTTTAATTATTTTATTACATCTAAACTACGATTATTTTCGTCACTCGAAATTCATTTTTTATGCTCAATTTAGGTGTTTGTGGTTTAACTACGTGATCCCCGAAGGAAAAGAAACAAGTTTCGGGTTCCTTAGCCCACATTCCATAGCTGCTCAAACAGACCCGTCAGTTCAACAAGTGCAGTACATAGCACGTGCTATGATGCAGAGTACACAACAAAATAAGTTATTTCTTGCACCTTACAACACCGGGTGAGCTACTAAAGACTCGATTTTAATTTGTAAAACTAGCTACGCAAAACAAATTTTCAACTATCTTTTGAATGCTTTGTAGGGGTCATTGGTTGTTGCTTGCAATTAATCCATTTAAAGAGATTGTTTACTATCTGGATTCTGTGCATGGTGAGCCGCAATACCGAGATGATATGATACTAAAATTCAATCAGTAAGTTTTTCATTCAATCAATGTATCCATTATATTTAATATTTTTTTAAATTGTATTTATTTCACATAATTTCTTGTTTTTAACATATTTTCTTGTTTTTTATATTTTTTTATAGAGCTGTGCACATATTTCGTGCAAACTGCAACAACCAATCCAACAAATCCAAAAACTCGGACTGTAAATGGTTTACTATAAAGGTTAGCGTTTTCTAGGTTCATGAGATTATATATTCGTATAGAAGTTCGTCTTCTAATACAATGTAAGTTTGATTGCTTTTGTAGTGCCCCCGGCAGACCAACGAGGTGGATTGTGGCTATTTCGTTATGAGATTCATGAAAGAGATTATTAGCCACGGACTATCTATAATCCCAACAGCGGTATACATAATCCTTATATATATATATATACTTAATTCTATTACTTTTGAAATTATTAAACCTTAATTGGTAGGTAATTGAAATGTTATTTCACTTTGCAATTAATCTCTATATATATACATATATCTTGCAGTACTTTAAGGATTGTCAATCCTTCTATACTGATGAGCAAATTGATGAAGTACGCTGCGAAGTTGCACGTTACATTTTCTTAGCAGCTCCTTAGAAATTAGGTAATTTAGTTTTTGTACATTGTGACTTGCTATAAATTGAGATTTGATTTATTGTATTTCGTAAGGTCATTAGTAATTTAATTAGTTAATTGTACATTTTGTTGGAGATTAAAGATGGTAATATTGAAGTTTGGGATGATGTTTGCTTATGTTGAATATGTTTTGTTGTTAGTTGAAATTTGTTGATTGGATCATTGCATATTACAGGCACTATATATCATGACAGCGCAATAAATAATTAAAAAAAAAACAGAAAAAAAAACAGCGGTTCTGCAGAACCGCTGCTACAGTTCTCACCTGTGGCAGCGGTTCTGTAGAACCGCTGCCACAGGTCCCACCTGTGGAACACCGCTTCCACAGGTAAGACCTTTGGCAGCGGTTCACCGCTGCCAAAGGTCTCACCTGTGGAAGCGGGCTTCTGGCAGCGGAGAACCGCTGCCACAGGTCCGTTATTTTTTTTTATTTTTTTGGTTTTTTCGCAGCGGTGTTCAGGAAACCGCTGTCATAGGTAGACCTATTACAGCGGTTTTGTAACCGCTGTCATAGGTCCACCCCTATACCAGCGGTACCTTTGACAGCGGTTAAAACCGCTGCCATAGGCCCAAAAAAACCGCTGTCATAGGTCATTTTTGTAGTAGTGCTACCAAATATACGTTGTTAGTTCTTTTTCCTTTCAATTTAGTAGACTTAGTCTTAGCGTCATTTATATAGCAACAGTCACTTGAGAATATGACTTCAAAGCCTTTATCACAAAATTGACTTATGCTTAATAAATTGTGCTTTAGACCCTCAACATAGTAAACATCACTTATCATGATGTTCCCCCTATGCACAGTACCTATACCTTTGGTTTTACCTTTGGAGTTGTCACCAAATACAACCTGAGGACCATTGGCAGCTCGATAGTTGATCAGAAGATCCTTGGAACCAGTCATGTGCCTTGACGATCCACTATCGAAGTACCAAACAGATGTATCGACTCTAGCTTTAGGTACCTGCACTCAAGAAGGGAAGTTCTATTTCTGTTTAGGTACCCATTGTTGCTTGGGTCCTTTAACATTAGTAACATTGTCAGTTTGAATTAGAACTTTAGGAACCCATATTTGCCTAGTCTTCATTGTAGGAATATTGGCCTTTTTGGGTTTCACATTGTGTTGTGTGTGCTTTTTGGGTGTATAATAATATCCTTGATTATAATAACAATCATAATCATAGTCATAATCATAATCATCATAGTAGCGATAATATGATCTAGATCTTTGTGGATATTGACGCTGGTATTTCCTTGGCGCTGGCTTAAGTTGCACTTTTGGTGCTGGACGCTTAGCGCTTGATTCACAGTGGTTAGATTTACCCTTGGGCTTTTGAGCATTTGGATGAATCTTTCTGTGTGAATCATTTGCTTTCGCCTTTCCCTTGTCTGAGTCAGCTTTGGCTTTCTCATTTGGCCTCGTACCTTTGTTGCTTGGTTCATTTTTCTTTTGACCTTGTGAACCTTTCTCAACAAAGAAAACACTCTTTCCTTTGTTGTTTGACATAACATTAGGTTTGTTTGGTTTTTTACCGAATTTATTGCATCCTAAACCGGTCTTTTCTCCAAATAACCTTGTTATTTCAGTCACATTGTCGAGCTTTCTGGATGCTTTGGACAATGATGAGACGAGCTGTTCTGACTTGGCAAGTCTAGCCATCAGCTCAGCTTCTCTCTTGACTATTATATCAAGATCACTTTTCAATTGGGTAATCTCACTTTCAAGCGATTGGTTCTTCTCAATGCATTGTTGCTGAATTTTCAACTCTGCTTTGAGAGTTACTTTATCACTTGTAAGCGATGAGATAATATCGTAGTGAGTTTGATATACTTTGTCGGCATCTTGACAATCTTTATAGTATTCTTTGACTTTGTCAAGTAGTTTTTCATAAGAGAGAGGAATAGATAATTCAGTGTTCACCTCAGAAGATGCTTCATCATCTCTAGCCATGAGACAAATATGCGCTGAGTCATCCACTAGTTCATCATCATCACTACTCTCTTCTGAAGACTCCAAATCTTCAGGTGCGGACGCTGGTTCTGATTCCGCTAGCAAACCTTGTTGACGAAGGTTGCTCCTGAATTGGTTTCTATCCACATAATCCTGCCTTGAGGGCTTGGATACATATGGATAAGGGCAATTTACCTGGTAGTGCCCTGGTTTGCTGCAATTAAAACAAAGATTAGTTTTCATCTTTTGTTCATTTGATAACCTTGCAGTGTGTGGCTTTGAGACCACGGGTGTTGAGAGATTTTGAGTAGATGTTTGATATTGAACAGGCGCTTGGGGTGAAGGAGCAAAATACTGAGGCGCATGGTACTGTTGCTGTACTGGAGTGGGCGCATGATATGAACTTTGTCCTTGATTATTGAAACCTTTTCCTTTCTTTTCATATCTCAAGAACTTCCTGAATCTATTTAGCAAAGCCAACTCTTCTTCCTCATTGATATCTGAATTCTTTCCTTTATTACCCGATTTGCCCTTGATTGATGCAATAAGCGCTCCAGATTCAATCACTGGACTACTCACAATATCACTGGCAGAATTCAACTCGAACTCAAATGCTTTTAGTTCTGAAAAGGCGTCTTCTGGAGTTAGAAGATCCAGCATATTTGATTATCTCATAGCGGTTGTCTTCATCAAGAATTTACTTGGTAATCTTCTAAAGATTTTGACCACCATTTCTCGGTTCTGTAAATCCATTCCCAACGATGTAAGTTCTATAACTAGAGCTGTAAATCTTATATCCAATTGCTCTAATGTTTCATTGGGTAGCATCTTAAATCCATTAAACTTTTCCTTGGCAATGGAAAGTTTGTTCTCTTTAATCTGAGCTGAGCCACCACAAATCATGGCTAACTTATCCCAGATTTCCTTAGTTGTTTTACATGACTTAATCTTGTTTAAAAGATTGTCATTGTCACCGATAGCTGTATACAGAGCATTTCGTCCGACATTGTCCAAATTTGCTCTTCGGCGCTCGTCTGGAGACCATTTTTGTTTTGGTTTGTCAGCGTAACCGTCTGGAGTTTCTTCTTTGGCTCCAGGCGCTCTCGTGATAACTTTATATATTTTGATTGGCCCATCTGAAATAATATCGCACATGTCATCATCACATGAACAGAGATATGTAAATGCTTTAAATTTCCATGTGTCATAATTTGATTCAGTCAGTTTGGGAACTTTAGCAAATGCCATAAAAAAATTTTTTTTTGAAAATAGGATCTAAGCAAGCAGTTATGCTTGGAGTTTTTCAAGTCTCAACTTTAACTGCTCTGATACCACTTGTTGGTCCCAAGTGGCATACGAAAGGGTCTAGAAGGGGCGGTTGAATAGACCCTGAAGTCTTTTTCGACTTCAAAAAGGTTTCGTATTAAAATGGTTTTGGAGGCTTGAAATGTGAACGCTTGACTGAGCGTTTACTTAGAAATATAGACGCTTAGGTTAAGCGTCTGATGAAAACTGTTTTTAAAGAGTTAACTTAGACTTCAAGATTTGAATACTTTAACCAAGTGGGTTTAAGCGTTCAGTTCTTTAATCAGTGTTAGCACAGCGGAATGATTTTTCTAGTCTTCTTTTGAAAGCTTTAGCGTCACCAGAAGTTTCTTAGTTGCTTAGCGTTTGATTGTATTTTACTTAATCAATTTATGCAATGATATGATATGAAAGAATTGACTGAAAAGTAAATAACACAATATTTGTAAGGTTCGTTGGGTGATGTAATCCCAACTACGTCCTTCTTCTCCTTGAACACTTAGAGGCAATCCACTAAAGCGATTCTCAAAGAATCACACAGAATCTTCTACACAATAGGGATAGATAGATGTCGATGACTTGAGCTCCTTGATCACACAGATTTCTGCTCCAAATCACTTCAATCTCCTTGCTTCTTTTACCGAGAAATGATGCAAGTATCCAACTTCGACTTCACACAGATCGCGAGGCTTGGATGGGTTTTTCTAAAACGGTTTGTTTGATTTTGATGAAGTTCAAACAACTTGGAAATATCTCAGTAGGAAAGTGGTTTCTTCGAAAAGAATGTTTGAGATATTTGTTGACTGTCTCCGGATTTAAGAAAAGCAGGGGGAATGTTTTCTTGAATATTCTGGCTTTTCTGAGAGTTTAAGGAATGAGACTTCAATACAACAGCAATTCGACTTGAAGATTAATTGTTGTTTTGGCTTGTTGTTGAAGTCCCATTTATTGGCATTCTTGGAGAAAGTGTCTGTTTGACCCATGCACAGGCGCGTGTCTCTCACTTCCGCGAGTGAACAACTTTTGTCCTTTTTCCTGAAAATCTGCTGCACAAAAGTTGGTGCTGCAGTCTGAGATAGTTGACAGTCCAATAGGGTGGCTTCCCCGTTTCTCTGAAAGTGCTTATCACATTTAATGCTCTTATCAGCATTTAATGCATTTGAATTAAATACCCGCTGGTACTTAATGCTTTGAGAATATTTGCATTAAAATCCTTCTGGACTTAGAAATAAATTCAGGTGAAATTACTTCTGTCCCATAAGGAAACGATTGATGTAGCTGGTTAATTGGACGCTTGGAGACTTTTATCTTCTTTCAGAAATCAGGCACTTGAGTCTTCGAACTTTACCACTGATAAACTCACTTAGAAATTATCAGACGCTCAGCCTAAGACTACTTAGCCTAACAATCTAAAGTAAAATAAAACAAAGCCTAATAAGCCTATTACAAAACTAACACTTCAAAGCTTATACAAAATTGCTTACCATATGAACCATGATGAGCAAGATCTACAAGAGAATGATATAGCAAGTTAAATGCAACAATGCTACAACGTCTTATATATATAGAACAAGAAAGTTTATAACCTTTTGCTATGGTATCTAATTCTTTACATGGTGTCACTATCCAGGGAAAAAAAGTAACTTTAAGTTAGTAATAGGAGTCATTTTTACGTGTTATTAAGCCCCTTTGCGTTTATGTTTTAGGTTCATTTATCGCTTGATTTTGTCACATGTGCATTTAATTCGAGCATTAATTGATTTCAGACCTTAAATGGATACAATCGAAGAACGGGCTGAAAAACGACGTATAAAACAAGTTTAGGCCAAGATGCTTCACACCTCCATGACCAAACAAGCAAGAAACAAGCTGGAGTTAGCCAAAATCATATTTTAGTACCATTTCCGCACACCTGGGTGCCAAATCAGAAACAATCTCCACGTTGGAACGCCATTTGGATAACTTTAGAGACCGAATTTGATGATGTGTCCTTCTACAAAGGTTTAGATCTATGTCTTGTCTTTACATGGGGACTTGAATCATCCAATTCGGAGGTGTGTGGAGAAGTGTATGAATAAAACACTATCCCTGCGCTGGAAAATACAAAAGTGGCAGCTCCCATTCTTAGTAGGTGGAAAACAAGAGAATGGTAGTTCACATTCTTGGTAGGAGGAAAGTAAGAGAATGGTAGGTGGAAAACAAGAGAATGGTAGTTCACATTCTTGGTAGATGGAAAGCAAGAGAAGGTAGGTGGAAATAAAAGAGAATGGAAGCACATGTTCTTGGTTGGTGAATTCTTTTGGCTATAAAAGGAGGATTGGAGGCCATCCTACAAACACACTTGAAAACACATTCCCCATTGGGGGAGCCTAAAAACATCCTATCATCATCTTCATCATCCTTAGATTAGTTATGAAGATTATCAAGAACCTTTGAAGGTGAAGAAATCAAGAAGCATGGAAGAGATGAAGATCGAAGTTCAACCATCAAAAATACGAGGGAGTTTCTTAGATTTAGATTTGTTTTTGTCTATGAATATGAATCTTAATTTAAGTTCCTATCTTTTATCTTTTATGATGAAATAGATTCTTCGAACTAAGGCCATGTTGAGGCTAAATTATGATAATTGAGTTATAAATTGTGTTTTTCATATTAATTTTATTGTTGTTTTGTGTCTTGATCTTGTTTGAATGCATCATATGCTTAGCTACCATATGCATGATTTATTGCTTAAATTATTCGTTCGAGAGAAGGTAATTTAAGGTGCAAAGAGGATCATCACATAATCCGTAAAAAAATAGGGAATTGCCCCTAGAGATAGGTAGAGATTCCCGGGTGCAGTTAGCCGGATTAATCCGGGAAAATTCTAGAACTTGAATGCATGATTGTTGGTTAGATTCTCGGATAGACATATCTAGAGAACCATCAATTAATCATAGGATAATTACAGCCGAGAAATCGGGTAGTAATTATTTAAGATTTTTTCCACCAAAGCAACATTAGTCTAATAATATGAGAACATGTTTATAATGAAAATTGATTAATTTATGCCAACACATGTGTCTTAGTTTCTCTCTTCCATAGCTATCTTGATTTCAACATCTTGTTTCTTATATCTTACTTCCATAATATTTTAGTTAATTCTTGTTTTAGTTTAAGTTCTTCAATTGCTTTAAAATCATAAACTAAAATACAAGTCCTTGAGGTTCGACAACCTGGACTTTATTGTCCACTTTATTACTACACACGACCAGTCCACTTGCTGTTTAATACACGTAAGGATTTTTCGTGTCAAATTTTTGCTATTTTTAATACCATGTGTTTGCTATTTTTGTCATGTCATGTGTACCTCGTTTAGCTCAAGTTTGGGGGATTTTGTATGCTATCATGTTTATATGTGTTTATGTTGAGAAAATCAAGCATGGTTTTTTTATGGTCCCTCAATACCTCTATTACCTTTTCTTCCTCATGCTCCGGATGGTGGTGCAGATTTTTCTCCAAGCTAGAGATAATGTCTCGTTTTTCTTCACCAATCACCTTGACATATTTCAGCTCCATCATGTATGGATGTTGAAGATTATTGGCTCGTTTTTCATGAAAGTGCTCAACACTAAAAGGATCAAAAACATCAATGTGTAAAGACAAATCAAAATCAATTAGATGCTCAAAAACCTCATAGTTATCGAAATTAACCATGTCATCTCCTACATTCAATAACAACTTACCATCGTCGGCATCAAATACCGATTTACCTGTGGCTAGGGAAGAAAGTAAAGAAATGTCAACACCCTCAGAAAGGATAGGAGTCGAATGCTCATCGTTGGAGGAATCTGTTTTCGAATTTTCCAACTTCATTTCATTCAACGTCACGGTGTTGAATTCCTCCTTTTGATCTATCTTTGTGCTACCAAGCAATGCCCATGGTACCTTCTCAGATATGTCGCTCGTTAGTTGCTTGAGTTGATGATTCATCTCCTTCCCGCCGTGCATCCTTCATCATAAAGTGGAGCTCTCCAATGGTGTTATCAAGTTGTTCCTCCGGAGTAGGAATTCTTTCTTGGTAATGTTGTGGAAAGAACCCTTGTGCATAACACGCTTCAATGACGCTTTGCAGCCATAATTGATTCTCCGGTAGTGTCATATCAGGAAAATTGCTATCCTTTGCGAATTGAATGACGCTTTGCAGCCATAATTGATTCTCCGGAAGGGTCATATCTGGAAAATTTCTAGCCATTGCGAGGTAATAGTGTAAGAAAAAAAAAAATTAATAAAAATAAAATAAATACTTAAAACTTGCAATAAAATCAAAAACTAAAATTAAACAAGTCCCCGGCAACGGCGCCAAAAGCTTGACACGAAAAATCCTTACGTGTATTAAACAGCAAGTGTACTGGTCGTGTGTAGTAATAAAGTGGACAATAAAGTCCAGATTGTCGAACCTCAAGGACTTGTATTTTAGTTTATGATTTTAAAGCAATTGAAGAACTTAAACTAAAACAAGAATTAACTAAAATATTATGGAAGTAAGATATAAGAAACAAGATGTCGAAATCAAGATAGCTATGGAAGAGACCAACTAAGACACATGTGTTGGCATAAATTAATCAATTTTCATTATAAACATGTTCTCATATTATTAGACTAATGTTGCTTTGGTGGAAAAAATCTTAAATAATTACTACCCGATTTCTCGGCTGTAATAATCCTATGATTAATTGATGGTTCTCTAGATATGTCTATCCGAGAATCTAACCAACAATCATGCATTCAAGTTCTAGAATTTCCCCGGATTAATCCGGCTAACTGCACCCGGGAATCTCTACCTATCTCTAGGGGCAATTCCCTATTTTTTACGGATTATGTGATGATCCTCTTTGCACCTTAAATTACCTTCTCTCGAACGAATAATTTAAGCAATAAATCATGCATATGGTAGCTAAGCATATGATGCATTCAAACAAGATCAAGACACAAAACAACAATAAAATTAATATGAAAAACACAATTTATAACTCAATTATCATAATTTAGCCTCAACATGGCCTTAGTTCGAAGAATCTATTTCATCATAAAAGATAAAAGATAGGAACTTAAATTAAGATTCATATTCATAGACAAAAACAAATCTAAATCTAAGAAACTCCCTCGTATTTTTGATGGTTGAACTTCGATCTTCATCTCTTCCATGCTTCTTGATTTCTTCACCTTCAAAGGTTCTTGATAATCTTCATAACTAATCTAAGGATGATGAAGATGATGATAGGATGTGTTTAGGCTCCCCCAATGGGGAATGTGTTTTCAAGTGTGTTTGTAGGATGGCCTCCAATCCTCCTTTTATAGCCAAAAGAATTCACCAACCAAGAACATGTGCTTCCATTCTCTTTTATTTCCACCTACCTTCTCTTGCTTTCCATCTACCAAGAATGTGAACTACCATTCTCTTGTTTTCCACCTACCATTCTCTTACTTTCCTCCTACCAAGAATGTGAACTACCATTCTCTTATTTTCCACCTACTAAGAATGGGAGCTGCCACTTTCTTATTTTCCAGCGCAGGGATAGTGTTTTATTCATAAACTTCTCCACAGACCTCTGAATTGGATGATTCAAGTCCCCATGTAAAGATAAGACATAGATCGAAAACTTTGTAGAAGGACACATCATCAAATTCGGTCTCTAAGTTTATCCAAATGGCGTTCCAACGTGGAGATTGTTTCTGATTTAGCACCCAGGTGTGCGGAAATGGTACTAAAATATGATTTTGGCTAACTCCAGCTTGTTTCTTGCTTGTTTGGTCGTGGAGGTGTGAAGCATCTTGGCCTAAACTTGTTTTATACGTCGTTTTTCAGCCCGTTCTTCGATTGTATCCATTTAAGGTCTGAAATCACTTAATGCACGAATTAAATGCACATGTGACAAAATCAAGCGATAAATGAACCTAAAACATAAACGCAAAGGGGCTTAATAACACGTAAAAATGACTCCTATTAGTTAGTATCAGAATAATTGGGATAAAGAAGAGAATTCTGTAATGTCCGATTTTTTTTAATTTCATAAAAATAGTGGCATTTATTATTAGACTTATTATATTATATTAGATATACAGATTTTCGTTGATTAGGATTTTGTTCAAATACCAAAGATTTGGGTCATTTGGATTCGGATGAGTTGTCTCACAAGAAGTTTAACATGAATAAGGATTTTTTTTAAGTTGAGTTATAATAAGCTGGGAGTTTGAGGTTGACTAAAAGTATATTTAAAAGCACCTAAAATTTGAGTATATATATAGAATAGGGTTTCTTAGACCTTTTTGAGTTTTGACGCCGACTGGAGGTGGCAAGGATGAAAATTGAGGTAGGCTAATGCATTTATTCTCATTTCTCTTTTTCTTGATAATAATATAGTGCAATAAATAATTAGTGAAGTTGGGTTACAAACCTATTACTAGGGATACGTATAACCTACATAATTACTTTTATAGGGATAGAAAATTCCCAGCGGCTGCGTGACAAAATTCGTCGGGCAAAGAGTATCGAAGGTATGCCCATCCTATCATCTTCAATTTATAAGTGAAAGAGGGGTACATGAATTTCATATTTGAAGGTTTTCTGTCAGTGGGGTTGATAAATTATTTGGGGCAATTGGATTTTGGCATCATTCGTATGGCACAAATCTTGGAATAGTTTATTGAATAAGACTCACACAATTCAGGGGTTGGCGGAGTTGTATTTGTTGAATTGTGGTGAAGAAATGACTCATTTCCCTTTGATAATGAAAGAGCCATTTGTCCCACATAGGAAGAATTTTGTAAAGGACCATCCCTTTTCCTATAAAAGGGGTTCCACCCTTTAGTTGTTTGATATCCCTTAGCCTCTCATCTTTTCCTATTCTTCTTTTCTCCTCTATAGTTTTGTATATTTCACTTTTGGTTTGTGTAGTGAAATATTTTGATGGGGTCCGAGAACGTAGGCTAAATTAGCCGAACCTCGTTAAATTTGGTGTTCTTTATTTTGTGTTATTCTTCAAGTAGTCATTGTTAGTTATAGTTGTAGTGTTATATTGTGCTATTAAATTCGTCTAGTTAATTCTGTCGAGGAGGTTGAGTTTTAAGCGCGACCGTTGTGACGCCTCCAATCTTTCCTGGGAATTCAATCTAGTGTGGTTTTCTAGTACAATATTTCCCTCGCTATTTCTATATTTGGTGGAATATGACTCTGAGTTCCACAACAAGTGGTATCAGAGCTCGGGTATTTTGAGTATGCTCTGTGGTCGCAGTTTAATCTGATCTTCCACATCAGAAAAGTTTTCTCGGGCTATTTGACTTTCGCATTTGGAGGGCTATTGAAGAATAATTTGTAACCAAAAATGGAAGGCAGCTCAAAAGCATCGTCGTCGTCCATTTGGGCGTGAACCACTGTGGCGAATACGCGATTGGCAGTGGAGACTTTTCATGGCACAGGCCATTTTGGTATGTGGCAAAGCGAAGTTGTAGACGCACTCTTTCAACAAGGTCTATACTTAGCTATTGAAGAAAAGAAACCAAATGATATAGAGGAAAAATAACGGAAATTTGGATGAGAAGGATTTGGCTCTGATGTTGCTGGGATCCCTTCCTGAGGAGTTTGAGTTTCTTGAAACCACTCTACTTCACGAGAAGGCTGCTGCTGTATCTCTTAGCGAAGTTTGTGCTGCTCTGTACAGTTATGAACTGAGAAAGAAGGACAAGCAAGTTTGTTTAGGCGGAGATGCAGAAGTTTTGTTCATCAGAGGTCGTTCACAAAACAAAAGGAGTGAAATACTCCAAATTGGAGTTTTGTGAACTTTGTGTTCGTGGGAAACAGACAAGGGTTAAATTTGGAACATCAATCCATAATACTGAGGGTATCTTGGATTATGTTCATTCGGATGTATGGGGTCCTTCAAAAATGAGTTCTTTGGGAGGGAAGCACTATTTTGTAACCTTTGTTGATGATTTTTCCCGGAAAGTTTGGGTGTATACGATGAAGACCAAGGATGAAGTGTTTGAGGTATTCCTCAATTGGAAAAAGATGGTGGAAACTCAGACTGATAAAAAGGTCAAACGTCTCCGTACAGACAATGGTGGAGAATTTAGGAGTGGTCCATTTCAGAAATTTTGTGAGGATGAAGGCATTGTCAGACATTTCACTGTCAGACATACACCACAATAGAACGGAGTGGCAGAACGCATGAATCGGACTTTGCTGGAGAAAGTTCAGTGTTTGTTATCCAATGCTGGGTTGGGTAAAGAATTTTGGGCTGAGGCTGTGACGTATGCGTGCCATCTCGTTAATCGTCTACCATCTACTGCTATTGATGGTAAACACCATTTGAGAAATGGTTTGGAAAGCCTGCTGCTGATTATGATTCCTTACATGTGTTTGGTTCCACTGCATATTATCATGTTAAGGAATCAAAGTTGGATCCTAGAGGAATAAAAGTTGTGTTCATGGGGATCACCTTTGGTATAAAAGGCTATCGCCTTTAGTGTCCAGAAATAAAGAAAATAATCTTTAGCAAGGATGTCACCTTTGATGAATCTACCGTGTTGGAAAAGGTGAATGCAGAACAGCAGGATGGTACTCCCAAACAGGTGGAGTTTGAAAAGTTTGTTGTCCCAGCAGATCAAGAAACTCTTGATCATTCTCCTACGGTAGAAGGAGATTTTGAAGAAGAGGAAGTTCAACCCCAAGAACTTCTACAGCAACTTGAATCAATTGCAACTAGCAAACCAAAGAGGACAATCAGAAAGCCTGCTCGCTTTGATGATATGGTGGCTTGTGCATCTGCAATTGCCACTGATGATGTTCCTACCACTTATATTGAAGCAGTTAAAGGACCAGAGAAAGATAAGTGGAGGATTGCCATGAGTGAAGAAATGCAGTCCCTTCATAAGAATCAAACATGGGAACTGGCCAGTCTCCCGAAGGGAACGAAGGCAATTGGATGCAAATGGGTATTTGCAAAGAAAGAAGGATTTCCTAGCCAAGGTGATGTTCGCTACAAAGCCAGATTGGTGGCCAAAGGTTACGCTCAGAAGGAGGGCATTGAGGTATTTTCTCCAGTTGTAAAACACTCCTCCATTAGGATTTTGTTGGCTTTGGTAGCACAGTTGGATTTTGAACTAGTTCAGTTGGATGTAAAACTGCATTTTTACATGGAGACTTGGAAGAGGAAATCTATATGACTCAGCCAGAGGGATTCAAAGTTGCTGAAAATGAAAATTTGGTTTGTAAACTTCAAAAATCGTTGTACGGATTGAAGCAATCTCCGAGGCAGTGGTACAAGCGATTTGACAAGTTTATGATGGGAATTGGGTACACAAGAAGCAAATACGATCATTGTGTGTATTTGCACAAGCTACAAGATGGATCCTTCATATATCTTCTACTGTATGTTGATGATATGTTGATTGCCTCCCCGAGTTTAATAGAAATTGAGAAGTTGAAGACTCATTTGAAAAGGGAGTTCGAGATGAAGGATCTAGGTGAGGTGAAGAAAATTCTCGGCATGGAGATTTTCAGAGATAGAAAATTGAGGAGGCTTTGTTTGACTCAGAAACAATATCTGAGTAGGATGTTGAGGCGTTTTGGCATTGATAAAAAGTCAAAACCAGTTACTACTCCGTTTGCTCCTCATTTTAAGCTTAGCGCCACTGTCACCTAAGTCTGAAGCAGAACGGGAATACATGTCAAAAGTACCGTATGCAAATATTGTTGGTAGCTTGATGTATGCTATGGTGTGTATGAGGCCTGATATTTCCCAAGCAGTGGGGGTTGTGAGCAGGTATATGCATGATCCTGGAAAGGAACATTGGAAAATTTGAAGATTGGTTTTTTGTGACCCCGTTTGACAAGGAGATTGAAGATTTTGGAAATTCGCCAAGGTGGAGATTTGTTGAATTGTGGTGAAGAAATGACTCATTTCCCTTTGATAATGAAAGAGCAATTTGTCCCACATAGGAAGAATTTTGTAAAGGGCCATCCCTTTTCCTATAAAAGGGGATCCACCCTTTAGTTGTTTGATATCCCTTAGCCTCTCATCTTTGGCTATTCTTCTTTTCTCCTCTATAGTTTTGTATATTTCACTTTTGGTCCTTTCTTTTGTGTAGTGAAATATTTTGGTGGGGTCCGAGAACGTAGGCTAAATTAGCCGAACCTCGTTAAATTTGGTGTTCTTTATTTTGTGTTATTCTTCAAGTAGTCATTGTTAGTTATAGTTGTAGTGTTATATTGTGCTATTAAATTCGTCTCGTTAATTCTGTCGAGGAGGTTGGGTTTTAAGCGCGACCGTTGTGACGCCTCCAATCTTTCCTGGGAATTCAATCTAGTGTGGTTTTCTAGTACAATATTTCCCTCGCAATTTCTATATTTGGTGGAATATGACTCTGAGTTCCACAACAGTATTTGTGTAAACTCATATTTACTATGAAATGAGAATGGGTGGTTAATGAGGGGCTGATTTGTAGTTATAAATATTGCATGTGAAATTCTTGTTTCTTGTGACTTATTAATCTTGTTTACTCATAATTAACTGATTGTTGAACAGTGAAGACAAAATAAATGGATTGGTTTAATCTTTTGCTAGTGTGATTATCTTAGGCGTCTGGCTACCGGAAGTTCCTTAACTTAAAAATTGTCCAGAAACTGTATATATTATTCTTCTATGAAAAATTAGTTAGTCTGATAAATAGTGTTATTTGCCGCTATAGATTGAATCCCTCGGAACAAGTAACTTGAATGTTTCGTCATTATAATTGTTGGAGTCGAGGTAAGTGATTCTTGACATTTTTCTATTGTTATTCTTATATAAAATGTATATGTATATCACGGATTCTCGACATGTTCAGATGTCAGAGATTCAACTGTGCTACCTGTTGAAGCAAAATGGATCACGTGTTTAGGCTTAATTCTAAAGAAAACGTACAATCTACCCATGATGTTTTTGTTTCCTAGTTGAACTATGTTACTAAAGGAATTCTATAAACTGAAAATTTAATTCCACAGATTTAAAAAAATAAACTAAAAATATATAAATTTTGAAAGAAAACAAAGTCCAGTAGGTTTTAGACAGAAATTTCTTTTAAGAAAATATTTTAACAAACCAATAACACCCTTAGTCTTGTGGTAACAACTCAAAAATTGAAATTTCACCTATATATATATATATATATAGATATAAACATAAAGTCTAGATTGATTAATTTTATAGCATGTTGAAAACTTATCAAGATTTCCCTAATGACTAAAGACACTATTTTAAAACTCCAGTAGAAGTTTTGAAATTTTACTAAATATATAAGTTGTCAAATCATGCCACAAAAGTAAATTTTCTAATTCCAACACAGTTTCTAGCAGTCCCGCTCTGTGAATTTATATAGAACAAGAAAATTAATAGCATTTTGCTTTGGTATTTGATATATATAAAATTGGAGCGTTCCACCAGGTCGTAGATTTTCTTCACTATCTATCTATCTATATCTATTAAAGCAATTGGTTAATTCCTTATTTTCAAATCAAGTGTAATTGAGTTAAAAATATTAACCTTCAATTTAAGGGTAGATTTGGTACAATAATTAATTATCCTAATGGAATTTGGCAAAAGCATGCATAGAAATTCATTAATTAATTTGGTTAAAGTGATTAATAATTTACAAGTCTCAGTTAGGTTTGAATAAAACATTATTGAGACCAACATCAATAATATTATTGATAAGGGGCACTCTCAATCCTAGCGGCTCATGAATCAAATTTGGATTAGGTGAAAGTTACCTATAAGACAGATACCACATTTGGATAAGATACAATTTTGCAATAATATAGCAATTGGATTTTATTAGGAGAGGAGTGAAAGAGAGAGGCGTCCCCACACCATCAAATTGCTTGAAATGGAGGGGGATTGTTGGTCTCCAAGAGTGATTCTATCAAGTACGAATACCAGCAATACATTGTTGCATTAAGGTGATTGAATTGTCTTTTTTTTTTTTACTATCACACCCCTACATCGAAATGAAGTACGAGAAACTTGGACTATTGATCTTAATCCACCATTAAAGTATCTAGAAAACAATAATACTTGATATTTTTCCAACTCCCTCACTTGAATCAGATCCAAAACTTGATATTTATTTTTGTCTTAGACACTTGATATTTTCCGCGTTATTTAAGTGTTAAGAAAAACATAAGAATCAGAGAAGAGCGAAAAACTTGATGGTGAATTAAAAATTTGTTGGCAAAGTATAGTTTTCAAAAAAATTCGCCTTTCATTCATTTACATGAATGCGGCATTCATATATTTAATATATTTATTAATATTTCGGAATGACAAATAAAATATCAAAATGTAATAAAATATTTAAATGATTAAAAATTATATATTAGTATTTGTGATGTCTAAGTACATAACATATTAAAATTATATCTTAATCCCCAATATACGGAAGGTTAATCGGGTAGTTCGGCATTTCTATCATATCTTCAAGTTTAGGAGATTTAATATTAACTCAGCATGGACAAAAGTTTTTGGCATTAATATTAACTCAGCATGGGTCAAATTCTAGAAGTTTGACACAATTCTAAAATCACATTTGAGCAAGAGAGCTTTTAAGAAAAGTCTTAAAAATGAAATTCTCTTAACTCAATTTCAAATAGATCTATGGTTTTCAAGGCAACAACCAAGGTGTTCATTTGGGGCGCATCAAATATTTATAAAATGAATACAAATTTATGATTCTACTCCTTCCTATATGAGTAATGAGTTGGACAAAGCTTTAGTATTTATAAATTGATAAAGAGAATGGGGTCCCTTCTTTAACTCCAAATGGTCCAAATGTTCTCTGGTTGGTCTCAAGCGCGAGTGACCTGATAATTGGGCTACCTGTAAGACCCAAAGTCTTGTGGTAACAATTCAAAAATTGAAATTTCACCTATATATATTTAGATATAGATATAAACATAAAGTCTAGATTGATTAATTTTATAACATGTTGAAAAATTATCAAGATTTCCATAATGACTAAAGACACTATTTTAAAACTCCAACAAAAGTTTTCAAATTTTACTAAATATATAAGTTGTCAAATCATGCCACAAAAGTAAATTTTCTAATTCCAACATAGTTTCTAGTAGTCCCACTCTGTGAATTTTATATAGAACACGAAAATTAATAGCATTTGGCTTTGGTATTTGATATATATAAAATTGGTTATACAAAAATATTTATCTATCTTTCTATATTTATATATATATTAAAGCAATTGGTTAATTCCTTTTTTTCAAATCAAGTGTAATTGAGTTAAAAATATTAACCTGCAATTTACGGGTGGATTTGGTCTAATAATTAATTATCCTAACGGAATTTGGCAAAAACATGCATAGAAATTCATTAATTAATTTGGTTAAAGCGATTAATAATTTACAAGTCTCAATTAGGTTTGAATAAAATGTTATTGAGACCAGCATCAATAATATTATTGATGAGGGGCAGTCTCAATCCTAGCGGCACATGTATCAAATTTGAATTAGGTGAAAGTTACCTAGAAGACAGATACCACATCTGGAACAAATGATTTTCGCATGAGTTTTAACACTACATATGTCACGCCCCAAACCCCGAGCTCATGACAACCGCCGCAAGCTTTTGAGAACATCCCAAAAGCCTACAAGGCTAACCTAACAACAACATTGTATAGAGCATCTATACCTAAAAATATATGAAATACGATATTACCCATTCCACTATCAACTTAAAAGAACAACAACTCAATTGTCCATTAATAATAAAATTCTCCATAAATTCAAATAGATACGATTCTCCCAAAGACTATCTAAATTGAAATTATCCAAACCAAAGTCTACTATCCTTGGATAAAGTTAAAGGAAAAAAAAATATATAAACAACTACTTATTGAGCTCCATAAGATTTGGTCAACCAACGTCAAAACTTCTCCTCTCCACTAAGTCTGGGTATCTGAAAAAGAATATTAATAAAAGAATGAGCTCGACGGCCCAGTAAGCAATTCTATCACTCAACCAGTCGGATCTAGCAAGCATTAAAATAATATTTTAATTTTCTCACGAGTATACAATAAGGTCGCACATAATTTTCACTAGAAATTCACTTTAAAAGAATAATATTTGAAGAAATCAATTTAAAAGAAATATCAAATCTCCACACACAATCACCAAGCAAAAACCAACACATAAAACAATCATGGTCAGGGACAAGTTTAACCCCCCTGTCTTAGGTCCTGGTACAGGCATAACCCCTCTGTACTGGGTCCTGGTATAGGCATAACCCCCCTATACTGGGTCCTGGTATAGGCACCACCCCTCTATATTGGGTCACTGACCAACACTCACATACTCGGTTGACCATCTCCTATTCCGGAATAGTCAATGATGTAATGGTCTCACAATGGGTTTTTAAAAACAACCTCCACAATAACCACGTTTACAAAACCCCATATCAATCACATACAAAAAAGTATCGCTTTGCACTTTTCAAATCCAAGTTCAAGAGACTCAAATCATTCATGTTTCCATATACATACATATATACACTTGCACGATCCAAATTATGAAAATCACACACACACCTGAAAATAATAGATATATAATTTTATATAACTAGAAGAGTGAAGAATCACTTACCTCGATTAAATCACCCTAAGCTAATTGCGAAACCGTCAAATGTTCCTTGGTGTGTCCTCACCCAAATCTAGATAATTTGAATCTGTAAGTTAATTAATAGTATCATTATCAGTAAATTAATAAAGTAGTAAATCAACCCCTGTCGTCTAATTAACCTAAAGCTGTAAGACCTATTGGGAAGAATCTGGAAGGAGAGACCCATTTAACCTTATCTAATCTATATTCTCAATATAAACATTTATCCATCAACTAAAGAAATTCTCGTCCACACATCAGCTAAGAAATTAGGACCATAAATGCTCACTTCTACACCATTATAGTACCTCTGTATTTACATAATAAAAGCCCAAATTACATGAAACAGGCTTCTGAGATTTTTTTCCGAGTACATACACATATAAGAGGCAATATATACGGATTGTGTATATATATATATATCCACCACACCTGTGCCATTCGTTTAGCAAAAAGAAGTATTTTGTTGAAGTTGATGACCCCACTAATCACCCACAACATCTTATTTTAACACCGCTTAAACCTTTGACCAGTTGACAAGAAATTATATAATAACAACTCACAAAAGAAATTGAACACAATTCTTGGAGAATCTGTTTGACTAACCAGTTAAGAAAAGAGGTCACAATTGATTTTGGCCAAGGTTTCTCCTCCACGTTCCCTCTCTGTCAAAGTAGGCGTGTTTCTCCAATCCCCTTCTCTTATTTGTTCTTTTTGCTTTTCTTTTCCAGCCGACTAATCTACTTACATTAACCTATTGTATAATTCTAATTTGGTAGTGATTAGGGTTGACATTGATAATTACCCATATTACCCTTTGATAACTAGCACGGCAACTAAGTCCACAAACACATGATTTAATTGCATAACATAAATTAATAATATAAATTCCGAGTCTTACATTCATCCCCCCTTAAAGAAGTTTAGTCCTCTAAACTTATCATACCTGGATTAGTTAACAGTTGAGGGTATTGATCTTTGATTTCCTCTTCAAGCACCCACGTCGCCTCTCGCTCGGAATGATTGCTCCATTGCACTTTGACATAAAGTATCACACGAGTCCGCAAAATTTTCTCTTGTTTGTCTAGAATCTTGACTGGAAATTCATTAAAGGTCAAATCTTCTCTCAATTGTATGGGCTCATATTCCATTACATGACTCGGATCTGAAATATACTTCCTCAGCATTGAGACATGAAATACATTATGTACGCCTGATAGCTGTTATTATATGCAAATTCCACCATAGGCAAATGTTGTTCCCAAGAACCTTTTAGGTCCAAAATGCATGCTCTCAACATATCCTCAAATGTCTGAATAGTTCTCTCAGACTGCCCATCTGTCTGAGGGTGAAAAGCTGTGCTAAAGTGCAAGTTAGTTCCCAATGTCATATGCAGACTTTGCCAAAAACAAGAGACAAATCGAGGATCCCTGTCAGATACAATGGTACAAGGAACTCCATGCAGTTTCAAAATTTCCTCCTCATACAATTCGGCTAACCTCTCTAAAGGTGTACTTTCCTTAATCGGTATGAAATGAGCTACTTTTGTTAACCGATCCACGATAACCCAAACAACAGTATTACCCCTCTGTGTTCGGGGAAGTCCCGGAACAAAGTCCATGGTGATGTGTTCCCATTTCCACTCTGGAATGGGAAGGGGTTGTAACTCTCCTGCTCTCTCCTTACGTTCCGCCTTAACTCGCTGGCAAACCAAACATTTCGAGACATACTCAGCTATTTCTCGCTTCATATTGTTCCGCCAGAAAGTTTGTTTTAAGTCTTTGTACATCTTAGTACCACCAGGGTGAACCGTATAACCACTACTATGGGCCTCTTGAAGAATCTCGTCTTTTAGTGATGCATCACTTGGTACACACAATCTATCCTGAAACGTCAGATGACCCTCTTTGTGAAGCACAATTTCCGATTTAACACCCTTCTCGAGGTTCTTTAGAGTCTTCTGCAAATGGGGATCCTTGGCTTGAGCCAATCGGATTCTCTCAATCAAGGTAGGCTCGAGTCTCGTGTTAGCTAATTGCGCTACAGCTCCTCGCACTCTCACATCTAGTTGCAGTTTATCAAAATCCTCTAGTATATGTCTCTGTGAGGTCATAAGAGTTGCCAAGTTCCCCGCAGTCTTTCTACTCAATGCATCTGCTACAACATTAGCTTTTCCGGGGTGATAACTGATTGTCAAATCATAGTCATGAAGTAGCTCCAACCATCGCCTCTGTCTCATGTTCAACTCCTTTTGAGTGAAAATATACTTCAAACTCTTATGATCAGTGAAAATCTCACATCTTTCCCCATAAAGGTAATGTCTCCAAAGCTTTAATGCAAACACAACAGCAGCCAATTCTAAGTCATGCGTAGGATAATTCTGCTTATGAGGCTTGAGTTGTCTAGAATCATAAGCTACAACTTTGTTCTTTTGCATCAACACACACCCTAGTCCCCTTTTTGAGGCATCACAATAAATGGAATAAATTTCACCAGAAGAGGGAAGTGTAAGCATTGGAGCAGAAACTAACCTCTCTTTCAATTCCTGAAAACTCTATTCACATTCTTCTGTCCACTCAAACTTAACTCACTTTGGAGTTAAACGGGTCAAAGGTACAGCAATTCGAGAAAACCCTTCGACAAAGCGTCTGTAGTAGCCTGCCATTCCCAAAAAGCTACGACCCTCGGTAACAGTTATCGGCCTGCTCCACTCTACTACTGCTTTAATCTTTTGAGGATCCACTAAAACATCCTGTTCATTGATCACATGGCCAAGAAAACATACATTGTACAGCCAAAACTCACACTTCTTTAGCTTCGCATATAACTCGTTTTCCCTCAAGATCTGTAGAACAAGTCTTAATTGCTTCTCATGTACTTCTTTACTCCTTGAGTAGATAAGGATGTCGTCAATTGCTTTAATATATATCTAAATATATATATATATAGATATATATTAAAGCAATTGGTTAATTCCTTATTTTCAAATCAAGTGTAATTGAGTTAAAAATATTAACCTTCAATTTAAGGGTGGATTTGGTACAATAATTAATTATCCTAACGGAATTTGGCAAAAGCAAGCAGAGAAATTCATTAATTAATTTGGTTAAAGAGATTAATAATTTACAGGTCTCAATTAGGTTTGAATAAAACATTATTGGGACAACATCAATAATATCATTGATAAGGGGCAGTCTCAATCCCAGCGGCACATGATCAAATTTCAATTAGGTGAAAGTTACCTATAAGACAAATAGCACATCTAGATAAGATAGAGTTTTGGAATAATATAGCAATTGGATTTCTTTAGAGGAGTGAAAGAGAGAGGTGTGCCCACACCATCAAATTGCTTGAAATGGAGGGGGGTTGTTGGTCTCCAAGAGTGATTCTATCAAGTACGAATACCAGCAATACATTGTTGCATTAAGGTGATTGAATTGTTTTTTTTTTTTTTTTTTTTACTATCACACCCCTACACCGAAATGATATATGAGAAACATGGACTCTTGATCTTAATCCACCATTAAAGTATCTAGAAAACAATAATACTTGATATTTTTCCAACTCCCTCACTTGAATTAGAACCAAAACTTGATATTTATTTTTGTCTTAGAAACTTGATATTTTCCGCGTTATTTAAGTGTTAAGAAAAACATAATAATTAGAGAAGAGCGAAAAACTTGATGGTGAATTCAAAATTTGTTGGCGAAGTATGATATTCAAAAAAATTCGCCTTTCATTCATTTATATGAATGTGGCGTTCATATATTTTATATATTTATTATTATATCCGAATGACAAATAAAATATCAAAATTTTATAAAATATTTAATTGATTAAAAATTATATGTTAGTATTTGTGATGTCTAAGTACATAACATATTAAAATTATATCTTAATCCCCAATATACGGAAGGTTAATCGGGTAGTTTGGCATTTCTATCATATCTTCAAGTTTAGGCGATTTATGATCCTTAAATCATGAAGGGCCAATCAATTTGTTCTACTTGGACAAAAAGGTTTTGGCATGAAGGGCCAATCAATTTAGTATCTAATTCTTTACATGGTGTTGGTCCCAAGTGGCATACGAAAGGGTCTAGAAGGGGGGGGGGGTTGAATAGACCCTTAAGTCTTTTTCGACTTAAAAAAGATTTCGTATTAAACGTATTTGGACGCTTGAAATGATAGGCGCTTGAAGAGTGTGACGCTTCACCTTAGCGTTCACATAAGATATTTGAGACTTTGTGAAGCGTCTAATGAAGACTGTTTTATAAAGTTAACTTAGACTTCAGGAATTGAATACTTTGACCTTGTAGGTTAAGCGTTTAGTTCTTTTAATCAGGGTTAGCACAGCGAAATGATTTTGGAGTCTTCTCTTTGAAAGTTTTAGCGTCACAAGATGTTTCTTAGGTGCTTAGCTTTTGATTGTGTTTTACTTATGCAATGATATGATAGATGAATGAAATGACTGAAAAGTAAATAACACAATATTTGTAAGGTTCGTTGGGTGGTGTAATCCCAACTACGTCCTTCTTCTCCTTTGCACTTGGAGGCAATCCACTAAAATGATTCTCAAAGAATCACACAGAATCTTCTACAAATTAGGGAGAGATGGATGTCGATGACTTGAGCTCCTTGATCACACAGATTTCTGCTTCAAATCACTTCAACCCTCTTGCTTCTTTCACCCAGAAATGATGCAAGTATCCAACTTCGACTTCACACAGATCGCGAGGCTTGGATGGGATTTTCTAAAAGGTTTGTTTGATTTTGATGAAGTTCAAACAACTTGGTAATATCTCAGTAGGAATCTGGTTTCTTCAAAAAGAATGTTTGAGATATTTGTTGACTGTCTCAGGAATATAAGAAAAGCAATTTGGATGTTTCTTGAAGTTTCTGGCTTTTCTGAGAATTTAAGGAATGAGATTTTAATGCAACAGCAATTTGGCTTTGATAAAATTGTTGCCCTTTTTTTTTGTTTGTTGTTGAAGTCCTATTTATAGGTATTCTTGGAGAAAGTGTCCGTTTGACACATGCACTGGCGCGTGTCTCTCACTTTCGCGAGTGAACAGCTTTTGTCCTTTTTCCTGAAAATCTGCTGCACGAAAGTTGGTGCTGCAGTCTGAGATAGTTGACAGTCCAATAGGGTGGCTTCTCCGTACGTCTGACATTGCTTATCATATTAAATGCTCTTATCAACATTTAATGCATTTGAAATTAATACCCGTTGGTATTTAATGCTTTGAGAATATTTGCATTAAACTCCTTCTGGACTTAGAAGTAAATTCAGGTGAAATCACTTCTGTCCCATAAGGTAACGCTTGATATAGCTGGCCAAAGTGGACGCTTGGAGACTGTATCTATCTTCTGAGATTAGGCGCTTGAGTCTTCGAACTTTACCACTGATAAAACTCACTCAGAAATCATCAGACGCTCAGCCTAAGACTATTTTGCCTAACTCTCTAAAGTAAGATAACGAAGCCTAATAAATCTATTACAAGTCTAACGCTTCAAAGCCTATACAAGTTTTCTATGAAAATAAACTTACAACTTTTTTTTTGAGGTCTAACAAAAACTTAATTGTCATCATCAAAACTTCTAACATGAAATTCCTAACAATTTCCCCCTTTTTGATGATGGCAATACTTACTCTTTTATAGTTCAAGAGTTAGATAGCCAAAAGTAAAAGTTAGCTTTGATCAGTAAACGTTAGTTAAAGTTAGTTACGCTTCAACGAGATGTTTCAGCAAGAAAAAAATGCATTTCATATTTATCGAGAATTACAAGCATTTTTACAGCTGAATATTTAAAGATATAAGAGACAAGAATATAGATAATGTAAAATCAGAAAGCTTTAATGACTTGGTCTAACTCTGTATCGCTTGGACATTTCAGCTCGGATAGCTTCAGTCAGATTGTCTTCCAAGATCATCATTGCTTCATGATCTTTGTTGATGATAAGCTTGTTTTCTTCTTGTTGTCTCTTTTTGAATACTTTAAAGTGATTATCCCAGTCAGTTGGGTCGATACCAATGTACCTTAGGCAGATTCGAAAAGCTTGGCTAAAATCAGTCATTTTTCTTTCTTCAGCTAAGATCTGTGGATCTGTAGGTTCTGAAATGGATGTTCTCTGAAGAGGAATGTCAAACTGTTCAAGCAGTGCTCTTGTAGGAATTGGTAGGTTTGGATATAACGCTCTAGGAGGTTCCCTTAGTGTACTACTGGGCGCTCCGGATGAACTTTGTTTCAGAACAGTTATCCAAGACGGGAGATTAAGCGCAGACTTAGAAGGAGGCATTTGACGCTTAGGAGACGGAGGATCTTCAACTTTTGAACTGGACGCTTTCCGCTTTTCTCCTTTCTTCTTCTCTTCCCCCTTATTGCCATCATCAGATTTTAGGAAGTGGTTTGTGAGTACACTTACCTGATGAGCAATCTGAGATAAGGAATCTGTGATGTCATCCAGACGCTTGTCGAAGCGTTCCTGCATAACAAGAAGCTTAGCGCTGGTGGCGTCATTCACAGAGATCTCAAGGGTTGCAAGGCGCTTTTCAAGTTCTTCTTTCATGGCAAGTTGGGTTGCGTGGGCAGCATCCTGCATTTCTTGAAAGTCTTGTTTGCACTCACCAACTGCCGCTTGAGCTGAACTACGCATATGAGCAATCTGAGCGCTCATTACGTGAGTTTCAATCTTTGCCAGGTCTTCCTTAATCCAATGGAGAGATTCTTCACTCTGAGTAGCTTGAGCGCTAATTGTCTCCAAAACAGATTTAAGCAGGGGACCGAAGGCTTGACTCTCATCTGATTGAACCGCTTGAGGAGCTGGTCGCTTGAACCGTGATGAGTGTTTGAGAGAGTCAAAAGGAACTTGATAGGCTGGATCAAAAACAGTACCTCGAATATCCAGGGAAGTATCTTCAGCACTATCAATGGTAGCATGTTCAGGAGCGTCAGGAATACTGGTATCTGCAGATTTGGACGCTTCAGATGTCTCAGCAGGCGCTTCCTCAAGCGTTGACTCAGGCTGGCGAAAGTCAGTGAATTGGAAGTTCCAGCTTGCTGAGTCGGCATAAGAGGTGGATGTAGAATCCAAGAGTTCAATGAGTCTGGTCCTGGACATACAAGTACCGGAGATAAATGTGCGAAGAGGACTATCAATGGCCCTGATGTACATTGGACCAATGATATCCAGCACATGATCTGGGAAAACTTTGGACGGCGCTTGAGCGATGGAGAATAGTGAATCTGTGCAGTGAGTTCTGGAAAATCCAATCAAGCAATCTGAGGGAAGAGATGCAGGACGTCGATGTGTAGGCACACAGTCCGCATAGTACTCTTCAAGATACGGATAAATGGCTTGAGCGAGCTCTTGATTCCTTTCAAGCAGAGAAAGAACATACTCATAGTGATTGAGTACCTCACTGCGAATGGAAGGGAGCAGCGGATATCCTTTGAATGAATTGATCACTGAGCCGTTCCAAGATCTGAGATTGGCAGTGAAGATTTTATCAAAGAGAGATACGGGAGATAGAATCTTTACCATCAGATTGAAGTTTTCTTCACAGTGGCTTGGAGCAAGATTTAAGCACCGTTCACCAACTGTACCACTGGAGGACGCTTGAGCATTAAACCGAAGAGGGGTGAGGGATAATCTCTGAAGTTCTTGACGTAGACATTGTTCTATTTGATGTCTAATAATTGGGAGCTTGAGAACAGGTCCGAGTCTTTGTTGACGCTTCAGGAGGCAATACTTGGCGAATTGACGCTTCTTGTCATGCATGCCTATGCCGAAAAGATGGGGAGCTTGGACTAACTCTGGGAAGGTGTGTTTATGTCCCATGTACGCTTCAACCCAATTTACTTCATTTATACAGAAGTCTGTGCCAGCAGTCACCATAGCACGAATACCTTCAAGATGAATATCTCTTATGGCTTCAAAGCGGTGCTTATCAGGCTGATAGTTGGCATTCCAGACGCTGTCAAAGTAAGCATCAGCTTCAGTCTGGAGCAGATCGGTCAACGATTCAAGGCGCTCACCAGCATGAATCTCTTTATTTTTCCATAGACAGAGAGGACGGACCGATGCAAGATTTTCAGGGCTGTGAGCCGTCTGAGGGAAATGTGTGTAACCTTCTCTGTTCAAGACTGACTCTGAGGGATTGAGAAAGCTAGGACGGAGAGGATCATACACACGAACAGTGTAATCCCTTAGCGCGAACCCAGTTGGTCTGCTGTGGCCATTATCAAGATAGTAAGCCACATCCACGGCACATCTAGGAGGTCTGTCTCCTGGTCTGTCTAGAACGGTTGCTTTGATTGCGCTGTCAAAGTCAATCAGTCTTGCAGCGTCAGCTTCTGCAGCAATATATCTTTCTATATTATATCCTGCAGGAATGAAATCTTCGTCGAGCGCTGGGGGCATATAGTTAATTGAATGATCAATTGTCTTCAGCGGATCGAGTTGAAAGAAGTGACGAGGAGCTCTAACGTCTTCAGCAGCGTTCTGACCTTCTGAACGTGCCTCTGTTAAAGTAGCAGGTTCCTCAGGTTCAATTGCAGCTACTTCAGCGGCAACATCTTGAGCGATAGCTACAACTCCAGTCAGGTCAACATCCAACAGAACATCTGTGGACACTTCAGCAGCAGCTGGAACTATAGCCTGAGAACTAAGCTCAACAGCAGTTTCTGGAGCGCTTGGCTCAACAACAACATCTAGAGCGCTTGGCTCAACGACAACTTGAGCGCTTGGCTCAACAGCAACATCTTGAGCGCTTGGCTCAACGACAACTTGAGCGCTTGGCTCAACAGCAACATCTTGAGCGCTTGGCTCAACGACAACTTGAGCGCTTGGCTCAACAGCAACATCTTGAGCGCTTGGCTCAACTGTCTCAGGCTCTTCAGGAGTAGCTTGACGCTTGCTAGTCCTGGAACGCTTAAAGATTTTCTTAATGTTGACTCCTTCAACTAGTTTAGCCGGAGGAGCGGGAGGATCAACAGCTGGTTCTTCAAAGTCTATTTGCTTAATGATCCCTTCTAGCTTTCGTCTTTTGAGAGGCAACTTGTCCTCGGCATCCTCATCAGTTTCCTCATCAATCTTTTGAGAGGGGACGGCAATTTTAACTTTGGGTTTTCTGGGGGCTCTCTTCTTCGTTGCTGCTGGACGCTTCACAGCTTCCTCTGGCACTGGTCTCTCAGCCTTTTGAGCAAGCAGTTGGCGTTCTTCCAGCCGCTCAGATAGGGGTCTAGCCGCACCACTGACTTTTGGAGGATTGAACATATTGGTCAGAATCCTTTTTCCCAACAACTTGGACTTATTCAACGGAAGTCCAGACGAGTACACACAATTCGATTTAAACAAGATGTCACTCAGGATGAGTCCATAAGGCTTATTTGAAGCGCTTAGACTGTCCCGAAACCGTCCGAAGATGTACTCACTCCAGTTGATTTTGATGTTGAAGAGTATAGCAACCATCATCTGAAATTGAACAGGATTTACCTTATCAAAGGTTCCCACGCGGCATTCTATGATCTTGCTGCAGAAATCAGCCAATAACCGGTATTTGGACACCAGGTCTTTCTTCTCGAAGTACTGAGTGTACGGAACATCGTCGTACGCACTCATGATTGCCCATGCTTCCTTAATTTGTTTCAACGTAACAGAATCCAGTGCCTCACCCTCATTAGGCAAATTGAAGTTCTTGGCAATGGTGGAAGCAGATAGGATGAATTCCTTTGGAGACTCCTTCTTGGAGAAGGGAATTTGACAAGAGATGGACTTCTTGTCCTCTGAAAGTGTAGCAGTCTTCCAGAAAGTTTCAACTTCAGTAGGAAACATATAAGAGTATTGGGTTAAGAAGGGTTTGAGCCCAGCTTGGACGACCATGTCCATTATGTCCGTCAGGTTGATCTGAGTTTGTTCATATAGAAATTTCCAGTCGACAACAAGACCTTCAGTTACCTTGATGGTAATTTCAGCAGAAGTAGATGATGATTTCTTTGGTGCCATTTTTTGTTTAAAACGAAGAAGATGGACTGAGATTTTCTGTTGTATTGAGAGAGATAAAGAGAGATTTGCAGATATGCGTGAATAGAAAGTAAGTCACTTTTTCTGCAGAGTTTGTGTTTTAAATGATACAGTAAAGAGTTTTGAAACTTGTGTTATGTAGTCTGAGTAGGATTTAAACACGTGTAATAACTGTTGAATCTTAGCCATAAATTTATTAACTGCGGACGCGAGTTTTGTGTAAAAGAGAGAAGTTACATTTGGTAATTCTCATATATAAAGATTTGACATCCGAGTTAAAGAAAAATTAACGTTTGGTATTTTCAGAGTGTAACACACGCGCATGTTTGTACACTGACACGTACATAAACACGTG
This sequence comes from Buddleja alternifolia, assembly GCA_019426215.1. NCBI lineage: Eukaryota > Viridiplantae > Streptophyta > Magnoliopsida > Lamiales > Scrophulariaceae > Buddleja > Buddleja alternifolia. The sequence goes on from CM033395.1 coordinate 11,867,723, forward strand.
CTATCTCTGAACCGTCATTTTTAAAAAATTTGAGTACCCGCCAGTTTGATGTGATAGAGGCGTGTGAGTAGAGTACAAAATAGACCTTTGAGTCTACCCACGACCTTGAAAGAAGTTTGAAAATTTTATGCATGGCTTGTAACGAAAATATTTTATAAATTTTGATAAACTATTCAGCGCTTAGCTGATAAATGGACGCTTGAAGTCAAAAGACTTTTCAATATTTTGAGCATTCAATATTTTATGCAAACATAGAGCTGAGCGTTGATGATTATGCATCTGAAAATTTTTATCATTGACGCTTACAGTTATGATCAAGTAAAAATAATTTTTTTTTTTTTTAAAGAATATTGTGAGATATAACTTAAGTGGATTCCCCCTAAATTATATGCCTAATAAAATATGATGCTTCATGATCAAGCGTTTAAATCAATCATACCTAGTTCACTTCTCAAAGTGAGAAAACGTTGTTCATTGAGTGCTTTGGTGAAGATATCTGCCAGTTGTTTGTCAGTTCCAATGAAGTGCATGGAGATATCTTTCTTTTGAACGTGGTCACGAAGGAAATGGTATCTAATGTCAATGTGTTTGGTTCTTGAATGAAGAACAGGGTTTTGAGTCATGGCTAAAGCGCTTTGGTTATCACAATGAATGGGAGTTGGTCCTAAGATTGTTCCGTAATCTCTAAGTTGTTGCCTCATCCATAGAACTTGTGCACAACAACTTCCTGCAGCTACATACTCAGCTTCGGCTGTGGAGGTAGCTATGGATTGTTGTTTCTTGCTATGCCATGAAACTAACCTATCACCTAAGAATTGACAAGTACCACTAGTGCTTTTACGATCTATTTTGCAACCTGCAAAATCTGCATCTGAGTAACCGATTAGTTCAAAAGGAGAATCCCTGGGATACCATAAGCCCACATGTTGTGTGCCTTTTAGGTATTTAAGGACTTTCTTGGCAGCAGTCAAGTGTGACTCTTTAGGATCAGCTTGGAATCGTGCACACATACATACCGAAAACATAATATCAGGTCTACTGGCAGTGAGATAAAGAAGTGATCCTATGATACCTCTATAATTAGTGATATCAACTTTCTTTCCACTTTCATCTTTATCTAACTTAAGCGTTTGGCTCATTGGAATTTTTGAATATGATGCATTTTCCATACCAAATTTCTTAATCATATCTCGTGTATATTTAGCTTGGTTGATAAATATGCCATTAGGGAGTTGTTTAACTTGTAGTCCTAAGAAGAAGGTTAATTCACCCATCATGCTCATTTCAAATTGTTCTTGCATCATTTTCGAAAATTTCTCACACAGACGCTTATTAGTAGAACCAAATATAATGTCATCAACGTAAATTTGAACTAAGAGAATATCTTCATCATTGGTAATTTTAAATAACGTTGTGTCAACGCTGCCTTTTGAAAAACCTTTACCAATAAGAAAGATAGAGAGAGTGTCATACCATGCTCGAGGTGCTTGCTTAAGCCCATAAAGTGCTTTTTCGAGCTTGTAAACCATACCCTTACCATGATTGTTGATGAATCCTGGAGGTTGCTCCACATACACTTCTTCTTGGAGTTTACCATTCAGGAAGGCACTCTTTACGTCCATTTGAAATACTGTAAACTTGTTAAACGCTGCGTACGCTAGAAACATGCGGATTGCTTCAAGACGAGCAACAGGAGCGTAAGTCTCATCAAAGTCAATGCCCTCCTCTTGGCAGTATCCTTGAGCTACGAGTCTGGCCTTGTTTCTTACAACAATGCCGTCCTCATCCATCTTGTTTCTATATACCCATCTAGTTCCAATAACTCCTTGATGAGTTGGTCTTGGTACTAGCATCCAAACTTTATTTCGCTCAAACTGATTGAGCTCTTCTTGCATAGCTTCAATCCAACTTGGATCACTTAACGCTTCATCCACTTTCTTAGGTTCCATTTGAGATAGAAAGCTTGCGAACATAGCCTCATTAAATGTAGCGGCTCTAGTTCTAACTGGTGCTTCAATATCTCCAATGATTTGCTCAGGTGGATGGTCACGTAACCATAGTCTATCTGTTTGGAAGGGGTTTTGAGAATGAACAGGCGCTTGAGAATATTCGCTTGACCATTCTCCTGCGTTGGCGCTTCAAGTTCACGATTCCTTCTTTGCTCTTGATGATCATTCTTTTCATGATCATCCGTATTTCTTACATGATAATTTAGATTGATTTCACGAGTATTCTTAGGAGGAGGCACTGAGATCTCATCATCATCGTCAGTATCTTCATCAATAGTAATTTTGGACGCTTGATGACATAGATCTTCAACTCCTACATCATTTACATTTACCTTACTCGGCTCTTGGTTAGCATCATCAAACACAACATGAATAGATTCCTCAACCTTCGATTTGATCTTATTGAGAATGCGAAAATTCTTTCCATTTTTGGCGTAGCCTAGAAAGATTCCTTCATCCGCTTTAGGATCAAAAGTCTTTAGGCTTTGGGATCCATTATTATGGATAAAACATTTAGAACCAAAGACGTGAAAGTATGAAATATTTGGCTTACGTCCTTTCCACAGTTCATATGGAGTTTTTCCATGCTGTTTGTTGATCATGCATCGATTTTGAGTGTAACAAGCAGTGTTGATCGCTTCGGCCCAAAATCTAGGAGCAAGCTTGGATTCAGCTAACATAGTCCTAGCGGCTTCCTTAAGCGTTCGGTTCCGGCGCTCAGCAACACCATTTTGTTGGGGAGTTCTGGGAGCTGAATACTCATGATGTATTCCATTTTCTGCACAAAACTTCTCAACAACCTTGTTAGTAAACTCAGTACCGTGATCGCTTCTTATTCTTGCAACCTTAAGATTTTTCAATGTTTGAAGTTGCCGAATAAGCGCTGTTAACTTGTCACATGTTTCATCTTTGGATGAAAGAAATTCCACCCAAGTAAATCTAGAGAAATCGTCTACTACCACTAAAGTATACTTTTTACCGCTTACACTGATTGTTTGAACAGGTCCAAACAAATCCATGTGAAGTAGTTCAAGTATTCTAGAAGTAGATAGATGAGGTTTTCTCTTGAAAGATGATTTAACTTGTTTACCCATTTGACAAGCGTCACAGAGGCGATCCTTATGAAATGGTCCATTTGGCAATCCCTCTACAAGATTTTGACTTATAAGCTGAGAGATTGTCTTAAAGTTGAGGTGATTCATTTTTCTATGCCATAACCAACCCATTTTAGATTCATTTTTAGCAACAAAGCATGTTGGGTTGTTATCAAGTGTTGAACCCCAATCTACCAAATATACGTTGTTATTCCTTTTTCCTTTTAGTTTAGTAGATTTAGTCTTAGCGTCGTTTATATAGCAATAGTCACTTGAGAATATGACTTCAAAGCCTTTATCGCAGAATTGACTTATGCTTAATAAATTGTGCTTTAGACCCTCAACAAAATAAACATCACTTATCATGATGTTCCCCCTATGCACAGTACCTATACCTTTGGTTTTACCTTTGGAGTTATCACCAAATACAACCTGAGGACCATTGGCAGCTTGATAGTTGATCAGAAGATCTTTGGAACCTGTCATGTGCCTTGACGATCCACTATCAAAATACCAAACAGATGTATTGACTTTAGCTCTAGGTACCTGCAATCAAAAGGGAAGTTCTATTTCTGTTTAGGTACCCATTGTTGCTTGGGTCCTTCAACATTAGTATCCTTGTTAGTGTTAATTAGAACTTTAGGAACCCAAATTTGCCTTGTCTTCATAGTAGGAATATTGGCCTTTTTGGGTTTCACCTTGTGCTGTGTGTAATTTTTGGATGTATAATAATATCCACGATTATAATAATAGTCATAATCATAATTATCATAGTATCGATAATATGATCTTGACTGTTTTGGATATCGACGCTGGTATTTCCTTGGCTCTGGCTTGGGTTGCACGTTTGGTGCTAGACGCTTAGCGCTTGATTCACAGTGACTAGATTTATCCTTAGCTTTTTGAGCGTTTGGATGAGTCTGTCTTTGTGGATCATTTGCTTTAGCCTTACCCTTGTCTGAGTTAGTTTTGACTTTCTCATTTGGCCTCTTACCATTGTCCCTTGGTTCATTTGAGTTTGACCTTGTGAACCTTTCTCAACAAAGAAAACACCCTTTCCTTTGTTGTTTGCCGTAACATTAGGTTTGTTTGGTTGTTTACCGAATTCATTGCATCCTAAACCGGTCTTTTCTCCAAACAACCTTGTTATTTCAGTCACATTGTCGAGCTTTCTGGATGCTTTGGACAACGATGAGATGAGCTGTTCTGACTTGGCAAGTCTAGCCATCAGATCAGCTTCTCTCTTGACTATTATATCAAGATCACCTCTCAATTGAATAACTTCACTCTCAAGCGATTGGTTTTTCTCAATGCACTGTTGCTGAATTTGCAACTCTGCTCTGAGCGTTACTTTATCGTTTTTGAGTGATGAAATAATAGCGAGATCATTTTGATATATTTTGGCAGCTTCTTGACATTCATTGTAATATTCTTTGACTTTGTCAAGTAATTCATCATAAGAAAGAGGAATTGATAATTCATTGATTACCTCAGGGGACGCTTCATCATCTCTGGCCATGAGACATATGAGCGCTGAGTCATCTATCGGCTCATCATCATCACTACTTTCGTCTGATGATTCTAAATCTTCAGGTGCTGATGCTGGTTCTGATTCCGCAAGCAAACCTTGTTGTCGAAGGTTGCTCCTGAATTGGTTTCTATCCAAGTAATCCTGCCTTGAGGGCTTGGATACATTTGGATAGGGACAATTTACCTGGTAGTGCCCCGGTTTCCTGCAATTATAACAAAGATTGGTTTTCATTTTTTGTTCACTTGTTAGCCTTGCAGTGTGTGGTTTTGAAACCACTGGAGCTGGGAGATTTTGAGTAGACGCTTGATATTGAGCAGGCGCTTGAGGTAAAGGAACAGAATATTGAGGCGCTTGAAACTGTTGTTGTATGGGAGAAGGCGCTTGATATGAACTTTGTCCTTGATATTAGGACCTTTTCCTTTCTTTTCATATCTCAAGAACTTCCTGAATCTATTCAGCAAAGCCAACTCTTCTTCCTCATTAATGTCCGAATTCTTTCCTTTGTTACCCGATTTGCCTTTGATTGATGCAATGAGCGCTCCAGATTCAATCACTGGATTACTCACAATGTCACTAGCAGAGTTCAACTCGAACTCAAAAGCTTTTATCTCTGAAAAGGCGTCTTCTGGAGTTAAGAGATCCAGCATGTTTGATTCTCTCATAGCTGTTGTCTTCATCAAGAATTACTTGGTAGACTTCTAAAGATCTTAACCACCATTCTCGATTCTGTAAGTCCATTCCCAACGACGTAAGTTCTGTAACAAGAGCTGTGAATCTTATATCCAATTGCTCTAGTGTTTCATTGGGTAGCATCTTAAATCCGTTAAACTTTTCCTTAGCAATGGAAAGTTTGTTTTCTTTGATTTGAGCTGAACCACCACAGATTGTAGCCAGCTTATCCCATATTTCTTTAGTCGTTTTGCAAGATTTGATTTTATTGAATAAGTTATCATTATCACCAATAGCCGTATACAGAGCGTTGCGACCAACATTGTCCAAGTTAGCTCTTCGACGCTCATCTGGAGACCATTCTTGTTTTGGTTTTTCAACGTAACCATCAGGGGTTTCTTCTGTGGCTCCAGGCGCTCTTGTGATAACTTTGTATATTTTGATTGGCCCATCTGAAATAATATCGCACATGTCATCATCGCATGAACATAAATACGTAAATGCTTTGACTTTCCATGTGTCAAAATTTGATTCTGTCAATTTGGGAACTTTAGCAAATGCCATATCTAAGCTTTAAAAAGCAACTAGATTTTGAAAGAAAAAGATCTAAACAAGCAGTTATGCTTGGAAATTTTAAAATTTCAAAAATTAACCGCTCTGATACCACTTGTTGGTCCCAAGTGGCATACGAAAGGGTCTAGAAGGGGGGGGGGGGTTGAATAGACCCTTAAGTCTTTTTCGACTTAAAAAAGATTTCGTATTAAACGTATTTGAACGCTTGAAATGATAGGCGCTTGAAGAGTGTGACGCTTCACCTTAGCGTTCACATAAGATATTTGAGACTTTGTGAAGCGTCTAATGAAGACTGTTTTATAAAGTTAACTTAGACTTCAGGAATTGAATACTTTGACCTTTGTAGGTTAAGCGTTCAGTTCTTTTAATCAGGGTTAGCACAGCGGAATGATTTTGGAGTCTTCTCTTTGAAAGTTTTAGCGTCACAAGATGTTTCTTAGGTGCTTAGCTTTTGATTGTGTTTACTTATGCAAGATATGATAGATGAATGAAATGACTGAAAAGTAAATACACAAATTTGTAAGGTCGTTGGGGGGTGTGTAATCCCAACTACGTTCTTTTCCTTTGCACTTGGAGGCAACCACTAAATGATTCTCAAAGAATCACACAGAATCTTCTACAAATTAGGGAGAGATGGATGTCGATGATTGAGCTCCTGATCACACAGATTTCTGCTTCAAATCACTTCAACCCTCTTGCTTCTTTCACCCAGAAATGATGCAAGTATCCAACTTCGACTTCACACAGATCGCGAGGCTTGGATGGGATTTTCTAAAAGGTTTGTTTGATTTTGATGAAGTTCAAACAACTTGGTAATATCTCAGTAGGAATCTGGTTCTTCAAAAAGAATGTTTGAGATATTTGTTGACTGTCTCAGGAATATAAGAAAAGCAGTTGGATGTTTCTTGAAGTTTCTGGCTTTTCTGAGAATTTAAGGAATGAGATTTTAATGCAACAGCAATTTGGCTTTGATAAAATTGTTGCCCTTTTTTTTGTTTGTTGTTGAAGTCCTTTATAGGTATTCTTGGAGAAAGTGTCCGTTTGACACATGCACTGGCGCGTGTCTCTCACTTTCGCGAGTGAACAGCTTTTGTCCTTTTCCTGAAAATCTGCTGCACGAAAGTTGGTGCTGCAGTCTGAGATAGTTGACAGTCCAATAGGGTGGCTTCTCCGTACGTCTGACATGCTTTCATATTAAATGCTTATCAACATTTAATGCATTTGAAATTAATACCCGTTGGTATTTAATGCTTTGAGATATTTGCTTAATTAAATCCTTCTGGACTTAGAAGTAAATTCAGGTGAAATCACTTCTGTCCCATAAGGTAACGCTTGATATAGCTGGCCAAAGTGGACGCTTGGAGACTGTATCTATCTTCTGAGATCAGGCGCTTGAGTCTTCGAACTTTACCACTGATAAACTCACTCAGAAATCATCAGACGCTCAGCCTAAGACTATTTTGCCTAACACCTAAAGTAAGATAACAAAGCCTAATAAATCTATTACAAGTCTAACGCTTCAAAGCCTATACAAGTTTTCTACGAAAATAAACTTACAACTTTTTTGTGGGTCTAACAAAAACTTAATTGTCATCATCAAACTTCTAACATGAAAATTCTAACACATTGCCTTGTCACTATATAGGGAAAAAAAGTTAAACTAAGTTCAGTATTAGAATAATTGGCGGGTTTAAGTTGGCTGGGATTTGTTTCGGGTTTGTAAGTTAGAAAGAAGAGAGGAGAAATTCTCACAAAATAAATGTGTGCCTACTTAAATACCGGGTCATGTATGTGTTAACTGCTCCACAAAAATGTCAAAAGGTGCATTTTGCAATCAGTTTACGTGACGCGCGGCGCGACTCACACACATATTTCTTACTTATAGATAATTTGTTCCAAAAATATTTATCTATATTAAATTATGTTTTAAACGCATTGTTAATTCCTTGTGCCAATATCAAAGGGAAAATGGAATATCAAAAAAATATTAACCTTTAAGTTTTGGGTTGTTGTTTGATTTGGGTACAAAATTTAATTATACTATTGAATTTGACCCAACAGATTATTGAAATTAATAAATAATTTGCTTAAAATGACCGATTATTCAAGTCTTAGTTAGGATTAAAATATAAAAATCAATTCAGTTATTGCTGTCAAAGAGTGAAAACCATGAGACAGAATGATGTAGTCATGTTTGAGTGCCACTAATCTCATCAGTGCACCTAGGATGTGATTTTTTCACTATTGACTAGTGATTGACGGACAACTTCTCATCAAAACTCATATCATACAAGTCTTCATGATTTCCAATGCCTAGTTGAAAATCATGACTTGCAGACTATTTTAGTACACAAGTATCAACTCCTCTAGTCTTAGAGAGTTAACTCTTGTTTCAGGACTTATAGATAATTACAATATATAAAATGTATATTAGTAAACAATTACAAATTAATAATGTCCTAACATTCTCTAATCCTCTAGTGGCATTTGAGGACATTAACCTAACAATCTCCCACTTGTACTCAATGCCAATCACTATGGTATCTAATACCCATCTTTTAAGATGTCGATCCAGCACTGCCTGTGTGGAAGGCTTGGTCAATGGATCAGCGACGTTGTGTGCTGAATTTATTCTCTGAACAACTATCTCGTCTCTTCCAACGATTTCTCTATTATTGAGATTCTCCTCTCTACGTGCTTGGATTTGTTGTGAGACCTTGATTTCTTTGCTTCTGGAATGGCCGCGTTATTGTCACAATAAAGTGCCAATGGTAGCTCTACACTAGGAACCACTCAAAGTTCTCCATGAAACTCCTAATCCAAACACCCTCTTTAGCAGCCTCTGACACTGCTATGTATTCTGCCTTAGTGGTGGAATCAGCGGTTGTGCTTTGGTTGGAAATTTTCCAAGCTACCGCTCCACGATTGAGCGTGAATATAAACCCTGAAGTGGATTTTCAATCATCCACATCAGATTGGAAATCTGAGTCAGTATATCCATCCACCTTCAAATCTCCATGTTCATATGTTAAGACCATATCCTTCGTTCTCTTTAGATACTTGAGAATATGTTTGACAGCGGTCCAATGTTCTCTTCCCGGGTTAGCCTAAAAATGACTCACCACGCTTATTGCATAGGATATGTCGGGCCGTGTGCATAACATGGCGTACATTAGACTAACCACTGTAGATGGGTAGGGCACCGTACACATTTCTTTCTATCTATCCTCAATTTGAGGAGACATAAACTTTGAAAGGTGCCCCATGTCTCATGGGCAAAAAACTTTTCTTAGAGTATTCCATCCTATGATCATTTGTTCTATCTCTGTAGATATGAATTCCTAGAATATAGGTTGCTTCTCCCATGTCTTTCATGGAGAATGTCTTTGAAAGCCATCTTTTGACTAATGTGAGCCTTCCTGCATCATTTCCTATGAGTAGAATGTCATCCACATATAAGACAAGGAAATTGATCTTACTCCCACTAACCTTCTTGTAAGTGCATGGATCATCTTCATTTAGGACAATGTCAAATCCTTTGACAGCTTCGTAAAACGTAGATTCCAACTCCTAGAAGCACACCTCTGAATATAAGACCTAGATGCAAAGCCTTTAGGATGATCCATATAGATATCCACTTCGAGGAATTCATTTAGAAAAGACATCTTTACATCGATCTGCCATATCTCATAATCCAAGTGTGGAGCTATTGCAAGCAAAATTCGAATAGACTTGATCATTGCATAGGTGAAAAGGTCTCTTGATAGTCAATTCCTTCTTTTGACTCTAATATTTTTCTATAGCCTTGCTTTGTATGTGTCAATTTTTCCATCCGGGCCTATCTTCTCTTATAGTTCCACTTGCACCCTATAGGTGCAATGCCATCGGGACGATCTACTAGAGTCAAGAATTGGTTAAAATGCATCGATTCTATCTCCGCTTACATAACTTCTCGCCACTTTGCACAATTGATGTCCATCATCGGTTGATCATAAGTAGAAGGGTCATCCCCATGAACTCCCACTGCTATAGTGTGGACACCCGGTTCCTCTTGTAGCAGGTACCCATAGTACCTATCAAGTTGATTTGGTACTCTACCAGATCTTTTCAATGCTGGTTGTGTTTCATCAGTTTCAGTGTGTGTTTCTTGAACAGTCGACTCTCTGGGTGTTTCATCTTGTTCATCGAGAACAATCTTTCTACCTACACAACCTTCTTGAATAAATTCATCTTCAAGAAATTATGTTTGCAGTGCAACAATGATCCTTTGATTCTCTTGCATGTAGAATAGGTATCCCATAGAATTCTTTGGAAAACCGATGAAATGTCCTTTAAGGGACCTAGCTTCCTATTTCTCTGCTTTGACTTCTTGATGGTAGGCAGAGCATTCCCAAACCTTAATGTATTTAAGGTTTGGTTTCCTATTTCTACATATCTCATACGGAGTCTTAGGAACGGATTTGGAAGGACATCTATTCAAGATATGAACAGCCGTAAGGAGTGCATGTCCCCACAAGAAGATGGGAAAATCAGTGTAGCTGAGCATAGATTGAACCATATCCAAAAGCATTCGATTTCTACGCTCTACTACCCCATTTAGTTGTGGAGTCGCTAGTTGTATGAGTTGCAATATTATGCCATGTTCTTTTAGGAACTGATCAAAACTCATCGATCATATGTTCACCTCCAAATATCGTCGCAATGTTTTTATATGATGTGCAGTTTCCTTTCAACTAAAGCCTTAAATTCTTTGAACTTATCAAATGTTTCAGACTTGTACTTCATTAGATATACAAGACCATACCTTGAATGATCATCAGTGAAAGTAGTGAAATAGTGAAAACCTCCATGATCCATTCTCCAAATGGTCCTCAAACGTCAGTGTGCACAAGTCTTAATACTTCAGTGGCCTTTTCAAAAGTCCCGGTGAAGGGGGATCTATCCAATTGCCTTTGAGCCAAAATTCACAAGTTGGATAGGGATCAGATCCCAATGGGTCAATTAACCATCTTTCACCATCCTGTGTATCTTTTGCTCACCACCATTGCCTAGTCTAAGATGCCACTTTAAGCTTAGGTTAGTATTTTGCCTACCATGCTTCTTAGAGATAACATTTACAAGACATTCCTTTCACATGTTTAAATAATAGAGGCCATTGACTAAAGTAGTAGTGCCAACAATATTATCCTTAAATAAAATGTTGCAAGTACTGTCATTGAAATTAAAAACATAATTATTCCTAACCAACATAAGAATTGAAATAATGTTTTTAAGCCTGTTAGGCAAAACTAAAACATCCTCTAAATTTAAAACATGTCCAGATGATAAACATAAAGAAGTTGATCCAATGAGAGAAGCCGCAACACTGTGCCCACTGCCAACACTGATCTGCACCTCTCCATGCTCCGGGTTCCTACTTCACTACAGATCCTGGTTCATTATATAAACGTGAGCACTAGCTCCAGAATCAAGTATCCACGAAGTGGAAAATACAGTTATAGAACAATTGGTTTTTAAAACAAAAAGTTCCATACCTGCTGCACCTTTGACAAAAAGTTCCCTCTTTCAATGGCTTAGCTCACTGCAGTGAAGGCACCTATCAGTTTCTTTTGGCCCTTTGCTCTTCATCACTTTTAGAGCGTTTCCCTTTCCTTTGTCTATCTTACCTTGTGGGCCCGGAGTGGTAGTAGCTTTCTTAGTCTTCTTCTTCTTCTTCTTCTTCTTGTTTTTAGGCTTAGAAGTGATGACCAAGGCTGCCTCTTTTCCCTTTGGCTTCATTTGAGATTGTGCAGTATTCAGCTTGTGCATCAACCTAGCCAAATTACATTAGATCTCCTTGCAATTGAAGTTCATTACAAATTGGGAAAAGGAGTTTTGAATTGATTGCAAGATGAGTCAGTTTGTACTTGAGAGGGCCTCTAACCTCTCAATTTTCAAAATCATTTTTAGGACATGATCCCCAAATTTTTCACCTTCTTTCATCTTGGCTCCAAAGAACTCTTTTGATATCTCATATCGAGCAATACGACTGTGCTCACCATAGAGCTCTACCAGGTGTACCAAAATAGCCCTCGACGAGACCATTTTGTCGTCAGATCTCTGCAACTCATTTTTACTGAGCCCAGCATATACCCATGAACCTGGACGTCGTCTTTGACCCATTTCTCATGAGCCGCAACTTCTTCCTCACTGGCACGCATCCTTGCCGGCACGACTGGGATATCAGCATCCAATACATGCCCTAATGACTCCATATTAAGAACCATCCTCAAGTTTCGGAGTCAGTCCACATAGTTTGAACCAGTTAAAGTGTTTTTTTCAAGTAGTACAGACAATGTGTTGATAATCATAATGAGAGAGATAATAAGCAAATAACTGCAGAAAAGTAAAAAGACTTATTAGATTCTAATGTAATTGGTGTTCCAAGTTTAAATTAAGGACTTTCAAAATAAAATTGGCTCGCACTACATTTTTCGAAAATCAACACTCCCAGTGTGGAATTCGAAAGGCATCGTTAGAAGGGTTCGTAGTGGTGATTGATTTCTTTAACTAGATTAATAAGTTGCAAACTTTTGCTGGTATGTGGCCTAATTAATCTATTAAAGTGATGTCCAACATCAACCCATCAAATGGATAACTCAATCCCTTTGTCCATTATTCATCGAATCTCAACCTCTTAACGATCTTATTAACCTATGAATAATTTAAGTTCAACACATTGACTATCTATTAGTCTAACAATTGAATTTCACCTTGCAACCTTTTGCTGTATGTGGGGTGAAATTTGTTTCGATTAATGGCATTTCATGCACTTCGAAAAATTCAAAATATATTTCAATATATAACCTCCATTGCTTAGGGATGCTATTATATATTAAATATCATTTTAATTTCTCCTAAGTTTAGTGGCGGACAGGATACCTAGTCCCCTTTACTAACTTAATATTTTTCAGAGTTGAAGAATTTAAATTATTTATTAGGTCTCACTTTACACATTAATCCATTTTATACTAAACATACAAACATTGATTAAAATAAAAAGATAGCGATCCTAGAAAGCTAACAACACACGATTCATGGACATTTATTCCTAGATTCAGACACGCAAATGTCTCAATCGAAATTAATAAGAAACTACACAAGTGTTTTCAAAGCTCCTTCTTGTATCTCCTCAGCTCGACTTGAATTTCTCCTTTGGGCCTATTCTAGTTCTAAGTATTACATTTCAATATAAGCCACCTATACAAAAATAATCTAGAGAGAAAAAAAATAGGCTCAAAATAGCCTTTACAACCCATCAAAGAGAAATATAAATATAAACGAGCCTAAGTCCATGAATCATGTCTCCCATCACATAAGATGTCAAACATGATATGTATCACATAACACACGAAAAACATATATGTTAATTTCTAATTAAATTCCAAATTCAATTATTGTCTTTCATATTCTCGAGGAAATTCAATTTATTTGATTCTATTTGAAATCTCAATTTTAATGAACTCCAATAATTTTTATAGTAAAATCAAATTTTAATAAAAATTAGTCTCTAAGTATATTAAAATTAATTTCACAATAGAAGGAATCCAACATAATTCAAAGTCTTACTTTAATTAACATTAGATTACTTGGAATATTAAAATAAATATAATTATTTATTTTTGCATTTAAATCAAATTTTAACCAAAAACAAAATAAATATATTTATTTAATAATATACTCGGGTTACCCACGGGTCAACCCGTGCCGACCTATGTGTTAAAAAACACACGGGTGGGCTAGCTGTGGAGCCCAACAGCACAGCGGCCTGGCCGCTGTGCTGCCCATTCGCATGCGACAACCTAGTTGTTTATGCAAATGGGCTCGCTGTGCTAGGCCTGCACACGGCAGACCTAGTCTGTCCTTGTGCAGCCCAGCAGCCGGCGGCGTGTTTTGCTGCCGTCAATGGGGATTTCCCCCATCTTTTTGTGATTATTTTATCACATCAAAATTACATGAAAAATAATTTATAAATTTGTAACTAATAAAATAAACAAAATCATCAACAACACAAAAAACTACGAAATCCACATATCTAATCATACATCAATAAAACTGTAAATCATGCATCTTTATCACATATTTACACATAAATTACATTCACTGAACCCTGGGATTTAGATTTGATACTAGTATTGGGGGGAAATAACCAACCGCAGCGGAAACAGAATTTTAAAATTTTATTTAGATTTCCCCAATACAGGATCAATCCAGGAGTTTTATCAGATGTATGTATGGTAGAGTAAACAATATTTTACATGTTGTAGCGAAGTGGTTGGAGAATCTCAAAAATTCGATTCCTTCAATTTCTTCGTGAATAACTCTGGTTGAAAACTTAATAATCTGAGCAGTCCAAAAATGCTACCTCTAAATTGTCTAGCCAAAAAAAACTTGATCAGAAATCATCTCCTCCTTGCTTGGCTGGATGACCGATGGCTAGGACTAGGGAGAGAGAGGAATTTTTGCCTTGTGGCTCAAGTGTTAATTGTAACGTATGACCTAGGTATTAACTAATGTAATATATTTATATCATTTAATTAATTAACTCAATTAAATTAATTAACCTAATTAAATAATAGATAGGATATTTAATTAATTTTCTTTCTCCAAGAAATAAAACATTAATTAAATTATAAGTGAACCAACTTATTTCATCAAATAATTAATTCCATTTAATTAATTTTAAGTATCCAATACTTAAAATATTAACACAAGAACTATTCCATATTTTCTATAGATTTTTTCTTTTTAAGCGTGACTTTTTAGGTTCATCTATTTTTGGCAATGAGAGGATTTCACTGAATATGAGTCCCACCTAGCCAGTCAAGTGGTCCATATTGTAACCCAAATAAGATGAAATGATTGGATCATTTTTACCTTTCCTATTGCAAATGCCGTGTGAATACAAACTCTTCGTTTCCTTATCCCGGTCAACTGAGAGTCATGAATTTTGGTCAAACTCACTAACTTGACACTATGCTATATTTATAATAAGTCGAGACCAGTTAATACTTTGGCCGACTAAAGATCTAGCATACTTATAAATGCCTACGATAATTCCTCGTTCACCATCGAGGGAACAAATCTCATCTTGGATATTAGTTAAGACTACAACTTGCCCATTAGGTTGCAGTTCGAGGTTGATCCCACCAAAGGGTGAATTGGGTCTAGCTACTCTATTGACAAACCTAATGTCACAAGCATATCTTCAACTCAATTCCTCAAGTCTAAAGTTCAGACACACCTATTACAATTTAATCAATTCAATCATTGACTGTCAAAGAATAAAAACCCATTTGATAGAATTGATACGAGTCATGTTTGAGTGCCACTATTTCCATCAGTGCACCTATGATATGAGTTCTTCACTACTTCCTAGTGATGGACGGACATCTTTCTCGTCAAAACTCATATCATACAAGTCTTCATGATTCCCAATGTCCAATTGAAAATCATTAACTTGCAGACTATTTTAGTAAACAAGTATCAAACTCCTCTAGTGCCTTTGAGAGCTAACTCCTGTGTTCATGGCCTTATGGATGATTATAATATATAAATGCCAATGTTATAGTAAACAACTAATTGCCTTTTATTTATAGGATGTGAAACAATTACAAATTAATATTGACCTAACATTCTCTAATCTTCTAGTGGCATTTGAGGACATTAACCTAAAAGGGAGTTCCTTAGATTAAATACATATTTGTTTATGGATATTTAATGCTATTCTGATTTATTTTTCTTGGTAGTTTTTATTGGGTTATGCTACATAAAATGCAGTGGAATATTTTTTTCCCACAGTGGTTCATCTCCGATTTCACATATTCAAGCCATGATTACAAACGTGTACCTTTTTTCGAGTTATTGAATTTTATTAACCAACTTCTAGTTCCTTTTCCAAGCAGCGAATCAGCCACTGCCTCTAAATCACCACGCTGGAATTGAGAGCCGAAAATTCCTTTTTTTTCTTCTCCTTGTACGGCTAGAGAGAGCTAGAAAGGTTAGATTCTTTTAACTTGGAGAGAAAGAGAATAGTGAGGCTAGGGTTAATTATTTTCACTAAGTAGTATTTATACTACACAAGGAAATAATTAAGCCTAAAACACTAAGGCCTAGGCGTCTATAATGGACGCCCACTTGGGGTTTTTAAGCTCTCGGGTTTAGTCCACATATATGGTTTTAATTTAATTAACTATTCAGTTAATATTATTTATCCAATAAATAAATTCTTAAATAACTAATTATTCCAAGTTAATTCTATAATTAATTCCTTAAAGAAATTAATTAACACATTAACATAATTAATTAATTAACTACGGTATCAAATACCGAAAATCTCTCAAGTCTTACACAATAATTTTTGCTTTGCAATTCCTTTACACGCGGCTCTTTAGGTTCATCTCAAAAGACAAATGGGAGGAAAAGAAAAGGATGTGGGTAACACCTAACCAGTATCGTGACCCACATCATATCCTAATTGATAACGAATGAATAAAATTATTTCAAACCTTTCATGCTGTGAATACCGTACGATTATATACCCTTTATTCTTATATCCCAGTCAAGTGAGAGTCATGGTTCAGTTAAACTCACATTACTTGACCATATGCTTAGCTCATAATGAATCGAGGTCAAAGAGTATACTCTTATGTCCAACATGAGTATCTCCATTCTTTGGCCAAAGACTTTTGACCTCAATCATTCACGAAGGCATAGGATATTTCTCATTCACTTATGAGAGAATAAATTCTATTTTTCAAATCAGTTAAGATTGCTACTTGCCCATTATCCCGCACTTCGAGGTTGACCCCACCAATGGGCGAATTAGATCTAACTACTCTAATAACAGACTTGATGTCACAAGTACATCTTCAACGTGATTATCAGGTCTAAGGTTCACGCCTACCTATCACAACTGATCAGTTTTGTCATTGACTGTCGTAGAGTGAAAACCCATGTGACAGAACTGAAGTGAGTCGTGTTCGAACTCATCAGTCCCACTGATGCGTCTATGACACAAGTTCCCACTAACATACTCATAATGTTCGACTGGCACTTCCCTGCCGAAACTTATGTCATACAATTCTCTATCCAGTAATGATGTCCAGTCAATACCTTCTTCAACTTGCGAACTAATTTAGATATTAAGGATCAAACTCATCCAGTGCCATTCTCCCTAGCCCATAAGGAGTAGAAGATTCACCTCATTATCAAGGGCTAAATGTTGTTTATAAAACCTTACAAATGCATATAAGAAACAACAAGAAGTGCCTTTTATTAATATAGGATTGTTTAATTACAAATTAATGCCCTATAATTATATCCTCTATGTATTTTGAAGGAATAATACTAACAATCTCCCACTTACACTCAATGTCGTTTGCTATGGTAATTTATACCCATCTTCTCAAGATCTCTTTCTAGCACCGCCTGTGCCAATGGCTTGGTCAATGGGTCAGCGACATTGTCGGCTGAGGCTATTTTCTGAATAGCTATTTCTCCTCTTGCAACGATCTCTCTAATGATATGATATCTTCTCTCTTTGTGTTTGGACTTGTTGTGAGACCTTGGTTCCTTCTCCTGCGCTATTGCTCCAGTGTTGTCACAATAAAGTGGCAAAAGGAGCTCCACGCTAGGAACCAATTGAAGTTCTCTAAGAAACTTCCTTAGCCAAACATCTTCCTTAGCTGTCAGTGTATCCATCCACTCTTAGGTCTCTACTCCCATAGATGAAAATCATATCCTTAGTTCTCTTTAGATACTTCAGGATATTTTTCATAGATATCCAATATTCCTTGCCTGGGTTTGCTTGAAATCGACTAACAACACTTACTGCGTAAACCATGTCAGGTCTAGTACACAGCATAACGTACATTAGGCTAACCACTGCAGATGCATAGGGTACAATGCTCATCTGTTTTCTATCTTCCTGACTTTGAGGACACACAGTTTTTTAGAGATATACCCCGTGTCTCATCGGCAGGAACCTTTTCTTAGAATCTTCCATCCTAAACCTCTTTAGGACCTTTTCTTAGTAAAGAGTTTTAGAGAGCCCTATCATTCTATTTGTTCAATCACTATAGATTCGAATTCTAATAATATAAGTAGCTTCTCCCAAGTCTTTCATGGAGAATGTACTTAAAAGCCACTTCTTAACAGTGGTGAGCATTCCTATATTTTTTCCTATGAGCAATATGTCATCTACATATAGTATAAGGATAGATATCTTGCTCCTACTAACCTTATTAAAAACACATGGCTCATCTTCATTTTTCATGTAGTCAAATCCTTTGACTCCCTCATCAAATCCTAGATTCTATCTACGAGATGCTTGCTTGAGTCCATAAATGGATCTTTTAAGCTTGCACACCTTATGGATACCATCCTCGGATACAAAACCTTTGGGCTGTTCCATATAGATGTCCTCCTACAGGAATATCCATTCAGAAAAGCGGTTTGGACATCCATTTGCCATATCTCATAGTCAAGGTGAGCTGCTATTGCAAGTAGAATTCTTATAGACTTGATCATAGCCACTGGCAACAAGGTCTCTTAATAGTCAATTCCTTTCTTTGGACTATACCCTTTTGCCACTAGCTTGGCTTTGTAGGTATCAACCTTGGCATCAACACCAATATTTGTCTTATAAATTCATTTATACCCAATAGGTACAATACCATCAGGCCGATCTACAAGTTTCCATACTTGGTTTAAATGCATCGAGTCTATCTCTGCTTGCATAGCTTCACTCCATCTTGCAGCATCCATATCAACCATCGCTTGATCATATGTGGAGGGATCATCTCCATGACCCTCCTCTAATATAGAATTGAGACCTAGTTCCTTTTGTATTAGATATCCATACTTCTCAGGCGGTTAGGGTACCTTACTTGATATTCGTGGTTGTGGTTGTATTATAGAAGGTTTGGTTCTTACTTCCAGTGTAGATATATCCAAAGGAGTTTCATTTTGTTCTTCAAGAACAATCTTTCCATCCATTTCACCTTCTTGAATGAACTCATCTTCAAGAAATTAGGCTTGTAAAGCTACAATGAATGTTTGATCATCATGCAGGTAAAAGCGGTATCCCATCAAATGCTTAGGATAACAAATGAAGCGCCCTTTTAAGGATCTTGACTCGAACTTGTCTACTTTAGTCTTTTTGACAAAAGCAGGATATCACCAAATCTTGATGCAATTAACAATTGGCTTCTTACTTCTCCATATCTTATATGCAGTCTCAGAAACAGACTTGGACAGACATTTATTTAAGACATGTAAAGTTGTGAGGAGCACATAACCCCAAAACAGAATGAGTAAATTAGTGTAGTTGAGCATGGAGCGAACCATGTCTAACAAAGTTTGATTCCTTCGCTCGGCTACTCCATTTAACCATGGTGTCACTGGAGGTGTGAGTTGTAATAATATACCATTTTCTCTAAGTTATTCACCCAAGTCTGACTCATATATTCTTCTCCTCAGTTAGACCGAAGAGCCTTTATATGTTGTCCAGTTTGAGTTTCTACTAAAGTCTTAAATTCTTTGAATCTTTCAATTGATTCAGACTTATGCTTCATCAAGTACACTAGACCATATCTTGAATGGTCATCTGTGAATGTGACGAAGTAAAGGAAACCTGCACGAGCCATTTCTCCAAATGGTCCACAAATTGTTAGGTGAATGTCCTCAAATGACACTTGAGGATTAGAGAATGTTAGGACATTATTAGTTTGTAATAGCTTCACATCCTATCAATAAAAGGCGATTAGTTGTTTACTATTATATTGGGATTTATATATTGTAATCATCTATAAGTTCATAAACACAAGAGTTAGCTCTCTAAGGCACTAGAGAAGTTTAATACTTGTGTGCTAAATAGTCTGCAAGTCAAAGATTTTCAATTGGGCATTTGAAATCCTGAAGACTTGTACGATATGAGTTTTGACGAGAAAGGTGTCCATCGATCACTAGGATGTAGTGAAGAATTCACATCATAGGTGCACTGATGGAGATAGTGGCACTCAGACATGACTCGCATCGATTTTGTCACATGGATTTTCACTCTTTGACAGTCAATGACATAATTGATTAAATTATAATAGGTGTATCTGAACTTTAAACTTGAGGAATCGAGTTGAAGATATGCGTGCGACATTAGGTTTGTCATTAGAGTAGTTAGACCCAATTCACTCTTTAGTGGGGTCAACCTCGAACTGCAACCTAATGGGCAAGTAGTAATCTTAACTAATATTCAAGATGAGATTCGTTCCCTAGAAGGTGAACGAAGAATTATCCTATGGATTTATAAGTAAGTTAGATCTTAAAATTTTTGCCAAAGCATTAACTGATCTGGACTTATTATAAATGTAGCATAGTGTCAAGGTAGTTAGTTTTGACCAAAATTCATGACTCTCACTTGAACATGATAAGGAAACGAAGAGTTTGTATCCACACAGTATTTACAACAGGAAGTGAAAAAATGATTCCATCATTTCATTTTTTTTTAGGTTACGATATGGACCACTTGACTGACTAGGTGGAACCTATATTCAATGGAATCCTCCCATTGCCAAATATAGATGAACGTAAAGAGCCACACTTAAAAAGGAAAAATTGATAGAAAATATGGAATACTTCTTGTGGTAATATTTTAAGTATTGGATACTTAAAATTAATTAAAATGGAATTAATTATTTGAAGAAATAAGTTAGTTCATTTATAATTTAATTAATGTGTTATTTCTTGGAAAAAATAAAATTAATTAAATATACTATCAATTATTTAATTAGATTAATTAATTGGATTGAATTAATTAATTAAATAATGGATTGGACTGAGCTCAAATTGGTGTATCAAGAGGCACACCAAGACCCTAAAAATGCCCAATAGGTGTCCATAAAGGGCTAATTTAAGCCCAAGGTATTCACTTAAGTGATATAAGTATATCACATTAGTTAATACCTACGTCATAAGTTACAATTAACACTTGAGCCACAAGACAAAAAAATTCCTCTCTCCCTAGGCCTAGCTGTCGGTCATCAAGCCAACCAAGGAGGAGATTTTTTCTGACCAATTTTTTTCCGGCGAGATTCTCCAACCACTTCGCTACAATGGGTAAAGTATTGCTTACTCTATCATACATCCGTCTGATAGAACTCCGGGACGATCCTGTAATTGAAAAATGCAAATAAAATTTTAAAATTCCGTTTCCACTGCGTTTGATTATTTTTCCCCAACAGTGGCATCACAGCCAAATTGTGGGGTTCAGCGTATGTAATTTACGTGTAACTATGTGATAAAGTTGCATGATTAGATTTTGTTTATTTTATTCGTTAGAAATTAATAAATCATGTTTTATGTAATTTTGGCGTGATAAAATAATCACGAAAAGGTATGTTGGTCCCAAGTGGCATACGAAAGGGTCTAGAAGGGGGGGGGGTTGAATAGACCCTTTAAGTCTTTTTTCGACTTAAAATTGATTTCGTATTAAACGTATTTGGACGCTTGAAATGATAGGCGCTTGAAGAGTGTGACGCTTCACCTTAGCGTTCACACAAGATATTTGAGACTTTGTGAAGCGTCTAATGAAGACTGTTTTATAAAGTTAACTTAGACTTCAGGAATTGAATACTTTGACCTTGTAGGTTAAGCGTTCAGTTCTTTTAATCAGGGTTAGCACAGCGGAATGATTTTGGAGTCTTCTCTTTGAAAGTTTTAGCGTCACAAGATGTTTCTTAGGTGCTTAGCTTTTGATTGTGTTTTACTTATGCAGTGATATGATAGATGAATGAAATGACTGAAAAGTAAATAACACAATATTTGTAAGGTTCGTTGGGTGGTGTAATCCCAACTACGTCCTTCTTCTCCTTTGCACTTGGAGGCAATCCACTAAGATGATTCTCAAAGAATCACACAGAATCTTCTACAAATTAGGGAGAGATGGATGTCGATGACTTGAGCTCCTTGATCACACAGATTTCTGCTTCAAATCACTTCAACCCTCTTGCTTCTTTCACCCAGAAATGATGCAAGTATCCAACTTCGACTTCACACAGATCGCGAGGCTTGGATGGGATTTTCTAAAAGGTTTGTTTGATTTTGATGAAGTTCAAACAACTTGGTAATATCTCAGTAGGAATCTGGTTTCTGCAAAAAGAATGTTTGAGATATTTGTTGACTGTCTCAGGAATATAAGAAAAGCAATTTGGATGTTTCTTGAAGTTTCGGGCTTTTCTGAGATTTTAAGGAATGAGATTTTAATGCAACAGCAATTTGGCTTTGATAAAATTGTTGCTTCTGTATTTTTGTTTGTTGTTGAAGTCCTATTTATAGGTATTCTTGGAGAAAGTGTCCGTTTGACACATGCACTGGCGCGTGTCTCTCACTTTCGCGAGTGAACAGCTTTTGTCCTTTTTCCTGAAAATCTGCTGCACGAAAGTTGGTGCTGCAGTCTGAGATAGTTGACAGTCAAATAGGGTGGCTTCTCCGTACGTCTGACATTGCTTATCATATTAAATGCTCTTATCAACATTTAATGCATTTGAAATTAATACCCGTTGGTATTTAATGCTTTGAGAATATTTGCATTAAACTCCTTTTGGACTTAGAAGTAAATTCAGGTGAGATCACTTCTGTCCCATAAGGTAACGCTTGATATAGCTGGCCAAAGTGGACGCTTGGAGACTGTATCTATCTTCTGAGATCAGGCGCTTGAGTCTTCGAACTTTACCACTGATAAACTCACTCAGAAATCATCAGACGCTCAGCCTAAGACTATTTTGCCTAACACTCTAAGGTAAGATAACAAAGCCTAATAAATCTATTACAAGTCTAACGCTTCAAAGCCTATACAAGTTTTCTACAAAAATAAACTTACAACTTTTTGGGGTCTAACAAAAACTTAATTGTCATCATCAAAACTTCTAACATGAAATTCCTAACAATTTCCCCCTTTTTGATGATGGCAATACTTACTCTTTTATAGTTCAAGAGTTAGATAGCCAAACGTAAAAGTTAGCTTTGATCAGTAGACGTTAGTTAAAGTTAGTTACGCTTCAACGAGATGTTTCAGCAAAAAAAAATGCATTTCATATTTATCGAGAATTACAAGCATTTTTACAGCTGAATATTTAAAGATATAAGAGACAAGAATATAGATAATGTAAAATCAGAAAGCTTTAATGACTTGGTCTAACTCTGTATCGCTTGGACATTTCAGCTCGGATAGCTTCAGTCAGATTGTCTTCCAAGATCATCATTGCTTCATGATCTTTGTTGATGATAAGCTTGTTTTCTTCTTGTTGTCTCTTTTTGAATACTTTAAAGTGATTATCCCAGTCAGTTGGGTCGATACCAATGTACCTTAGGCAGATTCGAAAAGCTTGGCTAAAATCAGTCATTTTCCTTTCTTCAGCTAAGATCTGTGGATCTGTAGGTTCTGAAATGGATGTTCTCTGAAGAGGAATGTCAAACTGTTCAAGCAGTGCTCTTGTAGGAATTGGTAGGTTTGGATATAACGCTCTAGGAGGTTCCCTTAGTGTACTACTGGGCGCTCCGGATGAACTTTGTGTCAGAGCAGTTATCCAAGACGGGAGATTAAGCGCAGACTGAGAAGGAGGCATTTGACGCTTAGCAGACGGAGGATCTTCAACTTTTGAACTGGACGCTTTCCGCTTTTCTCCTTTCTTCTTTTCTTCCCCCTTATTGCCATCATCAGATTTTAAGAAGTGGTTTGTGAGTACACTTACCTGATGAGCAATCTGGGATAAGGAATCTGTGATGTCATCCAGACGCTTGTCGAAGCGTTCCTGCATAACAAGAAGCTTAGCGCTGGTGGCGTCATTCACAGATATCTCAAGGGTTGCAAGGCGCTTTTCAAGTTCTTCTTTCATGGCAAGTTGGGTGGCGTGGGCAGCATCCTGCATTTCTTGAAAGTCTTGTTTGCACTCACCAACTGCCGCTTGAGCTGAACTACGCATATGAGCAATTGAGCGCTCATTACGTGAGTTTCAATCTTTGCCAGGTCTTCCTTAATCCAATGGAGAGATTCTTCACTCTGAGTAGCTTGAGCGCTAATTGTCTCCAAAACAGATTTAAGCAGGGGACCGAAGGCTTGACTCTCATCTGATTGAACCACTTGAGGAGCTGGTCGCTTGAATCGTGATGAGTGTTTGAGAGAGTCAAAAGGAACTTGATAGGCTGGATCAAAAACAGTACCTCGAATATCCAGGGAAGTATCTTCAGCACTATCAATGGTAGCATGTTCAGGAGCGTCAGGAATACTGGTATCTGCAGATTTGGACGCTTCAGATGTCTCAGCAGGCGCTTCCTCAAGCGTTGACTCAGGCTGGCGAAAGTCAGTGAATTGAAAGTTCCAGCTTGCTGAGTCGGCATAAGAGGTGGATGTAGAATCCAAGAGTTCAATGAGTCTGGTCCTGGACATACAAGTACCGGAGATAAATGTGCGAAGAGGACTATCAATGGCCCTGATGTACATTGGACCAATGATATCCAGCACATGATCTGGGAAAATTTTGGACGGCGCTTGAGCGATGGAGAATAGTGAATCTGTGCAGTGAGTTCTGGAAAATCCAATCAAGCAATCTGAGGGAAGAGATGCAGGACGTCGATGTGTAGGCACACAGTCCGCATAGTACTCTTCAAGATACGGATAAACGGCTTGAGCGAGCTCTTGATTCCTTTCAAGCAGAGAAAGAACATACTCATAGTGATTGAGTACCTCACTGCGAATGGAAGGGAGCAGCGGATATCCTTTGAATGAATTGATCACTGAGCCATTCCAAGATCTGAGATTGGCAGTGAAGATTTTATCAAAGAGAGATACGGGAGATAGAATCTTTACCATCAGATTGAAGTTTTCTTCACAGTGGCTTGGAGCAAGATTTAAGCACCGTTCACCAACTGTACCACTGGAAGACGCTTGAGCATTAAACCGAAGAGGGGTGATGGATAATCTCTGAAGTTCTTGACGTAGACATTGTTCTATTTGATGTCTAATAATTGGGAGCTTGAGAACAGGTCCGAGTCTTTGTTGACGCTTCAGGAGGCAATACTTGGCGAATTGACGCTTCTTGTCATGCATGCCTATGCCGAAAAGATGGGGAGCTTGGACTAACTCTGGGAAGGTGTATTTATGTCCCATGTACGCTTCAACCCAATTTACTTCATTTATACAGAAGTCTGTGCCAGCATTCACCATAGCACGAATACCTTCAAGATGAATATCTCTTATGGCTTCAAAGCGGTGCTTATCAGGCTGATAGTTGGCATTCCAGACGCTGTCAAAGTAAGCATCAGCTTCAGTCTGGAGCAGATCGGTCAACGATTCAAGGCGCTCACCAGCATGAATCTCTTTATTTTTCCATAGACAGAGAGGTCGGGCCGATGCAAGATTTTCAGGGCTGTGAGCCGTCTGAGGGAAATGTGTGTAACCTTCTCTGTTCAAGACTGACTCTGAGGGATTGAGAAAGCTAGGACGGAGAGGATCATACACACGAACACTGTAATCCCTTAGCGCGAACCCAGTTGGTCTGCTGTGGCCATTGTCAAGATAGTAAGCCACATCCACGGCACATCTAGGAGGTCTGTCTCCTGGTCTGTCTAGAACGGTTGCTTTGATTGCGCTGTCAAAGTCAATCAGTCTTGCAGCGTCAGCTTCTGCAGCAATATATCTTTCTATATTATATCCTGCAGGAATGAAATCTTCGTCGAGCGCTGGGGGCATATAGTTAATTGAATGATCAATTGTCTTCAGCGGATCGAGTTGAAAGAAGTGACGAGGAGCTCTAACGTCTTCAGCAGCGTTCTGATCTTCTGAACGTGCCTCTGTTAAAGTAGCAGGTTCCTCAGGTTCAATTGCAGCTACTTTAGCGGCAACATCTTGAGCGATAGCTACAACTCCAGTCAGGTCCACATCCAACAGAACATCTGTGGACACTTCAGCAGCAGCTGGAACAATAGCTGAAAAACAAGAGCCATCCTCTATAAGAGCAGGATCTTCTACAGATGTAGGAATAGAAATGCTGTGGGAAGAAATAAACTTACCCTGAGAACTAAGCTCAACAGTAGTTTCTGGAGCGCTTGGTTCAACAGCAGCATCTTGAGCGCTTGGCTCAACTACAACTTGAGCGCTTGGCTGAACGGCAACTTGAGCGCTTGGCTCAACAGCAACTTGAGCGCTTGGCTCAACAGCGACTTGAGCGCTTGGCTCAACTGTCTCAGGCTCTTCAGGAGTAGCTTGACGCTTGCTAGTCCTGGAACGCTTAAAGATTTTCTTAATGTTGACTCCTTCAACTAGTTTAGCCGGAGGAGCGGGAGGATCAACAGCTGGTTCTTCAAAGTCTATTTGCTTAATGATCCCTTCAAGCTTTCGTCTTTTGAGAGGCAACTTGTCCTCGGCATCTTCATCAGTTTCCTCATCAATCTTTTGAGAGGGGACGGCAATTTTAACTTTGGGTTTTCTGGGGGCTCTCTTCTTCGTTACTGCTGGACGCTTCACAGCTTCCTCTGGCACTGGTCTCTCAGCCTTTTGAGCAAGCAGTTGGCGTTCTTCCAGTCGCTCAGATAGGGGTCTAGCCGCACCATGAACTTTTGGAGGATTGAACATATTGGTCAGAATCCTTTTTCCCAACAACTTGGACTTATTCAAAGGAAGTCCAGACGAGTACACACAATTTGATTTAAACAAGATGTCACTCAGGATGAGTCCATAAGGCTTATTTGAAGCGCTTAGACTGTCCCGAAACCGTCCGAAGATGTACTCACTCCAGTTGATTTTGATGTTGAAGAGTATAGCAACCATCATCTGAAATTGGACAGGATTTACTTTATCAAAGGTTCCTACGCGGCATTCTATGATCTTGCTGCAGAAATCAGCCAATAACCGATATTTGGACACCAGATCTTTCTTCTCGAAGTATTGAGTGTAAGGAACGTCGTCGTACGCACTCATGATTGCCCATGCTTCCTTAATTTGTTTTAACGTAACAGAATCCAGTGCCTCACCCTCATTAGGCAAATTGAAGTTCTTGGCAATGGTGGAAGCAGATAGGATGAATTCCTTTGGAGACTCCTTCTTGGAGAAGGGAATTTTACAAGAGATGGACTTCTTGTCCTCTGAAAGGGTAGCAGTCTTCCAGAAAGTTTCAACTTCAGTAGGAAACATATAAGAGTATTGGGTTAAGAAGGGTTTGAGCCCAGCTTGGACGACCATGTCCATTACATCCGTCAGGTTGATCTGAGTTTGTTCATATAGGAATTTCCAGTCGACAACAAGACCTTCAGTTACCTTGATGGTAGTTTCAGCAGAAGTAGATGATGATTTCTTTGGTGCCATTTTTTTTGTTTAAAACGAAGAAGATGAACTGAGATTTTCTGTTGTATTGAGAGAGATAAAGAGAGATTTGCAGATATGCGTGAATAGAAAGTAAGTTACTTTTTCTGCAGAGTTTGTGTTTTAAATGACACAGTAAAGAGTTTTTGAAACTTGTGTTGTGTAGTCTTAGTAGGATTTAAACACGTGGAATAACTGTTGAATCTTAGCCATGAATTTATTAACTGCGGACGCGAGTTTTGTGTAAAAGAGAGAAGTTACATTTGGTAATTCTCATATATAAAGATTTGACATCCGAGTTAAAGAAAAATTAACGTTTGGTATTTTCAGAGTGTAACACACGCGCATGTTTGTACACTGACACGTACACAAACGCGTGCTATCTCTGAACCGTCATTTTTAAAAAATTTGAGTACCCGCCAGTTTGATGTGATAGAGGCGTGTGAGTAGATTACAAAATAGACCTTTGAGTCTACCCACGACCTTGAAAGAAGTTTGAAAAATTTTATGCATGGCTTGTAACAAAAATATTTTATAAATTTTTGATAAACTATTCAGCGCTTAGCTGATAAGATGGACGCTTGAAGTCAAAAGACTTCAATATTTTGAGCATTCAATATTTTATGCAAACATAGAACTGAGCGTTGATGATTATGCATCTGAAAATTTTATCATTGACGCTTACAGTTATGATCAAGAAAAAAAATTTGTTTAAGAATATTGTGAGATATAACTTAAGTGGATTCCCCCTAAATTATATGCCTAATAAATATGATGCTTCATGATCAAGCGTTTAAATCAATCATACCTAGTTCACTTCTCAAAGTGAGAAAACGTTGTTCATTGAGTGCTTTGGTGAAGATATCTGCCAGTTGTTTGTCAGTTCCAATGAAGTGCATGGAGATATCTTTCTTTTGAACGTGGTCACGAAGGAAATGGTATCTAATGTCAATGTGTTTGGTTCTTGAATGAAGAACAGGGTTTTGAGTCATGGCTAAAGCGCTTTGGTTATCACAATGAATGGGGGTTGGTCCTAAGATTGTTCCGTAATCTCTAAGTTGTTGCCTCATCCATAGAACTTGTGCACAACAACTTCCTGCAGCTACATACTCAGCTTCGGCTGTGGAGGTAGCTATGGATTGTTGTTTCTTGCTATGCCATGAAACTAACCTATCACCTAAGAATTGACAAGTACCACTAGTGCTTTTACGATCTATTTTGCAACCTGCAAAATCTGCATCTGAGTAACCGATTAGTTCAAAAGGAGAATCCCTGGGATACCATAAGCCCACATGTTGTGTGCCTTTTAGGTATTTAAGGATTTTCTTGGCAGCAGTCAAGTGTGACTCTTTAGGATCAGCTTGGAATCGTGCACACATACATACCGAAAACATAATATCAGGTCTACTGGCAGTGAGATAAAGAAGTGATCCTATGATACCTCTATAATTAGTGATATCAACTTTCTTTCCACTTTCATCTTTATCTAACTTAAGCGTTTGGCTCATTGGAATTTTTGAATATGATGCATTTTCCATACCAAATTTCTTAATCATATCTCGTGTATATTTAGCTTGGTTGATAAATATGCCATTAGGGAGTTGTTTAACTTGTAGTCCTAAGAAGAAGGTTAATTCACCCATCATGCTCATTTCAAATTGTTCTTGCATCATTTTCGAAAATTTCTCACACAGACGCTTATTAGTAGAACCAAATATAATGTCATCAACGTAAATTTGAACTAAGAGAATATCTTCATCATTGGTAATTTTAAATAACGTTGTGTCAACGCTGCCTTTTGAAAAACCTTTACCAATAAGAAAGATAGAGAGAGTGTCATACCATGCTCGAGGTGCTTGCTTAAGCCCATAAAGTGCCTTTTCGAGCTTGTAAACCATACCCTTACCATGATTGTTGATGAATCCTGGAGGTTGCTCCACATACACTTCTTCTTGGAGTTTACCATTCAGGAAGGCACTCTTTACGTCCATTTGAAATACTGTAAACTTGTTAAACGCTGCGTACGCTAGAAACATGCGGATTGCTTCAAGACGAGCAACAGGAGCGTAAGTCTCATCAAAGTCAATGCCCTCCTCTTGGCAGTATCCTTGAGCTACGAGTCTGGCCTTGTTTCTTACAACAATGCCGTCCTCATCCATCTTGTTTCTATATACCCATCTAGTTCCAATAACTCCTTGATGAGTTGGTCTTGGTACTAACATCCAAACTTTATTTCGCTCAAACTGATTGAGCTCTTCTTGCATAGCTTCAATCCAACTTGGATCACTTAACGCTTCATCCACTTTCTTAGGTTCCATTTGAGATAGAAAGCTTGCGAACATAGCCTCATTAAATGTAGCGGCTCTAGTTCTAACTGGTGCTTCAATATCTCCAATGATTTGCTCAGGTGGATGGTCACGTAACCATAGTCTATCTGTTTGGAAGGGGTTTTGAGAATGAACAGACGCTTGAGAATCATTCGCTTGACCATTCTCCTGCGTTGGCGCTTCAAGTTCATGATTCCTTCTTTGCACTTGATGATCATTCTTTTCATGATCATTCGTGTTTCTTACATGATAATTTAGATTGATTTCACGAGTATTCTTAGGAGGAGGCACTGAGATCTCATCATCATCGTCAGTATCTTCATCAATAGTAATTTTGGACGCTTGATGACATAGATCTTCAACTCCTACATCATTTATACTTACCTTACTCGGCTCTTGGTTAGCATCATCAAACACAACATGAATAGATTCCTCAACCTTCGATTTGATCTTATTGAGAATGCGAAAATTCTTTCCATTTTTGGCGTAGCCTAGAAAGATTCCTTCATCCGCTTTAGGATCAAAAGTCTTTAGGCTTTGGGATCCATTATTATGAATAAAACATTTAGAACCAAAGACGTGAAAGTATGAAATATTTGGCTTACGTCCCTTCCACAGTTCATATGGAGTTTTTCCATGCTGTTTGTTGATCATGCATCGATTTTGAGTGTAACAAGCAGTGTTGATCGCTTCGGCCCAAAATCTAGGAGCAAGCTTAGATTCAGCTAACATAGTCCTAGCGGCTTCCTTAAGCGTTCGGTTCCGGCGCTCAGCAACACCATTTTGTTGGGGAGTTCTGGGAGCTGAATACTCATGATGTATTCCATTTTCTGCACAAAACTTCTCAACAACCTTGTTAGTAAACTCAGTACCGTGATCGCTTCTTATTCTTGCAACCTTAAGATTTTTCAATGTTTGAAGTTGCCGAATAAGCGCTGTTAACTTGTCACATGTTTCATCTTTGGATGAAAGAAATTCCACCCAAGTAAATCTAGAGAAATCGTCTACTACCACTAAAGTATACTTTTTACCGCTTACACTGATTGTTTGAACAGGTCCAAACAAATCCATGTGAAGTAGTTCAAGTATTCTAGAAGTAGATAGATGAGGTTTTCTCTTGAAAGATGATTTAACTTGTTTACCCATTTGACAAGCGTCACAGAGGCGATCCTTATGAAATGGTCCATTTGGCAATCCCTCTACAAGATTTTGACTTATAAGCTGAGAGATTGTCTTAAAGTTGAGGTGATTCATTTTTCTATGCCATAACCAACCCATTTTAGATTCATTTTTAGCAACAAAGCATGTTGGGTTGTTATCAAGTGTTGAACCCCAATCTACCAAATATACATTGTTATTCCTTTTTCCTTTTAGTTTAGTAGATTTAGTCTTAGCGTCGTTTATATAGCAATAGTCACTTGAGAATATGACTTCAAAGCCTTTATCGCAAAATTGACTTATGCTTAATAAGTTGTGCTTTAGACCCTCAACAAAATAAACATCACTTATCATGATGTTCCCCCTATGCACAGTACCTATACCTTTGGTTTTACCTTTGGAGTTATCACCAAATACAACCTGAGGACCATTGGCGGCTTGATAGTTGATCAGAAGATCTTTGGAACCTGTCATGTGCCTTGACGATCCACTATCAAAATACCAAACAGATGTATTGACTTTAGCTCTAGGTACCTGCAATCAAAAGGGAAGTTCTATTTCTGTTTAGGTACCCATTGTTGCTTGGGTCCTTCAACATTAGTATCCTTGTTAGTGTTAATTAGAACTTTAGGAATCCAAATTTGCCTTGTCTTCATAGTAGGAATATTGGCTTTTTTTGGTTTCACCTTGTGCTGTGTGTAATTTTTGGATGTATAATAATATCCACGATTATAATAATAGTCATAATCATAATTATCATAGTATCGATAATATGATCTTGACTGTTTTGGATATCGACGCTGGTATTTCCTTGGCTCTGGCTTGAGTTGCACGTTTGGTGCTAGACGCTTAGCGCTTGATTCACAGTGACTAGATTTATCCTTAGCTTTTTGAGCGTTTGGATGAGTCTGTCTTTGTGGATCATTTGCTTTAGCCTTACCCTTGTCTGAGTTAGTTTTGACTTTCTCATTTGGCCTCTTACCATTGTCCCTTGGTTCATTTTGAGTTTGACCTTGTGAACCTTTCTTAACAAAGAAAACACCTTTCCTTTGTTG
Organism: Buddleja alternifolia; assembly: GCA_019426215.1. Classification (NCBI taxonomy): domain Eukaryota; kingdom Viridiplantae; phylum Streptophyta; class Magnoliopsida; order Lamiales; family Scrophulariaceae; genus Buddleja; species Buddleja alternifolia. The sequence goes on from CM033395.1 coordinate 11,899,530, forward strand.
TTTGCCGTAACATTAGGTTTGTTTGGTTGTTTACCGAATTCATTGCATCCTAAACCGGTCTTTTCTCCAAACAACCTTGTTATTTCAGTCACATTGTCGAGCTTTCTGGATGCTTTGGACAACGATGAGATGAGCTGTTCTGACTTGGCAAGTCTAGCCATCAGATCAGCTTCTCTCTTGACTATTATATCAATATCACCTCTCAATTGAATAACTTCACTCTCAAGCGATTGGTTTTTCTCAATGCACTGTTGCTGAATTTGCAACTCTGCTCTGAGCGTTACTTTATCGTTTGTGAGTGATGAAATAATAGCGAGATCATTTTGATATATTTTGGCAGCTTCTTGACATTCATTGTAATATTCTTTGACTTTGTCAAGTAATTCATCATAAGAAAGAGGAATTGATAATTCATTGATTACCTCAGGGGACGCTTCATCATCTCTGGCCATGAGACATATGAGCGCTGAGTCATTATCGGCTCATCATCATCACTACTTTCGTCTGATGATTCTAAATCTTCAGGTGCTGATGCTGGTTCTGATTCCGCAAGCAAACCTTGTTGTCGAAGGTTGCTCCTGAATTGGTTTCTATCCAAGTAATCCTGCCTTGAGGGCTTGGATACATTTGGATAGGGACAATTTACCTGGTAGTGCCCCGGTTTCCTGCAATTATAACAAAGATTGGTTTTCATTTTTTGTTCACTTGTTAGCCTTGCAGTGTGTGGTTTAGAAACCACTGGAGCTGGAAGATTTTGAGTAGACGCTTGATATTGAGTAGGCGCTTGAGGTAAAGGAACAGAATATTGAGGCGCTTGAAACTGTTGTTGTATGGGAGAAGGCGCTTGATATGAACTTTGTCCTTGATTATTAGGACCTTTTCCTTTCTTTTCATATCTCAAGAACTTCCTGAATCTATTCAGCAAAGCCAACTCTTCTTCCTCATTAATGTCCGAATTCTTTCCTTTGTTACCCGATTTGCCTTTGATTGATGCAATGAGCGCTCCAGATTCAATCACTGGATTACTCACAATGTCACTAGCAGAGTTCAACTCGAACTCAAAAGCTTTTATCTCTGAAAAGGCGTCTTCTGGAGTTAAGAGATCCAGCATGTTTGATTCTCTCATAGCTGTTGTCTTCATCAAGAATTTACTTGGTAGACTTCTAAAGATCTTAACCACCATTTCTCGATTCTGTAAGTCCATTCCCAATGACGTAAGTTCTGTGACAAGAGCTGTGAATCTTATATCCAATTGCTCTAGTGTTTCATTGGGTAGCATCTTAAATCCGTTAAACTTTTCCTTAGCAATGGAAAGTTTGTTTTCTTTGATTTGAGCTGAACCACCACAGATTGTAGCCAGCTTATCCCATATTTCTTTAGTCGTTTTGCAAGATTTGATTTTATTGAATAAGTTATCATTATCACCAATAGCCGTATACAGAGCGTT